>JAJHZJ010000024.1:614176-1228352 GCA_023548195.1 Bettongia penicillata ogilbyi
GAGGAAGCAGAAGCTTCCAAGTTTACAGTGATAGCCAGTCAATACACATTTATCAGACACCTACTTTGTGCCAGGCACTGGGCTAAGGAGACAGAAAGAAAGGTGTGCACAGAGAATTAGAAGGGTAGGCTCTAGCCTGATAAAATCCTGATTTAAAATGGAAGAAAACTGACTCTAGAGTTTGCAGACCCTGGTTCGAAACTCACTTGAGATAATCATTATTCCTTTGGATTTCATTCAACATCCTTGGGCCTCATTTTTCTCATCTGGAAAATGAGAGGACTGGATTAAATGACCTCTGAGGTCTTGTTCCTGCTCTAAATCAAAAATTCTTTGATCCTATGAATTCACTTCAAAACAAAATGGGGAGGGTGGTCCGAGAGTTCAACTAGCGTCGATCCTTAAGGAAAAGGTTTGGACATCAAGACACAGAAATGAACAAAGAACTTTGAAATAGTCGTCTTTCTTAATTCTATACCTTTCCCCTTTATACAATCCCCCGATGATGGTATCTAGCTATTCATCATCTAAAATAAGTCTTCCTGTCTTGTTTTAATTTTTGTCCCTAGTGTCTACCAATGCCTTGGATTTTATAGGTGCCTAATTAATGTTTAGTTAGTTGAAATCTGCCTCTGAAACTTCTGACCTACTGACATAAAAAAGTCTAATCCCTTTTCTATAAGCCACCCTTTCAAACAGTTGGTGCCAGCTATGATTTCTCTAAGTCTTCATTTCCCCAAGTTAAGCAATCACAGTTCCTTCAACTGACCCTATATGGAATGGTTTCAGGTTTTTTCCCCATCTTTAGTCTTGCAGGTTTTTAATGCTGTTCCTAAAATGTGGCACCTTGAACTGAATACTAAACCCTAGATGAAGTCTAACCAAGGCGCAATGATTGAATGGAACCTCCCGTTAAATTTGCATGTATTCATCAAACCCTCACTCTCAATCTGTTCCAAAGCCACAACATGTACAGTCATTTAGTGTGCATATCCCTATCTTGTCTCCAAGGGTATCATCATCCTTCTCTGTATGAGCTCAGCTTTGTCAGTGTCCTTCATAAAATGTGGTGCTGAGAACAGAACACAATACTCCAGATGTGATTTGATCACAGTTCCCTGTTATGGACACAGTGCTTCTAATAATATAGCATAAGATTACATTAACTTTTTTTTTTTGCTGTCAAATTATACTTTCAACTCATAATGATTGTGCAAATCATTAAAACTAATATAATATGTTGTTGTCTGGCCCTATTTGGAACTTGTACAGTTGGCTTTTTTAAACAAGTGTAGTACTTTGCATTTGACCCTATTCAATTTCATTTTATTAAATTTGGTTCAAAGTTTCTGCTTATTAAGATTTTTTTTTGGAATCTGGTTTTTGTCATTTAGTGTATCCCTCCGAACTTCATGCCATCCAAGAATGTGAGAAGTAGAAGTCCATACCTTTGCCCAAGTCATCACTAACAAAAAAGTACATAAAAGAGAGATGTAGCCCTCTACGGAAGACTGAGTGCCAGGTAAATTGCCACTCTATTTATCACTGTTTGGATTTGTTCAATCCCTCAACCAGTTCCAAATCCACTTAATTGTCTACTGTCAAACCCACAACTCTGTATCTTGTCCAAAAGGATATCATATATGTCAAATGCCTTAGTGAAATCCAGGGACACTATGTCCCTGACATTCCCCTGATCAACTGGTTTCATAAGCCTGTCAAATCGGGACAAAGGGTTTGACAATCCACCATTGGGTAATGGAAAGAGAATGAGATTTGGAGTCTGAAGACAGTTCAGGTCCTGGTTCTGCAATCTATTAACCGTATGTGTCCATGGGAAAGTAACAGCCAATCTGGACCTCAGTTTCCTCATTTATAAAAAGATCAGATTAAACTTGATTTCCAAGCCTCATTTAGTTCTCAACATTCCATAATTCTAAGTTTGTATGACTTGTTTTAGTAAACTCATTAGTGATCATCATTCTCCATTTCAAAAGCTAATAAACTATTTCTTTTAAGAATTTTTATTATTTTTTGGTTTTATGTCACTTTAATTTCTATATACACTCCTTCCTGGCCAGTGGACCTTCCCTTGAAACAAAGACTTTTTTCCAAGTTCAGTGAAATCAGCCAACACATCATCTTTATCTGACAGCAGGTGCAACATTCCACAACCATAGACCCCTCCCAACCTCTTCGACTAAAGGAGGAAGGTACATTCATTCACCTTTATTTTTCTCCAAACCTGGCCATCATAGTCTCACAAAGTGTTCACTTTCTTTTTTTCATGTATCTTTCCTCTCTTTCTCCCTGATTCTCTCTCCCCAGTCCTCCTCCTCTTTTTCATGTATCTTTCCTCTCTTTCTCCCTGATTCTCTATCTCTCCCCAGTCCCCCTCCTCTTTTTCATGTATCTTTCTTCTCTTTCTCCCTGATTCTCTATCTCTCCCCAGTGCTCCTCCTCTTTTTCATGTATCTTTCCTCTCTTTCTCCCTGATTCTCTATCTCTCCCCAGTCCTCCTCTTTTTCATGTATCTTTCCTCTCTTTCTCCCTGATTCTCTATCTCTCCCCAGTCCTCCTCCTCTTTTTCATGTATCTTTCCTCTCTTTCTCCCTGATTCTCTCTCTCCCCAGTCCTCCTCCTCTTTTTCATGTATCTTTCCTCTCTTTCTCCCTGATTCTCTATCTCTCCCCAGTCCTCCTCCTCTTTTTCATGTATCTTTACTCTCTTTCTCTCTGACTCTCTATCTCTCCCCAGTCCTCCTCCTCTTTTTCATGTATCTTTCCTCTCTTTCTCTCTGATTCTCTATCTCTCCCCAGTCCTCCTCCTCTTTTTCATGTATCTTTCCTCTCTTTCTCCCTGATTCTCTATCTCTTCCCAGTCCCCCTCCTCTTTTTCATGTATCTTTCCTCTCTTTCTCTCTGATTCTCTATCTCTCCCCAGTCCCCCTCCTCTTTTTCATGTATCTTTCCTCTCTCTCTCTGATTCTCTCTCTCCCCAGTCCCCCTCCTCTTTTTCATGTATCTTTCCTCTCTTTCTCCCTGATTCTCTATCTCTCCCCAGTCCCCCTCCTCTTTTTCATGTATCTTTCCTCTCTTTCTCTCTGATTCTCTCTCTCTCCCCAGTCCCCCTCCTCTTTTTCATGTATCTTTCCTCTCTTTCTCCCTGATTCTCTCTCTCTCCCCAGTCCCCCTCCTCTTTTTCATGTATCTTTCCTCTCTTTCTCCCTGATTCTCTCTCTCTCCCCAGTCCCCCTCCTCTTTTTCATGTATCTTTCCTCTCTTTCTCCCTGATTCTCTATCTCTCCCCAGTGCTCCTCCTCTTTTTCATGTATCTTTCCTCTCTTTCTCCCTGATTCTCTATCTCTCCCCAGTCCTCCTCCTCTTTTTCATGTATCTTTCCTCTCTTTCTCCCTGATTCTCTATCTCTCCCCAGTGCTCCTCCTCTTTTTCATGTATCTTTCCTCTCTTTCTCCCTGATTCTCTATCTCTCCCCAGTCCTCCTCCTCTTTTTCATGTATCTTTCCTCTCTTTCTCCCTGATTCTCTATCTCTCCCCAGTGCTCCTCCTCTTTTTCATGTATCTTTCCTCTCTTTCTCCCTGATTCTCTATCTCTCCCCAGTGCTCCTCCTCTTTTTCATGTATCTTTCCTCTCTTTCTCCCTGATTCTCTCTCTCCCCAGTCCTCCTCCTCTTTTTCATGTATCTTTCCTCTCTTTCTCCCTGATTCTCTCTCTCTCCCCAGTCCTCCTCCTCTTTTTCATGTATCTTTCCTCTCTTTCTCCCTGATTCTCTATCTCTCCCCAGTCCTCCTCCTCTTTTTCATGTATCTTTCCTCTCTTTCTCTCTGATTCTCTCTCTCCCCAGTCCTCCTCCTCTTTTTCATGTATCTTTCCTCTCTTTCTCCCTGATTCTCTATCTCTCCCCAGTCCTCCTCCTCTTTTTCATGTATCTTTCCTCTCTTTCTCCCTGATTCTCTATCTCTCCCCAGTCCTCCTCCTTTTTTTCATGTATCTTTCCTCTTTCTCCCTGATTCTCTCTCTCCCCAGTCCTCCTCCTCTTTTTCATGTATCTTTCCTCTCTTTCTCCCTGATTCTCTATCTCTCCCCAGTCCTCCTCCTCTTTTTCATGTATCTTTCCTCTCTTTCTCTCTGATTCTCTCTCTCCCCAGTCCTCCTCCTCTTTTTCATGTATCTTTCCTCTCTTTCTCCCTGATTCTCTATCTCTCCCAGTCCCCCTCCTCTTTTTCATGTATCTTTCCTCTCTTTCTCCCTGATTCTCTATCTCTCCCCAGTCCCCCTCCTCTTTTTCCATTACTGTAATAATCGTGTATATTGTTACCCTGGTTATTTTCCCATTTACTTCACTCTGCAACATTTCATGTATATCTTTCCAACAAATTACTTTTTAATGTTTCCTAGAATTCTGCTGACCCGTAATTTACAAATTCTACTTCTTCCTCTTTTGGAAACCTGGGACATTTGCCTCTCTTTGGTCTTGGGGCACCTTTCCTGTCCTTAAACGAATCTTACTTTCAATAAAGAAGTGTACAGTAGAACATGGTAAGACACACCAGGTATAAGAGCCCCTTTCTTTTCAAAGTAAAAATGTCACTTGGCATTACATTAAGCAAAAAGAAAAAAAGCTATCTCCATCCAATGTGATTTGTAGTGGAGATTCACTTGTGCTGGGAGTAAGGTGGCCCCAATTTCAGTCCTAGTTTCTGCCAGAAACTAGCTGTGTGACCTGGAGCAAATCAGTTCGCCTCTCTGGGCCGCAGTTCCTCATCTGTAACATGAGAGAGGTCAGATGAGATGATACCTAAGCTTTTTTCTAGTCCTAACATTTGATGAGTCAAAGTTTGGATGCTACCACTATTTTTAGGATTCAATGAATTTTTAAAATAGGCATTAAGTACATGACACTAGGCTGGTCTCCTTACTCTCTAGGTTTCTGAAATCTCAGATTCTCTTTCCTTTCACAATGTCAGCAAAAATGAGAATATGTTGGGAAAATAAAATGGAATGGTAGTAACGCTGCTTTGCCAGAGATGTAGAAAGAGCAAAATTGTAGTTGAAGGAGGAAGCAAGTTAAAACCGTGGGTGTGACAAGCTTTGTCTTTGTTATGGTCTCATAGGAAATTTGTCACTGGTAGGACTTGTATAAGGGCAGTAGGAAGGGAAATCGAGTATTGGAGAACAGCACCCTACCCCACCCACCACCCCAAAAAAGGAATGATAAATACTATGAGAAATATTTAACATCAGGCTCATACCAGTTTAGACTAATGTTTAATATACCAATTATGAGAGATTAAGATCATATATCACATGTAGAAGAGAGAGTAATGTTCACTGTCAATGGAAAACAAACATAGCATTATTACAGTGTAGCACCCTAACTGCAGGATTGCAATACACATAGATAGAGATGCTTAATGCACTCCAGTGTTAAATTGGGAAAAGAAACCTGCCATGGTAGGAGGGGAAAGAAGAGGTCTTTGCTACAATTCTGTTGTACAATGGGACACTGTATCAAATTCCATAATTTGTTTTTTCTTTCACATCAAACATTTACCTTCTTCTCCATGTAAGGTTCATTCATTCATTGCCATCACTATTCAAAATACTCATATCCATTGTGCAAGTAGTAGCTAGGCACTTGTGGGCGTGTTGAGATAATTAAGGCAAGTCCTTATTATCTTCACAGAACTTAAAACCAGGTAAAGTTCAACATTAGCCTGATGGTGAATGCCAATGCTAATAAATACACTTAAATAAGTCCCCAAAATAAATATATTTAAATACATCCCCAAAAAGAGTAATATTTTTAAAAAGGAAAATATCAGAGAGATGTTTAAATGGAAAAAAAAGATGCCAATAAAAAGGCAGAAGCTCTTTTCTCTTGTATCTGCAATTCTAAACCAAATTCATCACAGAGAAATTATGGACTAAACATAACCTTGGGAAAAACACAAATCCTTCCCAAGTGTTTTTTCAACAGATAGCATCTCTGGCATTCTTCTTGCCCCTTTCCACTCCCAACTGCCCCCACATATAACCCACAATTCTGTGGGATTGAGGAGAAGCAATGAAGAAGGCCCTGGTAGAAATGGAGAAAATGAGAACAAACTCTTAAGAACAGTTTTCTAAGTTTTGGATTCCTTTGGAAAATCAACATATTTCATATGGCTGATAGATTAGAGGCAGCATTTATTGGAACACACAGAAAAGCCCTAGGGTTATTGGATTTGGTTTTTATAATGTCATATTTCTGGATTGCTACTTTTTCTTTCTCTACTGCCATTTAAGATTCATATCTCCATGGTAATAATGTATGATCTGTTATTACTGGGTTAATGACAAAGGCAAAGAATATGCTGAATCAAGAATTTTGGAATTCTAGTGGTGCAGGGTGGGGGAGGGAGGGAGAAATTCACCTAATCAGTAATGGCATGGGATTAAACAGTACACAAGTCATTCAAAAATTTCCACTGAAGAAAAAGTATAGTAGAAAGAGGAGCACGGGTTATAGTACTTATAGATGAAAGGGACCCTACAGAATCTGGCAGGGATCTATCTCACTCTACCACTTAGAAGACTATGGGAAAGTCACTTAACTCTCTGAGCTTTTGTTTCCTTATTTATAATGGAGGGGGAAGGAGTAGATATGTATTATCTATTCTTACTGGTTTGTTGTAATTGATCAATAAATATTTATTAAGTACCTACTATGTTCCAGGTATTGGGCTGAGAGCTGGGAAATCACTTTGCCAACTATGAAGAGGTATCCTGTTTTCAGGGACAGAGATTTCAGAACTTCCCTAATAGCTTTGCTATTGGAAGGAAGGGGTTCTCTCTTGACCCCAAATGCACTTTTCTTTTAGCTACATATCCCTACTTTTTTCCACCTCTGACCTTTGTAAAGTTGAGGAACAGCTGGTCAGTACCACAATGCCCTTCAGATTTCTGAAGTGAATTATAATATTACCCTTCGGCTTCTTTCTCCCTCCTAAGTCTGGGTCTCTATGTGTTGAGCAAGCAGGCCAATCTAAATATAGTCTGGTACCATAGGGCAATAAAGACAAGTGGGGTCTTCTGCCCCCTTATCAATCACATTGCCACTTCTCCTCCCTTTGCTATCCTAAAGCAATTGAGAAGGACACAGAGAAACAGAGCATCATGGGACTACAAAAGGCAGAAAGGGTCACAGCAAACCAGATCGCTTAGCATCAGACCCTTATTGTCTGTAGCAAAAGGGGATTATCATTCTTGATTTGGAATTGCACAAGGCACAGAGCCTCAATGGTAGCCATGCCATAGAGAAAATATTTTGTCTTAACCATTTGAAATTTGTTTTGGAAGTTAATTAGGCTTGTAAGAAATGTGTTTAACAGAAGGAAAGCAGACGGCAAAGGTAGAAAGAATAGAACTGGAGATTAAAATAAGGAAAAAAGATGATTTCTTTTATTCTGGTCATAAAGAAAGAAACTACCGAGAGTCCCTTCAATGACTAGACCATTCTAACTATCAACCTACACCCATCTGCCACTCAATTTCTGCTCTAACCTAAAAATCCAAATTCGGGGGGGGGGGGCGGGGCGGGGAATCTGAATTCTAAGTCAAATATAGTCAAATTTAGATTGTCAAAGGGCAGACATCTTTTTTTCTGGGGCATATTGGAACTGCTCTCTGAATACAAAGCCACTTACACCAGAATATAGGGTTCAACATCAAAGCTAAAAATATAAAACAACTAATGGTCATTCACTTTCAATTTGCCAAAAATACAGAAAAATTAATTTAACTCTACCACCTTTTAAAAAGAAAATAGTTCCTGAAATTAATCATTTTAAGCAAAAGTATTTATCTTCAATAAATTTTAGAGGTACAGGTCAAAATGATATGATATATTCCTTGTTAAACATGGTAGCTTTAAGTGTCAGGTATTGGTTTAGGGAAAAACAATGAAAGAATGAAAGTGAAGGATTATTTTTTCTCAAAATGATCTATTGAATAATTTTATTTTCATCTGTTGGACAATAAAATCCAACAGGTTTCTGCCACTATGTAAGTCAAATCTTTACTACAGGATTATAACTTTAACTGGAAACAGGTGGATAGGTTTTGCTCTTATTTCTAAGAAGGCACAGACTAACATAAAAATATACAGGTCTGTGCAAACTCAAGCACTTTAAATTTTTTTTAGAAGGAAAAACTCATTGAATGGGGAATGATTTTAGCATGGTTTAAACTGAGTTTTAAATCTCCAAACTAAATAGTCATTTGTGTCTTTCTAGGAGAAAATTGGACAGATGCCTTCAGCCTTTCATTTCATTGGGAAAGAAAGCTGTTCTCTCATACCACACACACAAACTTCTCATTGTGTGCTAGGGAGGGGCATGCATTATTTAACATCACAATCGGTTAGACACAACTCTCAAAGAATCTGTGCTAAAATTAATGAAAGTTATGGGGAGAAAGAGGTTTAGATGTGGAGAACGCTTAAATCTACTGAGCAGAGTCACAAAAAAAGCAAACAAACCTGTATGTCATGAAAAAAGCCCCAAGATTAATGTGGGCTCATATGGATGCTCTTACATATTCTCTTTAGGATTAAAAAAAGGCTACAATTTATTCATGAGCAATAGAATGGCAGAAACCTGATCTATGCAATGAAACCGAAGGGTAAAAAAGAATTTTAAAAATACCCTGGCTTGAGCCTACACCTGTCACTTAAAGCCTGGACACCAAAATAGACTTTTTCCCTTTTCCTTTCTTCTTTGGGAAATGGAAAATCTTCCCTGTATCTTTTACAATGTAGAACACATTTATTGCATTTACTTCATTAAACCACATTAAACCACAATCATTTGTCTTTGCTCTTTTCCCTCCAAACTAATAATCATTAAAATGCACATACAAAAGAAATAAAAACTCCAGAATCCCATCAACGTAAAGAATTCAGCCTGATGTTTCAGGATGCAATATCCAGCCCAAAGACTCTTTCCCCATGCAACGCTGCTACAGAACTCCACCCAGATGTGAGGCACTACTTCATGGCTGAGAGAATCATTAAGAAAAAGAAAACCCAAATGCCCAAATAAGCTGCAGCATATTCTTTTGCTACTCATCAATGACATTTAAGATCCAAGGGGGTCAAGTCATGCATTATATGAATGAATGGGTTTCTAATGGTAATGGAGGGCAGTGGAACTCAGACTCTTAAGAAAGGAGGTGGGGAGGGGGATGGGTTACTTTAAATATTCCCTTTCACCCTGGGAAAGCTAGGGTGGAATTTAGTAGATAAAAGGTTTCATCCCTTTCTCTATGCCCCCAAACAAAAAAATAATCAAAAGAATCCCTCCCAGCAGCTCAAAACAAATTAAGATTAAAAACACATATTATAAAGAATAACAGTAATAAAATTCTAGGAACTCACATCAGAGGCTTGATAAGCACAATCTTGCACGACTTTTCTCCCCACTCTGGTTAATCTGGTGCCTTTGTTTAAGCATAAAGTCTCTCTCTCTTTCTCTCTATTTCCTACAGTTACTGAGCATGCAGCATCACCATGAGAGAGAGAGAAGGGAAAAAAAGAGCCAGAACAGAACAGGAGGAGAGATCAGATATCCACCTGGCATAATATTGAGCAAATCTGAATATTTAAGACCTACCCATCTCTGTAGAGAAATAGATTAATCAACGAGGTAAAGTATTAAGTCCTCCCAAGGGCTGTGCCTGCAGTTAGCTCCGCAGTAATCCAAAGGAACAAAGCATATTCCTTGTAATGTCTCAAGTTTGGAAGCACTGCTTAAAATGCCCTACCATGCAGCACAGCCATGCTTAGCGACAGAGCCTAGCTTGGACTCTACATGTAGTGATGCTCCAATCCATGAAGAGGACAGATGAAAAGGAAAATGGAGGACAGAAGAGGAGCCCCAGTGAAGTCGTCATGAATTTTTTTCTGGAGCATTAACAAGTGGGAGACCCCCTTCAGGATTCAGACCAATCAATCTTTATTGAGTACATCTTTTTCTCACTCAGCTTGTATTGAAAAGACTGCAGCAAAAAGGGCAAGGCATTGTGGGATAGGGATGCAGCAGAGAGCTGCAATGAGATTCGCTGGGGGTTTTTCTCCCTCCCTCCCTCCTCCTCCACCCCTTCTGAGTCAGCAATCAGCTGTTCCAGTGCTTTGCTGCGGGAGGGGGTGGGTGGGGGAATGGGAGGATGGGGCCCCTGAATTGGTCACCGGATTGTTAGTACGGTACAGGACGAGGAGACACCTCTCCCAAGGCGACCAGCTAGGGAAAGCATTGCTGAGTGACTCACTGGTTGGATGGAGGATTGAACCGAGGGGGGAAGGGACAGGGATGAAACCGACAGAGTCTAGGGGGGACGCTAAGGACACAATGCCTGCTTCGGTATTTAAATCTGGCATTTTCATACAAAAGAGGCCAAGGCGCATGTGTAAAAACACGGGCGGGCGCACGTATTGGCACTAGTTAGCAGGAAAAAGGCGGTTCCTGAAACTGCCGATAAAAGCTGGAAAAAAACCCCAACAAATCCTAAACCTTGTTTTCTCAGCAGGGGCACAAGGAGACATACTAGATGTAACCCAGGACTTGGACCACCTCAGGCTCTTAGTAACTGTGTTACCCTTGCCTCAGTTTCTGCACCTGGAAATTAGGGCTAGTAATAGAATTTGCCTCACAGGGTCACTCTGAATAATAATAGGATAATGTGTGTAGAATGCTTTTCAGATATAAATGAAAGCTTTGGTAAATTGCAGGCGTGGGGTGGGGGCATGGGGATGAGGCAGGGCATATGATTTCACTGGTATAAGATGGTCCCAGGGGAAGAAACTTGGTTTACCAAGTAGAAAGTTAGAGGTTAATCTTCACCTTGAAATCTTACTTGGAGAGGAGCCTGGGGCACTGGGATGTTAAGTGACTTTCCCAGGGCTACACACAGTATGTATGTGTCAAGATTTGAGGCATTAACCCAGGTAGGAGTCCAGCTTTCTACTTACTTTGTTACAAGGTCTTCAAAATGTCACTTAATATTGTTACCAAAAGATGGTCATGTAATGCAGATTTGCTAAATAAATTATGTCAATAATAAATTAGTGATTATTTATTAATAAATTACTAATAATGAATAAATTATATTAATGATACTAATGTCAGGATACTCCCCTTTTATTGATTCTCACTACCCAAAGAATCATAATCAGGATAGTCTTTTAAAAGAGAATTGTGCCTTGTTTTCTCTGTTAAAGTAACAATACAGTTACACAGTGAGATACAAGAGATAAGGTTTAAATTCTATTTCCTAATTTTCCTAACAGGGAATTAAATCTAATAATATAGGTGCTATCCAAAACCTTGGAAATGATTGACCAGCAGTGAAATCACATCAATTTTGCACTCCCCCAATGTAATTAATATAACAACAAATATTTATTAAATATCTCTTATGTATAAAGAAAGTATTATGCTAGATGCTGGAGATGCAAAAAAAGGGAAGATTGGAAAGGTAGGTTGCAGCTAGATTGCAGAAGGCTTTGAATGCCAGACTTTTTCCAGAAGTAACATGGAACCATTAATGATTTTTTTTTTGCGGCAGGGGTGGGGGGGTGGGAGTGGGGTGGGTGGGGGAGGGGTGGGGTGGGGGAGGGGTGGGTGGCTGTGACATGATCAGACCATTTCCCATCTACTATGAAATTATTTTTGATAGAGGTATGAATGTTGGATGCAAGAATTAGAGGCAGCTCCTGATTTATATTTAAATGCCCAGCAGTGACTTCCCTTCCATAGGATACTAAGGTATACCCCACCCCTGGAGTATACCAAGTGCCCCTTCCCTTTGCCCCTTGTCCCCTACCCTAGTCCACATTTTCTGTCTCTTACCCACTTCTTTCTAATTGTTTCCAGGAGCCCTCTTATACTCTCCCTCTCCTGCCTGAGTCTGGGTCTCTTCCCTCACTCCCCTTCCTTGCTCCTTCTTCCCCAGCCAATCACACCATGATAGCTATTACAACAACCTAGGACTTGGCATCAGGAAGAAATGAGTTCAAATCCAACCTCGGACACTCCCAAGCTGTGTGATGCTGGGAAAATCACTTAAACATTCTGTGCTTCAATTTCTTCATGTGTAATAACAGAATCTACGTCATAGGATTGTTGTGAGGAACAAATGAGTTAGCGTGTTCATCTTTCGTTGCCGAAGAAGACCATGCCATCAGAGAAATGATGACATGACTTACACTTGACTTTGTTTTGAGTGAGGGAGGGCTGTGCAGGTCACCAGCCTCACTTCTCCTCCAGAGCCATCTGAATCCAGTGATCAGATATTCATCAGGATGACTGGAGATGACCCAGGATGAGGCAGCTGGGGTTAAGTGACTTACCCAAGGTCACACAGCTAGTGAGTGTCAAGTGTCTGAGGTGACATTTGAACTCAGGTCCTCCTGACTCCTGCACTGGCACTCTATCCACTGCACCACCTAGCTGCCCCAAATGAGTTAACAAAAACTTTTTGCAAATCTTAAAGCCCTATATAAATGCTAGCTATTGTTACCATAACACCAGAGAGTGGAGCTAGGAGAAATCTTCTAGTTTCATTTTATGAGAAGAGATACCATATCTCATTGCATAATTATCACACATTTTTTTAATCCCAAAACTGACTTATAACCTTTTATCACATAATCATCACACAGTATAATTCTGTTCATCATGCTGCTTAGAAGGTAAATAGAGCAGCACCAGTGGTATATGAATATGCATTTATCTCTGGAGCATCATGAGCCTGGAGCCTAGAATTCTCAGTGCACCTGCTTTTTCAATATTCAGTTTTAACATATGTTCAGGAGAATTCTGTGCCTCCTAATCTTCACCAAAGAGAGTTTAGTAATAGAGGATTTTTTTTAAAAAAAGTAATACTGACGCAAATTTTAAAAAATTAAGAAAATGGTTGTACCCCACTTTTTTATAAAAAAGAAAATTAGCCATAAAATCTGCCACAATTATGCAGTGAAATACGGTAGCCCTAGAGAGGTTCAGTAATTTGCCCAGGGTCACATAGAGCCAGAACTGGAACCCAGGTCTTCTGCCTTAAAATCCAACCTGGTTACTTTCAATAACTGCTCTTCATGTTCTCCAGCCCCAGCCCCCACAAGAACTTTCAGCTCCCTGTGTGACTCCCCAGCTCTGGTCCCTTGGTTTTCTCTTCCAAGAACGTCTGACCCTGTTCCTCTTTGCCCTGCTAGAATTCTTGCCTTCAGCTATGGCAGTCACAGTCACCACCAGCTGTACCTGTTTCCTTTTTGGAAGATTTTTTTGGGGTGGTGGTGGTGGAGGGTGTGTGGGGGGAGACTAGGGAATGAAAGGGAAGTCCTTGCTTTCTTTTCTGGCAAGGTAGTGCAGTAGAAAGAACACCAGGTTTGAAGTCAGGATACCTGGGCTCGAATCCAAGTGCTACTGCTGTGTGACCTTGGGGGAATGATGTAACCTCTCTGAGTTTTAGTTTCCTCATCCTTATAAGTGAGAAGACTAGATTAGTTATTTCAAAGGTCCTTCCTAAGTTTTAGACCTATGCTCTTCTGATATACATGAAATACATAGATGATTTTCATGTATTCAGAGCATGATACAAAGTGATGGACTCGGATTTGAAGACGATCTTGTAACTGCCTTTACCTAAGCTAAAAAACACCAGGAAGAAGATTCTAAGCTCTCTTTCTGCCTCTGTCTCTATCTCTCTCCCTTTGTGTGTGTATGTGTCTGTCTCTCTGTCTCTTTCTCTCTCTCTCCTGTGTGTGTATATCTCTCTGTCTCTGTCTTTCTCTCTGCCTCTCTCTGTCTCTATCTCTCTCCCTTTGTGTGTGTCTCTCTCTATCTTTCTGTCTCTTTCTCTGCCTCTCTCTGTCTCTGTCTCTCTCCCTCTGTATGCGTCCCTCTATCTCTCTCTGTCTCTGTCTCTCTTCCTCTGTGTGTGTGTCTCTATCTCTCTGTCTCTCTCTCTTTTTCTCAAATAAAGGAGGTGACTGATAGGCATACAGTCATTAAGGCAACAACACTACCTCCCAATGAATTAATGAGCATCTATTAAGCCATCTAAATTCTGGGGATTAAAAGAAAAAGTAAATCCGGTCTCGGCCCTCAGGGAACTTGCTTCCAAAGAGGGAATCAACATGGAGATAAACAAGGATAGACAAGATCCATATGGAATAGATAAAAGAGAACTCTAGAGTGGAAACGTCCAGAAACCATTAGAGATCCCAAATACAGAGCTCTAAGGGACTGTAGAGGTCAACCCCCTCATTTTATAGATGAAGAAACTGAGGCAAAGAGCTGTTAAGTGACTTTTTCAGGTCACAGAGCTACTAAGCATTTAGGGCAGGATTTGAACTCAAGTCTTGTTCTTCATATTAAAGGTACCAAGCCCAAATAGAAATTTTGGGCCATTAATTGGCTTTGTTGTTTTCATTATTCAGTAACAGCTGACTCTGTGTGACCCTGTATGAGGTCTTCTTGGCACAGACACTGGCCTGGTTTGCCATTTCCTTCTCTAGCTCCTTTTACAGATGGAGAAAGTGAGGCAAACAGGGTGAAGTGACTTGCTCAGGGTCACATAGCTAAGTGTCTGGGGCTGGATTTGAATTCATGGATTTGATCTCAGGTCTTCCTGACTCCAGGTTCAGTGCTCTATCCACTGCACCACCTAGATGCTCCTGCATGTTGACTTAGAAAACCACATATTAACATTATCTCTGTTCTATTACATTTCACTTATTTTGGTAAATACTTCCAGACTACATTTTAACCTGATTCCTGCTGCCTTACAGAGTGCTGCAGGCTAAGGTGCAGCTGGAGGGCCCTGTGTTTGGCCTTAGCCTTCTATCATGCTGCCTCCCCCTATTATAAGGGCAGGGAATGGAGAGTAAGTAATAGGGCCATTCCTGGATGGGAGCAATGCAAGGGATATGATGATGAAATAGGAAACTGAAGGAAACAACTTTACAGACAAAGGTTAGGAGTCTATTTGTTGTACCTAGTACATCCAGTGATTAGTTTTCCTTCTCTCTGAGAACTCTAGAAAGTATTTTTTTTTTTTATGCAGTCTCATCGAATGGTCTGGGAGAGGGGGTGGTAAAGGACCATTTCAAAATTAGGAAATGGGCAACTGGAATGTAGCTGACAGGGCAAAAAGGTTCCCAGTTCAATATCATAACCCATGCTTCGCCCAACTATGTTTCTTTTCCCATTTCATAAAGAAAAGAAAGAATCCTGAGCACAATACGATTTTAATAGCTATTTTATTATAACTGATCATAAGCAATAATATGCAGGGGCAGCTAGTGGACACTGGACACCTGAGCCTGAAGCCAGGAAGATTTCTGAGATCAAATCTGGCTTCAGGCACTTACTAGCTGTGTAACCCTGGGTAAGACACTTACCTTGCATCTGGATAATGAGCTAGAGAAAGAAATGGCAAACCACTCCGGTAACTCTCCCAGGAAACCCCAGATGGGGTCCCAAAGAGTCAAACACAACTGAACCCAACAACAACGATACGCATGTCACATATGGAGTAAAGTTTGACTGTGCTCAGATTTTTTTTTCCACATGAAATTAGTCATTACATGTCATAATTTCTGTACATGGCATTGAAAATCATCTTCCACTGAAGTCCTCCTTCAGTGGAGATGACCCTGGGCCATTTATCATAATAATAATAGCTCATATTGCTATAGCACCTTAAGGTCTACGAATTGCTTTACAAACACATGATTATGCTTGACCATAACTCTAGGTAGTTACCTCCTACTATTATCCCCATTTTATAGGACAGGAAACAGGCTGAGTTAGATTAAGCAAATTTCCCAGGCTTGGTGACACAGGCACATTATGCCACCATTACACCAGGCTTTCGATGCACATGCCTGGGGTCAGCCCAGTTAACTTCGGAGAGGCTCCATACCAGCTACTGGATATTTGGGGTCACCACAGATCTAGAAATCCTCCTGCTAAGGTGTGCAGTTACAATCTGTATGGGGGAGGAAACACCCACAGAATTATGGAATCTCAGAATTGGAGAGTTGAAAGGGTTGTCAACGGCCATCTTGGCCAACCCAAACTTAAAGAGAACAGCTGATATAACTAACCTGCCAGGTGCTCATCCAGCCTCTGCTTGGATTCTTGATGAATTAAAGTTCAAAAATCATCATTTTTTATTGAGAAGCAAAGTTATTTGAACAATGATTCACCGTAAAATTATTTTTGAATGTATGCCTATATCTAGATCCTATACCTTTCTATATCAAGAAGGTAGGTGACTCCATGGTTGGCATAGGGAAGACTCATCTTCATGAGTTCAAATCCAGCCTCAGATACTTTCCCTGGGCAAGTCATTTAATCCTGTTTGCCTCAGTTTCCTCATCTGTAAAATGAGCTGGAAGAGGAAATGACAAACCACTCCAGTATCTTTGCAAAGAAAACCCCAAAATGGGGTCATGAAAAGTTGGACACAACAGAATAACAATAACCTCTAAATAGAAAAAGATAGATATTTTTCCTTGCTGTTAGAAAGCAATATATCTATATGGAAAGAATCCATTTCTTTACGCTGGCTCAATATCTAACTGAAATGAGAGGAAAAAAAGGCCTCAGCTCAGACCACTGTTGTCATCTTGTGATCTGAGAATGAATTTGCCAAAGGGAATGTCCCTATATAGAGAGGTAGGCTGCCACTGTCCCTGGATATTCTGATTTTATGTGCTGATCCCAGGTGGGGCAGTCTTTTTAAGAGGATGTCCGGGAAGCTCATTCTCTACTGACCACCTCTTAGCCTCTTCCCAAGTTCTTCCTTCTACATTCTGAGTTTCCATCCATTCAACTAAAGCAGGTGTTTAGTTATCAAACTCACAAAGGACAAAGGAGCAGCTAATGGAGGCAGGGGAAGAAGAAAAAGAGAACATGAATGATCTTGGCTTAAATAGAAGGCTAAGAAAAATCCAAGCTTGCCCCTGCCTAAAGAATGTAGAAATACCAATACAAAATAGTTGCGGCAATTCAAAAAGTATTTTTGACAAAAAAAAAAATCCTCTTCCTGATGCCATTTTCCTCACTTTCAGTATGGAATAGTATGACTTAGGCCCCACAAAGATCTCCTGTTAGCAGGAGCTCTACTGAGAACTTTCTCCTCTAAGTTTGAGGCCATTTTTTTTTTTTTTTTGTGACTGGGACAAGGCCCAAGTCCAAACAGAACTTCTGGCCCTGTGGAAGGATGATACAAGCTTCCTATGTAGCTCTGGACCTGGATAATTCTGTTGGCTTCACCAGGTAAAAGTTTGACCTGTCCAGAGCACAGCAGGATGAAGACTTCTCAACTTCCAAGATCTGTTCTCTCCTCTACACAGGTAATTAAAAGCATTTTGTTTTCCTCAGAACTAGGTTGCAAGATCATGTCTATAGTTCTGAGAATTAATCACCAGGAAATGCTAAAATGTCTGCTCAACTCAACTGTGAGCTGATTCAATTAATCAGTGTAGTAGAGATGACTGCAGCCTGGGAAGCAGGAATTCTGAGCTCTGTGGCCTATGGTAAATTGTTTGTTTTCTCTAGTGACTGGTCTTGACCATGGCAGACCTCCCAGATCTGCCCTGGACAGATGTGTATCCCTGGAAGCCTTGAAGTGGAGGAGTGAGGGGAAGAGGAAGCAGATTTGAGGCAAACAGCCATTTATTTCATTAAACTCCATGCCATATCAATTTCACATTAATTCCCCTCTGCTCCCTAAAGTTTACTTTTTTAAAAAAGCAAGAAGTATTTGGTGAATGTGACAGTGGGCATGGTATCGTCCTGGGCTCTACATCTTATATGTAAAGGGTGTAAGATATGACTCTCCTTCAAAGAGCTTATAATCTCTTGGCAAGTATCACATCCCACCATTATTTGGGGTCAGCATCCGTAGGTTTCAGTGCTGCTTCTACTTGCAGGCTTTGCTGCCTGGCTGGCTTTGGGCAAGTCGCTCTGACTATGGAAAAGCAAGAGTTACACTAGAACATCTCTAACATCTATTGTAGTCTAAACTGATGAGCCTATAATCTATATGTAATAAGGAAACACAACCATTACACTGTGAAACCTTTCTATGATATGCTTGAACTAATTTTCCACTTAAATCATTCTAACAAAGGAGATAACTACCCTTTATGATGTCATTTTATCTAATGTGTCTTTTTCCTGGAACTCTTTAAAGATATGAGGCAGGTTAGATTTGGCAAATCAAGAACTGTGTTAAGTAACACTTAGCTTTGACCCACTACTTGTGTGGATCTAATCATTTCCCCTCTCTGGGTCTCAGGAAGAATTCTGGGTTACATTTTGGGACTTTTCTATCTGAAAGATGAGGGGGTTGAATTAGAAGACCCTTAATGTTCCTTCTAGCTCTATGATTTATGAAGCAATAGCAAATAATATGGATAGAATCTAATTAAATGCGTGTGGGAAGGGCAGACAGATGAGGGAGACATGGGAACAGAGATGGACCGAGGGAGGAGGAAGGGAGGGGAGGAGGAGAGAGGAAATGCACTTTAAGTGCTGAATATGGAAATCCATTGAGGATGGAAAAATCAGAGAGGCATGGGGAAGAGACGACCAGCGAGGCCTCGAAGAATGGATAGACTGAATCAGCCAAAGAAAGGCCTGGCCTGGAGTATAATGTAAGTAAAGATCCATACAAACCAAAGTGACCTTTTTCCCTTGTAGTCTGCAGGGTTCAGAGCTGAGGGCACCTTAAAGGTCTTGGCCATTGTCCTTCTGGTTTTTGAAATGATTCCCAGGAAGCACAGGGCTGATCTCAGAGGATTTCTTTTTGTCTTCATTTTCCTCATCCTTCAGTTGGCCTCCCACCAACCCCGCCCAGGGTCACAGCCACATCTTTATGCACATCATTGTAGTGACTCTTTCCCAGCAGAGTTAGCAGTTACCATGGTGACAGGCCTCGCCTCCAGAGGGAGAAGAGCTCAGCAACTCACTGGAGCAATCTGCCCAGTTAATGCTCAATTGAGACACCCCGGCTTGAATGGGATACTACTACCCAGCTCAGGGTTAAGGCTCTGTTTTCCTTCTTTGTGGGCTCTTTCCTGTATGCGTGTCCAGTATGAAAACAGGCCTCTGGGGGAGACAGAGAAGCATCAAGCTGGTGGGTGACTTCCAATCCCCCTTCATAGAAAGCATCAGACACATGATACACACACAAGATAATCCCCCCGACTCAGGAGCAGAGCTACCAGGAGATGCCGCAGCAGCAAACAGCAGCTTCTCAGCATTTCTAGGTATCTCTCTCCCCATCGAGGTACTCTGGGAGTATGTCCTGGGGAGGACAAAGAGGTGACAGATGTTTCTGTTATGTAAAAATCCCATCTGTCCTCTCCTCTTCCCCCACCGCCATCATCCCTGTTCTTCCTGCCCACCATCTTCCTTAGTGCCTCTGCCTTTTATATAACAAACCAGCTGGCACAGATTACCACATAATGCCTGGCAACTATCCCTTACAAAGCTTTCCAGCAAACTTTTCCAGCCATTTCTGAGTTTAAACATTTAAGGAACTAGAGAAAAGTATAAAAAAAAATGAAGAAAGCCACCGTCATATGGTGGCCAGAATTCTTGGAGTCAACAACCGGTGATCTGTAAAGTGTCCCTAAGGGCCCCTTTAAGACTCAAGAGTTACAATGAGATACCAATCTGCATTTGTGGAAGTATTGTCCACTTTGGGAGTTGTTTATACTGATGAAATCAGAGATCGGCTTCCCTCATGCCTCCCCACACCCCAAAAAACATGGATATTACAACAAGTATTTATGAAGTACTTATTATGTACAATGAAGGCACTGAGCTAGACACTGACAAATTATAATGTCACAGTGGTAGTAACATTATTTTTGTACTCAAAGAAGTTTAACAGATGTGAAGGGGGCAGGGGAGAAGCCCTGTTTACCAATATCTGACACAAGTGAGAAGTGAGTAGAGAGAAGACCCAAGCAAAGTGGAGGAAGAAGTGAACTATTTTAGTTACGGGCAAGAGAGAGAATGTCATTAAGAAGGCCAAACCGGATTTGGGCCTTGAAGGAAGGAAGGGGGGAAGTTCATAGAATTTGAGGGAGGTGGGGAGGTAAAGTCCAGATATGCAGGACCCCTTGAGAAGAGGCCATGAAAGAATACATTTGAAAATAATCCATTTGGTTAGAATATGATGCCTGAGGTGGGTGGTGTAGGGGGAGAGAATCATTTGAAATAAGACTGGAAAGGTAGGTCAGAGCTAGAAGAACCAATTCTTCTTACCAGTGAAGGGGGAGGGAGGCAGGGGAGGCATTTATTAAGCACCTACTATGTGCCAGACATTGTGCTGGCATAATTGTATTTTGTATTATATTGTGTATAGTACAAATATTATATTTATAAATATTGCCACATTCAATCCTCACAACAGCCCTGAGATAGACACTATTCTTTCCTCCACTTTACAGTTGAGTAAACAGGCAGGCAGAGGCTAAGTGACTTGTCCAAGGTCACACAGCTAGGAATTATTTAAGATCAGATTTGAACTCGGATTTTCCTGATTCCAGGCTCAGTGCTCTCTCTACTCTGCCACATACTCCAGAGGTAATTTGTAATTCCAGTGAAGAATTATAGAGCAATTAAAAATTTTTTTAAAGCTAATGCAATCTTAGGCTGCTTTAAGAAAAGTATAGTGTCCTGGATTAGGAAGATGATAGCCTTGTGGTATTCTGCCCTGGTCAGGCCACATCTGGAGTATTGTAATCCTTTGGGGAGTCACATTTTAAGAAAGATATTCACAAGATTGGAGACTATCCAGATAAGGGTAACCACAATGTTGAAGGGCCTCAACTTCATACCATTTCATTATCAGTTGAAAGATCTGGCAATGGTTAGTTTGGAGAAATGAAAAGTTGGGAATAAGGGTGGTGGGAAGCAAGATAGCTGTCTTCAAGCCCTTGAAGATTATTCTGCATGACCCCCAAAGGGTAGAACTAGAAGCAATGGGTAGAAGTTGGAGAGAGACGAATTTAGATTGGATTTCAAGGGGAAAAACTTCTTAGAGTTATATTGTGCAGTCATTTTTCAGTCACGTCCTACTCTTTGTGATCCCATTTGGGGCTTTCTTGTCAGAGATACTGGAGTGGTTTGCCATTTCCTTGTCTAGTTCATTTTACAGATGAGGAAACTGAGGCAAAAGGGGTTAAGTGACTTGCCCAGGGTCACAAAGCTAGAGAGTATCTGATTTGAACTCAGGTCTTCCTGACTCCAGGCCCAGCGCTCAATCCACTGAATCATAAAGGTGAAATGATCATCATTGAAGATAGTGGATTTCATTTTACTGGGGTCTTCAGAGCAGGGAAGGGACTCATTTAGGTATAGGTTAAACTAGTCACTTAATCTAACTTTGTCTAACTCAGATTAAGCGAGTAAAAGACTTAAGTAATATCAGAAATGGAGTAACAAGGCAAAATTGGGAACCATATACAAGCTAGAAAGGAGGTAGGAGGGTGATACAGTGAGAATGGTAAATAGCACTGGTATTTTCAAAAAATCAAATGATCTCTAGCACACTGGATAGAAACTCTGCAAAGGACTTATGGGAAAATGGATAAAAGAATCACGTAAGATGAGGAAACAAGGAGGGCTGATGATTTTCATTGGCATAGGAAGTTTCCCTACCCATGAATTCACACACAGATCCAACATAACAAAGCCATGAACAGCCAAATGGCCCTTGGCAAAATCGTAAAGGTCATGAAGCTTCCTTCTCTCTCTTCTCGTTGTAGGCTGGCACCCCATTTCTCAATTTCCAAGACTTATACATTGTCCCTGACTAGCTAGGGAGCTCTATAAGGTCAGGACTGACCTCTGGAAAATAAAGTAGCAGGATCATGGGATGGAGTTCTAGAAGAAATCTTAGAGGTCATCCTGTTCATCTTCCTTTCTTCCATTTTAGAAAGGAGGAAAGCAAGGCCCAGAAAAGTCATGAGACTTGCACAAAGTCACAGAGGTAACCAATACCACAGCTGGGGCTCTAACCTAGGTTTTCTGATTCCAATTCCAGTGTTCTTTAATCTCTAAGATTTCAAAAATAATTGCTGACATTTATATGATGTTTTAATGTAAAATAATATAATATAAATTAATATATAATTAATAGATTGTGAATATAAGTATGTTTAATAATGTTATATATAATATATTTTACATTTAATACATAATAAAAATAAATATATTTAATGTAATGTATATAATAAATTTAGTAAATTAATATAATATAAATTAAAAATTAAATAACAAAATACTATTGTACACATTATTTCATTTGATCTTTAGGGTGTTGGTTTATGATTCTTAATTTACAGATAGGGAAACTGAAGCTCAGAAAATTGACTCACCTAAGGTGATACAATTATTAAGCAGAGAAGACTGGGTTCCAACCCAGGTTTCACCAGACTCCAAATGTAAATGTAACGCTCTTTCAGTTGTAATACAATAATTGCCCTGAAATGCCTCAATCAAAATTTTACTAGCCTCTCTATTGCAGGGTTTTACTATTTTAAATAATGTGGTAATGTGTTTTTAAAAGTTGAGATGTTAACTCCCATAAGTAGCATATTTGATTATTTCCTGGTGCTTTCTGGAGACATAATACCTTAATCCATAGGATTAATGATGGGAATTTCAGGCACAGAGCAGGTTAGGGGAAGATATTTAGGAGACTGGGATTATTTTGACACTTCTTAGGACAAGGCAACAGGTACTTATGCTGTGGCAGGCACTGTGCCAAGCACTTGGGATACAAATACATATGAGCAAAAAGATATTCCTTCCCTTCCCAAGGAACTTACATTCTAGTACTGGAAAGGAATCCACAAAAGGTAGAAGAAAAGGAAGAGGGTGGAGAAAGAAGGTACCAACATAAGAGTATAGACAGTGTTGAAGTCCACAAAAAGTCAAAATCAGAGCCAGAAACAGAATAAAAGCTGGTCAGCCCCAAAATGGGGGTGTCTAGGAAGAATTGGCCAATGGGAAGCGGGGGCTGGAATGGGGTTAGTACTTGTAGGGAGATAAGGCTCAAGGAGCACAGAGACCCTCCAGGGTGAGGAGGCCCCAAGCACTGAGGGAAGGTCCAGGGTGAGGGGCAGCTGAGGTCTTGGTAAAGTCCAGAATATCAGAAACAGAGTCAGGAGAGGAATGATGAGAATGGCAAGTAAGGCAGAAAGTGCGCCCCTAGTGGGGATGTGTCATCTTTATCCATATGTATCTCTATGAATACAATGTATCTTCCACAAAGATATAGGGGAAGGCAATTTACAAGTAAAACAGTTGTAGAAAGATCAGCAAAAGAATTAAAAACAAATGGCTTGGGAATCCCCCAAAATCTCTAACGGATACAGATGAACCCCTGTTGTATATATAACCTGGTTATTTCTCAGTGCTAGGAGAGCCTTCTCCTAGATAAGCGGCTTCACTGTAACTTTTGTACATGTGGGGAGGTTGAAATGTTATTTTGTAGCTGTGATCCTTCTCCAAATGAGAGGCTTGAGGAGCCCACCTCTCAAGGCTCTTCCAGGGCCAGCATTCCATTATCTGTTACACACTTTTATCTATTACTTCTTACAGCCCTAAATCACAAGCCTGCTAAATGAAGGGAGGGGCATTTTATGTCTGCTTTTTCCACACACCCCCCCCTCCTTGAAGAAAAACAGGATACTCTTCAAGAGCCAGTAAAAATAACAATAACTGGGGCAGCCAACTGGTGCAGTGGATAAAGCACTTAGCCCTGGAGTTAGGAGGACCTGAGTTCAAATCCGACCTGGGTGATCTGACAAGTTGTTTAACCCTCAATTGCCTCCAAATAATGATAGTCATTGTAGACAATATAGCATTTTAAAAAATTTACAAAATACTTCATACACAGAAAAGAGCGCTAAGACTGTTGGAACATTGCATTTCATTTGAGTCTCACCACAGCCCTGTGAAGTGCTCTAGGTGCTATTATACCCATTTTTACACAGGAGGAAACCAAGGCTAAGGAAGTAAATTACTTCCTCTGGTCACATAGCTAGTAAGAGTCAGAGGTGGGAATATACCAATCTCCTGATTCCAAATCTAATGTTGCTGCCCCAAATCCTGATTTTAACCATCTCAAGGAGGTAACTGGCCTCAATCTTTGTTGTTTGTCCTTTGTTTTAGAAGAGGACTATGATATTTAGGAATTAGATTGAAGTCAGGCAGAATTGTACAATGCCATAAGCCTCACTTTCTATTCCAGAGTCATCTCAAAGTCCAGTGGCGAAACAAGAGTCAGGATGACTGGCGATGGCCCAGGATGCAGTGGGTGACCTTGCCATCTTCAGTATGTGACTGAGCTCTAAGCACTCTGTGGCACCTGCTTTAGCCGTCTTCATGGCCACAGGAACAAACCGTTCTCATCTGCCCCTTACACCAGGGAAAGTCTTCACATGCTTGGGAATAGACATCCCCCTAACTCACCCAAGGGTTTGAGACTCATTGGTTACTTTTAACCTCATTTAGCCCATGTTCCAAGGCAATTATACTGGATTATGGCTACTGTGATTGGAGTCACAGGTGAGAGTTGGATGGCCAGCCCTGAAAAGGGCTCAGCAAGCCCTCCCCCTAAAGGGGCTAGTCCTCCCTGAATGCCCCACACACCTGACCTTAATCTTAGGCTGCATTAAGAGAGGGATAGTATCCCAGACTAGGGAGGTATTTAGTATGGCCAGATCACCAGATTGAGAGTATTGTTTCAGTTCTGAGTGTTGGGTTTTAGGAAGGATATTGACAAGCTGACCAGTGTCCTTAGGAAGAGGAACAAGATGGTGAAAGGCTTCATGAGCATACCACATGAGTGTCACTACAGCATCTGTGAATGTATAACCTGGAAAAGAGAAGACTTAGGAAGGAGATAGTAATCATTTTTTAAGTATTGGACAATAAGGTAGTGCAGTGGATGGAGAGTCAGGAAGACTCTTCTTCCTGAGTTCAAATTTGGCCTCAGATGCCTACTACCTGTGTGACCCTGGGCAAGTCACTTAACCTTGTTTGCCTCAGTTTCCTCATCTCTAAAATGAGCTAGAGAAGGAAATGGCAAACTGCTCCACCATCTTTTCTAAGACACTCCTCAGAGTCAGATATGACTGAAAAATGACTAAATAGCAAATTTGAGGCAATTAGACTTATTTTGCTTGGCCCCTAAAAGCAGAATTAGAAGCAACAAATAAAAGCTGTTGAGAGATAGATTTAGGTTTGAGATAAGGAAAAGCTTCCCGATAATTAGAGCTATCCTGAAATGGACTAGGGACTCATTGTTGCTTGTCCTTCCTTCTTGAAGAAGACCATGACATCAGGGAGGTGATGCCATGACTTGCAAGGGAATTGGGTTTAAGTGAGGGAGGTGTGCAGAGTTGCCAGCCTCACTCTCTTCTCTGGAGCAATTCTGGGTCCAGTGGCAAAATATAGATCAGGACAGCTCTTAGGAGATAGTGGATTCTCTCTCCATGGAGAGAGAAATTGTATGTTATCTAAGAATGGGGATTCTTGTTTAGGTAGGTATAGGCTGAACTAGACGGCCTCTGTGGTCCTTTAAAACTACATTATGTGATTCTGTAGCTTACAAATGCCTAAAGGCTTATGGGTATTACCTCCTCCCACTGGCTTACAGTAAATATCATATAAAATAATTAATTACCTTGAATTGGGATCAATAATTGTCAGCAAATCATGGTAGGAAACTAGGGTCTACCTGGAGAAGTTGGTATTCAAGAGACAGGGAAGAAAGGAAAAACAGAAGAAAGCTGGTAGACTGGGTTCCACAGGTACCATCTTGTACTGGGAATGGAGAAAGCTTGGAAGAGTCTAACAGCAGGCATAAGCCCTTCCTGTGGTACATTCCATGTGCAACCAAAGGGGATGGTACAAAAGATCATTTCCCTGGCATGTAAGCTAGTGTGCAAGCCCATCCTCTATCTGTTATGCCATTGTCACTACAGTGGTGAGGTGGCATAGTGAATAGAGAACTGGACTTGGAGTGAGGAAGATCTAAGTCTCTAAAATATATAGAAAACTGAGTCAAATTTACAAGAATACAAGTCATTCCCCAATTGAGAAATGTTCAAAGGATATGAACAGGAAGTTTTCAGAGGAAGAAATTAAAGCTAACTATAATCAAATAAAAAATGCTCTAAATCACTATTCATTAGAGAGATGGAAATCAAAACAACTCTGAGGTCCCACATCACACCTATCAGAGGGGCTGACATGACAAAACAGGAAGATGATAAATGCTGGAGAAGATGTGGGAGAGTTGGAACACTAATACACTGTTGTTGGAGCTGTGAGCTGATCCAGCCATTCTGGAGAGCAGTTGGGAACTATGCCTAAAGGACTACAAAAATGTGTATATCCTTTGACCCAGCAATATTGCTTCTAGGACTGTATCCTAAACAGATCCTAAAAATGGGAAAGGGTCCAACATGCACAAAAATATTTATAGTGGCTCTCTTTAGGGTAGTCAAAAACTGGAAGTCAAGGGGATGCCCATCAGTTGGAGAACGGCTGAACAAGTTGTAGTATGTGAATGTAATGAAATACCATGTGCTATAAGAAATGATGAACAGGAAGACTTCAGAGAGGCCTGCAAAGATTTATATGAACCAATGCTGAGTGAAAGGAGCAGAACCGGGAGAACTTTGTACACAGCAACAACCGTGGTGAGTGAGGAATTTTTCTGGTAGACTTAGCCCTTCACAGCAATGCAAGGACCTAAAAAATTCCCAGTGGACTTTTGAGGCAAAACGCCTTCCACATCCAGAGAAAGAACTATGGAATTGGATCGCAGATTGAAGCAGATCATATTCTATTGTGTTATGTTTTGTTTTGTCTTATGGTTTCTTCCATTTATTTTAATTCTTTTATTCAACATGACTAAGGTGAAAATGTATTAAATAGGAATGTATATGTATATGTGAGATTGCACTGTCTCCGGGAGGGAGTGGGGAGGGAGGGGGGGAAGAGGGGGAGGGAAGGGAAAAAATCTAAGATATATGGAAGTGATTGTAGAAGACTGAAAACAAATAAAATAATTTTTAAAAAAGGAAGATCTAAGTCTGAATCCTTCCTCAGATACGACTGCATGGCTCTGGGAAAATCACTTACCCTCCCTCAGGCCTTAGCTTCTTCAGTGCAGAATGAGGATAGTTGCTGTGAGTCTCAAATGAGATAATGTGTGGCTTAAATTACCATGCAAACTTTGAAGTGCTATATAAGTGGTAGTTAATAGACACTTATTTGGGGAGATCTGGTTCTATCACTTCTTAGCTTTTTCTTGTTTACTGGAAAGTGATGCCCCCTCTCTCTTCTCCTTTCTTTCTCCTTGTAATTCATTCCATTTTGGAATAGCTGTAATTGATAGTGTTGAGAAAACATTTAAAAAAAAACTACTTCAACAGTACATTAAAACATGTTTACAAGCTTGTAACTAAAATAGATTTTGCTCATTGAAGAAAGGAAAAGTAACTGGCTGGTTTCCATGTTCGCTGTGGCCATTATCATATGACACTAGGTAAGGTTTCTCCCACCAGGAAGAAACAGCATAAAAGAGTGGCTTTTTTAGTAGGTTCCTAGATAACATAACATGCTGGTTCCCTACGTACTTATCTCCTTTACCTTTAAATGCCTTCTGAGGCCAAAAGAATGAGGTGGTTTCTCTACAGGCTAGCTAAGAAAGGAAGTAAGAAATGGGAATGGGAACTGGATAAACAACTTTGGCCAGGCATTGACCAAATGGTGCCTATGACTTAGAAGTGACCTTCTTCATTTCTCCATCTGTAAAATGTGATCTCTTTCCAGGTTCTTTCCAGTTCTGACATTCTAGAATTCTAAGAAGTATAAACCTACAGGTCATGGACTTGTGCTCTCTAGCATCTACTTCATTGGGGCTCTGGAAAGAAATAAAAAAACAGCTGTTTTGCTAAACTTGCTTTTACTCCCACTTCCAGAAATTGATCCATATTGGTTTCAAACTCTTATTTAACAAAACCAAGGAATGAATGGTGCACTTTTATAACTGTTAGGAAACTCAGCAGGATGTCATTGAGGGGCATCACCTACCACCTGGCCTCCCTCCAATTTATAATTTTTCCCTGCTAGTGACAGCTCCAACTCTCCTCCCAAGCTACCAGAGCCAGCTTGCTTTGGGAAGTAGCAGAGTATGGTAGGATAAGCCTGGATTTGGAGTCAGGTTCAAATCCTAGCAGACTCTGCCTTGTACTCACTGGGTAACCAAGTTACTTTACCTCTGTAGGCCTTGATTTCTTAATATATAAAATGATTGAATGCTCTGGAGAACAAGTTGGAACTATGCTCAAAGGGCTATACAACTCGGCACACCTTTGATCTAGCAATACCACGACTGGGTCTGTATCCCAAAGAGACCAAAGGAAAAAAAGGACCCATACATACCAAAAAAATGATTTACAGTAACTCGTTTTGTGGTGGCAAAGAAGTAGAAATTGAGGGACTGACCATTAATTAGGGAACGGCTAAACAAGTTGTGGTATATGATCATGATGGACTACTATTCAGATAAAGAAATGATGATGGAGATGTGTTCAGAAAAACCTGGGAAGACTTACATGAACTGATGCAAAATGAAGTGAACGGAACCAGAATATTATACACAGTAACAACAGTATTGTATTAGTTCCTCTGAAAAGTAAGTGAACTAAGACATGATGAAAAATCCTGTCTATCTCCAGAGAGAGAACTGATGAACTCTGAGTGTAGATTGAAGCATATATTTTTAAACTTCATGTATTTTTCTTATATTTTTGCAACCTGGTTAATATGGAAATATATTTTGTATGACTTCACATGTATAGTGGGTATCATATTAGTTGGGTGGGGAAGGGGACGGGGGAGAGAATTTGGAACTTAAAATTTTAAATAAGTAAGTATAAAATAAATTACGTAAGTTGCAGGAAGGAAAATGATTGGGCTGGAGTTGACCACCTTTGTAAGGTCCTTTCTGGTTTTGTGTCTATGATCCTTTAATCTCGCATAACTTAAACTCTCTGAGTTCTAGTTTTCTTATCTGTAAGATGATGGGGTTGGAGTAGATGATCCCTAAGGTCCTCTTCAGCTCCAATTCTATGATCCTATGATTCAAAGATGAGGGCTGAGAATCAGCAAGACAGCACAATTGCATGGGATGGTAAAAGAATCCATAATCTCAGACCTAGTGCCCAGCAAGGCTCTTGATAGATTCATAGATCTAGAGCTGAAGGGGACCTTAGAAATCACCTTATTCAACCCCCACATTTTACAGATGGGGAAACTGAGGATCAGGGAGAGGAAGCAACTTGTACAGTCACACAGATAGTCATGATTTGAACTCAAGTCCTATTCAGTCTTCTTTCCATTATTTAACTCCGAGGTATTTCTCAATAGAAAGAATTATGTATGTTTGGAAGGTTTCCTGCCTAGTCTACCTAGGCTCTATCTCGGCCTCCACACTGCTTTCCACACCTGATCTTAGCCAAAAGGTCAACAAGTGACCCCTTGGTGCTAAGTAATATTCTCAATGCCAGCCCATTACTAACGTCCTTCAGTAACTCCCAATTGTCTACTGCGGTAATAATAAACTATTGATGAAAGAATTCATAGCTCTATATAATCTGGCTGTCATCTACCTTTGTTGCCTCCCATTCCCCTTCACATATCTGGAAGATCCTCTGTTCCTCATTCTGACCCATCTGTCTTCCCGCTAGGTGGCACAGTAAATAGAGCACTGGGCATGGAGTCGGAAGATCTAAGTTCAAATCCAGTCTCAGACACTTACTACTTGTGTTGCCCTGAGCAAGTCATTTACTTTGTCTGTCTCAGTTGTAAAATGGGAAAAATAGCCCTTACCTCCCAGGGTTACTGTGAAGTTGAAATGAGATAATATTTGTAAAGTGCTTAGCATGCTTGGTGTACAGTAAGTGCTTAATAAATATTTGTTCCTCCCTTTCTATTTCTGGGCCTTTGTGATTTCAATTTTCCATGCCCAGAGAGTACTGTTTCTCCAACTTCATCTCATTGACTTAGCTTTCCTTCTTTCGTGGCCCAACTCAGATATCACCTCCTTCTCTGATCTTTTCAACAAAACCAGGCTGGAAAAGAGAAGAGATTCAAACCTACATCTTCCCAGCACTGAGGCTCCCTCTCTAATCACTATGCTTTACCATGACTATAATAGGAGCTTAATAAACACTCAATTGAATTGAAAGATCATATTAAGTAGAAACAGAAAAGCATGTTTGGGGAGCATACCATAGCTGACCTCCTGTACTTAGTAGTGACACAGCGTTCAGTTATAATAAGCAAGCACCAGAGGCAAACAGTAGGAGTTCCCAAGATAACAAACAAACAGGAAATGACTGACAAAGGATTTTTCAGTACCAAAAGGTTGAAAACCTGCCCATTTATATGACAAAGGGCAGAGAAAAAAACCCAGCATCCTGTAGGAGGGGATTCTCCACAGAAGCAGCCCCCTTGGGATTAGAATGAAGATAGGATTCATGAGAATACAGGGAACAGAATCCAGCTTCATGGAGTTAAGAGGCAGCTTATCCCCAGAATGAGCTGGGTAATAAGAATCTCTCACTTGATGAAAACCCAAAGAACAGTACCTGAATTATCACAAAACACACAGAATTAGGAAGAATGATAAGGGCACCCTAGAAGGAGAGAAGAGACAAGACTGAGGATGAATCCTTTCCACCTACTTGGGGAAAGTGGTTGTTCTTTTTGTTTTTTAATTGGATATGCTAAGAAAACCAGATGATCGTGCAAAGTTCCCCCCAATTAAATGAGACCAAATGATTCGACTCTCTGGCCCTCCTTTTGCAGCTTCCCTTCATGGGACTTCATTAGAACATTCAGATAAGTTTCTAAAAACTGTTATAAGAGAAGCTCCGTGGTGTACTGGATGGAGATACAGCTTCAGAGTCAGGAAGACTTGGATATAAGTACCACCTCTGAAAGAGATGGGCTCTGTGATCCAGGGTGAGTTACTTAACCTCTCAGTGTCTCAGGTAACTCTCTAAACCTACAAGTTGCACCACAATTACTGACTTCTTTTGGGAGAGGAAATTGCCTCAGTGGGAATTCCTCACATCAAAACAAACAAACGAATGAATGCATGAATGAATGAGTGAAGAAATAATGACAGGTCCAGTTTCATTTACCCTCTTTCCCTCCCCCTAGCACTCTCTCCCCTCCCTATGCCTGCACCAGAGACATTGAGTCCCAATTTAAACATGGCCACGTGGCTTATGAGTTGATTAATTCATACCTCGATGCTTTAAAAAAATACTCTTTATCCCAAAGTGGTATTGTTTGCACATAGCATATGTTTGGGATGGGTTTGGGGGGGGGGGAAGGTTCAACTGCCCTCCCAATAACCTCTTGGCCTCTGCCAACATTCCTTCCCATAATTCACAAGCTTATTCTCACTTTTCAGTAAGTGATGAACTTCTTCCATCGGGTTAAAATACTGAGACCCAAATCAAAGAAAGAAAGAGATGGAGAAATGTCCTCTTATCCTTTATTCATTGCAAAATGAGTGGGTCACTACTGGAGAAGGGGGAAGGGACTTCTTCTTTAAAGGGACCACATATAATGTATTTGCGTGGGATACCGCTTAGAGCTATCTGGTCAGCCCTGCCTTGGAGGGCACAAGGAAGTCTCTGAAAAGTCCTCTTGTATTGTGACTGCTGAATATTATAACTGGGAGAATCTTGGGGACAGGATCTAACTCCCTCACACAGGGCATCTTTGAACACTGTAAAATCAAACAATTAGTTCGAACTCCACTGATTTCATGATCCTTTAACCAGAGATGATATTGACCTGTGCAGTATCTTTGCAGAAAAAGATTCCTAAGCAAAATAATATGCAGACAAGGTGACAGGAGGTTTGTTTAACCTACTTAACACAATACATTTAAGCTGTTTAGCTTGTTACATGACTGTAATCTCAAATGACCTAATCTACTCATTATAGCAGACCTAGCAGGGCTTACATTTGGTTAGATGGAACTATTAACTGTACCTGAGAGAAACAGAATTGTATTTCTTTTAAGGTGTTCTATATTCAGATTTTCGAATTTGAATTCAGATTTCTTTTATCACTAAGCTAATTCCCTTCTAGTCTGATCAATAAACATTTATTAAGGATCTGTACTAGATGCTGGGAATACAAAAGCAAAAATGACAAATAGTTCCTGTTCTCAAAGAGCTTCCATTGCTACTGGGCTACACTGTGGAAGCACTAGGGGATCAGGAGTTGCCACCTTAGCTGAGCCTTGAAGGAGGTTAAGGATTCTAAGAGATAAAAGGCTGGGAGACAGCACCTTTCAGGCATGGAGGGAGAGAGCCCATGCAAAGACACAGAATCAGGAGATAGAATGTTGAGCTCAGAGAAGAGCAAGTTATGCCAGTTCAGTTGGAACACGGACTACGTGAAGAGGAATATTGTGAAAGATGTTCAGAAAGCTAGGACACAGTCAGGCTGGCAAATCTGGATTTTATCCTAGAGGCTCTAAGGGGCCACCCAACATTCTTGAGCAGGGAAGTGTCTTCTGGTTGTTGTACTGAGGATGGAATAGGGATGGAAAAGCTTGGAAGCTAAGACATCAATTAGGAATTTATTACAGTAGGTGATGAGAGCATGAACTAGGTCTCTATTAACCTGAAGGAGTGAAATTTTACCGGTCTGCATATACACAAATGTATTTTCTTACTTGTGCTGCTGGATAACCTCCCAGAATCAGAAGTGGAATTGAGAGAATAACTTGTTTTTTTACTCCTATCCTAAATTTCATCTACTTACACAATGAGAGCATCTTATTTTTTAGAATATTTTAAATTCTTATTATTTTTAACTAAGGGAGGAATACTTGTTGCCAATGTAAATTCTGAAGGCAATATCATGTAGCCTTTTTGATGCTCAAGTTAAAAGACACACAAAGACACACACACACACACACACACACACACACACACACACACCCCTCCAAAATGAGGAACTAGAGACAAAAATGACAGATTTTTAAAAAAGCCCTTTTCAGTTACTGGATCTGAAATATCTATAGCAACATTAAAGAAAAACATTTTCAGAAAATGTTCACAGTCCCCATGAACTAACTGCTTTGGCACTGTCATTTGTCTTCCAACAAACAGGTGTTATAGTTCTCATTTTCTCTTTATTCAGAAACACTTCACACCTGCAAAATGTCATGCATGTAGTCACACGTGTCCAGCTCCAAACAGGGCTCCCCATGAAAGAGAAGGTGGCTCAGCCAAACGAGATTGTTTAGCGGAAATAAAGTGAAAGTGGAAATAGTCTGACAGAAAAGGAGGGATGGATGAGGAGACAAGAGGGGAGAGAAGATGGAAAATAATTTAAAAGCTTTTTGTTTTTGAAATCTATCCATTCAATAAATTTCTATTGAGAACCTATAAATATACTGTGTTAAGTCCTGTGGGAGGTAAAAAGAAATACTTCTGGTGAACCCATTACCATTGATATATTGTCAGTAATCCTTTCAAGGTTTTATTTTTCTGGGACCGGAAGAAGGGAGTAGAAAGGGGAACCAAAATATGAGAATAAAAATGAAGGAGTAAAGAGAGAACTATTTTTTTTTTAAAGAAAGTAGCCTCCTTCCCCTCCCAATAATGTTAACAACAGAGCCCATTATATCTAAGGGAAAATAAAGATAGATATTAGAATATATTCCTGCAGGTGGGAATTCCATTAAGCAAATGATGACACAATAAGTCTCTTTTCTAACTATTGTGTAAATAGAGACGACATCTTCCAGCACCAGAACCACCATTTCCTGTGGCGAGGGCAAGCTACATTGGAAATGAAATAAAGGGAGTGGGATGAGAGAAAAGGGAGTTAGATTATGTGGTAGCATACGCTTTTACCTAAATGTCTTTGAAAATCAGATGCCAAGCTCAATAGTTTGTTTATCTAAGTACTGTTAATTTATATTTGCTCTTGGGGAACATCCTTGGTTGTCCTATACTAGTCATGTCTTTGAGTATTCCTTAAAAGTGGCACCTTGAGTCAAATCTACAGAAGGATGAACTCTTAGATGACTTCTTTGCTAGCTTCTCTTCTTTACAGAGCTGCTGTCTCACACACTGATTGGTAAGGGAGCATGGGGATTGCATAGAACATTCCTGTGAACACTGGCATTTTGTGCTGCCAGGAGCTACATTGCAAATATATGGAAGCTACTTCTACTCCTAAATAAAACTTATGTGGTCCATTCTTTCTTTTGAAAGGAGGAATACAGCTCCAGATCATCTCCTAAGTATTTCTCTCCATGGAGAAAATTCACACAGAAAATTTTCTGGCCATCACAAATTATAAGGATTTCATTAAAATAGTGTTAAATTTTAAAAATGTAAATAATGGAGTTTATAATTTTATTCAAGAATACTTTTATGTATTTGAATGTTCATTTCTATTCTGTTACTAAACTCAGAATAATAAAAACCGCTAGTTTGTTACTGAGTATACCTGGGTGACAATATACATACATGTACACATACACATAGATATACACTCATACTCCATACATAAGCACACGCCCCACACTTTATCTCTTGGGAACATTATGAAGGAGGGGAGGAATAACCAACTCATAACAACCTTTACTGTTCTGCCTTGAAGGGAATGAGATACAAATCTCCTTCCACCAGTAAATTAAGACATATACCTGGCATTTATACTGTACTTACATTATGACCTCATTTAATTCTCAAATAAAATTATGAGATTGTATGGCCATTATTATTATCCATGTTTTCTAGAAGTAATTGGGCATTGAACAAGGCATATGCACAGCTGCTGCAAGGACCATCTAACTAGTTATAGAGAGTTGCAATTTGTGTAAGTGGAAGTGATATCCAGAACAACAAAACTGGACGTCTTGCAAATTTCAATTTTTAAACTCTATCTTATTCGTATATTTTCCAAAAGTTATCCCACTATTATACTTATGTTAAATTATATGTTAGAATTTCTGCACATAGACCTACCCTTGTGTGAAGAATTTAAGAACATATAAAAATCTAGATTTTAAACAGGGATGTGCTGATAAATGTTTAACAATCAACTCTCTTTGGGGAGAGCACACTTTTAAATTTAATCTGTGTTACTAACATTTTCTCCATAACTTTCTTAAGTCTATACAGCCAACAAAACATTAAAGCAAGTCCTAATTTGTTCACACTGAAAATTTAACAATGGACTTTCCAGTTGGAGTTGACTTTAGTAAACCCTTGCTAGAGTCCCACCACTGGGAAGTATCTGAGGCAGGATTCAAACTCAGGTCTTACTAACTCCAGTAAGAAGACCTGACCCTCTTCTCCCACTGGTGAGTTCCTCCTGGAACCTTTATATTAAGGTTGTTTATTTTATCGGCATGGACAAGCTTTGTTTCCTAGAAACCCCAAAAAACAAAGTAATATTTTCATAAGCTTAAAAGGAACAAGAAGAAAGAAAGAGAAAAGACACATTGCTTTTCACTAAATAACCATCCAATCATCATTCTGTTTAGTGTCTCTGCATTTTATCCACATTTCCTGAAGGATCCTATGCTGTATACAGGGACAGGATATTAAATGAAAAAACTGAAGAACTGAGTAGCTATCACCTCTTGAAAGAAATCCTAAAATGAAAATTTCTAGGAACATCATAGCCAAAATCCAGAGCTTCCAGGTCAAAGAAAAAGTACTGCAAGTAGCCAGAAAGAAAGAATGCTAATTTTGAAGAGCCACAATCAGGATCACACATGATTAAGCAGCCACCATTGTAAAGGAGTAGAGAGCTTGGAATATGATATTCCAGAAGGCAAAGGATATAGATTTACAACCAAGAATAACTTATCTAGCAAAACTGAATGTTAACACTAAAGGGAGAAAATGGATCTTTAATGAAGTAGAGAACTTCCAAGCATTCCTAAAAAAAAAAAGACAGAGCTGTAGAAAAACTTTAAAGTTTAAACACAAGTGAAAGGAAATATAAAAGAGTAAACATGAAATAAAAATGATAAAGGACTAAACAAGATAAACTGTTTACATTCAAATATGGGGAGATAATACATATGTCTCTTCTGAACCCTATCATCATCAGGGTTCATAGAGGGAGAGCAATTAGACAGGATCTAGGAGATTATTTTTTGATTATTTTTTGATTTTGATAATTATATTTTGATTATTTTACACTCAGGGTGGAGGAAAGGAAGGTTAGGGAAAATAATTTTTCATAATCAAGGTGCACAAGTAGACAGCTCCACAAACAAGGAGGAGGATGGGGTTGATACTTGAATTGATCAAAAGAAGGAAGACTATATACACATACACACATACACACAGTTGGGTACAGAAATATATTTCACTCAATAAAGAGACAGGAGTAAAAAAGTAGAAGGGTAAGAGAAGAGAATTAGAGAAATAGTAGATTAAGATTAGGGGCAGCTAGGCAGTGTAGTGGATAGAGTGCCAAGCTTAGAGTCAAGAAAAGTCATCTTCACGAGTTCAAATCCAACCTTAGACACTTCCTAGCTGTGTGACCCTGGGCAAATCACTTAACCCTGTTCCTCAGTTTCCTTATTTGTATAATGAGCTAGAGAAGGAAATGGCAAACCACTCCACTATCTTTCTCAAGAAAACCTCAAATGGGGTCACAAAGAGTCAGACATGACTGAAATGACTTAACAACAAAAGATTGTTAGTCCTAAGCAAAACAGACTCTAAAATATACAAAAATATTCATAGCTCTTTTTGAGGTGGCAAAGAATGGGAATCTGAGGAGGTATTCATAAATGAGGGAACAGATGAACAAGTTATGATATATAAATGTGATAGAATAGTATTGTGCTGAATTCTTATCAGTATAATGACCATCCAGGATTCCAGAGACCTAACAATGAAAAGTACTACTCATCCTCTGATGGAGAGGTAAAGGACTCAAAATGCAGAATGAGACCATTTTTCTTTTTGGACATGGTCAATGTGGAAACTCGCTTTAATGGACCATATATATATTTGTTTTTCTTGTGTTCTCAGTTTGGGAGGGATGGTTTGGGTTGAGGAAAGTGATAAGGTAGATCATGGCTGATTAAAACAAATAGTTTTAAAACATTTTTAATTTTTTTAAAAAAATTTAAAGTCAAGTAATATATTAATCTCTTAAGCTGTAAAGACTAAGCAGTTGAATTTTAAAAAGTTAACCAGTGAGAGGAATTGTGAAGTAGTAGAGAGCTAGCCTTGGAGCTAGTAAGACTGAGCTCATCTCAAGCCTCTGATGCATACTGGTTAGGTGACAATGGCCATGTGTTTTAAATTCTCAATGCCCTAGGCAATTCTCTGACACCATATAAATTACTGAGAATAAACTGGCCTGCTTTAAACTCATTAGTGTAAGGATCCTTTCAGGGCAGCTCTATGACACAGAGGATAAAGTGGATAGCATGGATCAGGAAGACTCATGAATTCAAATCTGGCCTCAGACACTTAGCTGTGTGACCCTGGGCAAGTCACTTTATCCTGTTTGCCTCAGTTTCCTTATCTATAAAATGTACGGGAGAAGGAAATGTCAAACCACTCCAAGATTTTTGCCAAGAAAACCCTAAATGGGGTCACCAAGAGTTGGACATGATAAAAAATGACAGAAAAAAATCCCAACCCTTTACACTCTTAAATAAGGACCTTCCTAAGAGATTTTGATTACATGGATTATACCTATCAATATCTGGCATAGAGAAACTAAGACATCTTAGTACTACTATGAAAATAGTAGGTCTCCTGAATGGGTTTCAGATATCACCAGGGGCCTCTGAATCCCTAGCCTTATTACTTTAAACAGATAGGGAGATATGTTCTGGCTGACTCTATCAGAAAACTCCCAGAACCAATTTTCGCTTCTGAGGTTGAGGGGCACAGTGCCGTGTCTTCAGCTGCCTCTGAAAAACCGTTGCTACAGAAATGGAACCATTTTATAATGTCACCCATAGGAACTGAAGTCATTTTCCTCCATCTGGTTTTTCCACCATATAGTACAAGGCAAAATGCAGTTGTCTTTGTCTTAAGTAGAATTTTGGAATGATATAATAGTAACATTTGGGTAAGGAGCCAATAAAATATCAGCCCCAGGCACACACTCTGTTCTGTGTAATTCCCACAGACTGAGATGCCAGTAGACAATAAAGAATGCTTTTGGGAAGGAAATTATGGCATCTGGCCTTTAATGCATGGCTCAGGAACTCTGGATTTGGAGTATGAGGGCTTGGGCTGAAATCTGGGTGTCCTGGAGACAGCTCACAAGATCCTCATTGTTAAATTTTCAGTGTGAGCATTTACACCTCAGAAACTGGCAACCACAACAAATAAGGGTTTGATTTGTTTTATTGAGTGGCTAGCTTTTAGAAAGTGAGGGAGAAAATGCTGACAATATAGAATAAGCTTAAAAGTGTTTCGATGGAGGGGTATATTTATTTTCTCCAGAATGCAGGAAACCAGCACACTCCTGGTTAAAATCCCATTTCAGTCATCTGTGTGACTTTGCGTAGGTCATTGACCCTCTCTGGGACATAGTTTCTTCATCTATATAATTCTATATAACTCAAAGTGACCTTTAAAGACACATTGCTTTAAATATATGATCCTATGATTTCATTTGTAAGACTTACCTCAATATATCACTTTCCCTATGGCGCTCTCCCAGGCTTCCCATCAGGCTAAAAGAAAAGAGCCTTTCCTCCTCCTTTCTGATTTTATTTTTGAAAATTTTCAGTTTCCAGTTCTCTCCTTCCTTCTCCTCCCTCCCTCATCCATTGAAAAGGCAGGAAATTAAATAGTCATTATACCTATGAAGATGTGTGAAACATATTTCTCCCCCTTTCTAAAGTGAACCCCTCCACCTATATTTCTGACCTCATCTCTTCTCATTTCTTCCAGTATCTCACCCCAATAACTAATGCTAACTCCATAATTTTAATTTATCACTTTACATTGACTTTTTACTCATGCCCAGCCTGCACAAAGCCTTCCCTCTGTCATATGGGTCAGGGTAGACTTCTTAATATGCTCCATATATCAGACCAGATCTCATTTATCTTTCTGTTTCTTCTAGGACCTAGCAGAGTGAACTGTATATTGTATGGACTTGATAAATATTTATTGAACGACATAAATTTTGGACTCTATGCCTTTTCCTCTGCTTTGGTAGTTCTTTCCAATCTCTAATCTATTCATATCCTATCCATCCTTTTAACTCTATCTCAGGTCAGGCCTCCTCCATGAATCTTTCTCAAGGGCATGTGGGTCTCTGTCCTTCTCTTGGTTATTTGCAGTCTGTATCATATAATTTAGCACATGTGCTCCCTGGAACCTTAGGATGAGTACGTTAGCTACTCTTTGGCTACCTAAAAGTCAAATGAAACATTATCACTAGATGGTATTTTTTCTTGTGCTGTATTCTGTTCTCCTATGCGCGTTATTCCTTGTTTTCCCAACTGGGTTGCAGGATGTTTGGTCCTTATCAAAAAATACCTGGTCTCTATATAGCTTGATTATAACTGTATAACCATTAAATCAAATGATCTTTTAAAAAAGAGTTATTGATATCTTTTACTTTTTATATCACATATATTTTACACTACATTCCTCTCTTCATCCTCCAGGGGGGAAAAAAGAAGAAAAAGTTCAGCAAAAATAACTACATGTTAAAGAGCTAAAGTTATATATAGCATTTCACACCAACGCCTGCCCCTACAGAGAGATGGAGGTGTCACTTTACGGCCAAACGTGGTCATTATAATTTTTCAGCATTCAGTTCAGGGAATCATACAAATTATGAGTAGGAAAGGACCTCAGAAATCATCTAACTTCACCCAAAACAGAAATCTTCTCTATAGTATGTGTTTTTACAAAAGAATATCCGTTTCAACTTCAACGTTTTACTCTTCATGCATGATTCTAAATTCCTAAGAGTTAGAGCTGGGAGGATCTTAGATATAACAATGCCAACCAAGGCATTTTGTAGATGAGGGAACTGAAGTCAAAATAAGTTAGGGTATTCGTCCAAGGTCATCCCATAACTAGCTGACTCGGTTTTCAGTGTTCCTTCCATTATGCCATAAATCAATCAATACGTATTTGCTGAATGCCTACTAAAGGTATGGGGTTAGCCCAATTATTTCGAGAGCTATGCCAATATGGCAATGGGCCTAGTCCTTGGTTACAGGCTAACTTTGGCCAGGTGCTTTGCAAACTTATGCCACCAGTCACAAAACAAAAGTCGTTAAACAAAAGAGAGCTCTGGCAATGAAAATCTACTATGATGAAGGCAGAGAAATAACTCACATGACAGCCTTGTGGGTCAGTAAGGTTATCTCTGCATGTGAAATCTAGTCTCTATTGTTATCCAAGCTACTCATTAGGCCGAATTTACAACACCTGAAATTTATTTACTCTGTTGCAATGAAATCACGAGGCTATAAATCCCATGTTAAGTCAAAGGTCAGGTACAAAGTTTGGTTTTCTGTAACTGAATTATACTAGAAAGTGCATCATTTTCAAGACTAATCCCAAATAAACCATAAAACTGCCAAATGTAGCTCTAACACAAAAATCAAGTGTATTTTGTGTATTTATAGTCCGAACATCTCCTTACTATGACATCAAATTCTCTGAGAGAGAAGCAGAAATTCACTGTCAGTTTCACATGAAGAAGAATATTAGTAGTGCAGGGAGGCATATTTTTGGCAGGTCCTACTGAGTGGCTGAACTTTTCCTGCAAACCTAGTCCCTTTAATTAAATTTCCTAAAATATAGCATCCTTTATAGGTCTCTATTTTTAAGTAGTTAAATTTCTTCTGTTTTTCTTTAAGGCCTTCAACCTTGGGGTTTCAATTCCTGATTCTGACGTCTTGTACTGAACAATGTTGTGGGGGTGTGGAAGTGTGGCAATTTAAGTTCAGTTTTAAGTTGTTAAAGAGAAACATAGCAATAACAAAGAGTGCTTTATGATAAAAAAAAAATCTCTTTATAATGAGAATATATGAAAGGGAAATATATCTCAGCCTAGGTTTCTGAGATCCACACATAGCAAAAAGTTGCCCTTTCCCCTTAGGTTACAATTGGCTATAGCATGAAATGCCAGTGCTAATTAAGTCCTATGTTTTGAAGTCTCAAGAGCCTGAGTGCATATAAGAGAAGCTGGCGGCTACTGCTGGAAGAGAGGCACTGGCCCCCTTGATATTACTTGATTAAGACATTCCAACTCTAAACTCTGGGCTTTTTCTCTGGTTGTTCCCGCTTCCTGGAATGTTCTCCCTCTTCACTCCTACCTCCTGCTTCCCTGACTTCCTTCAAGACCCAGCTAAAATTCCACCTTCTACAGGAAGCATTTTTTCTCTAGGAAACAGATAGCTAGACAGACAGACAGATAGATAGATAAGCAAATAAATAGATAAATGATTGAATGAACAAATGAATAAATGAATGAATAAATGAATTTCCTGTTTATCTGTTTGAACATTGTTGTGGACATGTTTTCTCCTTCATTGGACTGTAAGTTCCTTGAGGGCAGAGACTATCTTTTCCCTTTCTTTGTATTCTAGCACAGTATCTGGCACATAATTGGTACTTCATAGATATTTATTGACTGAGTCCTAAGTACAAAAGGTCTCTGGAGACATCTGAGTGAGGGTACTGAGCTGGATAAGAGAGAGGTTCCCAAAGTTTGCCTGGCTCTTTGAGTCGGGGGGGGGACTTCTGACAGGGTTTATAGACAGAATTAATTTAGAGGAAATAGATAACATAATGAGATAGGTTAGTTAAGTGGAGGGTGAAAATCAGAACCAAATAATCATGCAAATGCACAGAAGACCAGCTAGCACTTTCCTATGTGAATCTAATAAACTAGTTTGCTGAGGAAATGATTTAGAAAAAAAAAAATCCTAGGAAAACAATTTTATTGACCTTCATCTTGCTATAATTCTTGGCAGAAATTAAATCAACAGTATATACCCCAAAATCAAATATAGCTCAAACGGATGAATGACTTTAATGTAAAAAGTCATATCATTAAAAAAAAACAAAGACCAGAAGAGAATGGCTAGATATATGGTTTGGAGGAGAGTCAGGAACTAAACAAGAGACAAAAGAGATTAAAAAAAAAAGACCAAATGGATAATTTTGATTGTATGGAGTAAAAAAAAATATGGTACGAAGTTTTAGGGAAAAAATCTTGTAAAAATATTTCAAATAGTGGCATGATATCCAAGATATATAAAAAAATTAGCAAAGGAGTTCCCTAATAGAGAAACGGTCAAAGAATATGAACAGTTTTCAAAAGATGAAATGCAAATAATCAATAATTATATGAAATAATTAGATTTAAAAGAAATTAAATAACCATAAATATATAACTAAAATATATGACAAGTAAAATAACTGCAATAACAACTATATGAAGTAGAGAGATGCAAATTAAAAAGCTCTTGGGTTTCACTTCACACCCATTAAATTGGAAAAGATGACAAAACTATGGATAGGTGCTAATCCATTTTTGGTAGAGCTGTGAACTGGTTCATACTTTCTGGAATACAAGGAAGTGAATCCCACTTCTGACATTTCTAATGTATGTGACCATAAGCAAATCACTTAAGTTTTCTAAACCTCAATTGCTTTGCCTGTCAAGTGAGGAATATCGTACTATCTATTCTGTAGGGTTGACCTGTGTGTGGAAAATCCATTTATAAACCTTAAAGCACAGTAAAAAAAATTAATCATAATGAGCCTAAAAGTATACATGGCCCAAATATTCTTCATTGCATCATAAAGGAAGAGCAGCCCCAGGCAGATCGGGTTTAGAATCACTTAATTCAACAATATCCCTTTTGTTAGAGACACTATTTTGACTATTCAGATGTTGATTCTTAAAAATTATTCCCAGTTCTTGATATTGTGAAAGGATTTTAAGAAGGAATTATGAGATTAATTTTTAATGGACAAATATGCACAACCCTTATTAAGAATTAGAGTTCACCCAGTTCACCTACTAAAGGAATCCCTTTTGGGAGATCATAATTGTCTTGTCTTAATGGACTTTTGTTAACACGTTACTAGGAATCACATACCCAGTATAAAGAAACTAGAGAGAAGCAGAACCAATAACTAGGCCATTCCATAGTGAACCAGCAAGTGAAAAGCAGGGCTAAAAATCACAGAAGAATCATAGGGTTATTGGAGGAATTAACAGATAACTGCATCCATTCCTCTCATTTTATAAAACTGAGAAGAAAAGGCAGCATTATTGACCCACCTTGTATGGTACTTCAGAAGGTCATTTAATCCAGTCCCCTTATTTTAAAGGTATTACATGCATTATTATCAGTGTTTTATAGATGGTGAAATTAAGGCTCAGAGGTTAACTAATTTATAGAGATAAAATTTGAGTTCATGTTATAGGGTCATAGATTAAGAACTAGCAGTGACCTCCTAAGGTCTTTTGGCCATTTTCCAAATGAAGAGCCAAAGTCTATGCCGCCGCTTACTGGTTTCTGACTCTTGGGCACTGTGGTCACCGTCAAAGATGGTGCTTTGTGCATAGTCTCAGCACAAGTTCAGGGAACTCTCTGGACCAACCCTCCCTCTATCTTCCCCACACATGTGTGAGGGTGGGACAGTTCTTCTCATTTGCCTTGTGGGAAGTTCTCTAGGGCAGGGTAGTGAGGAAGTAATGCAGAGAAGGAAATCAATATAACCATTAGGAAGACGAGAATCTGAAGTCTCAGGTCTCTATAAAAACCCATTTTAACTTCTCATAGACTGAACTCTGGTCACTCAAGAATGTGTCTCTCGTGTATAACAGTTTTAAGACAATTAACTGCCTCCCTCCCATATAGGTTATTTTCCTCTGTCATCATGTTTTCATAGCTGTAATTGACTATATTAGATGGAGGGATGCTAGCTTTTAGTTTTATTTGGTTGATTTGGATGTTTGATCTCAGAAGGGGTAGGATAAAGGAAGGAAAGAGCTGTCAGGACTGAAAAAATAAACGTAGAAGACTCGCCTCAAGCCAGATGCGGGGAGCAGAGAGAACTCTAGTTTGTGAGGATCATTTGTGATGACCAGAAGAACAAACCATTGATTCTCTGGGCCATCTGAAACTACACAGAAATAGTTTTGTTAGGAGAAACCATGTTTAGCCATGAAATATTCTATCCCTATTTAGTAACCTTGGGTTTGACTCGTGACTTCATTTGCAAACACCTATAATGGGGGGGCAGGAGAAACCAGTTCATTTCATAGGTCACAAGATCTAGAGCTGGAAGAAGGAGTGGGGGAATAAGCATTTATAGAGTACTTATTATATACCAGGTACTCTGTTAAGCATTTTGCAAATATTATTTCAGTTTATCCTCACAACAACCCTGTAGGGTAGGTGCTGTTACTATTCTCATTTTACAGTGGAGGAAACTAAGGTTAAGTGACTTGCCCAGGATCACACAGCTGGTAAGTGTCTGAGGCTGGATTTGAATTCAGGTCTACCTAACTCCTGGGGCAGCTAGGTTGGCTGCAAAGTGGACAGAGTGCCAAACCTGGAGTCAAGATGATTCATCATCCTCAGTTCAAATCAGACCTCAGCTGTGTAACGCTGGGCAAGTCATTTAGTCTTCTTTGCCTCAGTTTCTTCATCTGTAAAATGAGCTGGAGAAGGAAATGGTGAACCACTGCCGTATCTCTGCCAAGAAAACCTCAGATGAGGTCACAAAGCATCTGACTTGACTGAAAACTACTGAACAACATCATCCTAACTCCAGGGCCAGTGCACTATCTACTATACCACCTAGCTACCTAAGGAAGAGACTTCAGATATCATTCAGTCCAACACTTTAGAGATGAGGAAATGGAACCTCACAGCATCAGATACTGAGAATGCCAGGGAATCGAGAAGCAGAGAAGAAAAGGCAGCTGCCATCTGGGGCTGTTTAATCACTCCGTCAATGAATCAACATGCATTTCCTGACCTTGAGGGGTTTACATTTTCACAAGGGGGCAACATACATTTATTTAAGGGCATCAGGAAGTAGTCCTGGGATTGGAATTAGCAAAAGAACGGGAGAGAGATTAGCCTGGGAGTGGAGAAGGAAGGAGAACTGGGGGGACAGTATTTGGGCTGTAAGTGCATTTGGTTTGATTTAAGAAGTGTGACTGAGGTTTGAGCGGAGGAGTACCCATGAACCTTGGACACTTTGAAAGTACACAAGAGTAGATCAAGGGAGCCTGGAAAAAATGAGGAAGGAGTGTATTCGTTGAGTGGATAAGGGAGAAAGTGATTAGTCAGTCCAGAATGCTAGAAAAAGTAAAGAAGTGGGTGAGACCCAGCTGAGCTTTGAGCACAGATCTGAAAAAAGAATGTATAGGTGGTAGGATGGTGAGGTGGCGACCAGGATTTCTGAGCTCTTTCTACTTCCCTATGGGAAGAGGTGTGTGTGTGTGTGTGTGTGTGTGTGTGTGTGTGTGTGTATGTGTGTGTGTGTGTGAGAGAGAGAGAGAGAGAGAGACAGAGACAGAGAGACAGAGAGAGAGAGACAGAGACAGAGACAGACAGAGTCAGGGAGAGGCAGAGACAGAGGGAATGGGGGAGGGGCATCCTGGGCCCCTAGGATTAGAAAAGTCTCATTCTTGGATAATTTCTCATCTTTGGTTCCCTGTTTATAACTTAATCCTCATTTTTCAGTATGCAATTCTGAATTAAATCCAAGCTGGTCAGCACCAAGGGACAATTCTGCCTCTGTTTCATACAACAGGTGTTTTCAAGGCTGAACAGGATCTGTTTTTAGCCCCTGAATAAAAGTAAGGTTCACTAACCATTCCTTTCATCATTGGCTCTGGATCAGTGCCCCCAAATAAGATACCTTATGTTTTACCTGGGGCCTTTCAAGTCACCTTGTTTCACTAAGGTTCATAGTTACACTATGTAGAAGGTAGGGAAGGGTCTCTATCAAGTCAGACAGCTTTTAAGTACTTCCTACATACTATACAAGGCATTGTTTTAGGTGCTGACTATACAAAGACAAAAGTGATCCTCAAGAGGCTTATGTTCTAATGGAAAAGACAATGGGGATGGATATAAGGGCATACATAATGTATAAACAAAATGAATACAAGGCAGTTTGGAAAGGGAGGGTGCTAACACTTGGGGGGAGGGGCAAGGAAGGCAGCACTTGAATTGTAGCATAAGTACAAACCAAGAGACCCTTCCTTCTATTCTGAAGATGCCTTGGAAAAGCACAATGTTACGGTAAATGCTTCCTCACACTGAAGCAAATGTCACTTCGTCTAGGACAAGATGATAGGAAGAAGAGAATTTATTTCCAAAGAAGAGTTAAACCTAGGGTTGGATTCCCTGGTAAAATATTGGCAGTTGGACTTACAATGTCACTTGGATTTGGGTTATCCATGAGACAACTACCAAAGGTGCTGCTCAAGAAATCTCCCTTCTCTTGCTAGAAAGCTAGGTTCTGGGCTCATGCTGCCTGAGAAACTCAAAATCCTTTTCTCCACACAAAAGGTATGGGTTCTTGAATTTCCTTCTCAGGCAAGTCCATGTGCTTGGGCCAGAAATCACCATAAACTTCCTAGCTGACATTTTTATTGCATTTTTAAGGTTAAGAAAAAATAGCTTGCATACATTATCTCATTTGATTTTCACAGTAAACCCACGAAGTGGCTGCTGCAGGCATGACTGTTCCCCTTTTATAGAAGAGAAAGCATGAAATGGCATCCCATAGTTCCACAACTCCCAATGTAAGAGAAGGATTCAGACTCAGGTCTCTCCTGACTACCAGGACAGCAGTCTGGCCACTACACAATGGTGGCTGGAACCGGCAGATTCTGTAAAGTACACAGAAATATCTGTTTTGTTAGGCTGAGGAAGAGACAGTGGCAGTAACAAAACACTGACTTGCAAAGCGTTTTGCAAATTTTAAAAATATAAAATATATTGTTATTAGTAGCAGTTATTATTTAAACAGTAATAAGAGAGCAAATAAATTGCCTTATCCCAGCTGGCACAAAAGATCTGCAGGGGCCAAAAGAGTGATTTGAAAAAAAAATGCCAAATAAAGACGAATGATATCATGCTAGGTTAAAGGAAATAGTCTTCTAAATATCAAGTATTATAGAACTGGAGAAAAATATTGCCACCTAGATATAGCTATTTAAAACAACATTAACTTCCTAGACCTTCACCATCCTCCAGCAGCATCCTGTGATGTGGCTCTTGCTCCCAAAATCTGTCTGCTTGAGCTGAGTCACTTTGGTGCAGCAAGGACGCCATCTTATCTTTCCCGGCTCCCTTTAAGCACTCCCAAATGTCCTATGTTTCTAAACATACAGACACTGTGGTGATTGCATGTGTGACTCAAGGACAAATTCTAGTCCTCAAGGCCAGACCTTTTACGTAAACAAGCTCCGTCTAGACAGAAAAGAATACGTTAGAGAAAAACAGTAATGCATTTAAAGTGCTAGAGAAAGGATGTATCTCTTAGAGTATTGAGATGAGACTCAAAGGCAGGATGTGTAGACAGTAGTCAATTTTACCATTTGAGAGCTGGGTATCTGAAAGACAGAATATGGGGAAATGAAAGCTAATGTCCTACAGTGGAATTTTAAGTGAGCTTTCAGAAAAGGCAGAGGGCCTGAGTCAGCAATTTCTCATCCTCTGGAGGGAATTTACTATCATTTTGAATTTGCTTTTTTTCTCCCTTAATTTCCCCTGTGCCTCCTTGTCACCTAAGGAGGTGCTTGGCAGCGCTGCTGACCCTGGGCCAGAGTTTGTCTCAGGCTGAGAAGTAAGATTTATTACTTATTACTTTTCTCATGGAACACAAGGGCAATCATGAAGTTTCCAAATTAAACACAACTTGGAGATACCTTTTAAAAGCTTTTTCAGGCATGTCATTTTGTAAATGAATGAATGAATAAATGAATGAATGAATGAAAAGACATTTATTAAGTAATTAACTATGTGCCAGGTACTGTGCTAAGTACTGGGCTATAAAGACAAAATGTAAGACAGTCCCTGACCTCAAGGACTTCATATTTTAATAGGGGAAGGGGAGGATATATAGGAAAGTGGTGGCCAAGGAGGGAATAACTTAGAGAAGGCCTAGCATTTGTGTATATGTGAAATATGTTATCAGAAAAACTTAAGGAGACATGTGAATGAATGCAGAGTAAAGAGAGTGGAACCCTGGGAACAATTTCTACAAGAACACTGTAAAGACAAAAGACTTTGACAAAAGTCTGATCGGTGTAATAACCAAACACAACTCCAAAAGACCAATGATGAAGGATGCTACTATTTCCTGACAGACTCAAGATAAAGAAGAAAACACCTCTTCACATGACCAAGCTGAGAATTTGTTTCAGTTGATTATACATATAAACAAGAATTTTTCCTTTTTCTTCTTTTCAGTGGTAGGGGAGAGAAAATACATGCTGTTAATTAAAAATAAATAAATACTTTAGAAAAAGACATGGTCTTTATTCTCTAGGAATACTGTTTTACTTTCTAATCTAAGGTGATACTAATTTGCACAGGACTGATTATACCCGAAACAAACTTGACTCATATTTTTTTTTAATACAAAAGCATTTGTATTTTGTGCAAACCAAGGAACTGGGGAGGTAAGAAAAGAGGGAGTACCTATTGCCTGCTGTTTCAATAAGACTGCAGGCTTAGATTTTCTGGGAGGCCTAGAATATAGTTACCTCCAGGGTTGGGTTAGCACCCTAAAAGAGCCCGGATCAGTTCTCTTTAGACCACAGTACTATTCAGAATTGAGCACAGAGTAAGTCATTGTGGCTTTCTTCTCCTGTCTTAGAAAAGTGAATGTTATCTCAAAAGAAGTAGACAAATGCCAAATAATCTAGTATAGTCTGTGCTAATATTAACTAGAAGCATGGAAAATAATGATAACATGCCTGGGTAGGTGCTTAATAAGCAAATGCTGGCTGGTGAATCAAAGTCCTTTTCTTTCTCATTATCTCATTTTCACCTCTTAATAACAATATAAGAAGAGTACCATAGCTATTATTTTCCCATCTTAACTATGAAGAAACTGGCACAGAGAGGTTACATAACTTACCCATGGATACATAACTACTTAAGTGTCAGAGATAGAATGTGAACCCAGGTCTTTCCTGAATCCAAGTCCAGCACTCACCATTATACCACACTGTCTTTAGATCCCAGGAACAGGATGAGGCAAAAACAGTTTCCTCAATGGGATTGCCTAGGTCCACTGGGATTTCCTTGAATGATCAGACTTTCATTCAATTTGAGTTTGATATATGATAGAAAAATGGCTTTTTGCGGTCAACCAGAAAAGCAAGTGAGCATAGCATGATAATGGTGGGAGCTAGAAGGACAGAGGAGTCAGGATGGAGGCTCCATATTTCCTTCCCACTGCTGCAAGGAAATATTTGTTGGCAGCATTCCCTCAAGAAATGAAGGCAGGAAGTGAAAAGAACATCAGAGAACATCAAGAAAACATTATCTAAAGAGACTTTTACAGCCAGAGGCCATAGGTTGTTTGGATTCCATTACCTCTGTACCGTCTAAGTGAGATGTTACAAAAAAGAGTTTGTCAAAGTTGGGAAAAACAGAAGACAATTCAAGAAAAAGTACACAAAAATATCCTTGCAATATATAATTAGCTTCGTTCATTTTTGTTCATCTAAAGTCCCACAGTCACCTTCATCATGAAAATTTAGCTTTTGTGCCTACAAACCCGACTCAGCCAAACATATCTATTGCACACTTGAAGGAGAGGAATATTTAAGGCAGGTTTTCTCTGTGCTTTATAAATCATTCACCCAACACATGCTTTCGGGTTTGAGAAGACCTGGAGAGATGCAAAGGCTTCAGCATCATGCCAGCCCTTTCTTTCTTTGGGTTAGGGTCTGGCTTGGCCCTAAGTGGAACCCAGTGTAAATCATAATCAGACAGGAATCTAGATAGTTCTATAGATTTTGAACAGAGAAGATTTGTTCCCCCTCTGAAGTAAATGATGGGAAACAAACAAAGTGTTTCAAAGAACCAGGGAATTCAAACCAGGTTGCTTATGCACTCTTTTAAAAATACAGTTACATAAAAGAGAGGGAGAGAGACCCTCAGCCCATTAGCTCTCTAGTCTTTAAAAATTAAACACACAGAAACAACTACAGAGTCCTTCTAATGGGGGAAAAATATGATGCTTAGATGGGTGTGGTAAAGAAGAGTGGGAGGGCGAACATAGCTGCACTCTCTCTACCACAAGGTGATGAAACTCCAGCCTGCCTGGGGTCTCTGAAAATGCAGGCGTTCTTCTTTTTTTAATTTGGAAAAAAAAATCAGAAAGTATAAATTAGCCTCTATTAGTCTGATAGTGTGAGGGGTTTGTGAAAAGGGGAAGAAGGCTGCCTGCCTGGGGGAAGGCTGGGATGGCTACAGGTAGAATTAATTTGGAGGTTAGAGACTCCAGAGACTGGTAGGCCTCACCCTTAAAGGAGTCAGTCTTCTTTTCCAGTCTCTTCTCTCCACTCAAAACCCTGCCCAGCCCAAGGCTTTTTTTCATTATTTTGCAAACAGCGAAAAAAAAAAAAGTTTACCTTCAAAATAAGTATCTCTGGTGGACTGCTGAGTTTTAAGCACACAGACACTTCAAGGTCGACATTTTCTCAATATTAACAAAGGAGAGACACAGGATGACCGGCAGGGTATGGAGTGGGGAAAGGATAGAGGCAAATACTGAGGAAATTTAATTCAGTTTCTGGTAATGGATGAATTACTACAGTTAAAAAAGGAGGGAAAATACTTTCGAAGTTACAAAAATTTACCTGTTTAAGACTCCAGGGCAATTTTTTCTTGGAGCAAATACCGTTGCAAAGCTCTGCTTCATGCTTTTCATGTACATAGATCACATATTATTTTTTAAAAACACAGGGTGTACTAGTTTCTCCTTCCTTGCCATCCCCCTTGGCTCAGGTTCAAAGCTGCTTAATTGGGAGTTCTAACACTTCCAGCAGTCTCGCTTCTGACATGCACACTGGAGCTCTGCTGGGCTGGGCTGTCAGAAACCTTTCTCTTGTCTTCCTGCCAGCGAGTCTGGCTCTCAACCACTGCAGTGACAGTTCGGAAACGGGCTACTTTACAGACTTCTTAAACATGCTAATATCCACCCAGGAGAGCACAAAAAAGGTACCCAAAATAGACAGACATTGGCAACCCCCAGTGCATCGCCTGACATGAGCAGGATAGCAAACCACACACACACACACACACACACACTCCACAGCAATCTGGATGCAGCTCAGCCTTCTGCGGAAGTCTTTCTCAGGGCTCAGCAGCGCAAGCAGGCTAAGGAACGATTGGGAAATGGTGACTTACTGCACCTACACACAAGTCCCCGGGAGAAAGCTGTTGCTGTCCTCTCTCTCCGTCTCCTTCTCGTCCCCTGACTGCTACGGAAGGGCTGTCTGCTGTTTTTTTCAAAAATCGGTCAGACGATCAGGAGCCAGTCCGTTTTTCTTCTTTCATTCTTTTCTCTCTCTCTTTTGGGGTTGCAGCTGCAATCTCTCCTTCTGATGGTATCTCAAGGTGAAGCTGCTCTGTCCCCTCCCATTTCAGAGGGAGAGGGATGGACTGATGCAGGGAGGAAGGTCGGTCCTTGGACGGCTATCAGTTACGCAGTAAAAATAGACAAGAGGAGGGAAAAACCCCCTTCTGGCTGGATTCCGAATTGTCTTAACTCGATGTTCTCTGTCCAAAAGGCTCTCTACTTGGCAACTTGGATTCTGTGTGAAGTTCCAGAACATGAAGACATCTGTTTTTCATAAGCGGAGAGGCAACGGCAAATCTAGGATTATACTTTGCAAACTCCATCAGGCTCCCCAAAGCCCAAGGACGACTGCTAATCCCAGGCGCAAAGAGCTAGGAGATAAACAGCCAAGTTTGTGCCCAGTCCCAAAGAGATCTCCTGAGTGCCTATGACTAAGTGTTCCTATAGCCAGCCTCCAGGAAGGGCCAATCGCATCACAATCCAGCTTATTAAGAGGTGTTTGGCTCAATTTTCATTCCTTCCCCAGAAAACAAGTCTTTGGCTCCACCCAACCCCCCCCCCCCAACACCACCCACTATATACACACATGCAAACACTACTAGGGAAAAGAACCTGAGATGAATGAGGCTAAAAAGGACTGATTATGACAGAGGCAAAGATAACTTCATTCTCTCTGAATGGACTCAACCAGTAGTGGAGGCACTCTGTACTCAGGGAAACAATCTTCACTCCTTTTCCCCTTACTGGGGCAGCATCTCTCTGGCAGCCACAGCTCTGGGGCAAGTGAATCATGGCTAGACTTTAGCAATAGCCCTTTTTGGTTAGTCTTCCTGCCACAAGACTCTCTCCACTAAAATCCATTCTCCATTAAGGCAACAAAATAAATTTCCTAAAAGATAGGTCTGACCATGTCACCCTTCTACTCAATAAATTCTGTTGACTCCTTATTACCTCCAGGTAATGTGCTCTGTTTGACATTTAAAGCCCTTCATGCCATTCCTATCTTTCAAAGTCTTCCAGCACACTGCTCTCTTTTACATTTGCTCTTTCATTCTTTGGGGCCAGATTACTTTGGCCAACACTCCCTTTAGAGTTGACCTGTGGAACAATTTTATCTCCTTCTAAGTAGTATACAAAATTTCATTCTTATAGAATTAACAAGTTAAAGAAGGGTCCAGACTATTTTTTTTTCAGTGTAAGTTCTGATTTTAAGGTTTTTTTTAGCCTGTTTGCATTGGCTAAGAATTGGAAATTGAAGGGATACCCATCAACTGGGGAACTGCTAAACAAGGCATGGTATATGTAGTATACAGTTGTGCTGTAAAGAAATGATGAAGAGGAAGGTTTCAGAAAAATTTGGCAAGATTTCTATGAACTGCTGCACTGTGAAATGGAAAGAACTGGGAGAACATTGTAACAGCAATAATGCAGGATTAACAACAGTCAAAGACTTGACTATTGTCAGCAATACAGTGATCCAAGACAATCCCAAAGGATTCATGATGAAAAGTGTTATCCTCCTCCAGAAAAAAAAAACAAAACTGAAGTCATCTGAATACTAATGGAGGCATATTACTCTGACCTGCCCCTCTCCCTCCCCTCTCCATGTTCCAGCCAAGGCCCACTTGGTCATTGTTTGGGCCCTGATTGACTCAGAGTGAATGTAAGTAGCAGTTGTTTCTGTTTGGGCCTTAAACCTAGAGGGTCTTTCCCTCCCAGACAAATTTTTTTAACTTGGTAAAGAGGACATTCTCTGCCTCATGTCTTACCTATTTAATCACTGAATGGGCATTGCTTCTGTCACACTGAGAACTGTTAAAGACCTTAGTTTCAAAAGGCCCAGGTCTCCCACTGAATCCAGGGCCATCTCCAATCATCCTGATCTATATCTTGCCACTGGACCCTAATGGCTCCAGAGGAGAGAGTGAGGCTGCAGACTTTAAACAGCCCTACCTCACTTAAATCCATGCATGTCATGTCCTCACCTCTCTGATGTCATGGTCCTCTTAGAAAACAAAAGACAAACAATAAACAAAGAAACAAAAACAACAAAATAAACACCTTTTGTATGTACTTTATGATGCAGCTCCAATGGCATCCTTGCTGTTCATTGAATGCAAGTGTCTGTCTCCTGACTGTGTGTTTTTCACTGGCTGTCTCCATACCTGGAATGTTCTTCTTCACTTTCATCTCCTGGGCTTCACGGGCTTCCTTCAGGCATCTGCTCAACCCATCTTCTCAAGGAAACTTCTCCCTACCTTCCCCTCCTCCCACTTCTAGTGCCTTTCCTCCGAGATCACCTTGCATTCATTCTGTATAAATCTTATATTTGCGTGATTATCTTTATGTTTGTCTTCAACGTTAGAATGTTTACTCCTTTCTTTGTATCCTTAGTGCCTAGAAGAAAGATGACCCTTAATAAATGTATAAATGTATATTATCTGACTGACTAGATCCTCATCTTGGAGCTAAATTGTACATTACAAGGCTTATGGGTGATGTAGTTGAAAAAGTATTCATCCCTCCAGCCATTCTTCCATCTAGCCATCCAACTTCTACTAAGTAAAAAACAAATTGGTTATTTCCTCTATGTCTAGAATGTTCCCCTTGCCACCCCCATCCCCATCTATGCTTCTTAGAATCATAAGATTATAGATTTAGAGCTGGAAAGAACCTTAGATGTCATTGATTCCAGCTCCTTCATTTTACAAATGAAATAACTGAAATCAAAGGGTTAACTGGTTTTCCCAGAGACACATAGCCGGTATGAGGTAGGTTGGAATTCAGGACTTCCTGACTCCCTGTTAATAAATGTTTATTGGATTAGACTGGGTACACTCAGAAGAATAAGACATTGTCTTTGCCCTCTGGGATCTTATATTTAGATGTAGAGATAAAACTCATATATGAATAACAATGCTACAAGGCAGTATATAGAGCATCCCACATTATAATAATAACTGGCATTTATACAGCACCTTAGCTTTGCAAATCATTTACATACTTTATTTCATTGGTTCTTTTACAGCTAGGTGGTGCAGTGTATAGAGTGCTAGGCCTGGAGCTCCAGAGCTCAAATCTGGCTTCAGATGCTTCCTAGTTGTATGACCCTAGGCAAGTCACTTAACCCTGATTACCTTAGTTTCTTCATTTGTAAAGTGAGCTGGAGAAAGAAATGGCAAACCACTTCAGTCTTTGCCAAGAAAATCCCAAATGAAGTCATTGATCTTTGGCAACCCTTTTGAAAACTGTTTGACTATTTATTTACTGGGAGCATGAGTCTGGATCATATATCTGCATCAATTTCTTGTATATTTCGAATAGCAGATATTTTAGAAGGTATTTTGAGACTAAAATATTTCCCACTTGAATTTTTCATCTTATTCCATCTACATTGATTTTTTTGTACTAAAACTGTTAAATTATATGCAATCAAAAAATTTTATCTCCTCTATCCCTCTGATTACGAATAGATACCTTTAGCCATAAGGCCCTAATTAGGTCTTGCCTAAACTGAGGCAGAACCCTCCCAACTGGTATTCCCATCTCTAATTTCCTTTCTCTGTTCCTCCCTTCTAATCCTTGGTAAGCATATCTGCCAGATCAATCTTCTTAAGGGCAGGTCTGATTGTCATTTCTCCCCACTCCCTTGATTAGAAAATTTCAATTGAACTTTCTTTTCATTGGGAAAAGGTCAAATGCCTTCATCCAGCACAATCTGACTCCACTAATCTTTCAAGTTTTATCTAATATCACTTCCCTTAGGGATGTTATACTCCAGCCAAAATGGGCTCCTTACTTTTCCCTAAACAGTCCTAAGAGTTCTTACCTCTAGGCCTTGTCTTTTCTTACTATTAAATCTTCTGCTATTTCACTGCTAGTCAAAATCCTGCTATCTTTTAAGACTCAGCCAAAATACCAAATTCTCTATGGAGTACTCCCAAATCAGGCTGATCAGATGTGATCTCTTGCTCCTCCGAACTCATTTTGTATATTTATTGTGCCTCTCATGGTACATATTACCTACTTGCTAGTATTATAGTTATTTGTATGTGTGTCTCATCTAAACTGTATACTCCCAGAGGTCAGAGAATGTCTTTTATTCTTTGTAACTTTCACAGTATAAAGCATAAAGCTTTGCTATGTATCATTTGCCAATAGTGTGCCTTAATAAATATTTGTTGAATGGATAAGTAAATAAATGGAAGAAGAGAATGGTGGTGCCATTAACTGAAGTCCATCACATGTTTTTCCATTTCTTCACATTTAATTGCATTGTTCCCTCACTCACTATTAGAAAAAGAAAACAAAAACCTTTGTAAGTAATATACATAGTGAAGCAAAACAAATCCCCACGTCCACTTTAAGAAACACTTTAATTAAACACCTACTGTGTACAGGGGTCTGGGCTAGGCACTTCAAATACAAAGACAAAAGCAAACTAGTCCTCCCAGAGAACTGACATTATATTGGAATACTTCAATAGAATAAGGGGGAAAAGAGAAAGAAGGGAAAATCAGTACAAATTTTGTACTTCCTACAGGATATCCCAAAACACAATGTCTTTTTCTACCAAGCAAGAAATGGAAAAATGTACTTTTAGTTTGTTTTGTCACAATGGTTAGAGACATTCAGTATAATTTATTTTGAAGTCTCTAAAGTCCTTCAAAAGGAAATAATGAAAGCTGATAAAATCACAAGTAGAGAAGAGTAATCCAGTGAATGTCTGTGTGTAAGGGAATGAGGTTGGGAATCCTTGATGAATTTTATTTTGAATTAGGATTCAAGAGGATCAGAAAGCATTTAAGCAATATTTCAAAATAACAAGTAGGCTGACAAGGATATAGCTGCTGACTTCCATTAGCTCAAGGATATATTTTCTTAGAACAGTTTCCTAAAATAAGTAATATGTTGATGCTCACAGACTGATCCATTTAATATAGAGAGAAGGTACTGAGTCTCTAGGGATGCTTACTCAGAAAAAGCATTAAGAGATAACACTATCAGGCTTCAGCCTTTAAAATAAGGCAGTAATCAGGAATACAGTAGGAAGCCAGGGCAAAAGCCAAGGGAAGGAATGACCCTTAAGGTCAGGAAACTTTTCTTTCCTGAATACAGTTTGGAGCTCTTGATGTTCCCATCCATTTAATTTTTTTTTTCTACTCTGAAGAAGAAGCATTTTTTAAAAGTTTCAGATTAACAAGGATATCCATTGTCACCACTTTTACTCAATATGGTACTAGAAATGTTAGCTTTAGCAATAAGAGAAGAAAAAGAAATTGAAGGAATTAGAATAGGCAAAGAAAAAACAAATCTATCACTCTTTGCAGATAATATGATGAAATAATTAGAGAATCCTAGAAAATCAAGTAAAAAATTACTTGAAATAATATACAACTTTAGCAAAGTTGCAGGCTATAAAATAAGCCCACATAAATCATCGGCATTTTTATATATTACTGACAAAGCTCAATAGCAAGAGATAGAAAGAGAAATTCCATTTAAAGTTACTGTAGACATTATAAAATATTTGGGAGTCAACCTGCCAAAAGAAACCCAGGAACTCATATAAACATAATTACAAAACACTTTTTATGTAAATAAAATCTGATTTAAATAATTAGAAAAATGTCAGTTGTTCATGGGTAGTCTGGGCTAATATAATAAAAATGAAAATTCTATCTAAACTAGTTTACTTACTCAGTGCCATGACAATCAAACTACCAAAAAATTATTTATAGAACCAGAAAAAATCATAGCGAAATTTATCTGGAAGAACAAGAGGCCCAGAATTTTTTTAATAAAAAGAAATGCAAGAGAAGGTAGCCTAGCCCTACCAGATCTCAAATTGTATTATAAAGTAGCAATCATTTTAACTACTTGGTAAACTCCTAAGAAATAGAGGGGTGGATCAGTGGAATAGGTTAGGTGTTCAAGGCGCAATAGTCAGTGACTATAGATATCTCTTGTTTGATAAACCCAAAGACTGCAGCTTTTGGGATCAGAACTCACTATTTAACAAAAACTTCTGGGAAAACTGGAAAATAGTAAGGCAGAAACCAGGGATAGACCAACATCTTACACAATATACCAAGATAAAGTAAAAATGGGTACACTATTTAGATATAAAGGTTGATATTACAAACAAACTGGGACAGAGAGGATTAGTTTACTTGTCAAATTTATGGAGAATAGAAAAATTTATGACCAAACAAGAGATGGAGAACATTATGAAATGCAAAATGGATGATTTTGATTACATTAAATTGAAAAGTTTTTGAACAAACAAAACCAATGCAACTAAGATTAGAAGGGAAGTAGAAAACTGGAAAACAATTTTTACAGCCAATGTTTCTGATAAAGGCCTCATTTCTAAAACAGGTAGACAACTGGTCAAATTCATAAGAATACAAGTCATTCCCCAACTGATAAAGGGTCAAAGGATATGAATAGGCAGTTTTCAGAGGAAGAAATTAAAGCTATCCATAGTCATATGAGAAATGCTTTACATCACTATTGATTAGAGAAATGCAAATCAAACCAAACTGAGGTACCACATCACACCTATCAGATTGGCTAACATAGTAAAACAGAAAAATGATAAATGTTAGAGAAGATGTGGGAAAACTGGAACACTAATGTATTGTTGGTGGAGTTGTGAACTGACCCTACCATTCTGGAGAGCAATTTGAAACTATGCCCAAAGGGTTATAAAACAGTACATACCCTTTGACCCAGCAATACCACTTCTAGGTCTGTATCCCAAAGAGATCATAAAAATGGGAAAAGGACCCACATGTACAAAAATATTTATAGCAGCTCTTTTTGTAGTGGCCAAGAATTGGACATTGAGAAGATGCCCATCATTTGTGGCATACAAGTTGTGGCATATGAATATAATGGATACTATTGTGCCATAAGAAATGATGAGCAGGTGGACTTTCAGAAAACCTAGAAAGACTTACATGAACTGATGCTGAATGAAGTGAGCAGAACCAGGAGAACATTGTACACAGTAACAGCAACATTGTATGATGACTAACTTTGATAGACAGATCTCGGCAATACAAGGATCTAAGACAACTCCAAAAGACTCACAATGGAAAATGCTATTTACATCCAGAGAAAGCACTATGGAGTCTGAATGAAGATAGAAGCATAGCATTTCCTCTTTGTTGTTACTGGGTTGTTTTGTTTCTTCTTTCTCATGGTTCTTCCCATTGGTTCTAATTCTTCTATACAACATGTGAAAATGTGTTACAATCTGAATATGTATATATGTAGAACCTATATCAAATTGCAGTCTTGGGGAGGAGAAAAAAGGAGGGGGAAAAATTTAAAACTCAAAATCTTATGGAAGTGAATGATGAAAACTAAAAGCAAATTAATTTATAAAAAAGAGTTTCAGATAAAAGATGTCACTTTGAAAAAATAGAAAATAAATATAAATTATAAAAACTGAACACAAAATATTTTCTTTTCACCAACATACAGTCAGTGACACTGTGTAACTACGAATCATGGAATGCTACCATATCCAAAGAAATAAGATGTGTAAGTGACACATGGGTGAATGGAAAGGTACGTGATGGGTATAAGCAGCTTGGATTATATTACCAATGATGATTCAGGCACAAAAAAAACCAAGTTGAAACTTTCAGAGAGATAGGTCAAATAAGTTTCACAGGGTCTCACAGCTAGTATATGTCTTAGGCAGGACTTGAACTTAAGTCTTCTTGATTCCAGGTCCAGTGTTCTCTATCTATTGTGTTACCTAGCTGGTAAGATGAGAGGCAGATGTTGACTCAGTGTAAGGAACAACTTTCTAAGAGTTAGAGTTAGGCAGAAGTAGAATGAATTGCCTTAGGCGGTGGTGGGTTTCCTCTTTCTAGAGTTGTTTAAACAGATGCTGGATGATCACTTATTGAATACATCGTAGAGTGAACTCTTGTGTAGGTACAAATCAGACAGGAGGCCTCTGAGATCTCTCTAACTCTGAAATTCTGTGATTTTTGCATTTTCAGCAGCATGATCAGTCAATAACTAAGTGTTTATTAAGCATCTATCATGTGGCAAGTGCTGTACCAAGCACGAAGCAATGTAAAGAACCCTGGTTAGGAGAAGAAACAAACTGCCTTGTGCCTTTGGGAGAGCCGCTTTATCTTGCAGGGCCTCAGTTTTGCTATAAAACGTGCCTTTAAGGTCCTTTCCAGTTCTGAATCTATGCAAGGAATCATTATATCAGATTGCTTATCATAAGGCTGAAGTCCCATCTATTTAGTTAACATGAGGTTAATGGAATAAAGTGAGAGTCTGATGACAAGGATTTCTCAATTTATAAACAATTTAGGCTCCAAAAACTCATTTGTAAGTTATCTGTCATTCAAAAGGCATTTTCCCATAAATAAAAGCTATAAAAGGTCATTGGACTCCTACACCAGCCCACAAAAGCCAAACTATTCAATGTATCAATAGTGCTGTGTACCCAAAACAACAGAACCCAACCACCACATGTTATCAGATTGTTGTGGGAAAAAATGCCTTCCATTGTGTGACTTGGGATTCCAGGAACACATTATCCGCAGTGTAGCCCTGGAAGTGGGAATGGGGACCCCCTCTCCTTCCCACCCCACCCCACATTTGCTTAGCAGTGAAAACAAGAACTTGTTCCCCCAATGCCAAGCTACTCCAAGTTCCCATGGTGTGGCTTACAGGTCACACAGCAGGTTGAGTTCCCAGGGGAAAGCAAATGACCCATTATGTTTTGGAGGTGCTAAGAAACTGTATTTATTAGGTGTCATAACCATCACTGACTTCCACAGAGGTTTGAACATACCTAACATTCTTAATAAACTGTCAATCAGCCCATGCTTAAAGACCAATCTCTTGGGATGGGGAACTCACTACCTTATGAGATCACTCGTTCTACATCTGGTCTTTCTCATTTTGTTGCGGAAGAAACTGAGGCACAGTTTCTCTTCTTATGAGGGTTCCAGGGATGGGTTGCCATGTTTCCCTTTTTGCTGACATTGACTCTTGCTCCTAACCAAATTTCTCTTCCACTGAAGAACAGACTACAGTCTTACCGCTTTGTCCAAATATATAGCACTCCTGAGATTTAGTTTTTTTTTAATTGCTTTAAAACAAAAATGTTCCAATGATGTCTCCCCTTAACTTCTTCTTGCCCCATACCAGAGAACCCTTCCTTGGAACAAATATGTATGATTAATTGAGACAAATTGATACATTGGCTATGTCTGACAATGTAGACCTCATTTCCACATCTATATTTCACCACCTTGCAGTTTCATCAAGAGGGCTTTGCAGTCAAGATTGGTCAAGGTTCTGAAGTCTTTCAAGTTGGTTTTCTTGTCTTTACTGCAGTCATTGTATAAATTATTCTATCAATCTGCTTTACTTTGTCCTTCATAAGGTCATACAAAATTTAAGATTATAATAATAGCCACATTTATATTGCACTTTCTCTATGTCAGGCATTGTGCTAAATGCTTTACAATTATCATCTCACTTCATCCTCACAACAGAGATGGCAAGTATCCTCTAAGCTTCAAATTTCTCTGAATTCTTCACATTCATGTTTCCTATAGTGCAACACAATTCATATGCCCCAGTTTATGGTCATTTCCTAACTAATGGGACACCTATTTCTTTCCAGTTTTATTGCTATCACAAAAGTTCTGTTATTAATATTTTAGTACACAGAACATTTCCCTCTGTCTCTGATCTCCTAAGGATATGTACCCAGTATTGATATTGATGGATCAAGGACTGTGTACAATTTAGTGACTTTTCTGCTTTCTTCACATCATTATAGAAAATTTTCCATTTTCTTCTGAATGCCTTATAGTCATCATTTCTTCTGGCAAATTACATATATGTACCATTTTTTTTTAGCTGTATCTCCATTGATGGGCCCCTGTTTAGTTTCCTGCATTGGCTACCATGAAGAGGGCTATTAAGAAGGTCAACATTTTGTTTTATATAGGATCTTTATGTCATTGAACTCCATATGTCCTATGCCCAATCAGGAGATCACTGAGACAAAGGATGTGACTAGATTGGTGGCTCTACTTTTGTAATTCCAAACTGTTTTTCAGAAGGATTAGACATTCTCAGCTTCACTAAAAATGCTTTAGTGTAGAACTGATTTTTTCAGAAGTTATCACTAAAAAATAAAGCTCTGAAAATTCAGATTTTCTTTTCTAATACCCCTTTTTGTTCTGGCTAATATGAGTTAACAATGTCCCTGATAAAAATCCAATAATAAAAATGATGATGATGATGGAAGCTAACACATTTAGAGTTTTAAGAGATGCTAAATATGATTCACATATATTATTTCCTTTGATCTTCATAATAACCCAGTGAAGCAAGTACTATTATTATGCCAGTTTTACCAATGAAATAACTGAGGATGTGAGAAGTTAAATTACTTTCTTGGGGTCACAAAGCCACTGAGTGCTTGGAGCAGGATTCAAGATCAGGAGTTCCTGACCCCAGATCCAAAACTCTATTCACTAACACCCAGCTGCCTGTTGTCAGAGACAAGATCTCATTCCTAAGAGTTTTAGATCCATTTCCCTCCAAGCTTTATCCTCAGTAATCTGAATAAATAGCTGATTCTACTATTTATGGAATGGGCATTCTGATCTTCTTGAATTATCTGTTAAAGTAGAAACTCTCCATTGTTTTAGCTGATTCCTCTCAGGCTTTCACAGTCTCAGCCTCTGGGAACTGAGAGAGGTTGATCTGTCCTACTCCTACCTAAACAAGGATCTTCTCATAGCAAACCTGACAGGTGATCATTCCATCTTGACATTGCCTGCATACCTCTAGTGAAGGGAGACATCCTACCTTCCAAGGCAGCTCATACTTCTTTTAGATAGCTCTGTTGGGAAGTCTTTCCTTCTATTAATGTGGGTTATATTAAAGAAGTGAGGGAGTATAGTGGGTAGATCACTTTATGTGGAATCAGGAAAACCTGAGTTCAAATCTAGCCTCAGACACTTACTAGCTGTGTGACTTTGGGCAGGTCATTTAGCTAGTGTCTGCCACAGTTTCCTCAGTTGTAAAACAGGGATAATAGCAGCTATGTTGAAGGATTGTTGTGAGGATAAAATGAGATAATATATGCAAAGTGCTTTGTAAATCTTAAATCACCATATGAATGCTAGCTATTATTATCTTAAAATTTTATTTATTTTTCTTTCACTTTTTTATTGCTAGCTAAAGCGAAAACCACTCCAGTATCTTTGCCAAGAAAACCTCACGGACGGTATGGTCACCAAGAGTCAGACACAACTCAAAAAATCGATAACAACAATGACATTATTATTCTTGTAATGATAAATAATTCTGTTGGCAACCTCCTTTCACACCATTGCCTTTGCTACTTGAAGACAGCCAGCATGTCCACACTGTCTTTTCTACTTAAATATCCCCAGTTCCTTCACATAGCAATAGGCAGCCAGTGGTGCTGTAGATTGAGCTGGAAAGGGACCTTAGAAATCGCCTCCTTCAATCCCTTCATTTTATAGATAAGGAAACTGAGGTCCAGTGAGGTTAAATTACTTGCCCAAGCAAGATTAAGTAAGAAGCAAAAGCAGAATATGAAGCCATGGTGTTCTTTCCACAACTTTTAGCTCCTTTGGGCTGCCCTTCAAACAATTAGTGTTAAAAGTGTTAAAAACTTTTTTTTAAAAATCTGCACCTATGGTGTTAACTTTTTGATATTCATTTCCAGACCTGACAGACATGAGGAAGAATGAGTCATTCCCATTTTTTCAAGGCATCAGAGTCAAGCTACAATGTCCTCATGACATGGTGAGTGGCCAGAGCAAGGGCTTATTTGAAAGCAAAGGAAGAAAGCTGGAAGCCTCCTGTGTTCAAAGAGCAAGGTAGCCACACCTGTTTAAGGTCATTATTTTCCTTCAACCGTACAGTAGCTTAGCACTATGGCATACATAGTCTAAGGAGGAAGTAGCTTCCAATGGCTAATACTTGAGAAAAACAAATCAATCTGGAGCAAAAAGTAGATCCCTGTTTTATCAAAACAAATAGAAAAATTAGAAGCTTAAACTAGGATGTTACCATACACAGCGACTGAAAAAGCTGGAAAGAGTTGTTTCAAGGAGTGAGCCAGAATAGATTGTTTTGATAAGAGATCTGAGGGTTGGGGTGAAGCAGGGAGATGTAGAAAGATGATTTACACACTCTCCCCCCAATCCCCCATGTGTGATGGTGGGTCCCCCTTCTTTTACCCATTTTCTGCCCATCCACAGCCCCCATTTCTTTGGCAGGGATGGAGAAGGGAAAAGGAGGAAGGAAAAACCTAGAGAGAAATTTTTAAAAGGGGAAGGAGAGCAGGGAACTTGAGTTTATAATGGAAAGGGAATAGAGAAATAGACTAGACCTGTGATTTCATTGCTATAGTGATCTCCAGGTAAGGAGACATCCTCTACTAATGCAGGTTGATACCTTCTCTGAAACTTACATAGGGTGGCAGAAAGTTGCTTAGAGCAACTGTCAAATATAGGGACCACATTCAGTGCCAACACCTCCCCCCCATCCCGTGTCTCCTAAAGCAGATGAAAATATAATTGGGAAGCATTTTAAAAAATAAATTTTAAAATGGTATACAACAGAGATGCTACTATTAATCTATGGCTTTCTAAATGAATATGTAGCCTGCAGGAATCCTATGTATGGTTAGGGGATCTTTATTTTTTTTTTGGAGATAATTGGGGTTAAATGACAGGCCTAAGGTCACATAACTAGTAAGTATCTGAGGCCAGATTTGAACTCACTCCAGTCCTGGCACTCTATCCACTGCCACCTAGCTGCCCCAGGGGCTGTTTCTGTTTGAGTTGGACATCATTTATCTTGAGCACTGAGAAGCAGCTTGCTCAGGATCTTACAACCAGAATGGGTAAAAAGCAAGCTTTGCACTTAGGTCCTCCCGGTCCTGTTTTCTACTCTATACTGCCTCCATTCAGCCCTCCCTCACTTAAAACAAAGTCAAGTGCAAGTCGTCATTATTTCTCTGATAGCATGGTCTGCTTCTGCAACCAAGGACGAACTCACACACTGCCTCCATTACATTGATGTATAAGAAACTGATAGGTGAATAGTGAGACAGTCAGTCAATTAGCACTGATTAAGTGCTTACTAAAAACTGGGTGTATAAAGAAAGGCAAAAAGCAGCCGCTGGCTTCAAAGAGCTTACAGACTAGTGGGGGAGAGAACAAGCAAACAGCTGCGCAGAAGCAAGCGACAGACCAGATAGAAAGGGCAAGTCAGCGATCTTTGAAAACTCTTGAGAGATTGAGAGAGGAACCAAAGGATTAGGAAGGAAACATGGCCACTCAGGGAAAGGGGGTGAAAAACTCATCAAATGAAGTTTAAAGAGGGAGGCAAATTATATCTCCAAGTAGAAGGTGGAGTTGAAACTCTTGGATTTTGAATAGGAGAGAATGCAATCAGGCCAGATTTCGTTTTCAAAATGTAATTCAAATTAATCCAGTAAGCATTTATTAAGTGCTTACTTTGTGCAGGCACTGTGGTAAGTGCTGGGGATATAAAGACAAAAAAAGGAAAGGAAAAAAGAGGAAAGGAGAGGAGAGGAGAGGAGGAGAGGGAGAGGAGAGGGGAGGAGAGAAGAGGAAAGGGGAGGAGAGAAGAGGAAAGGCGAGGGAGAGGAGAGGAGAGGAGATGGAGAAGAGGGGAGAGGAGAGGAGAGGACAGGACAGGACAGGAGATGAGGGGAGAGGAGAGGAGAGGAGAGGAGAGGAGAGGAGAGGAGAGGAGAGGAGAGGGAAATGGAGAGGAGAGGAGAGGAGAGGAGAGGAGAGGAGAGGAGAGGAGAGGAGAGGAGAGGAGAGGAGAGGAGAGGAGAGGAGATGGAGAGGAGGGGAGAGGAGAGGAGAGGAGGGGAGAGGAGAGGAGAGGACAGGACAGGAGATGAGGGGAGAGGAGAGGAGAGGAGAGGAGAGGACAGGAGATGAGGGGAGAGGAGAGGAGAGGAGAGGAGAGGAGAGGAGAGGAGAGGAGAGGAGAGGAGAGGAGATGGAGAGGAGAGGAGAGGAGAGGAGAGGAGAGGAGAGGAGAGGAGAGGAGAGGAGAGGAGAGGAGAGGAGAGGACGGGAGAGGAGAGGAGAGGAGAGGAGAGGAGAGGAGAGGAGAGGGAGAGTGAGAGGAGAGGAAAAGGAAAGAAGGAATGAAATGATAGCCCTTTCCCCTCAAGGAACTAGGAATAAGTTTGTTTTTTTTTTTTTTGTCATTTAAAACTGTCTGTATGACCTTGAATGGATTAGGGATTTGAGAGGATCTCTGGATTAAAAGATCCTGTTTCCTTCACATTCCTCATTAGGCTATCATTTTCCAAACAGGCTCCAAGGATTGTTGAGTTAAAAACTGAAGTCAGAGAATGGCTAGCCAGTGGGGGTGGGAAGAAAGGACAAGACCTCTGTAAGGGTTCCGGAGTTAATGTTTTCTGATGTATTTGAAGTTTATTTACACAGCAGTGGTCAGCCAAATGCCAGGCTTACTGTTCCCTTAATTTTCCCTTCAGTACTCTACAGGAAAAGGCAGTCTGTTGTTGGGCAAACACACTTAATAGTTTAAGACCTAAATACCAGGAAACACTTGGCCTTATAAAAATTGAGCAGGGCTGAGGCAGAGATAAGGGAAAAGCGAGTCCTTAGCAGGTATAGCTTCCAAGCAGGGCAACTACCAGGAGTGTATTCTTTGTTTTTCTTTTTTTAGCATTTTTATATAAAGTTTTGAGTTACGAATTCGATGGTAAGCAATCAGATATAGATTATCTATGTGCAATTATGTAAAACATTTCCATATAAGTCATTTTGTAGAAGGAAAATTTAATGAAAGAAAAAAAAACAAAGTGAAAAATAACATGCTTCAGTCTGTATTCAAACAGCATCAGTTCTGTCTCTGGAGGTGGATAGTATGATAATGATTAGATAGTAAGATATGATATTATATATATATTATATAATAATGAGAGCATGCTTCATCCTTAGTCCTTTGGGATTATCTTGGATCGTTGTTTTGCTGAGAACACCTAAGTCATTCACAGTTCTTCATTCATCAATACTGGGGTTCCCATGTACAACACTGCCAGGAGCCCATTCCACCTATCACTTGTTCCGTGCCGATAACTTTCGACTGGCTGAGCAGACTCTCCTGTGCTTACGTCAGGCTTTCACACGGCCTTGCACGATATGGCTTTGATTCAGTTATAGCCAGAAAAAAAAGGGAAATAAACTTTTTCTTTAATGATGACAGAAGCCACATACAGCACACAATACTGAGTGTGAGCCAAATGGGATTAAGATGTAATTGGGAAACATTTAGCAAAATAACTAAAAATACATCAAAAGAAAGATCTCTATATGGATCTAATATGTGGTTTTCACAGGGCTCCTCACATATAGCTAGCTGAATGGCCCCCTTTCTATGTGAGTTTGACATCACTCACCTAAATATATATGTTCCTCCATCCAGAGGGCTCCCTAGATGCTTGACTGTAATTCTGGAACCATAGCTGAACACTTAGATTAAGTGACTTCTATTTTCTGCCTTCAGATCTTGCCTTGTGCCTATAGCCTGAAGAATGGATTGCATGCTATTCAAGACCCCCTCCTGCGCACATACCCAGGCCGTCATCCAGAAACTAGCCATTTAGAACTCCCACTTTTCTAGCCTTGCACACAGTCTATAATTCAGGGACTCAGGATTCTCTGCAGCTCATCCTCTCTTTATTCCCAGTCCAAAATTCTCTCCTCCGTCTTCACTTAGCTTCCTTCCAGTTTTAACTAAAATCCCATCTTCTATAAGCAGCCTTTTCTGCTCTGCCTTGATGTAAGAGCCTTCCCTTTGCGACTGTTGTTAAATGCTTTTTCAGTCATGCCCAGCTCTTCTTGGTGACCCCATTTGGCATTTTCTTGACAAAGATACTGGAGTGGTTTACATTTCCTTCTCCAGCTCATTTTACAGATGAGGAAACTCAGGCAAAAAGGGTTAGGTGGCTTGCCCAGGGTCACACAGCTAGTAAGTGTCTGAGGCTGGCATTGAACTCATGAAGATGAGTCTCTCTGGTCCTGAGCTCAATGCTTTATCCACTGTGCCAGCTAGCTGCTGTTCTCTTAAGATTACCTCTAATTTACCCTGCATTGTTTCTACATAGTTGTTTAGGTCCTTACGGAGAGGCAGATGCTGTTTTTGCTTTTGTTATGTCTCCAGTGCTTAGCTTAATTCCTAGGGACATTATCGGCATTTAACAAATACTTGTTAAATTGACATGACTAGAAATAGAATGATCCAGCTGTTTCTTTATGAAGCTGAAATCTAGGTTAAGCACCCTTGGAATAAAATATGACGATAATAATAAAAATTTAAAGTGCATTTAAAAAATGAACCCTTGTACTCAATGATCTTAAACATTCTCTTTCAGCCCTCATATTCTGATTTTTTTAAATGGGCCCTGAATTTTATTTTTTCACTTTCCAAATAAGGTACTCATGGGCAGCACAGGCTTATAGCAAGAAAGAGAAGGACTTCCAAGGAAGCAAACTTTAATCAGTCCCTGGATAACTGATAGCTGACAGCACTTGTTACAATTACCAAGAACTACTTACTGGCTGGCTCCCTGGGCCCTCTCAGAAAAGGGACCTCTCTGGGAAATAGAATCTGTTTGACTTTGTTAGCCAATTATCCTCTAGCATACCAATGGGTATCAGAGGAAAATACCGTTGCTACTGCCCAATGACAGGCAGCGAGGAGCTCCACAAACACACTGGGTACTTTCCGCCTTGGCACACAAGAACAGGAGATTCATTGAGGGAGTCTGTCGCCATCTTCTGCAGAAGCGCCTCCTCCCTGTTCTACTTTAAGAGAAATGCACTTTGTAAAGATGAGTTTTTCTAAAGTCTTCCAAGCTCTTACTAAGTCTTTTTCAATTAGTGCTTACAATATCCCTATAAGGAGCATCTGGGGCAGGTAGCACAATTTCCCTTTTGCCAATAAAGAAATTAGCCAAAGAGAAATGCTGTCATTGCCCTGCTTTCATTAGAGTCACTCAGCTAGAAATAAAATGAAACTTCTCTCGTCCTTGTTAGAGAGAAACCCATGCTATCTCTTTTGAACTATTAGCTAGCACACATGTGTAGACATTTATACATATACATGTGTGGGTGTGTACATATACATATATATGTATATTTGAATATGTATATACACACATCTGCACATGTGTATGATATGCAGAGTATTACAGGGGACAAGTCACTATGACCAGCGTTTCCATCATCAAGCATTTCTATAATTTGGTTCAACGGGTTAAGATGGAGATTGTTAACAAATGAGGTTTTCACACTTTGGCAGATGGACACAAGGGAACCCTACTTGGCTTTCCATGTAGATGCCAATTAACTCTCAGCAGGGTCCAGCACCTCAGGAGTACTGTCTCAATGAATTCATGAAAAGGTACCAATGTAATTTGCCAACTGTACGCCAGAGGCAACTCCAGATTCATAATATACCTTTATGTGTATTATAGAAAGGTGTATTATGTATGCTTTATGCACCTTTAGCAACTATACTCAGATTTCGTTTTCATTTATATCAGCTAGAGGTGCTGGTCCCTTGAGCTTCACAAACCTATTAGATAGTTAATGAGTATAAAAAACCTCAGAGAGAATTTTGTTATTGCTGTTAATCAGTCATGTCCAACTCTCCATGACCCCTTTGGGGTTTTCTTAGCAAAGATACTGGCCATTTGTCATTTCTTCCTCATCTCATTTTATAGATAAGGAACTGAGGCAAATAGGGCTAAGTGACCTGCCCAGGGTCACACTTCTAAGAAAAGTCTGAGGGCAGATTCGAACTCAGGAAGAGGAGTCTTCCTGGCTTCAGACCTGGTGCTCTATCCACTGTGTATATTTCAAATTATTTGTGACACTTATTGCTGTCTGCAGGACCAGATAGTACCAATCATTTAAGTACCTGAAACGTGCTTCCTCAAAACCAGATATATCGACACCTTTTTTTAGGTCATTGACCAAGCACGGGTGGCACCCAAGAGGTGAAGAAATTATGCTTGTGGTACTGATGGGAGGTGGGGAGCCCATAGTTTCTTGAATGAAATAAGGAAGTATGAGTCCTGGGTGATGGGAGAGTGAGGTTTACTGATACTAGGTGGGATCCTTGCCACGACTTCTCCTTCCATGGTCCCCTCCCTTTGTGGACAACCCTGAGGGCAACTAACCTTTGTCCCTCAAGACGTTTCCTATCTGGATCATAGCTATCTGAATGCTATGTCTCTAGGCTCTAAATCCCCTCTGACAAGGACAACTTTGTAGTAAATAGAGTGCAGAACATAAAGTTGGGAGATCTGGGTTCCAATTCAGCCTAGTTCTATGATTTGAGGCAACTCACAGCTTCTCTGGGCTGCAAGTTTGTAAAGGCAACTAATAACACTTGTATAACCTACTTCTCAGGGCTCTTGTGAGGAAAAAAGTAGTTGGAAAACCTTTCAATGCAATAGAAAATTTTGTTGTAATTCTAAAAGGAAGAATGAGGGAAGGAGAAGTATGCTGGACATGTGGGTATGGGGAGACCAGGGTTCAAACCCTGCCACTGCAAGCTGCCCTTTAAACAGCGTGTTCCAGAGGTCATAGTTAAACTAGTTAACCTTAATCTATTAGGGACACCTTGGACAGCGCTTTAACAGTCTGCAAAGGGCTTTGCCTGCATGTTTTCATTTAGTATTTAGGAGCTATATGGCTGTGGGGACCCTTTATCTCTCTGACCTTTGGTTTTCACATCTGCAAATAACAGAACCTGCTTCACAGATTCATAGAATCAGAACTGAGAGGGACTTTAGAGGGCATTAAATTCAGTCACCTCATTTTATGTAGGAGGAAGCAAAATCCCAGAGAGGAGAAGGGACTTGCTGGTAAACAGCCAGGGTGTTCCAGGACTCCAAGTCCAATGCCCTAAGAGCTACACCAAGATATTTCTCCATTGCTTTGGGGAGAGAAGTAGATGAGATTACATATATATATATATAATATACATATACATATATACAACATATATATTATATTATTTATATATAATGAGAAGTAGATGAGATTATATGTAAATATATAATATATAATATACATATACATATAATATATATTATATTATATTATATTATTTATATATAATGAGAAGTAGATGAGATTATATATAATATACATATATAATATATTATATTATATAATATACATATACATATATATATGAAGTGTCTAGTGAATGTTTAAGCACTACATGAATGTCCACTAATATCATTACAACCTTGCGAAGAAGCAGCCTCCTGTATTCCCATTATGCAATAAAATATTCTTATCACTTTTCAATCAAACCCCAAATTTAATAACTTCTAAACTCCAATTTAATTACTCTGGGACCTATGAGAAGACAATGATTTTGTATGAGGTGGAAACAAATAATGGAGGAATACCTACAATTCCATATAAAAGACACATTAAAAAAAATTCACTTTAGGCATACCTAAAGATTAACCCAGACTTCTCCACCTTGATAGACTTTTCTTATTCCCCAGTGCAGACCTTGAGTTCATTCTCTTCATACCTTTGCAAGTTAGCAGGTAGATCAGAAGTAGAATGAATGAATGAGCAAAAAAAAAAAAAATACTTTTTAGACACTGATCAAAGGATCATAGATTTAGAGCCTGAATTGATCTGGTTATTGAGAAAAGGAAAATGTGCCCCTGAGATTATATAATTTACCCATGGTCATACAAATTAGTATCTGAATCAAGATTTGAACCCAGAGGCCAGCATTCTATTATACTAGCACTTCTTAAACTTTTTGGGACTCAATACCACTTTTAAAGATTATTGAGGACCCTAAAGAGCTTTTGTTTATGTGTTATCTCTATCAGTATTTATTGTATTAAACATTTAAACATCTTAGGATTATAATGAAAATCATTTTAACCTTGTGGATGACCTGAAAGGGCCTAGGGACCTCTCAGAAGTCCCCAGACCATGCTTTGAGAAGCAATAAATCATACCATGCTGATTCTCACTTCCAGTTTGCCAGGTCCCTTGCAAGGGCCCCATTGCTTTGTAACCCCAAGTTGCTATAGATCACTCCTCAGTTCAGCTGGAAACAGGACATTCCAGCCACATTCCAGTGCCTGGAGTTAGTCCTCTTTAGATGTTAATCTCCAGCTTTGAAGCTCCAATGGAGCACAGCTGTGGCAAACCTCCTCGCTGAATCCATGCGGTACTCATGACCTGGCAGGTGTTCTCCCCAGTGCCAACCAGGTGCCCGGAAAGGATGATGATGACGATGACAGTAAGATCAGAGGAGAAGGCAGCAGAGTTCAATCTTGCCCTCTTGACAATTTTCTTCTCCCCTTTCCTTTGATTCTTGAAGTTATCTATCTCGCACCTCTCCCTTCTCAATCATTAATCAGGACACTGGAAAGCTACCTGAAGTACAGCTGGCCAAGCCAGTTTTCAGTGCCTCATCCCCCAGCTTACAGGAAGAAAAAGTTCTTTGCTTCCTGACTTAGCACACTGGTAGTCAAGGACAATTGCTGTAATTGCTCAGCAGTTCTTCCTTTATTACCAGAAATCCATCCTGCCCAACCATGGCAGCCTTGAGCACATTTATGGGGCAGTAAAACTTTACTGCAGGCCAGTCTCAACTCTTTCCCACATTTCTGAATGGCTCTCTCTCTGATTAGTGTCTACCATAATTTGGCCTTTGAAATGTTAGCATCCCTTTGACTATTTTTAACAAGGCGAACAAATTTTAAGTCGGCAAGAGGGAAGAAGTCCCTTAAGTCTTCACTGAAAAGGTCAAGGGGGAGTCCCCCAAAATACCACATTATGGCTTCCCTCATTATGGCTCTCTCCGATTTTTTTCCCCTTCCTCGTTCTCTTCCATCCAAAATCTAGTTGGACACAACTAGGGAACACATCTCTAGTTCATCTCTCACCCCTTTAGACTTGCACACAAACCGGCAAAAAGAAAATCAGTCCAAGCTCACCACTACTCCCCTGTCACCGCAATGAATGAGCAGCAAAGGTGCTCCAACCACCCTAAGAAAAACTGGAAGAACACCCTTAGAAGCTTACTTACTGGCTTTCCATAGCGACTGCAGCTGGGCGCCAGGGACTGAGCCCTAGCCTCCTCCTGCTCTGGGGCTTCAGCAGCTAGCTCCCTGCAGCAAACACTCACACAAGCAGCTCCATTCTAGTCCCCAGGCAGCTCAGGGAAAGGGTGGCCCTTGCAAAAATATAAACAGCTTGTCAGCACAAGCCAAAGAGGCGGGACTGCAGTATCAGGGGACGAGGCTGGCCAATGATTAGCCTCTTTGGACTCTGCTTGTTTAAGATACTGAGTTTCATTGTGAAGTAGGGGAGCAAAAAGAGGGTGTGAGTGTGTGTGTGTGTGTGTGTGTGTGTGTGTGTGTGAGTGTGTGTGTGTGAGTGTGAGTGTATGTGTGAGTGGGAAGGTGTGTGTGTGTGTGTGTAACAAAAAGAGAAAGAGAAACAGTGAGACCGAGACAGAGACTGTCCAGGGAAAAGCCTTGACCTCAATGCTTCACTCAAGCAGCAAGAAATGATCCATGTGGAAAAGTTAACCAATACTTCCCCCAAACCCCATCTTTTCAGGAAAGTAGAGGAACATACTTACACAAATCATCATTCTTTTTTCCCCCTTGCCACAGGCATAGTCCCACCCTCTTTGCCCCCTTCCTCCTTTACTTTCTAGCTTTAATAAGGAAGTTGGGTGTTTTCAATCCAAGAAGGAAGTTGAGGCATGAGAACCACTCACCACATCATGAGGATCTAAGAGCTGGAAGGAAGAAAGGACTTCTGAGGTTGGCTGATTCCTGGCCAAGAATATATTTGTTGGATCCATTTCTGATGAAATACTAACACTTGCCACCTTTTCCATCCCCAGCAAAATAAAACAAAACCTATATAGGCACAGAGATACATAAATAGTCTGAGGCAGGACAGGACAGACAAGACAGGATGCTTGTTTTCTTGGCAATGTTTCAGGGGGTGGAGAAAGTGACTGTACTCTCTATATGAGCCTTACCTACTTTAGCCCAGGTAAGTTCACAACAGTTGCTTTCTGAAAGAAAAGTCCCAGACAACCCAGCATGAATGGAGCCTGCCAAGGAGACAAAGTCTCAATAGCTTGTCACATCCCATTCTCTCCTTGCAAGTTAACGCTCTTTAACTTTTCAATAGCAAAGACCAAAATCAGACTGAGAAAGACAAGCCCTTTATCTCTCTCTGCTTGCAGGAGCTCACTCAGATAAAAAAGAGAAGTCTGGGATTTCTGTATTGAAAAAATGTACCCTTCTCTGACTTGCACAGGTGGGGTCTTTGTTGGTTATGGTTAGAATGGTCTCCCTTCTCACCTCAGCCTGTTATAAGAATCTCTAGATTCCTTCAAAGTTCATCTCAAGGACTATCTGTTACATGACATCTTTCTTTTTACTTCCCAAAGTCTTCCCAACCTTTTTTAGTCCCTGTACCCCTTGGCTTTCTGTCCATAGGAAAGGAAATAAATTCTAAAATTTTCTATGCATGTTCACATAAGAAATAAAATAGAGATTCATTTCAATAGCATAATGGAGTTATTTGCCAAATACTTCATACCCCTTGACCCTTTCTCATACCCCATGTGAGTACACATATTCCGGGTTGGGAGCCCCTGAGCCATTATTGCTTCCATCACTCCAAATTATCTTATATTTCTCTTATGTTTAGATCTATGATAGCTAGTTATTTGTGTATATTCTGTCTCTTACCCTACCCCCTCCAAAATGTAACTGCAAAGACTTTTGGTTTTGGCTTTGTATCATACACAGTACCCAGCACAGTTCTTGGCACATAGTAGGTGCTTAACAAATGTTGATTGATTAATACATATTTAGGCGATACCATGTAGTCATAAAGACTAGAAAAAACTACGGATAAATACAGTCCACTAATTTTGTCATGTCTAAAGTGAAGTACAGAAGTCATCATAGTTACATACAAAAAGAGGAATGCTTGAAAATCATGAACATACCCTTATTTTCTAAAAGGTGTAAGTCTAAAACACCTTCAGGCCTTGAGTTAAAGGAGAATTGTGCTTTCTAACCTCTGTTAGATTGAAAAAAAGACTCATGATTCTATTATGAAATGCTATGAAAACAGACCTTTCCCTCGAATCCCTACTGAACTCACAAAGACCCCTTATATTCCTCTGGTCCCTTTTTACCGCCATCCTTCTAGATAAAATTGAGGACAGTGCTGACTCACCAACTGGACTATAATTGTCTCAGTTCTTTGATACTTCAGGGCACTGATGATACTCCCTGAGTAATCGTCACTGACTCTTCCCCCTCTATCATCTCTGACTCATCTTGTATTTGACAAGTTGCCAAATATTGTCAATTCTACTTTCCTGGCCTCTCTTGAATCCATCCCTTTCTCTCCATTCACATGGCTACAACCCTCATCCAGGTTTTCATTGCTTCTTTCTTAGATTTATTGATTTACCTGCTTTCAGTCTCACTCACCTCCACCCAGATGCTAAGATAACCTTCTTCAGACAAAGTTCTGACACTTCCCTCCCCTGCTTAAAAGGCTTCAGGGGCTCACTATTTTTTATATCTGTCATTTAGAGTCCTTTATATCTGGCTCTAATTTACTTTTGCTGTTGTCTAGTGATTTCAGTCATGTCCAACTCTTTTTTAAAAAATATTTATTATTTATTTTTAGTTTTCAACATTCACTTCCATAAGATTTTGAGTTTTAAATTTTCTCCTCATCCCTCTCCTCTCCTCTCTCCTCCTCAAGGTGGCATGTTTAAAATTTCTTTCTTTTTAATATTTATTTTCAGTTTTCACCATTTATTTCCACAAGATTTTGAGTTGTGTCCAGCCCTTTGTGACCCCATTTGGGGTTTTCTTGGTGAAGACACTGAAGTGGTTTACCATTTCCTTCTCCAGCTCGTTTTATAGATAGGGAAACTAGGGCAAACAGGGTTAAGTGACTTGCCCAGAGTCACACATTAAGTGTCTGAGGCGGGATTTGAACTCAGGAAGATGAATCTTCTTGATTTCCAGTCCACTCTTCTATGCATTATGGCCCAATTCACTTTTAGCCTTACTCAATAATGCTGCTCTGCTTTACAGATGCAACATTGTTGCCAGACTGGAGTCTTAGCTCCCCCAACTCAAGATTCCATGTCCCGCTTCCATGCACTGGCACAGGCCATCTCCCATATCTAGATTTTGCTTCCCACCTACACACAGAATGCTTGTCTTCCTTCAAGGCTCAGCTCAAGTGTCAGCTGTGTCCTGGAGCCGTCCCTGATTCCCCTAGTTACCAAGTGCTTTCTCCTTCATCAGCTTGACTTGACTCATACTTATTTGCATAATTACTGTGTCTTTCTGGTAGAATTTAAGCAGCTTGAAGGCAGGGACTCTTTTGGCACTTTTCCCCTCTATTATTCATCATGTATTTTATTGGAGCTGGAAGCTAGGACACCAATTAACCACCAGGCATTTATAAAGTGCCAAGGATGTGTCAGCCATGGTGAGTACTCCAGCAATGGTATAAATCTCAGTCCATCCATGACTACTTTTCCTGTGTGTCTCTTGTCCCTGTTCTTTCACAAATCCTCCCCATGAGTCCAAGCAATAGGGGCCATGCTACATATCTCTTAATATTATTACATGGATATCAGGGCAAGATTTTTAATACCTTTAATTCCTTGCCTCCTTTTCTGGTCATAAATCTCTTTAATAATAACTGGTCTGCAATTTATTATTGTACTTAGGTGACTTTGTAGCTAGAGCACTGGAATTTGAACTCAGGTCTTCCAATTCACCCTTAGACACTTTCTAGCTGGTGACCCTGGGTAAGTCAATTGATCTCTGTCTGCCTATAGTTACAAAACTGTAAAATGAAGATAATATTGTCACCTATTTCCCAAGGTTGCTGTGAGATGATATTTTAAAGTGGCACAATTTCTGGCACATAGTAGACATTTAAAATATTCTTCTTTCCTTCCTTCCTGTTTTATGCCTTGCTTGCTAATAATATTCAGAAGATCACTCACTGAATAAATATCTCTGTTACTGGGTCTTTCAAGGTCTGATGATTCTTGACATTTGCACAGGGGGACAGATATCTTATCAGAGAGTGGCCTTTAAGGCAATGTTTTGCTCTGAATGCCTTTTTTAAAATAGTCAACACAGAAGGTGAACAGTGACGTTGCATTCTCTGTATCTTTCTTATCTGTTCTTTAAAAATGAGTCAATTATGCCTGTAAAGATTTTGTGTTGGTAGTAGGCACAGAGAAGGCACTAAATAAAAGTTTCCTGTATTTGTTGAGTCACTTTGGATGACCTTACCATGTAAGCCTTTTGTTATCATCCTATGACATTCTTTTGAGTCTATTTGGTCTAAAGGGACCAAGGTCTCCCAGTGGGTCCTGGGTCATCTCTAGGCATCCTGTCTGTTTCCCTAAATCCTCTTTGAAGTCATCCCATCATTCTTTCAAAATTTCTCCATGTAGGCCTTAGTGCTCTGTCCGTCCCTCATTTGAACTACATGACAGGTCTACCACCTTTTCTGTAATAGCTGTTTACAATGGTGCCTTTTACAAGGTCCTTGTTCATATGTGAGTCATTGTTTGGTGCTATTATACTCATTATACCATTTTCCAGATGTGATCTAGCCCAGTCTGGCCCCAACTTACTGTCCATCTACATTATTTCTCTTTCTTTTTCTCTCTCTTCCTTTCTCTCTCTCATCCTTTCTCACTGTCTCTCTCTTCCTCTCTTTTCTCTCCTTCCTCTTTCTCTTTTCCCTCTCTCTCTTTCTCTTTCTTATCCTCTCTCTGTGTCTTTCTCTGTTTTTCTCTCTCTATTTCCTCCCATTTGTCTCTCTACACATATTGATCGAAAACACTGGATTTAGAGTAAGAAGTCCTGGGTTCAGATCCTGGCTGTATTGTTTACTACCTGTATGACCTTTTGCACATTCCTTAACCTGTCTAGTACCCAGTTCCTTAATCTATAAAATGAAGGGGGCGGAACAAGATAATCTCTAAGCTTCCTTCTCCTTCTAAAGTAATTTAGTGTATTTCTCCATGGTCGCAGCTGAAAGGAATCTCAGTGACCATTTTGTCCAACTCATACATGAAATGAATCTGCCCTGTAACATACTCAACAAGGAGTTGTTCAACATCTACTTGAAGACCCTCAAGAAATGGGAACCCACCACCTCCCAAGGAAGCCCATACCACTTTGATAGATAGTTATCCTTTCCCTCCCCCCTGAATCTTCACTTCCCAAGGGCAAACAGCCCTGACTCCATCAAATGATCCACATATAACATGGACTCAAGGCCCTTCACCATTTTAGCTATTCTCCTCTGGATGCTCTGTAGCTTATCAGTAATTTTCTTCAACTCTAATGTCTAGAACTTGATACTACACTCCCAATGAGATCTGATAATGACACAGTACAGTGAGATTTTGTTGTTCAGTTGTTTCAGTCATTTCCAATTCTCCATGACCCCATTTGGCAAAGATACTGCAGTGGTTTCCCATTTCCTTCTTCAGGTCATTTTACAGATGGGCAAAACAGGGTTAAGAGACTTGCCCAAGGTTACACAGTTAGTAAGTGTATGAGGCAGGACTCAGACTCATGAAGATGAGTTTTCCTGATTTTAACCCCAGTGCTCTATCCACTGTGCTGCCTATAGTGGGATTATTGCCTCCCTGTTCCTGTCTTGTGGATCACTGATAACACTATCAGATACAAATAAGAGGTGTCTTATATTTCTAGCATGAAGGAGAAGGAAAGATAAGAAAATTTCAAGGAGAAGCAGATTTATGTTTAAAAGTTTACAGAATATGTATTACAAATGACTAAAAATTAAGAGTTCAGGGTGTTAAATAAGTTTATTAGTGATTTTAAAGTGATCCTATGCTAAAGATTCTGGTCTACAGAGTAGACTAGATCAATGTTTAGCTACATCTGGAAAGCATAAAATGTAAAAACTCTCTCCAAGCCACCAAGAAAATGGTTTTCCAACCTTGTCATCACTGTGCTTCCAAAACTTCAAATTGTAAAAGAACCATTCTTGGAAGGGCATTTTTCTATAAGGTGATTCTAAAGAAGATTCCACCTCCCCCAAATCTAAAGAAATGAATCCCCTAAAGATCTGATTTTAGCAGAGCTCCCTTGTTCTTCTCTAATAAAGGTGAGGTTGAGAAAGGGTACAGGGTAGGAGAGCGGAATCCATCCTAGATTCAATATGGAAAGAAAAATTCACCTTCCCAAGTTAGAGGGGAAAATGCATGTGTTGTAATCTATGTTTTGGTGGAGAAACAACTTTACTCTGGGCTACTTTATCCACACAGTTTCCCAGACAAGGTGGGATAAAAGATGACTTGTGTAAGTGGTTTAGAGGAAGTGGGAGTGGAGGTTAGAAAAGAAAGGCATTTCCATTCAAAATGGTGGCATTAAGTAGACGTGTGCTCCACTGACAAAGGTGTGTCTTACGAACCATCCCTGAGGCCTGTTTCTTCTGACCACCACACCCCTTGTAGTTGGCTTAATACTATTATTAAAAATAATATGCCAAATAATTACAGAGGCAGATGTGTACTTTAAAAATGTGGGCAGATGACATCACCACTTTCCACATTTTAAACCATCAGATTATGCAGTTCTGTCAATGACTATGTGCCTTTTGAGAATGAATGGTCATCATCCAATTAAAGATCTTCCCTCCATCCAAAACAGGATGGATCTTAGTCACCCAAATTTTGGCAACATGAAACTTCAATTATCCATAAAAGCAGAGCTTTACTTAATCCTTCCAAATAGCTAAAGCTTCAATTAACTGGGTTAATTCAATGTTCCACAACGCACTCAGATGATCCAGAGGGTCCTATCTGCTTGGATGCCAACACATTGTGGAAAAAGAAGGCTCACAAGTTATCAGTTTTTCAGAAACTGACACAAGTTCAAGACTCCACTTGGAGAGCTGAAGTTACTTTTAAGTCATTGGACATCGTTTTTGAAAAATTTTGGGAGATTGGTGAGAGGTGGTACAGTGGATAGAGTGCCAGACCTGGAGTTGGGAAGATTCATCATCCTGAGTTCAAATCTGGCTTCAAATATATCCTAGCTGCGTGACCCTAGGCAAGTCATTTAACCATGTTTTCTCCAGTTTCCTCATCTGTAAAATGAACTGGAGGAGGAAATAGTAAACAACTCCAATATTTTTGCCAAGAAAGTCCTAAATGGGGTCCTAAAGGGTCAGACATGACTGAATAAAGCCTAAATATTCTTATTCTCATTCTCTCTCTCTCTCTCTCTCTCTCTCTCTCTCTCTCTCTCTCTCTCTCTCTCTCTCTCTCTCTCTCTCTCTCTCTCTCCCCCCTAGCATGGTATAGGGAATTAAGAGCACAGAGTTAGAGAAACCTGAATTCAAGTCGTTAATCCATACTAGCTGTGCCACTAGGGTCAAGTCTTTTACTCTCAGTACCCCAGGAAACTCTGTAAGCCTATTGGTGCAGGAAATTTCCATGCACTGATGAAATCATAAGCCTGGGCCTCTACCTTCCCCTTCCCTCCCTCTCCTTTTGAAAAGAAAACCTGGTAATAAATACATGGTAAGCCTGGAAGTGGGATAGACATCCCTGGAAAATAAAATTGTACATTTAAGTTATATTCTTTAAATGGAGAGACTACTGGTGATTCTTTTTTTTTAAACTGCAAATAGAATGAGATTCATGGGCAATATAACTTAATAAAGAATAAATGCTATAGACTGAGTTGATTTGTACAGTGACAGAAGACTTTACAGAGGGGAGGAAAGAGATGAGTAATCTATCCAGACCATGCTCAGGGCTTAGATTTTGTTTACTTGGATATTTTTCAGGAAATTGAAAATCATGGACAAAATTGATATGTTCTCCTAAAGCTTGTCTCTATGTGCCTTAGACCATAAACTTCTAAATGTTAGCATCCATAACTATCTAAATTATTCTGGGTAAATATGGGCAATTGAGCCAAAGATCACAGACTCACAAAATTTTAGTCAAAAGGGACCTGACCAACCAGTCACCCAGCCAGCCCAGGTCCCCCAAAGGAGCCCAACTACAACATATCAGAAAGCAAATTTCCAACCTTTGCTTAAAAAATGCCAGGGAAGAACTTGCTGCTTCACCCCTTTCTACTTCCAGATAGAAAAGATTAGAAAGGTTTGGGATTTTTAAAAAAATGACATTAAACCTAAATGAATCTTTTGGTAAATATCTATTACTCCTGGCTCTGTCATCTGGAGTCCAGCAGAATGCTGGCCTTTTTGTATAATGCTGACTCTTTTGACAAGGCATCAATAAGACAGGTATTTTTGAGTTATTGGGTTTTTTTTTCTTCCTGGGAGTGATAATTGTGTGTGTTCATCCTTTGTTGCCAAAGAAGACCATGCCATCAGAGAAATGATGACATGACTTGCACTTGACTTTGTTTTGAGTGAGGGAGGGCTGTGCAGGTCACCAGCCTCACTTCTCCTCCAGAGCCATCTGAATCTGAAGACCAGATATTCATCAAGATGACTGGAGATGACCCAGGATGAGGCAACTGGGGTTAAGTGACTTGCCCAAGGTCACACAGCTAGTGAGTGTCAAGTGTCTGAGGTGAGATTTGAACTCAGGTCCTCCTGACTCCTACCCTGGTACTCTGTCCATTGCACAACCTAGCTGTCCTGAGTAATGATTGTCAACGGGAAGGAAGGGGGAATAAATGAGCATTTACATCTGGCCTACTAAGTGCCAGGCACTGTACTAAGAGTTTTTATAAATATTATCTCATAACAACCCTGACAGGTGAGTGCTATTTTTACCCTCATTTTACAATTGAGGCCTCTGGGGTAGAGGTTCAGCTACTTGCACAGGGTCACACAGCTAGCTAATGAGTGTCTAAGGCTAGATTTGAACTCCAGCCTTCTTGATCCCAGTCCTAATGCTTTATTCTGCACCACCAGGTGTCATAGATCTTTCAAACTTCATGATCCCATTCTATTCTATTGCTTGCAGTTTAAAAAAAATCACAAATTTTCTCCATTTTAACTTAAATGTGCAATTCTGTTTTCTAGGGGTGTCTATCTTATTCCAGGCTTAACATGTAATACTAGGTTTCTTTTTCTAAACAAGGAGTGGCAGGGGAAGAGGGAAGATATAGGCCTGGGCTTGGGATTTCATCAGATCTTCCATGTCCTGACCCTTACAGCCAATGGTACATATCTAAAGACCACTAGGCAGGGATGAGCTGAAGATCAAATCTCCAACCTTACTCCCATGAGCAGAGAGATTTAGACAACTGAGAAAATCACCCAGAATTGATAGTACAGCATTAAGCAGGTGGTTAGTAGTTTAATACAGTGATTCTCAAATGTTTTGGCCTCAGGACCCTTTCACATGCTTAAAAATTATTGGGGAGCCCCCAAAATTTTTAATGTGGTTATATCTTTTAATATTTATTGCATTAGAAGTTAAAATGCCTTTGGATTATTATGAAAATAGTTTTGACTTTGCAAACTCTCTGAAATGGTCTCACCTGCACCCCAAATCATCATTTTCAACAATATAAGGAATGATTGGATTAGCAGAGGATTTTGATGATGGCATCCAAGACATAGTTTTCAATAGTTCAAAATCAGCCTGAGGAAGTGTAGCAAACAGTGTTCCATCAAACATGAGTCACTCCTGGGCTGAAGCATTACTTAATATTTTCATCAGTGACCTTGATGATGGAAGAAAGCATCCTTATTAAGGTGGCAGAGCCTAGAAGCTTGGAGGAAAAGTCATCAGTTTCATGGAAGATTGCTGACATTTACTTATCCAAACATAATGTTCTCATTGATTTCTCCTGTAATCTGAGTCTGTTGTTCTAGTCATTTTATTCAGTTGGTAACATTAACACTTAGAGAGATTCATGTCTCCCTTTTATGATTTCTAAACTCATGCTAAAAGGGAATCCAGAAAATTGGAGAAGTGATCAAAAATCAAATGAGTGGGATTCCATAAGTACCTGTATGGGGTGGTACAGCAGAGAAGTAAAACAAATGATGGGCAGGGACTAGCCATGACAAATGTAGTATAAAAGGTAGCTAGAGTTCCTAGGCTAAGCAGTGAGTATATTGATTAACATTTATAAGAATAAGAGCCATTCCCCAATTCATAAATGGTCTAAGGATGTGAATATGCATTCATGAAGGGAAGAAACCAAGGCTATAGTCACATGAAAAAAATGGTACAAATCACTTCTAATTAAATAAATTCAAATTAAAGCAATTCTGAAATTCCATTTCATGCATATCAGAGTAGCAAAGATGACAGAAAAAGAAAAATGATAAATGCTAGAGTAGCTCTGGGAAAACAGACACATTGATTCATGGGACTGCGAATGGCTACAATTTTTCTGGAAAGCAATTTAGAATTAACACAAAAACTTAATCAAATAGTGTATGCCTTTTGATCCAGCTATAGCACTGCCTAGCCTATATTTAGAAGAGATCAAAGAATTAAGAAAACATTCTATCTACAGCATCTATTCATTTATGGTAGTGCTTTTTTTGTGGTGGCAAAAAAAAAGGAAATTAAAGCAAAATCTATCAATTAAGGAATGGCTAAAAAATTATAGTATATAAATATGGTGGAATACTATAGTGCTACAGGAAATGAGGAAATAGATGATTTCACACAGACATGGAAAGGTTTATATGAACTCATGCAGAAGGAAATAAGCAAACCGGAAAAACATTTATACTATTAGCATCATTATTTGTAAAGTGAACTATATGATGACTTTTATAAACTGACAAATAGAATGATCAAAATCCACAGAATAATTTATATAACAACAATACTGTAAAGATAAGCAATTTTAATAATGACGATCCTTAATTCCAGAGGACCAACGATGAAATATACTATCTATCACCTCTGGGAGGTGATAGATTTAGGATGTACAATGACATAAATAGATTTTTATAATACAGCTAGTGATGGAATTTATTTTGTTTTATTATGCAAGCTTGTTACAAGGAATTTCTTTTTCTTTTCCCAATGGGATAGAAGGAGCAGGAGGGAAAGAAACAGATTTCTGTTAACTCTTTTAAATTTAAAAATAATGAGGGGTGGTTCTACAGAGGTGGATTGTTGTATGCACTTTCAGATAAGGGAGGTCACTATATTGTTTTAATTATTTTATTTTGTTACAAGAGACCTCTCCTGGAGTGTATGTATATTTGGGGGGGGGGAGCGGGGGAGGAATCTGGAAATACTTGTAATGTGAAAACAAAACACTCTCAATAAAACTGAAAAAAAAATACTGAAAAAGAAGTGTGGATATATCAAGACTGGAGGGGTTTCCATGTATGAAGGAAAGAGACAGAACACAACTGTATTCAACAAAAAATCAATTTAAAATAAATAATCTGTCAACATCCTAGTTCAGGAGCAAGACATAGCACTTGAGAGTACTAACCCCTTTGGAACTGTGGTCCTGTCTTTTCCTTTCCTCCTCCCACAAACATTTTCACTGGGCCAAGTGCCCACCCACAATGCCTTTTTCCAACCTTGTTTTGCTTCCCACCACCTGGTTCCATATGCTTGAATTGGTCTGAGAATTCTAAATAAAGGTACCTAGGTAAAGGAGTCTAATTAAATCGAAGTGCTTGCGTGCTTTTCGCATTTTTTAGCTCCTCAAGGTTTTTCAGAGTTTTGTGGTCCTCCTCCACCCTCTGTGCACATGAATCTCTAACTCCTTTGCTTCCTTCTTGGTTCTGTGAACTCTCTCTGCCATTTTCCTCTCTGCCTCCCTCAAGCCCTTCCAAACATAATTCAGCTCATCACTTACCTCCTGAGAGAAGCCTGCTAAGATGGGTTGCCCCGATGCCGTTCCCTTGTGTTGCTCTGTCCAGGCACTCCTCGGTGATGTTGTATGATACTGTGTGTTCTACTTCCCCAAAGAGGCTGTAAGCTCCCATAGGGCAGGAGCCCTGGCTTCTATTTTTGACCCTTTTCTCCCTAAATTCCCAGGCTGCAAAGACTGCTTAGCAAACACTGCTGACTGAAAGGTGTCCAGTCGTTGCACTGCCGTCATTCAGTCTCATCTGTTCATTTAATTTAATGCTACATAATTGGAGTTTGAATCCCTTCACCTGGGGATGCAACAGTATTTAAACATGCCAGTGATTATAGCCTTTGAGAAGAAAGCCCTAGAAGTGCTTTATTCTTTAAAAGAGCTGCAGTTCTGGTTAGATTCAAAAATGACTGTGAGTCACCTGGGCTTGAAAAAGGAAACAGACTCTTCAGGATGCCTAAGCAAGAAGAGAACTTTCCAGAATCTTCCTCTGACCCTTCGGTAGGAGTGCTGAGCATATCTGTCCTTCACAGTAAATGTGGGACTTGGAGAAGGTAGGGAAGGTTCCAGGGATAAAACAAAATTTTTAAACATATAAAATAAAATGCATAGTATTACAAAGGCAACCAATTATGTTGAAATGCAACTACCAAAAAATATATATTAAAAAGTTCAGAGACAAAAATATTTATTGTATCACTTCAGTGACCTGTAAATCAGTGGTTACAGTATGGCATTCTCTCTGACAATACATATCATGCCCTCCCCACACCCTTCATTCCCCTCTCTGCTCCCCAGTCAAGTTATGCCCTAGTAACTAATCTCCATTATCTGGCAGCCAAAGTGAGCTCTGAATTTAAGCAGATTGGTCATTGGCTGCCAAATGTACAATCCATGAGTAGGTCAGGGGAATGGATATTTCTGTGTGTAATGTGTGCACACACACACACACATACTCACACCTCCCCCCCAACATAATACATAAGATTTTTGAAAACTTGTTAGCAAGTTTTAACAGCTCTCTTTCGACTTAATCATGAGGCAAATCAATTTTTAAAAGTCCAAAAATAGACTCTTTACTAACCAACACAAATCTCATGAGAGTTGTGTCTAACCACAGAATGAATTTAAGGACATTTTCTCAGAGCCAAGTTTACCTGTTTTACATACAATTTTCAAAGTAGAAATTCTCAGCAATTAATAACCACAGCTTTTGCATTACTAAAGTGCTACAATGACACATTTCTAGTAAAAAATGTTAAGCTTAAATTAATGTCTTCATTATTAAGTCCTTTTAGGAATATCAGATTGTGAGCGTCTTACAGATGACTTTTTTTCATCCCCAGCATGTAATTCAGTAGAACTGGTAGGTGGATCATGAATGTTTGTCAGTTGGAACATGCTACATGTCTTTCCTCTCAACTCCAACTGACGTTTTCCCCCTTACACGTATTTGATTGTTCATTTATAGAATAAAACAAGCATTTCCATAACATAGATTAATAAAGAATGATTGCATGTGAAACTGAAAATCCATTACGTACAGTTTGCTTTTCCTTTTAAATATATAAGAAAGTTATCCTGTAAATTTCTCTTTTTTCCTCTTCCCTTTCCCCTTCACCCTAGAGATGGCTACCATTAGACATAAATATGCATAATCTTGTATTTATCACTTCTTTCTCTGAAAGCAGATAGTGTCTTTCTTCATACGTCCTTCAAAGTCTCCCAGCACATCCTGGGTCATCTCCAGTCATCCTGATGAATCCCTGGTCACTGGATTCAGATGGCTCTGGAGGAGAAGTGAGGCTGGTGACCTGCACAGCCCTCCCTCCCTCAAAGCAAAGTCCAGTGCAAGTCATGTCATCGTTTCTCTGATGGCATAGTCTTCTTTGGCAACAAAGGACGAACACACACACACACACACACACACACACACATATATTTCCCTATAAGAAATGACTAATATGCACAATTCCAAGAAGTCCAGGAAGACTCCTATGAACTGATGAAAAACAAAGAAAGGAGAATTTGAAGAATATATGCAATGACTAGAATAGTGCAAATGATTACAGTATAAAGGGCCACTAAAATCTGATTAATTGTAATTAATTAATTGTAATGTCTTAGTTTAACAGAACTGATAATGGAATTATACACATATCATATACTAATTACACACACACACACACACACACATATATGTCAGTCAGTAAACATTAGGCACTATGCTAAATGCTGGGGATACAAAGAAAGGCAGAAGACAGCTCCTGTTCTGAAGGAACTCACAATCTAAATGGGGAGACAGTATGTAAGCAACTATGGACGAACAAGTAGTGTGTGTGTGTGTGTGTGTGTGTGTGTGTGTGAGAGAGAGAGAGAGAGAGAGAGAGAGAGAGAGATAAACAGAGACAGAATGAGCAAAGAGAGGAGACAGAGAGGAAAGAGACAGAGAGGAGACAGAGACAGAGAAGAGAGAGAGGAGACAGACAGATAGACGGACAGACAGACGGAGGGTAGGGAGTGGAGAGGCAGTACGTTATAGTGGAGAGAGAATCAGCCTTGGAGTTCATCCTCTGGAATATCCTGGCTGTGTGACCATGGCAAAGTAACTTAGCCTCTCAGTCCAGGAGGCTCTCATAGACTATAAACTGCAGAACACTTGCTGATCTTCATGAATGGAAGGAGTTTCCTGGGGGATGGGGGTGGGGCATACTCTTATCCTCTATTTCATCCTGCGGGAAGTTGATTTACATGATTTAATCCATTTCAATCATGTTCTAAAGCACTAGTCTGGAAGCCTCATTCTAATACAACCTTCTATAAAAAGTTCACTGTTATTCTGCAAAGCCTTTGTAGTCTCCTTTTGCAATTAATTTTATTTCACAGCTGTATTTCTCCTCTTGAGATTTTTATTTCTGCCTCTATTTCTGTTATAATAATCGGGTCTGATAAAGTTTATTATTTCTTATTTCCACACATTCTTGTTAATTATCATCTGATGGAATAGAAACTAAGCCCTGGAATCACTTTCAGAGAACCTGAGATTCAGTCCCAGATCTATTGCTCACTAACCGTGTGACCTTGGGCGAATCATTTCCCAGGCAGCGGTCCTGTGATCAGCCTTCATTTCCAACCAGAGGGTTGAGCTAGAAGATGCTGTTCATTGTCCTGTACAGTTCTGAATCCTATGAAAACTATCGCATGGTTTGTTTGCTCTTTTTAAGGGGAGTGATGCTTAACAAGAACTTCTGGATCAATCAGTCCTCAGCTCCATTGGATATGCTTGTCTTTGACCCGTCTGAAGCAATCTCTAGAATCCTAAAAAGGGTGCCTTTAATAGAAATAGCGGCCATCAAAACCACCATAAACATTTATTAATGGGTTTAAGGTACTTTGGTAAGTACTGGGGATACAAAGACAAAAATGCAAAAGTCCCTGCCTTCAGAGAACTTAATATTCTGCTGGGGAAGGCATAGATAGATAGATAGATAGATAGATAGATAGATAGATAGATAGATAGATAGATAGACAGATTTTATATATGATATATATTTTATATTTTATTGGTATAGGTGATACACAATAATATGATATAATATATAATATATATTACCTATTTTATGCGATATAATAGTATATATTTGACCTATATCTTATATTTTATCATATATATCTTTTATATGTATTTAATTACTTTGTGTATGCTTTATATACATATATGTAAGTAAGGCACATACAAAGTAATAAAAACAAATTTGAGGAGCTAGAGGTAACTAAAAATTGAGCTGATCAAAAAACATTTCCAGTAGAAGATAGCATGTGGACTATGCTTTGAAGGAAGTTAAAAGGCTGAGCTAAGGAAGGGGTGCATTTCAATCATGGGGCAACACCTACTCAAAAGAATGGAGGCAGGAGATAGAAATATGTATGCAATGAATATTAAGCAGACCTAGAATGAAGAGTATGTAAAGTTGAGTAATAGGAAAGAAGACTGGTAAGGTTGGTGGGATGGGCAGCTAGGGAGCACAGGGAATAGAGTGCTGGACCTGAAGTCAGGAAGACTCATTTTTGAGTTCAACTCTGACCTCAGACACTTATTAGCTCTGTGACCTTGAACAAGTCACTTAACCATGCCTACTTCAGTTTCCTCACTTGTAAAATGAGCTGGGGAAGAAAATGGCACACCACTGAAGCCTCTTTGTCAAGAAAACCCCCAATGGTCTCACAAAGAGTCAGACAAGACTCAACGACAACAAAGTGAGTGGGAGAAAAATAGTGAAAGAATTTAAAGACAAGCCTGAGAATTTTGTGTTTTATCCTAGATTCGCTGGAGAGCCGCTGAAGATTTTTGAGCAAAGGAATGACAAAGTCAAATCTGTGCTTTAGGAATCAATAAGTTCATCTGCAAGTATGCAGCAGGTGCATACTATGTGCCAGGTAGCAGTGTGGAGAATGACTTGGAGAGACTAGAAGGCATGGAGACAAGGTCGAAGGTCATTGTAGTAGAAATGATGCAGGTTGGAACTAGGATAGGGGCTTGTGTTAGAAGAAGAGGGGGTGGATATAAGAGATGTCATGGATGGAGAATAGATAGTGTGTGGCAACTGAATATGGGGAGTGAGAGAAAATTCTATGAAGTGTTTAAGTGAAAACATTCCCTCAAATGCCATAGAACTAGCTAGCAAAATGTATATTACATTATGATTTCCTTGATTTTTAGTCTGTCATAAATTAAAATTCTCTTCATACACACTTTTCTCTTGTTATCAAGTTTTAAATTTTACTAAAATCCTGAGTTGTTATAAAAATAATCCTTTGGAGGGAGTAATTAGAAGTAAACACTTTTGGGGAGGGACAAGGTCAAAAAAGAGGGTAGAATAAATGGGGGACAGGACAGGAAGGAGGGAAATATAGTTAGTCTTTCACAACATGACTATTATGGAAGTCTTTTGCATAACTACAGATGTATAACCTGTATTGAATTGTCTGCCTTCTCAGTGGAGATGGGTGGGGAAGGAGGAAGGGAGAGAAGCTGGAACTCAAAGTTTTAGGAACAAATGTTGAGAATTGTTTTTTTATGCAACTGGGAAATAAGAAATACAGGTAACGGGATATAGACATCTATCTTGCCCTAAAATAAAGGAGAGAAGATGAGGATAAGAGAAGGGAGGGGTGTGATAGAAGGGAGGACAGATTGGGGAAAGGGTAATCAGGATGCACAATGTCTTGGGGTGGGGGGAGAGGAGAGATGGGGAGAAAATTTGGAACTCAAGAATCTTGTGGAAATGAATGTTGAAAACTAAAAATAAATAAATTTAAAAATGTAGAAAATATAAAAATTATCCTTTGATACTACTGCTGGTTTCAATTTATTTATCAATAACATCAGTGATATCAGACTTTGCAAAAAAAATTTGTATTTACTTCTTTTTAAACAACAAAAATGTGTGATTTGGGGATAGATTTGGAGGGAGTAGATTTGTTTTTTTAAAAAAAAATGATGTCATTTTGGAGAACAAACATTATTTCAACCAAGTTTAAATATAAATTAAATCAACTGACTGTTTTTTCCCAAAGTAGTACCTGAGATCCAAAGCTAAATATGCACTTATCTTTTTATAAATAGTATTTTAACAACCAAAAGTATGCAAAGGTTTTAAAGTGTATTTCAGAATAAGAAAATCTCTATTTTTAAGGCATCCATTTTTGTCCTGATGAGCCGAGGTCATAAACTATCACTTTTTTCCATTTTTAAAAACTACAAGAAATTCACAAATAGTGTAATAATGCATTTGTTTTTGTTTGACTGAGCCAGCTTTCCCAGTGTCACAGAATCCTAGAATCCAAGAAGAAGACTTGAGAGGCCCTCTGGGCCTACACACACTTAATAAAACATGCTTCCTAGAGCCTACCTGACAAATGGTCATCCAGCCTTTTCTTGAAGGGCTAGTGCTTTACTCAAGAAGCTCAGCTGAGGGACTTGTCCAGCAGAGACCTTGTGGGGAGGTGGGCAGAGCCAGAAAAGACACCATGAGAAGAGAATTGGGGGTCCTACGGTGCCAGAGATGTGAGTTGCCTTGGCCACATGTGATCCCTGTGTTGCTGCATTCTATTTATGCATGCATTCCTCCCACTGCTGCCAGTGTGTATACTGGGAGAGTTCACCCCAGGTTTAGGAAGGAGGAATTTTTTTTTTTAGATAACTGTGCTTTAGTAGTCACTCAGGAGACATAATTAGCTCAGAACAAAGTATTCACTGAGTTTCAGTTTCCTTATCTATACTAGGACGATAATAATATTTGTACCATCTATCTCATAGGGTTAGAATAAGGATCTACTGGATGAATGAGTGGAAAAGAACTATGTAAATGTGAATTACTACACTTGTTACCTTCCTGTGATACTTTGTATTCATCTTATATAATGATAAACCTATTTACATCCTCAAATAGAAGGGAAGATCCTTGAGAGCAAGGGTTGTTTCATTTCTGTTTTGGTCAGCCCAGCACCTACCACTCTGCCTGGCATACTGCGGTTTTTAATAGTTGCTTCTTTTTGTGTTGTTCAGTTGATTTAGTTGTATCCAACTCTTGGTGACACCATTTGCGATTTTCTTGGCAAAGATACTGGAATAGTTTACCATTTTCTTCTCCAGATCATTTTACAGATGAGGAAATGGAGGCAACAGGGCTAAATGACTTCCCCAGGATCACACAGCTAGGAAGTATCTAAGGCTGGATTTGAATAATGATTCGAAAAAAAGAACCAGTGTCTAGTATATAACAGTAACTCAATGATTTTTTAAATGAATGATGAATAAATGAAGCTATGATATGGCTATAATAAGGATTTTCCTTTGAACTATTGACACTTGAACTTGTATGAAAAGCTTTTATGATATTGAATATCAAATTGACAATTATGGCTTTAATTGGATTTCTGTAGATCTCCTTCACCTACAAAACTGATTTGAAATCCTGAGGCACTCGTGGAATTGGCCTTCAGCACTAGGACCCTCCCTTGAAGATAATCTCTAAACCTTCTTGTGCTGCCATCTTCTAAAATAGTCTTTTATTTCTCATGTTCTCATGTGCTCCTATTTACCCTTACACATCTCATCACCCTTTCGCTCTGTAGCTCACACTGATAATATAAAAAAAGACTGCATGATCCGGTAGAAACTACACTGTTTGGAGTCAGAGAGATTAAATTAGAATTATGTTCCTACCTGTGTGACCTTGAGTAATCATTTAACCTTGCTACCCTTCAGTTTTGGCTGCATATTAAAGGAGTTCTGGAGGGGAAAGAGGACTGGTTGAATTTAAAGGTAAATGTTCTGAGTTAAAATCCCAACCAGCCCTATCACTTACTACCCATATGACTTTGGGCTAGTCATTTGAACTCTCTTATTGCTTGCTTATTCATAAAAACGAAAAAGTGGGAGTGGGTCATATCCAAAAGTCCCTTCTAGTTTTAAACCTATAATCCTAAATATGGTACATTAATAAAAAGATAGCATCTGTGTATCAACAACACTGCTACTAGGACTATATCCCAAAGAGACCAAAGAAAAAGGGAAAGATCCAAAAGCACAGAAATATTATTGCGGCTCTTTTTGCGGTGGCAAAGAATTGGAAATTGAGGGGATGCCATCAATTGAGGAATGGCTGAACAAGTTGCGGTATGTGATTATGATGGAATACTATTGTGCTATAAAAAAATAACGGAGGGGTGAGGGTTGGTTTCAGAAAAACCTGGGAAGACTTCTATGAACTGATGCAGTGAAGTGAGCAGAACCAGGAAAACATTGTATACAGTAACAGCAACATTGTCAGGATGGTCAACTGTGAAAGACTTGGCTACACTGATCAAGATAATGACCCAAAAATATTCCAAAGAACTTATGATGAAGAATGCTATCCACCTCCAGAGAAGAGAACTGATGAAGTCGGAACGCAGATTGAAGCATACTTAAACAATTAAAAATTTTTTTCTTACTTCTTTTGCAACATGGTTAACATGGAAACATGTTTTACATGACTTTACATATATAATGTATACCATACCGCTTGCCTTCTCAAGGGGGAAGGGCTGGAGGGAAGGAGAGAATTTAGAACTTAAAATTTTAAAATGAATATTTTTTTACAAGATAGCATTTTTTAATGCTACCTAAGCCTTTTGGATGTTTCCTCATTCTAAATGAGGCAGGGTAGTACAATGAAAAAAGAATACTGGACCTGAAGTCAGAAGATATGGATTCAAATCCTGATTCTTCCATAGTCTCACTGTCTGACTTAGGGCAAGTCAATAGGTCTTAGTTTCCTTATCTGCAAAATATGGCAGTTGGATTTTATGGCCTTTAAAGCCCCAAATCTGTGATTTTTGCTGGTGACTCTCATTTCACCATCAACTTTTCTGTTGTTGAGATTTTAATATGTATCTTGTATCTAGCATGAACCTATTTATTTACATATTACCTCCTCTATCATCATGTAAGCTCCCAAAGGGAAAGGACTGTTTTTGCTTTTTTCAGTGGGGGGGGGAGGTCTGGGGGTTTATCACAGTGCCTGGCATACGGCAAGTGCCTTTAGATTTATTGATCAATTGATCGATACATTAAAAATACATCTACATAACAAAACACATTGAATTAAAAAATAATGGCTTTCTTCATAGATAGTTCCTCTCTCCTCTCTTACCCTCTTGTTAAAAGAGGAGAGAGAGACAGAGAGAAAGGAGGGAGGGGGAGGCAGGGAGGGAGGGAGAGAGAGAGAGAGAGAGAGAGAGAGAGAGAGAGAGAGAGGGAGGGAGGGAGGGAGGGAAGGAGGGAGAGAGGAGGAGGGGGAGGGAGGGAGAAAGAGAGAGGGAGGGAGGGAGAGAGAGAGCGCGAGAGCGAGCAAGTGAGCTAAGGAATACATTCGTATGGACCCACATGCTTACAAACAACTAATAATGTCATCTTTAAAAAGCAAAACTGTTTACTGTTTAGAGACAAATAGAGAGACAGACACAGAGGCAGAGGGAGAGAGATGCGCACACACACAGAGACAGAGAAAGGGGAGAACGGGAGGGAGAGAGGTAGGTAGGGCATTTATGTCATTGTCATTTAATTGCTCTCTTGAATTTTGATCCTCGTTTTTCTTTGAAACATCAAGCTAATGAAGTGAAAATCCCTCTTTCTACCTGCTCTTTTTCCTTTTGTCACTTCCTTTTTCAGCCTATGGGGACAGCTTTTTCTTTCAAACAAAGGGTTAATGTGACAAGTAGTGAAGATGGGTCTACTTTAGTCTGCTAATAATGGGGTATCAGCTTGGGAAAGCTGTCTTCCCTATCCCTGCTCCCATCAGCTACCTTGGAACACTGAGGTTACTACCTGGAGAGAGGCTCTCACTGCCCCCTGGTGAAATCTTATCCCTTTAATTGATGGAGGAGATGATTTTGTTCAGAGTACTATGCCTGGAGATCCCAAAAGAATTCTTTACTAAGCTGCAGAGGATGAGAACCAGTATCATTCAGGTACATCAGCACTTGGGCATGAAACCACTGAAAACTCTAAGGATGCCCCAGAAGTCTGACATATAGCAGTAAAGAAAACCTTAGAAAATAAATGGAACTATCTTTCCTTCCCTCCTTCCTTCCTTCCTTCCTTCCTTCCTTCCTTCCTTCCTTCCTTCCTTCCTTCCTTCCTTCCTTCCTTCCTTCCTTCCTTCCTTCCTCCTTCCTTCCTTCCCTCCTTCCTTCCTTCCTCCCTTCCTTCCTTCCTTCCTCCTTCCTTCCTTCCTTCCTTCCTCCTTCCTTCCTTCCTTCCTTCCTTCCTTCCTCCCTTCCTTCCTTCCTTCCTCCTTCCTTCCTTCCCTCCCTCCCTCCTTCCTTCCTTCCTTCCTTCCTCCCTTCCTTCCTTCCTTCCTCCTTCCTTCCTTCCCTCCTTCCTTCCCTCCTTCCTTCCTTCCTCCCTTCCTTCCTTCCTCCCTTCCTTCCTTCCTTCCTTCCTTCCTTCCTTCCTTCCTTCCTCCTTCCTTCCTTCCTCCTTCCTTCCTTCCTTCCTCCTTCCTTCCCTCCCTCCCTCCTTCCCTCCCTCCTTCCTTCCTTCCTTCCTCTCTCACTAATACTTCCATGAAGCCATAACCTTACTAGTGTTTCCGTCAGCAAAGACAGTACTTCCCTGCCTGTGCCTTCTTCCAGTTCTCCCAGTGCTGGATACCGTACACTCCTCCAGCTGCCTGCCTTTCGTTAGCTTTCACTCTCAATATGTAGATTATCGGATATAGACCTTGAGAGGACTTTAGAGTTCAGTTAGTCCAAACCCTTCATTTTCCAGATGAAGAAACTGAGGCCTAGAGACCTGAATAGACAGACTAATAGCCAAACAGGGAATAAATGACCGACCAGGCCCTCTGATTCAAAATCTAGGATTTTCCATTGCACCATGAACAATCCATACAGTAAATGCCAAAAGAGCCATACTTCATAGACTGCCAGAATTTCAGAGCTAGAAGGGAACTTAATGATGATCTAATTTATGGTTAAGGAAATTATGACTCAAAAGAATACTTTTTCTGGAATCACAGAGTTAAAAAGAGGAAAAAAAGCTTTGAGTGGGACATAGGAAGCTGGTCCTGAAGCCAGGAAAGACGTGGGATCCACCCCTGAGAGAGAGAGAGAGAGAGAGAGAGAGACAGAGAGAGAGAGAGACAGAGACAGAGAGAGAGAGAGACAGAGACAGAGAGAGACAGAGAGAGAGAGAGAGACAGAGACAGAGAGAGGGAGGGAGAGACAGAGACAGAGAGAGACAGAGACAGAGAGACAGAGACAGAGAGAGGGAGGGAGAGACAGAGACAGAGAGAGACAGAGAGAGAGACAGAGAGAGAGACAGAGACAGAGAGAGAGGGAGGGAGAGACAGAGAGAGAGACAAGGAGAGAGACAAGAGAGAGACAGAGAGAGAGACAGAGAGAGAGACAGAGAGGGAGAGACAGACACAGACAGAGACAGAGAGAGAGGGAAAGACAGAGAGAGAGGGAGAGACAGAGAGACAGAGAGGCAGAGAGACAGATATACAGACAGAGACAGATAGACACATAGACAGAGACACAGAGACAGAAGAGGAGAGAAAGGGGGAGAGAGAAACAGAGAAAGAAACAGGAGAGAGAGGAGGGAGATAGACGGATAGATAGATAGATAGATAGACAGACAGACAGATAGATAGACAGATGGATAGATAGATAGACAGACAGACAGACAGACAGACAGACAGACAGACAGATAGATAGATAGATAGATAGATAGATAGATAGATAGATAGATAGATAGATAGATAGATAGAACGAACACTTATTAGGCTCTTACTATATGACTGGTACTGTGCTAAGCCCTGGGAACAAATACAACCAAAAAGGAAAAGAAAAGGAAAAAAAAGGACAGTTTACTCTCAGCTTTCTAAAGGAACAAGACAACAGATAAAAAGAAGGTGGAAAGTAGAGAGGAGCAAAGGGGGTACCAAGCACAAGGTGGAGAAGTTACAAGCAGACAGGGGATAGATAAGTAATCACACATGACTTGGGCACTTTCTGAAACCCTCATCCCAGCTGCACTCTGGCTTTGTAACTTTTCTTTGAGTCTATAGGACCAGAACAGGGGTTGGATTCAGACAAAGGGTGGCACTGGAAGACCTAGAGGGCCACATGTGGCCTTGAAGTTGGCAGAAAAGGTGAAATTTCCTCACCAGAGAGTTACTTATCCGGGTCTGTTTCCTCTCCCACAGGGGTTCTTAATAACAGAGCTAGTCCTCCCATCAACAGTTAGGTCTGAGACCTTGGATAAATCTTTGGCCTCAGTTGCCTCATCTGTAATATGGTGGAGTCCACATGATCATAAGTTTAGAACTGAAAGGATTTCAGAGGCCATCCAATCCAATCACCTTGATGTTACATACAGATAAGGAAGGCAAAGCCAAGGGCAGAATTTGAAGCCTTGTACTCTGACCCTAGGGTCAGGGCTCTTTCCATTGCACCATGCCTTGTATGCCTGATATTTCCTATGGTTCTAAGTCTTCCCCAAATAAAAGAGCTCAGGAGTCCCTGTACTCTGTCAGACAGCTTCTCACTCTCTGGTCTCCAAGGACTAGGACTCCACCTCATTTGTATAAGGAGATCTATCAGTCTAATCTGAAGGAAGGCTGAACTTTGTACCTCTCTAGGCCAGTAGTTGGCTGCACCCAAACTCTCTTAATCAGTTTAATTCAACAAACACTTCTCCACTCTACTCCTCCTAGTGATAAAGGCTCTTGTGACAGCCTATGGGGGAAGGGAGGCCCAAGGGTCAAACACCTCCACAGACCATTATTCCTCCCTGGGGAATTCACATGGATAAAACCCCTTTAAGATCACCAGGTGAGCTGGTGAAGAAAAAAACAGATGCTAGGGAGGAATCATAGGCAGACAATTGAATGGGCCAAGATTCTTCCTTACTGGAAGACACATTTTGGGTTGGGTCTAGACAAGGAAGTTAAAGAAGACCATGCTTTCTTGCCAACCCTGGGATGACCAGATTGCTGCCAAATCCCCTTCGAGGCAAAACTCCTCCCCTCTCGTTACCCATTTTCTTTATAGCCCTTCTATGACTTTAATAAGTCCTAAAAAGCTACTTAGATCAAATAGAGGGTAATGGACTTTCCTAGGGACCGAAAGGCTGAGAAAGAGGGGGAAGGGGAGAACTAGGTGAAGCAGTGACACGAGTGCTGAATTCAGGAAGACTTATCTCATGAGTTCAAATCCAGCTCCAGACACTTATAGCTGTGTGACCCTGAGCAAGTCACTTATCTCTGCCTCAGTGTCTCATCTGTAAAATGAACTGAATCAGGAAATGCCAAACTGCTCCAGTATCTTTGCCAAGAAAACCCTGAAAGGGGTCACAAAGAGTTGAACATGACTGAATAACAACCTCCCTAAGGCCTATCCCAGTATTTTATTCACTATACCAAGCCATTCCCATTACCTAGATCTTATTCACCTAATTTTATTATTAGAGGAGTTATAAGACATAGAAATCAGTCAACAAATTTATTTAGCACCCACTATCAGGTACTAGGGATGCAAATAAAAAAATTAAAGCCATAACATCTTATATTTAGAGATAGCGGGGACATTAGTGGCATCCAGTAAACCCTTTCATTTTACAGATGAGGAAACTGAGGCCAAGAGAGAAAGTGACTTATTCAGAGTCGCATGGCTAGTTAGTGCCAGAGGTCAGGTCTTCCTCACTCGAAGATGGCTATTCCATGCTGTTCTCTTACCTCAAGAAACTTGGGTTCTATAGAGGGGTTCTTAGCATAATTGGTTTCCTTTGCAATAACGTGAATTTTATGTTTAAGAATTATTCATTTTATCATTATTACTATTTATAATATTAATATATAATTATTTATTATAAATATTTATTATTAATTTATTATTTAAATTATTAAAAACTATTCTTTTGAGAAGGGGTCTACACACTTCACCAGATTGCCAAAGGTGAGTCTATGACAGCAAAAGTAAGCTCCTCATCTGTAGGAATGGAAAAGCCAGGGTGCTCTGCTTTCTAGGTAAGGAGGAAGGAGATTTATGCAAGGAGAGAAACCATGTAATCAGCACTGCGATCCTTCTCTATGAATGGTGTCTTTTCTGTGGACTGTGCTGCTCTTGCTAAATGTCACCACTTTTGTAATACTGAGTTATGTGTCTAAATATAAGAAGAGAGGAAAAAGTATTTATGGTTGGTAGAGTGCCAGACCTGGCATTTGCTGTTATTTAGTCTACATGTTCAGGTGAAAGGAAGAGTCGGTCTGTGTGGCAAACTCCATCGTTGTCTTATTTTAAGAAATGGCCACAGCCACCCCAGCCTTCGGCAACCACTACCCTCATCAGTCCGTAGCCATCCACGTTGAGACAAGACCCCTCCCCAGCAGAAAGATTATAATCCCTGAAGGTTCAGATGATAGTGAGCATTTTTTAGCAATAAAATAGATTTCTTTTTAAGTTTATTTGTTTTTCGTTTACAACATTCAGTTCCACAAGCTTCTGAGTTCCAAATTTTCTGCCCCTCTCTCTCCTCCTCTCTCCCCAAGACCTGACACAGGCTCTACATAGACATTCACATTAAACACATTTTCACATTAGTCATGCTGCAAAGAAGAAGTATGACCAATGGGTTAAACCACGAGAAAGGACAAAACAAAGCGGAACGAAAGGAGAGAGAGCACATAGTGTGCTTCGATCTGCATTCAGACTCCATAATTCTTTCTCTGGATGTGGGCAGCATTTTCCTTCATGAGCCTTTTGGAGTGGTCTTAGAACCTCACAAGCAATAAAACATTTTAGAATTAAGGTATGTACATTTTTTACATGTAGCAATATTGCACATTTAATAAACTACAATACAGAGTAAATATAACTTTTATATGCACTGGGAAATAAAAAATTTCGCTGCAATATTCACTTTATTGCAGTGGTTGGAGCCAAGCCTCTGTATCTCTGAAGGATGCCTTCTCCCTCAAACCTTGCACAGAAGAGGTATTATTAAATGTTTCTGGAGTGGAATTATAAGCTTTATTATCTTGGTCTCTAGCTTCAAGAGAAGGTATGCTTTTTGGGCAAAGGTAGGCCAGACACCACAACAGGAAATCTCACCTCTGCTTCTGGCTCCGTTCCCAGTTATTTGGGAAGCAAAGGGGTAGGGTGGGGTAAAGATAGCATCTGTGCGGCAAGCTGACCCCACCCAGAAAAAAGACTTTATATTAATACAAAACACTTTTAACTACGGAGATTTAATGAGGCGATTTGCTAATTGAGAAAAAATCATTGCCTTTGTTTAGCTATGGGCAGAGAGGATGGGTAACTAAAGAGTGAGAGCATTTCTCAGCTGAAATCAAATCCATTTGATTCCTCCTCGTTTCTAAATGGAAAAAAACCACGATTTTTCCTGGGCATTGCACATATGTAACACATATGTGTGCACTCACGCTTTACAAAACCTCTAATTTGCTTTTTTTTCCAGAAGTGGATGTTTTCAGAGTTTGTCATGGTTTAGGAAGAATGCCTGGGTCTCACGGCACAGGTGTTTGTCTAGTTAGCAAGACAGATCTAGCAATAAAATCTTCTGATTAAAGAGTGTCCTAAATACCCCAAAGGCACTAAATCAGAAGTAGCTGAATTCCTCAATGACTCTTTCCTCCCTACAGTGATGAAAAAGGGATAATAGGCAAATGGAAATTTACACTAGGCATAATTACAGTCTGGTTTCTCTGGGATCATATCGCAAATTAGGTCTAGGTTGACTACTATTTTCTAAAAAAAATTAGGTGGTCCAATCCCTCACCCAGAACACACAAATATTCTTTTCCTCTGTGTGTGTATGTGTGTCTTTCTGTCTCTCACTCTGTGTCTCTCTGCCTCTGTCTTTCTGTCTCTCTTTGTCTCTGTCTCTCTGTCTCTGGTGGTAGCGATATCCAACCTTTCTCTTCATATTTAAGCCTCACTTCAAAATTCTCTCCCTTCCTCCATGGCTATGAAATTAAAGACTTGAACTTCCTCTCTGGGAAACTTAACAAAGCAACTGTGCTCATTTCATTATGAGTTGCCGCCAACCTAGCATTCCTACCATCTCTAGGAAGAACATACTAGCTCAGCATAATTTCTGAAAAGGTTTGCTAAGCACTCCTTTAATGACAAAATAAATAAATCTCCCATCCTCTTGCTACATGGGCAGCATTTACACTTATTAAAGTAGAAAGAGGGAGGCAGCAGGCAGGAATGCTATCATTTTTTCTGACTCTTGCTTACTCATTTTCTTTTACCCTATGTCCACACGGATCAGAACCATATGAACAATTTAACCCTCAGTGAACTCGGTAACTGATCTCCAGCAAGTAGGTGTCTCCTATGGCTAAAAATCTGAAGACCATAGGAAACAAATTATATTAAAATACAGTTATCAAAATATTGGGGGGGGGGATTCATAATAACCAGGTTAAGAACCTCTGATCTAGCATATGTCTCTCATTTTGTCGGTGAGGAAACCGATGTGTTTCTGATGGGTGAATACCCAACATCACACAGGTTACTAATTGGCAGAGTTAGGAATCAAACCTTGGTCTTCTGACTCCCAATTCAGTACTTTTCTTGCTACAATAAGTATTGTCTTAAAGTGCAGCATATCATGGAACCCATGAGGCTCCAATTACCTGCAAATGGCACCAGATGAATGAACACAGTCTACTAGGTAGGGGGCTACTATGACCTCTAGGGCACCTTAAATAACAGCTCACATTTTATAGCACTTGAGATTCACAAAGAACTTTGCTCATAACATGCTTGTATGTGAGGTAGTGTCATTCCCATTTCACAGATGGGAACAGTGAGATTCCAAGATTATCCAAGGTCTCACAGCCAGGAAGAGACAGAGCCTCTATTCCAATCTCCATCTCCTGACTCCAAGTTCAGAGGACTTTTTCTTTTATTCTCCTATGCAGCGGCATATCATATATGAGTGCTTACCTGGAGTCTGGAAGACCTGCTTTCAAATCCTGCCTCAGATATTTATTAGCTGTGTGATCCAAATATCTTAACCTCTCTCAGCCTTGATTTCCCCATCTGTCAAATGGGGATAATATTAGCACCTAACTCCCAGTGTTGTTTGTGAGATTCAAATGAGTTAATGTGTATGGTGCTTTGCAAACCTTAAAGTATTACATATACATGAATATATGTATATATATGCACATACACACAAATATATCTTTATTAAAGAAATTAAATTAAATAAATAAAACATGGAAAAAATTATTAGAGGCATATATTATTATTATGCTAATAAGTTTTCCTGGGCAGTGGTTAATAATAATAATGACTCATATTTATACAGTACCTTATAGTTTGACGCTAGATGACACAATGGATAGAGTTCCAGGCATAGAGTTAGAAAGACCTGAGTTCTAATCCAGCTTCAGACATTTACCATGTAGTTCTGGGCAAGTCACTTGACCTTGTTTGTCTCAGTTTCCTCCTCTTAAAATGAGCAGGAGAAGGAAATGGCAAAGCACTCCAGGGTGTTTGCCAAAAAACCCCAAATAGGGTCACAAAGAATTAGACATGACTGAAAAAACAATGGTTTGCAAAGTACATTATTTCATCCAGTCCTCACAACTGCCATGTGAGGTTTGTAGACACAATTCCTTTTATCATTCCCATTTTACACAGAATAAAAGTAGTTTGGGGAAGTTAGATGACTTGGCCAGGGTTACACAACTAACCCATGTCACAGATGGGATTCAAACCTAGACTTTCCAGACTCCAAGACCAGTATTCTGTCAGACACTAAATGTTGTTTCCTGATAGTCATAGCTACGGAGTCTGGATGTCACTTCTAAAGAAACTCTTCCCTTCAAAACAATAGCCCATAAACTGATTTTTGGACTCTCATTCTGCCCCCAATCCTCCCCTCTTCTCCACTTCATTTCTTCCTCTTCTTTTCTTTTCTTACAACCCTCACTTAACTACAGGCCTTACCCTGTGACAGCCTCCTTGAATTCTCCTTCATCTCCAAGGCCATCCCTACCCTCCTCCGCCACTCCCCCCTAATCCACTTCAGCCCCCAGTCCCCAACAGCTTCACATCTGCAATACTTCTGACATTTGTAGCAGCAGAGGGGGAGCTCTGAGAGTCGTCATAAGCAAGACCCGGTGCTCGTGGTGATTTCCTAGGAACAGACAGACTTGAAAAAATTATGCCCTTCTGACTTTTAAAAGGTAGGATGAGAATCTGTGGCATGGCATAGTCAGTCAGTCACTGTCGTTGTTGCGTTTGTCCTTCATTCTTGAAGAGGACCATGGCATCAGGATGATGCATGACTTGCACTTGACTTTGTTCTGAGTGAGAGTCATCAGCCTCACTTTCTCCTCCTGAGCCATCTGGGTCCAGTGGCCTGACATTCATCAGGATGACTGGAGGTGGCCCAGGATGCGGTGGGAGGCCCTGGCCCTTTCAGGCTAAAGTCCTATAGCATCCTTACTTTGAGTGAGATGCACCCATTCAATGAATAGACCTCTTTAAGTAGTTGCTTATAAGCCTCTACTATATGCAGGGCATTGCGCTTAGTGCTGGGGAGACAAAGAATGCCAGAACGGTTTATTGGGGGAGGGGGGGAACAATATGCAAATAACTAAATGCAAACCAGATTTTTAAATTGTTTGTCTTGTCTGACTCTTCTTGACACTGGTTTTCTTGGCAAAGATATCAGAGCATTTTGTCATGTCCTTCTCTAGTAGATTAAGGCAAACAGAAGTTAAATGATTTGCCCAGGGTCACACAACAAGTAAGTGTATGAGGTTGGATTTGAATTTAGGTCTTGCTGACTCTAGACCCAGTACCCTATCTGCTGAGCCACCCAGCTGCTTCCTAAACAAGATATAGACAGGATAAGTTGGAGATCATTTACAGAAGGAAGACACTAACATTAAAGGGAACTGAGAGACTTTCTGCAGACAGTGGAATTTTAGCTGGGACTTGAAAGACAGGGAAGTCAGGAGGAGGAAGTGAGGAAGGAGAGCATCCCAGAGGTCTAGGGTATAGCCATATGGAGTGCTAGACTTGGAGACTCGTGCTTGAATTCTATTCCCAGATATATTTTAGCTGTGTGATCCTGGGCAAAGCATTTAACATCAAAATTAACTGACAGTTATTGATATAACTGATAGAGTTTTTTAAAATTTGCAAAGCACTTCCATTATCTTTTTGATTCTCACAACCTTGTCAGATGGGTGCCATTATTGTCATTATTAGGTCTAGAACTTTAGTTTCTCCATCAATAAAATTCTCATGATCATTACCTCACAGATTTGTAGAAGGGTTCAAATGAGATAGGAAAAAAGGGTGACAGTGGGAGGAAACAAACATTTATTAATATCCTACTATGTGCAAGGTATTGTGATAAATGCTTTACAATAATTTGATAATGTATATATAGTATTTACAAACTTCAATGTGTCTTGATAATAGGCCTTTATTATAAAAGTTAGAAAAGGTTTGCAAAGTGCTTGATAAATATAACCTCATTTTACCCTCACAACAACTCCATAAGGTAGGTGCTATTATTAGCTCCATTTTTACAGATAAGGAAGCTGAGGCAGATAGCAGTTAAGTGACTTGTTCAGGGTCACATGGCTAGTAAGTATCTGTGGCCAGATTTGAACTCAGAACTCAGTGACTCCTACTCCAGTGTGCTATCCACTGGTGCTATCCACCTGGCTACCTGGATCTTAGAAATCTTCTAGTTCAATCTCAATATTTTACAAATTAAGAAATTGAGGCTCAGAGTAGAAAAGTGACTTTCCAGAACTGACACTGGAAATGTCTCATTAAGGCAGAGTCAGGACTTGGATCTACCTCCTTTACCACAAAAGTCAAAAAATGATTTTTCAATTGTACAACATAGCCTGTTGAATTGGTACAAGAAATCTGGCCATAAGTAAAGGCAGGGACTCACCTGAGTTCTTCCCTAAACCCCTGCAAATAATGACTATAAACAAATTCTAGAGTGGCAGACCCCACAAAAAGATGGACTGAAATAATTTTCCAGCTCAAGACAATTTAGAATGTTGGCAGGAAAGTTCTGTTGCACCAGGGTGAGAGAGGAGCACAGTCCAGCACAATGTCAGAGCACACTGGGCCCCAGGAAACTGACAGCAGGTCACTGTGAGACTGAATCAGTGGCAGCAGTAGCAGTTTCCAGACTTCACATCCCACAGATAGTAAGGGGATTGGACAATGGGTCATAAGATTTGCATGGGTCCCTTTGCTAGCACCAGGGGCAGGACTCTGTTGTATTGCCTATACTTGGATCTGGGTCACAGTCCTTTATCCTAGTCCCAGTGTGAGGGGGAATATTAGCATAGTAGAGCTTGTGGCCACAGGGCAGCAGGGACCCTAGTTACAGATCTAGTGCACTGAACAGGAGGGTAGCAAACACATCTCTCCCTAGACCATACCACATTAGAAGAGTCGAAAACTTATAGGTCCCCAGAAGTACCTCTGAAAATGGCTGCACAAAACACCTGAAGCTTGGGATAGTGACCCTTCTATTTGGGAAGCAGAGCCCCACTTTAGCATAGAGTTAAAAGTCAAGAAATAGGCAGGAAAATGAGCAAGCAGCAGAAAAAGAAATCTGACCATATTAAGTTACTGTAGTGACAAGGAAAATCAAAACATACATTCAGAAGAAAACAACAAAGTCAAAATTCCTGCATCCAAAACCTCAAAGAAAAATATGAATTAGTTTCAGGCCATGGAAGAGCTCAAAAAAGATTTTAAAAATCAAGTAATATAGATATGCTAGTGCAGCACAAACCACAAAATGACAAAGTGAAAGATTTCCAGCCCAAGAAGGCCTGGAAGGCCAACAGGAAAGGGTTATCACACCAGGTTTAGAGTGCAGAACAGTCCAGCCTTGGCCCTGTGGCACCACATGGACAAGACTGGACCAGGCTTCAGGGCACAGAATCACAGGTAGTAGCTGTGGTTCGCAGATTTCTCAACACACAAACGCCAAAGACAGCTTCAAAGGTCAGTGAGAAAGCTCTTTCACCTGGGTGAGAAGGGAGCAGGGTCTGACCCCAGCGCAGGCCCCAAGGCAGCTGCAGCCACTGTGGCACAGTGTCCATTTTTGAACTCTCAACTTAAAGACCCTGGGGGAATCGAGTGGCTGATTTGGGTCTCAGTCTTGAGTGGCAATCCTGGGGTGAGGAGGAACAACTGGCATGGTGGAACTGGTGGAGGCTCTGGAGAGGGAATTCTACTCACAGATCCTGGGCAGAAAAGTTTGTGATTGCTCACAGACCAGAGCACAGGTCAGGAAAGGAATAAACTCCTCTCCCTTAATTGTGCCACCTTGGAGGAACAGAGAACTTACCGATCCCTAAAATATACCTTCCACTTGATAAAGGACACAAAAGTCAAATAAAAGGCTAGGAAAATGCCCCCCCAAAAGGAAAAATATAAGACTATAGAAGGTTACTTTCTTGATGAGCAAGTATTTTCTTCCATCCTTTCAGATGAGGAAGAACAAAGCATATCATCAGAGGGAGACATAAAAGTCAAGGCTTCTGCATCCAAAACCTCCAAAAAAGATATGCAATGGTCTTAGGCCATGGAAGAGCTCAAAAAGGATTTTGAAAATCAGGTAAGAGAGGTAGAGCAAAAATTGGGAAGAGAAATGAGAGAGATGCAAGAAAATCATGAAAAACAAGTCAACAGCTTACTAAAGGGTACATTGAGGGAAGGGGTAATCAGAATGCAAGGTATTATGGTATCGGGGAGGGGAGAGATGGGGAGAAAAATTGGAACTCCAAATTTTGTGGAAATGAATGTTGAGGGGGAGGAGCTAAGATGGCAGAGTAGAAAGATGCACATATGCTAGCTCCTAACCCACAGCCAATAAAATACCTGTAAAGAAGAACTCCCAACAAAATCTGGAGCAGTGGAAGCCACAGAGTGGAGGAGACTTCTGTTACAGAGATTCCAGAAAAACCAACACCAAAGGTCTGTCACACAACAGACCCAGAGCAGAGTCAAGCCCTGCCTTGGCCACACAGCACAGAGAGGAGCAGATCCAAGCAGGCTTCAGGGATGGAATCTGCACCAGCCGTGCAGGTCCCTCCACCCAAAGGCACCAAAGGTCAGGGAGGGAGCTTTTTTGGCTGGCCAAGAGGGGAGCAGGGTGTCTCCATAACTCAAGCCCCCTTCGGAGGCAGCAGCAGAGGCAGCAGTGGACAGGGACTCCTGAAGCTGGCAGGAGTTCAGATCCATTGTTGAAGGTCTCTGCATTAACCACCTGAAGGAACTGAGCTCTTGGTGGCAACCCTGTCCTGACCTGAGCACCTGAATTTAATCTCACACTGAATAGCAGCCCCGCCCCCACTGAAAGCCCTGAGGCTGGGAAGCAGCAATCTCAGTTCCAAAGCACTAGCTGGGTAGAACTGCAGGCAAGATGGGTGTGGAGAGAAATCTCAAAAGTCAAGTAACTGGCTGGGAAAATGCCCAGAAAAGGGAAAAAAAAATAAGACCATAGAAGGTTACTTTCTTGGTGGACAGATATCTCCTCCCATCCTTTCAGATGAGGAAGAACAATGCTTACCATCAGGGAAAGACATAGAAGTGAAGGCTTCTGTATACCAAACATCCAAAATAAATATTCAGTGGGCTCAGGCCATGGAAGAGCTCAAAAAGGATTTTGAAAATCAAGTTAGAGGTGGAGGAAAAACTGGGGAAGAGAAATAAGAGACATGCAAGAAAAGCATGAAAAGAAGGTCAACACCTTGCTAAAGAAGACCCAAAAAAGTGCTGAAGAAAATAACACCTTGAAAACTAGGCTCACTCAATTGGCAAAAGAGGTTCAAAAAGCCAATGAGGAGAAGAATGCTTTCAAAAGCAGAATTAGCCAAATGGAAAAAGAGGTTCAAAAGCTTACTCTCATCACATTTGGCTTAAGGAGGGAATAACATCCATACTCAATTTAATATGAAAATCTATCTTACACTACAGGAAAGTAGGGGAGAAGGGGATAAATGGGGTATGTGTGGGATAGAAGGGAGAGCAAATGGGAAGAGGGAGTAATTAGAATTAAACACTTTTGGGGAGGAACAAGGTCAAAAGAGAGAATAGAATGGGGGGCAGGATAGGATGTAGGGAAATATAGTTAGTCTTTCACAACATGACTATTATGGAAGTCTTTTGCATAACTCCACATATATAGCCTATACTGAATTGCCTGCCTTCTCAGTGGGGAGGGGTGGGGAGGGAGGAAGGGAGAAAAGGTGGAACTCAAAGTTTTAGAAACAAATGTTGGGAATTGTTTTTGCATGCAACTGGGAAACGAGAAATACAGGTAATGGGGTATAGAAATCTATTTTGCCCCAAAAGAAAAGAGAGAAGATGGGGATAATGGAAGGGAGGAGTGTGATAGGAGGGATAGTAGATTGGGGGAAGGGGTAATCAGAATGCACAGTGTCTTGGGGTGGGGGGAGAGGAGAGATGGGGAGAAAATTTGGAACTGAAAAATCTTGTGGAAATAAATGTTGAAAACTAAAATTAAATAAGTAAAAACCAACTAATAGAGGTACAGGAAAACATTTGGAAGACAAATGTGAGTAATGCAAGTAATGCTTTGTAAAGGAGGCACAAAAAATACTGAAGAAAATAACACCTTAAAAACCAGAATAGGCCAAATGGTAAAAGAGACAGAAAAATCAAATGAAGAGAACATGGCTGTGAAAAACAGAATTAGTAAAATAAAAAAAGATATACAAAAATTCAGTGAAGAGAAGAGCTCCTTAAAAAGTAGAATTGACTAGATGGAAAAGGAGGTATAAAAGCTCACTGAAGAAAATAATTCCTTAAAAGTCAGAATTAGACCTTCCAGAAATGGAAGCTAATGACTTCATGAGACTCAAGAAACACTCCAATGGAATCTAAGGAATGAAAAAAATAGAAGAAAATGTGAACTATCTCATTAGAAAAACAACTGATCTGGAATATAGAATCAGGAGAGATAATTTTAGATTACTGGACCACTTGAAAGTTCTAATTAAAAAAAAGTCTAGTCATCATCTTTCAAGAAATTATCAAGGAAAATTGCCCTGATATTCTAGAAGTAGAGGGTAAAATAGAAATTGAAAGAATCCACCTATCACCTCCTGAAAGAGATTCAAATTGAAAACTCCCAGGCATATTATCGTCAAACACAGCTTCCCTGTCCAAGAGAAAATACTGCAAGCAGCTATTTAAGTATGGTAGGGCCATAGTCAGGATAGCACAACATTCAGCAGCTTTTACATTAAAGGATTGGAGGGCTTGGAATATCATATTCCATTGGGCAAAAGAGCTAGGATTACAACCAAGAATCGCCTATCCAGCAAAACTGAAAATAATCCTTTAGGGGGAAAAGTGGATATTTAATGAAATGAGATCTTTCAAGCATTCCTGATAAAAAAAAAAAGACTTTGATTTTCAAATATAAGATGAAAAAAAGTCATTAAAAGGTAAACAGGAAAGAGAAATCATAAGGGATTTGATAAGATTAAACTGTTTATATTCCTACGTGGGAAAATGGCATTTATAACTCATAAGAACTTTCTCATTAGTACAGTTAGAAGGAGTATACATAGAAATCAGAAATGTGACCTGAATGTGATGGTAAGATTATCTAAAAAAATAAAATTAAGGGATGAGGAAGAAGAAGGCATTGGGAGAAAGGGAAAGGGAGAAGTAGGATAGGATAAATTATCTTACATAAAAGAGACTTGGAAGAGATTTTACTAGCACATGAGCCTTAATCTCATCAGAATTGGCTGAAAGAAGGAATAATATACACAATCAGTTGGGTGTAGAAATCTATCTTGCCATACAGGAAAGTAAGAAGGGAAGAGGATAAAAGAAGGGAGCAGGGGAGCTAATAGAGGCGAGGGCAGTCTGGGGAAGGGAAAAGTCAGAAACAAAACACTTTTTTTGTCCAAAACACTTTTGAGAATGGACAGAGTAAAAGGAGACACAGAGTAGGATAAACAGGGCGAAAACAGGATAGAGGGAAATACATGGTTGATAATTATTACTGTAAAAAAAAAAATTAGTTTCTCTGATAAAGACTTCATTTCTCCAACATATAGAAAACAGTCAATTTTATAGAAATAAGAGCTATTCTTCAATTGATAAATGGTCAAAGCATATCATCAGGCAGTTTTCAGACAAAGTAATCAAAGCTATCTCTAGTCATATAAAAAATGTTCTAAATCACTATTGATGAGAGAAATGCAAATTAAAATAACTCTGAAGTACTATGTCACATCTGTCAGATTGACTAACATGACAGAAAAGGAAATTGACAGATGTTGGAGGGGATATGGGAAAATTAAAACACTAATGGATTATTGGTAAAGTTGTGTATTGATTCAACCATTCTGCAGCGCAATTAGGAACTATGCCCAAAGGGCCATAAAACCATGCATACCCCTTCATCAAGCAATACCTCTAGTAGGTCTGTATCTCAAAGAGACAAAAAACAAAAACTAAAAGGACCTAGGTGCACAAAAATTTTAATAGCAGCTCTTTTAGTAGTGGCAAAGAATTGGAAATTGAGGGCATGTCCATCAATTGGGCAATGGCTGAAGAAGTTATTGTATATGATAGAGATAGAATCCTATTGTGCTTTAAGAACTGATGAGCAGGAGGCTCTCAGAAAAACATGAAAAGACTTACACAAGCAAATGCAAAGTGAATTGAGCAGAACCAGGAGAACACTGTACACAGGAACAACATCATTATATAATGATCGTCTATGAATAATTTAGCTATTCTCAGCAATACGACTATCCAAGACAATTTTGTAGGACTTATGATGAAAGGTGCTATCCATCTTCAGAGAAGGAACTGGTACAGCCTGAATACAGATTAAAGACTTTTTCTTTATTGTCTTTATTTTTGTTGGGGTTTTTTATCTGTGTATCTTTTCTAGAATGATTTACATAGAAGAGTGTTTTGCATGACTACACATGTATCCCCCATGTCTAAATTACTTGTTTTGTCATTGGTGGGGAGGGGAGGAAGGGAGGGAATTTGGAACTGAAAAATTTTTTTAAAAGAATGTTAAAATTGTGTTTACATATAATTGGGAAAAATATTAAATAAGATTAAAAAAACAAGGTCCCCTGCCACGACATTGATTCCTGTCTTTCTCAAATAAGTGACTACTTAAAAAAAACAACCCAAAACAACTTGCTATTAATGAACGTGCTATTATGAGTAGCAACATAATTTAGAGCAGGGATTCTCAAAGTGTGATTCAATGGCCTGTGGCAGTCCCTGAGACCATTTGAGAAGGTTGATGAGGTCAATACTATTCTTATAATAATGCAATGACATTATCTGCTTATTAAAAATTTCTCTTCCCTATTCCAATTACATATCCATGTGAGTCTGGCTTTTCTTCAAATATTTCAACCAAAATAACATAAAGCCATCAATTGAGCACAGAAGCAGCTCTGAGAATTCAAATGTCTTCTGTTGAGCCAGACATTACAGAGACTTAGAAAGAATATGTAAAATAATGCCCCTTTTCACTAATTGTTTTCATTTTAGAAAAAGTTATTTTCCATAAAAATGTGTTCTTTATAACTTGTAATGTTTTATTAATGTTCTTTTTAAATTAATAGGTAGCTTAAAGTTTTATCAGTGTTAATTTCTAATACAGTAAGTATCAGTGGCTTTCACCCACATAAACAAAAACCCTTTGGGATCCTCAATAATTTTCAGAATGTACAGGGGTCCTGAGACCTTTTGAGAACTGCTGGTGGAGTAGATAAAGGGCCATTGGCCTTAGAGTCAGGGAAGTCTGGCTTCAAATTCTGCCTCTGCTTTCTTTCAGGCCATGCATGTGATGGACAAGTCATTTAACTTCTAAGTGCCCCTAAGGTCTCTTTAAATTGCTCAAATAGAACTGATGCAGGGAGTTATTCCCTACACTGATGAAATCATGGGCCTGGATGCTCTCCCTTCTCCCCCTTAGAAAAAAATCTATACATTGGACAAGGATGGCTTTGGATGGTGTGTTCCATTTTTCTATGAATTCATTTTCATCACTCCTGACTTTGACAAGGGCCAGGCTTCATGGTACTTGTATATTCATTTTCTTCAATCCCATGTTGCACCATTCTTTTGTCTATACTTTAAAGTATTTGAATTCTAGTCCCCTCCCCTCTTTTTTGGTGGGGGGAGGGGAGAGGCACTGAGTCAGTAACTCTCATGTCCTTGGGGTTTGTCAAAATCAAACCACCTTTGTAAAATCAGTAACAAAGGAAGTTCAAAGCAGGGCAGGCATGTGTTACCAAAATGCCTCACGTCTCCCAAGAAACGTAAACTGAGAATTCAGAGAAAGTAGAGTTATGATATGACCCTATTTGGCAAAAAAGCATGTCTCACCAGTACTCACTGACTGCAAGACCCCTGTCAGACCCGCTTGTCTGGCCGCTGACCAGCCTCAGTCAAGGTATAGCATTTAGAAGGGATCCTGTGTGCTGGGAGAGCTTCAGTGGGAAAAGTCCCCTTCTCTTTAAAAACCATTAAACTCGGGTCTCACAGCTGATTCCCAGAGCTCGGAGTCAGTCACCTGGGTGCCTTTGAGTCATAAGGTTGGGAGAAGGGAACAGAAGTCTTTCTGTTCTGGTGAAACCCATAACAGCACATTGAGGGGAAACCATTGTCTGAGACAGTTGCTGCCAAGTCTCAAAACTGGAGTCCCATGGATTGGCATACCTCCAGGTCTGGCAGGAGAGTTGGACGATAAAGCATGTGAGAAGCCAGCATCCTGGTGCCTGCTGAGGACAGATCCAGCATTGAAATAGCTCTCACATGGGACACCAGGACCGCTATGGAAATTCGTCGTCAGACCATTTCTATTTGCCTTGCTTTCTAATGACACCACACTTATAGTTTAGTGGTGGCTAAAAACCATTGTGGTTTAGGGGAAAGAGTACCAAACTGGGAAGTCAGGAGGCCTGGATTCAAGGCCAACTTGTTTCCTCTTTTTGGCTGAGTTAACTTAGAAAAGCTGCAATTCTTTGAAGTAATGTAAGTTTTCTTCAAGATTTGGTATCCTCAACTGTCTTCTTACAAGTGTTTCTAGAACCAATTTAAAAAAATGGTTGAGCTTAGGAGAGTACAGATAGGTGATCTCAGATTCTTGAGCCATGCTACTCATTTCACTCACTCATTCATTCAACAAATATTTACTGGATGCCCACTTTAGGACACTATTAGAACTCACATACACATATACACACATATGTGTGTGTATAAATATACATATATAAAGGAATATATATTATATATATGGAGATAAAGTTGAGTAAGAGAGATGCTACACTCTGTATATGAATCTGCATAGCATTATCTGATAATTATCATGGTTATCATACAAAAGGTCCTAGAGATTCAGAAGATGGAGAGATGATGCTCATTTGAAATGATCAAAAAAGACTTCAGGGAGGAGATGACATTTGACCTTGGGCTTCAAGGATGAATAGGATTTTGATAGGTAGAAAAGAGGAAAGGAGGGCATTTCAGGGATGTGAGATGACACTAATGATGGCATTAAGATGGAAAAATCTGTATAGGAAATAGTAAGTAGAGCCCTTGGACTGGAACTAGTCTCTAGCATCTCTTCCACCTCCATATGTATGATCCATTTGGCCCCAGAAGGGAGAACCAGGAACAAATAATTGGAAGTTGCAAAATGGCATACTTAGGTCTGATGTCAGGAAAAACTTCCTAAACATTAGAGTTTTGCAGAAATGGAATGGGCTATGTTGAGAAGTGGGTTCCCCCTTCCTTCAAGTAGAGGCTAGATGAGCCTTGTCAGGTATGTTCTATTAGTGATTCCTTTTAGGAAGGGGTTAAACTAGATAGTTATTGAGGCCACCACTTACGCTCTGTGATTCATTAACAGAATGCAACTGCTCAAAACATTATGATCTGAATGGGGTCTCTGAAGTCATCTAGTTCAACCTCTTCATTTTACAAGTAAGGAAACAGTCCCCATTGGGGGCAGCTAAGTGTCAAAGTGGATAAAGTGCCAGGTCTGAAGTCAGGAGAAGTCATCTTCACGAGTTCAAATCTAGTCTCAGACACCAACGAGCCTCTTAACCCTATCTGGCTCAGTTTCCTCACCTGGAAAATGAGCCGGAGAAGGAAATAGCAAATCATTTTAGTTTCTTTGCCAAGAAAACCCCAAAGGGTCACAAAAGAGCTGAAAGGTCTGAACAACAAGCAGTATGACTACCCAATGTCATAAAAGTTAGAGCAAGTGACAATACTCCAGATCTACTCACTATAAACAAAGTGAATGAACATGGCTTTAAGAAATGATTAAACTATGGTATATGAATATAATGGAATAGTTCATAAGAATGAAATAATTGTGGTTGCTTTTTTAAAAGAGGATCAGGGACATTGCAGGTGATGTCTTAACTCTTAGGTGAATTGGATTTAAGTAAGGCAAAGTTTTATGAAGTTGTCAGCCTTAATCTCTCTTCCAGAGTCATCTCAATGTCCAGTGACAAGACAACAATCAAACAACTAGCGATGGCTCAGGATGCAATGGATGGCCTTGCACTCTTGGATGCTCTAAGCACTCTGTAATGCTTGCTTTGGCTGCCTTCATGGCTGTTGGAACAAATCGTCCCTATCCATCCATTCCACCAAGAGGAGTCTTCACATGTTTGGAGACGATCTCCTTCTAACTCACTGACAGGTTTGAGGCCTGGTTTAACCCATCTGTCCAAGATGGTTAACCAGGGTGTGGCCACTGCGCATGCAACAGCTTCTTGGAGCCACAGGTGAGAGTTAGGTGAATCAGGTGACTCTAAGGGTAGATGAGCAGTGCGAAGACAGCTTGGCAAGCTCACACCAGACGTGCTAGCCCTTCTTGAGCTACCCCTCAGGGTAGGAGGAGATAATATCACATAATGGAAAGAGCACTTTTAGGTATCACAAGTCCTGGATTTGAATTCTGACTCTTAGACTCATTAACTGGGTGACTTTTTTTTTTTTTTTTTGTCTTTTGATGTCTTTTGATTTGTGCGAAAATTGGAGTTTAGTGAGGCAGAGTTGCACGAAGTCGTCAGCCTTACTCTTGCCTCCAGAGTCATCATAGTCCAGTGGCAGGACAGAGTCAAGATGGATGGTGATGGCTCAGGATGCAGTGGATGACCTTGGCATCTTTGGTGTCTAACCAAGCTCTAAGCACTCCACATCACCAGCTTCATCTGCCTTCATGGCCGTTGGAACAAATTGTTCTCATCCGCCCATTCCACCAGATGAAGTCTTCACATGCTTGGTGTAGACACCCCCCTAACTCACCAAAGCATCTGAGAACCCTTGGTTACCTTCAACCTGGTTTGGCCTGTCTGCCAAAACAGTTTACCAGGGTGTGGCCACTGCGCATGCTGTAGTTTCTTGGAGCCACAGGTGAGAGTTAGGAGGAACAGGTAGACATCAAAGGTGGAAAGAGCCCCTACAAGGGCTCGGCAGCCATTACACCAAAGGCATTGTTCCTCCCTGAACACACTTAGACTACTAAAAACATACCAAATCAATTGTTAGTCATGTAGGATTTTAAGATAGGTAGTTTTTTCCTAGTCAACATATGCTACAAGTACATAAACAAAAACAAATTCTAAAAGGCAGCCAAACTTATAAATCTTAATGATCAATCTTAGCTTCTAATAACAGGAAACATAGCTTGCTTCTCTCAATAGAAAAGTAAGAGATTGCAGTTAAAATTCGAGTCATACACTGTCAGACAAGATTTCCATGTTGCTTAGACCTTTTCTTTTGTTACAAAGCTGGATTCATGGATTGGGGAAGGGGGTCAGTCACAGGAAAATACTGATTGTATAAAAAGCGAAAGGTGAGAGAGACAGAGACACACAGAGAGACAAAAGAGAAAGAGAAGAGAAGAGAGAGAGAGAGAGAGAGAGAGAGAGAGAGAGAGAGAGAGAGAGAGAGAGAGAGAGAGAGAGAGGGAGAGAGAGAGAGGGAGGGAGGGAGGGAGGGAGGGAGAGAGGGAGGGAGGGAGGGAGAGCAGCTTTATGCTAAACCACTTGCATTTTGTTAGGGATAAGATCTCGAGAGCAGCTGCCTTGCTGATCAATATAAGTTGTTCTATCCCTCTCCCTACTTCTATACAATTCAGAGAGAAATTTCAAGGTAATAAGTACGTTAGACTCTATGTTCTGAACAACTACTGATGTTTAAAAATACTAAGATATTACTAAAATGCACCCCCATTCTTCTCTTGTGCCAGGAAGGAGGCAGGTAATAACTGCGTTTTCCTCCTTTTACTTTGGATGAATGATCTATTGTCATTGTGTTGGGGTGAAAGCCATGCCATGAAAGGGTAATACTGTTAGTCACAACAAGTGAGTCATTCAGCTTCCTGAGCAGCAGACAGAATTGGACCAACCCGCCCTCAGCTACAGCCTGCATTAATTCTCTCACATGCTGTCAACATCTGTTTTATAGATGGAGACAAAATGGTCGTTGCTGGTTCACACCTTTCACCACCATACATAAGTTTGCATTACATAAACCTTATACACATAAGCAGGATGGTGCAGGGGAGACAGTACCGGACCTTCCTTCCAGTCGGGAGGCCTGGGCTCGAACCCTAGCTCAGCTACTTCCTATCTGTTTGACCTTGTGTAATTCCCTTCAAATCTCAGGATCTCAAGTTTTCAATATATAACATGAGCAGGTTGGAATAAATGACCTCTGAGATCTTTTCCAGTTCTAAATCAGTGACACTTTTCTATGTTTCAGGCACAGATTTCCGGCATCCACTTGTATTTCCAATTAAATATAGGTGCCACTCGCATCTAAGGTCTCCCAAAAGTCTCAGTGCAGTTCAAGGCTTTTATCAACAGGAGACTGTACTTAGACTTTTGCATGTAGTAGGCTCCTACCTGTACTGATGTCAGCATAAACTAGTCCCTGACCTATGCTCAGTTCACAAAAGTGATTTTGTTTCAATGGTTCACCGTTGTAGCCTTAAGCATCAGCTCATTTTTACAGTTACTAAATTACTCATACCCTTTGACCAAGCAATCTCACTACTAGGCTCATACCCAAAGTCAAGGGCAATGAGTAAGGGCTCATATGGACAGAAATATTCCTCACAGCACTATTTATAAGAGCAAAAAGCTAGAAACAAGCCATCTGCTCAATGGCTGGGGGATGATTGAACAAAATGTGGCATGTGAACATAAAGGACTCTCATGCTCTAAGGAACAGCAAATACAAATAATTCTGGAAAGGCCTTGTTTACAGTTATGCAGGATAAAGTCCACAGAACCTGGAGAACAACACTCGCACAATGGTTAGAGGAATATAAATAAAGACGCCAACAAAGGGTGACAAAATCCATGGTAAATATAATGGACAATGTGGTTCAGGTTTGTGCCCACATCCTTGCTGTCTAGTCTGTTAACATTTGGCAGAAAAATGTCACATACTATGAGTATGACAATATTCTCAGACCTTCTGTACTTCACAAAGGGGAGTATTTGTTGGGCTATGTCTGCTGGAACAGAATAAAATGTGCCCACTTATTGAATAAAAAAAACCTCACAAAACAGTCAGGCTTTGCCAGGTCTATGCCATAATCTTAGCTGCCATTTCATAGAAGCCTCAAGGTTTCTCTTCCATTTAACAAGTTTTGAGTTATGTTTTTTTCTTTTAATGATGTGAATCATCAGAGAGTGACAGATACAATGGGAGTTCTGCCTCAAAAATAAAGCCAAAATTGGGACCAAGTTCATAACACACACACACACACACACACTACATCATCTACAACAGATAAAAATAAGAGAAGCCGCTATGTGGGGACTTCTTTAGTCACTGGTCCCAGGAGTCCCACCATCCTTCAGATGGTAAGTGACAGATTGAGAAGATGAAAAAGCAAACAACCAGAATGAATTTTTTTACATGAAATGTGACTTCACGTTGACCAATGAGTTGACATTTCCTGAGGTGACCAATCAAGATGGTTCATTACAGCTCATTTATTTCAAGTACCAGTACTTGCTTGGAAGATAGGGTTAAACTGAATCACCAGCTTTGTCCTTTGCCATGACAGCCTGCAGTGGTTTCCATGTGTTCATTAGCACACAGAATTTTTTTAAAGGAAACTAATTTCCTCTGCAACATGTAACACACATTTCATGAGATATTCTTTTAGAGATGTCTAATGGGTACTCAAGAACTTATAAAAAATGTAATAAACTCTAATATGATATTATTATAAATAGCTTTTTAATTATCAAAGCTTAGCAAATTATGGCAATTATCTTATTTTTACCACAGTAATTTCTAATTTTAAAAATCCCTTTTCATCCTTAAACAGAATCAAGCAGACTTCATTTTATTATTTCATTTTATTTTTTGATAACAAGAATCTATTTTCTCTCCCTCCCACATTCCCCAATTTAGAAGAAAAAGCAAAAAAAAAAAGCTCCATAACAAATGGGCATTGTCAAATAAAACAAATTTCTATATTGTTCATGCCCCTAGAATGTGCATGTCATTTGGCACCTTGAGTCCACCATCTCTCCATTAGGAGGTAAATAGCATACATCATTATCTTCAGCCCTAGGTCATCAGCAGATCAGATTTCTTAAAACTTGTCAAGTTTGCCTTTACAACACGCTTGTGTAAAGTGCTCTCCTGGTTATGCTCACTTTACTCTACATCAGTTCATACACATCATCCCAGGTTTCTCTGTAACCATCTCTTTAAGCAATTCTTACACACAATAGTATTCCACCATATTCATTTGCCATAATTTGTTCAGCCATTCCCCATTGCCCTGTTTGTTTTGTTTTTGTTTTTTTGTCCTTTGGTTTTTAGAAAGAAATTTATTATGTCATTTGATAGATGAAGAAAGCCGGAAGAAGATTCCTTCCTCCGTCTCTGAGTGATTTGCATTATATAGAATTTCAGGAAAGAGTACCCACGAGAACAGCAGCAGTTAAGCTATTTTGTAGAGAGGGCAGTTCCTAGGAGAGGTCCGTTGAGATATATATCTGTAAGCATAAACATTAGAAGGATTGAGACATAAACATCAATATTCAGACTTGGGGAACCCAAAACACAAACTTTGGGTGGACCCAAGACCAGACCTGGGGACTATCCTCTTTGTTTCCAGTTCTTTACCATCCTTGAAAGAGTTGTTTTATTGAGCAAATAGGCCTTATTTTAGAAAGCTAGTAAGTTAGTAAATGGCTATGGAAGAACATTTTCAGTTATTAAGGGCCTGATTATCTAATTTGTACATAATTGGGTCACTTCTTTCTCCTTTTCTCCTTCCCATCGACTGCCTTTTTTTTTTTTTTTTTTGGCCACGTCTCTCTGTACATCGGAAGGCAGATTGAGACTATCTTTGGAAAGCAAACCTAGGAACTGGATAGAATTTCCAGAGACAGCAGGTCATTACTGCTCCCTCCTAGTGCTAAAAAAAAAAAATGAAAATAAATGACAAATATCAACAACCAAAGCAGATTACCTCAGAACTTTTAAAAATATATGTATTTTGAAAACTATATTTCAATATAATCTGCTTCCTTTGTAATCCTATGCATTTTATTTAATGAATTTTAAAATATTTTGAGAAGACACCCAAAGGCTTTGCAAGATTGCTGAGGTCCGTTAAAAAAAAGGCTAAGACCCCTTGTCCTAGGAGTTACCTTGAAAATATTTACCTTTTTTAAAAGGGAATCTCACCTTGCCATAAAGTAAGCAGAAAAAACAGGTAGAACAGAAATTCTAATCTTCTCATATTTTGTGCTGTATTATAATTTTTATAGTATAAGGGATTGATCAAAAGAACTACCTCATCAACTTGATAAGATTACAGGGAAATGAGCCTTGTTCGAGATTTTGATTTCATGTTTATTTGATTCCTCAGTTCACTGTAGATCAGTTGGGTTGGTTTGGACTGTTGTAAGAGTCACCCTTACATAAGGTCTGTTAAAAGGAAATCTTCATCATAGATAGGGACTTTTTGTCCTCCCCTCCGCATGGATATTCTAGTATCTTTGCCAAGAGAATTCCAAAGGGCATCATGAAGACTTTGTATGACTGCAATGACAGAACAATTACATTTTCCTTTGTCAACAGAGAGATGATGAGGGAGCAGCGCAGCTAAGCGTATTTCTCCATTTGTATGTAGTGGGTGGGGAGGGGGTGGCCAGTACTTCCCCTGCCCTCAACAAATACTCCTAACAGCTATCTTGTGGCATATGAACTAACAGACAGGTACATGCTCTCCCCCATATAGCTGGAAAGATGAATTCCTATTCCGAGTAATTGCACCTAGCAATGGCAGAGAGTAATGCTCTTAAATAAACAGCAGTCATATAAAGGGAAACCAGGTGGTCCAGGTGATGGGAGTAGCTTAAGTCCAGGGTTCTGGAGTATTACTGATAATTCTTGGACGCAAGCTTCCTGGATAGCCTAGTGAGAGGGGAGTATTTCTTGAGCTTCGTACATCAGAATCCACTCTTATGGTAAGAGGAGGATTTCCCAGACAGTGCCAGTCTCAAAGCTACTTCATTAGCAACCTCAAACTTAAGAATGCTGGGTCATAACTTTCTGGAAAGAGAAGAAAATTCTGAGGCAGAGCCAATCTCTTGGAGTAAAATGAGGATTGCATGATCACTCTCAAATTTAGGGGAGTGTCAATGCCCTAAAGGCATGACATGGAGAAGCAAAAGCTCTGAATGTGAGTGCCACCATTTTGGTGAGTTATCCAGGTGCTATAGGTCCAGTGAGAAGAACACCAAGTGAATATTTCTTCTGAAGGCAGTTCAAGTTTTCAAGTTAGTACCATAAGGCTTCTTGCCTTTCTGGGTCTCTAGGTAAAAGGTAAACTCATTAGAATGTTAGAATTGTCGTTGCCCTGATAGTAAGACAATTTCCAGTTTTTTTTTTTCCTTTCTTGGGGTGGGGGACAGTGTCCAAATCAGAAAGACAATGGTGCTCTGGGGAAATGTCCATGTCATCGGAGATGGAGTAAAATTTAATCAATTGTTTATGGGTTACTTTGAATCCTTTTTTTTTTTTTTGGATGTTGCTGTTTTCTGCCTTCTCTGTTGGAAGAACTAAAATGTGGATAGTTGATTATTGTCCTTCATTTTCAAAGAGGACCAAAATGACACCATTATGCTAGAGTCAAGTTACAGTGTGTCCAACTGTGGCTGATCAGGCCAATACAAGCTCAGAATGCTCTACCACAGGTTGGCCACAAATAGTCTGTGTGAACATTTGGAGAGCATACTCTAAATTTGAGCATCCTGAATTTTCTTTGAGATGTTTCAATTCCGCTTTGCTCATAGAGCAGATGTGGACATGCCATGCTGAGCGGTCCTGTGCCAGGGTTTCCCATGTCACACAGTCAATTCCAAAGTTTTTAAGAGAGACCTTGAGAATGTCGTTGTACAGCTTTTTCTGACCATCATGTGAATGCTTACCCTAAAAATAGTCTTTTTGGCAAGCATATGCTTGGCATTCGAACAATGTGGCCAGCCCATGAAAGTTGTGCTCTCTAAAGTAGAGCTTGAATGTCTGGTAGTTTAGTTTGAGAAAGGACTTCAGTGTCCGGTATCTTATCCTGCCAGGTGATCTTCAGAATCTTCTAAGACAATTCAAATGGAAGTGATTAAGTTTCTTGGCATGACTCTAACATAGTGATGTCATCCTCTTCAAGAATGAAAGACAGCCACCAACTATCCATCTAGCTGCCTATGTCATTTGGAAGAGTAGTACACTGGACAGCATATTTGACTTGGAGTTAAGGAAGACCTGAGTTCAAATCCGATCTCAAACATTAACTCTGTGACCCTGACTGAGTCATTTAATCTCTTTGAAACTCACTTTCCTCATCTATAAAATGGGAATAATAACAAGGATAGCATCTACTTCACAGAGTTATTGTTGCAAACTTTAAAATACTATAAAAATGTTAGCTATTGCTTTTGTATGATTGCAGAAAACACAGAGCTGGCTATGAAAGGTCAAAGCATTTTCCAAAAGTAACCTCGCTGAAAGTCCAGAAGAGCCCTGTAGAACATGTCCTTATACACTTATAATTAATGAACATATTTCAATATTTGAAAAGATCTTACCTTCATCAATCACAAGCTTTCTATACCTTAGTAGAAAGATGATCTTTAGGAGTTCCTGTGACTAAAAAAATCCTTCCCCTGTGGTGAACATTATGATAAACCTCTCCCATGTTACTAGGTTGGTCCTCAGGCAACAGATGCAGAGATCGCTGGCCCCCATTCAAAGACTTTCCAATTTGATAGGATCTGTTAGACCTTGTGCTCCAATGGCATAATTTTCAATTTGCAAGGTCACCTCCAACACCCAAAGAGGTATTGGAGAAGGTCTTTACTCTTAACAAAAAACTGCACATTTTGAACCTTTATGATCCTTGAAAAGGCAAGAGAAATGGTGGTTGAGTGGACCTAAAAACTGCACATTTTGAACCTTTATGATCCTTGAAAAGGCAAGAGAAATGGTGGTTGAGTGGACCTTAAACCTTCTTCCAACAGTCACTTCAGGTGGAACCCTTCTGAAGCAATAGTCCCAAGCACCTGCCTTCCGGGTCACCTGGCCTGACTACTGTTTATGTCTCTTTCCAGTGAGAAGGGGCCATCCTCATTCAATGCCACTTGAAAACCTGGCAGTTTCTTTTACCTCAAGGAAGCAATAGTCCCAAGCACCTGCCTTCCGGGTCACCTGGCCTGACTACTGTTTATGTCTCTTTCCAGTGAGAAGGGGCCATCCTCATTCAATGCCACTTGAAAACCTGGCAGTTTCTTTTACCTCAAGGAAGCAATAGTCCCAAGCACCTGCCTTCCGGGTCACCTGGCCTGACTACTGTTTATGTCTCTTTCCAGTGAGAAGGGGCCATCCTCATTCAATGCCACTTGAAAACCTGGCAGTTTCTTTTACCTCAAGGAAGTGCTCAGAACATAGGATCAAAGTAAATTACAGCAATGAAAAAGCTTCTTTATAAATCCTGAAATTTAATAGAAAATATCAAAATTTGCTGGGACATGAGTGATTTCCAGTGAGGCTCTAAAGGTGAAAAACATCCTGAGAGCCAAACAAGGACACAAAATCAAGGTCGTTCCTTTGCTGTTATGCTCCTCTTCCTTGACTTACTCTGCATGACACATGGCCAGCTAGGTGGTACAGTGGATAGAACATGGGACTTAGATTCAGCAAGACCTGAGTTGGGATTCCACCCAGGGTAAGTGACATGACCTTTGTCTGCCTCAGTTTCCTCATTTGTAAAATGGGGGTAATAATAGCTCCTACCTCACAGGGTTGTTGTAAGGAACAAATGAGATAATATGTGTAAAATCCTTGGCAAACAAAGTGTTGTATAAATCCCAGCTATTATTTTTTATTCAAGACTTCTTTACTTGGGGATATCTGAGTGGCCTATGACTGATGTCATACTGTTTTTCCTTTCTTTTTTTCTTTTTTCAACAAACCATTTGTTTGGAGGATTTCGCTATTCTTACTGGCAAACTATGTGAACAATGGATTGTTTCAGTGGGTGACTCCACCAGAGCTTGGCAAAAACTGTGGTCACAACTGGCTGAGGTTAAAACTGACAATACTTGAACAATATAAGAATAGATGGCATGGGGGGAGGAATCTCATTGCTCCCACTTGCAGTGTACCATTGATACCAAGCCCAGAGCCACTCACTGCTAGTTGCTCAAGAAATTAATACAGCCTGCCTTGATGAGTAACATAATTCTGCATTAGAGAAATACAATGGGGTACATTTACTGAGATAGCAAAAGGTACTGATTGTTACACAGTTTTTTAAACAGGAAATTGGATTTCACAGACATCACAAAGGAACTGTGATGTCATCAGCATAAGGAACTCCCTCTGCCAATACCAAGAAACTTAGACTTCATGGACAAATATGAGAGAGTCTAAGACTCAGAGGAATTAGCTTGTCCTAGGACAACTACCCAGGAAGTGTCTGATGAGGGATTTGAACCCCTCCCTCTGCCAATACAAATCCGACTTTGTTGAATAAGGCATAGAATCACAATCTAGAACTGGAAAGGACTTTGTGGCTACATTTTAGAAGTCCACGGGAGTTGCCTGAGGCCATGGGGTAAATGGACTTCCCTGGATTCAATGAGCTCCTGTCAGAGCCAGAATCTGACCCAAAGCTACTGCTCTCTCTAATTATATCATTAAATGAGGCCAAATGGATGAGATTTGATTTGCTTGTAAATCACTATCTTGATTCATAATGGTAGTGTTACCAAGGTCATTCCAAATTCAGAAGTCCCTGGATAAAGTAGGACAATGGAAATCTAGACTTGCCTTGGGTGGTACCATAGAAATGATCTCTACGATGAGTATCTTCAATGACTTAACTAAGTCCTGATTTTAAAAAATACTTATGTCTTTTTTTCTTTTCGACACTACAATCACTTTCTAATATATCCTCTCCTCCATTACATTACCCTTTAAGAAAATCTTAACCAAAACCTAGTCAGTCAAGTAACCACAATTGACAAAACATCTACCACTTTGTACCCGCAGAACCCCTTCCTCACCTCTTCACTGGGAGTAGGCATCTTTCATTATCTATTTTCTAGTTAAAACATTGATCATTTGAGCCCTATTATTAGACTAAGGTCTAAAATCATTTTACCCTCATATTATATTCTAGGTTATCAAATTAGAGAGTAGTATAAGTACTGAGGACTTGTTATAACCCTCTGGTTGGCTAAGTCCACAAAACAGCATTAAGTACTTCTTTACTACTGTACACATAGTGTGGGAGTGTTACTATCTTGTCAAGGTGGTGCAGGGAGAGCAATGGGTTGCAGATTTACAGTGAGATCACAGCTAAGGAAAGTATCTTCTCTTCTCTGATCCTCAGTTTCCACATTTGGAAAATGATGGTATGTGTGCACGTGTGTGTGCATGCATATGTGCATATGTGTGTGTGTGTGTGTGTGTGTGTGTGTGTGTGTGTGTGTGTGAACAAGGTAATCTCTAAGGTGAACAGAGTTCTGGGTTTGGAACCAGGAAGTCCTGGTCTCATATCTTGCTTATAACGCTGTATGCCTACAGATATGTCACAAACTCTCTGACCTTCAATTTTCCCCTCTCTTAAATGATAATATGTGATAATTAATGACAATACCAGCACCTGGAGCTCTGGCTGACTGGATTGATGTGGAGCTCAAAAGGAATAACTGACGTCAAATGCTCTGCAGACTTTTAGGCATGGCATCAGTGTCTATTGTTACTATTTTTTTTCTTGCACTAAGTCTTATGATCTTGGCCACATTTATTCATACAAAGAATTAATTCCCTTTTGATAGCTTGGCACATCGCATCACATTTCAGTATTTAAAAGCACCTGCAGGCTACATTTCAAAATTCAGCCTGGAATCCTGGGGAAAATTGCTAAATATGAGATACAACAAAGCTTTGAGATGGAGCATGTTGGGGACTGAGTGATAAGGAAGAAAACAGAGATTTTTGCTTAATGAGATAGTCATTCATGTTGTCCAAGAGGACTATTTCTATAGACTACGTCTAGCTGGCTGGCCCTTTCCTGATCGCCATGCCTTTTCTCTCCTCTATTCACCTTCAGAAGACCTCTCCTGAAGCCTCACATCCCTCCCCTGAAATCTGGACCCACTCTCGATCACAGGCCATGCAAGTGAAGCTGACATTAGCACACCAAGGCTGCTAGTACGGATGTTACAGACAAGTTGACTTGGACTAACTCTAGAAGAGAGTCCTTTTTAGGAATCTCCAAAGATAACCTTTGTGGATTTAATCAAAAATGGGAAAAATCTGGTATTCTGGGCCCTTGGGACAGACAGCTGGGGGTATTTCACAACTACTCTAGGTATCTGGCAGAAAGAAAATTTAAAATTCAAACATGGGCAATGGAAGGGGATTATATAGAACCCCATGCCTGACAAGAAAATTCAAAAGTGCTAAATACAAGTAACAGACTAAGACCATTTGTGGTCAAGAGCCCTGAAGTCTTGAGGTATGACTTGATACTCAGAGAAGATTTAGAAAGCCAACATTCATTTTCAGGACCACACCACATGCTGGGCTGGTACACCACGGTGTCATTCCATGGCGCTTGCCAGGATCAACTTACAGCTGAAGCCAAAGACATGGGCTGGAAGTCAATGGCATGCAATTCATAAAAAAGGAATCTAACCAGGTTTTTCCATGCCATAAGTTGGAATTCTGAAATTAAGCTCTGCTGGGAGGATAATGGTATCTAGGTGGAAAATCCTGGCCCCAGAATCACCATCTGCCCCTTTCTACAAGGTCTGAGTCTGCTTCTGCTCCTCTAAGAAGCACATTTCTGTCAGTCAACATTTGGATCAAATCAGAAAGCTGGTTAACTGCTCACAGTGACCTTCACTGGGCTTGCTAAAATCCTGGTCCCTTTGAAAAAGTTTTGGAATATTTTCCTTCTCCAACTAAACAAAAATCCATGGGTAGCTGGCACCTGCTCTTTTGACTGCTATATGCTGCCAAGGAGGGGGCAGCAGAATAGACATGGGCATAGGTTTTTCCATGGGCACCCAGCTTCCCATATGTTACTGGCCTGATGCCAGGGAAGGCTGGCACCAATAACACCTCAACCTAGGCCTTCCTGTGCCCATTTGGCCCTTATATTTAGAGCCTACGGTCACTGAAATTGAGTCACCAGGAAGCCATACTTCCATGAATGAATGAATATTCTGGGAACAAAATCTTTTAACATAGCCCAGTCTGAGCATAAAGGTAGTCAGGAGACATTCAGATTTCTCAGGGATGTTTGGTAAGAGTAGATACTAAGCCTTTAGCAGCACTGTCCTAGGTATTATCCAAAGGAGGATCAGACCAGGTATGGTAGAACATCTGCCATAAAAGCAGGAGGTTAATTTTTCCTTGAGACAACTTGCTTAGGTGACTAACATTTGGGCCATTGATTGGTGACCTAAAAGCCAGACTAGAAAGACAGGAAGACAGGCTTCTGACCAACAGACCAGTACGACCAATAGAGACAAGGAAGCTCCTCTCAACTGAATCAATATTGTATCTTTGCTAAGAACTTCATTCTGTGCTATGGCTAAGTGAACTTCCTTTTATCAACTGTTACATGATTTCTGAGTGTCTCATTGGGTTCCAACTTTGGACCTGAAGCACCAGACCTTCCTGAATTAATCAGTCAACATTCATTAAGCACCTACTATATATTCATTATACACTATATGTATTCATTAAGCACTTAAAAACAAGCAAAAGACAGTCCCTGCCCTCAAAGAGCTTAAAATCAAATGGATCAAAGCCCTGACTATATTCCATGACTCAAGCCTGTTTGAGAGGAAGACTACCGTAGTCTTGGAATGAACAAAGCCTGCTGACGTGGGAGCAAAAAAGTTGCATGTCACCCGGGGTGGGGGGGAATTATTCTGAAAGATACAAGAGTACCATCTCTATCTATCTCTGATCCTGTCAGAGGTGGGAAATAGTACCCTGCTGAGGTACAGAGAGGATGAAATACATGTCATGGGACATATGCCTAAACTTCCTCTATAATTCCCACCTCAACAGCTACACAGCTGTATGTCAGAAGGCCTTATCTTTGTTAATAGAGATGGTACAGAGATAGTATGGCTTCCATATCACAGCATTCCTGGGGCAAGATCATAGGGGTCAATTATCTATCCAGGGGTGGGGAACATTTGACCTCAACCTTGAGTAGGTTTCCCACCCCTGATTTTATTCTATACATAGTCCATTGATTGTAAATACCTTACTAGATCATAGGATAATAGGATGTAGAGAAAGAAGGAAACTAAGAGGTCCCTTAATCCAAATTCCTTATTTAAAAAAAAATATTGAAACTGAAATTTAGCGAAATTAAGTGGGTTGGGCCACTTAGTGGCAGAAATGTTAAGTGATAATAATTAGCATTTGTATAGTGGTTTAAGATTTTCAAAGCACTTCATGAGTATCATCTTATTTGATTCAACTGTGAAAGGTAGGTCCTATGATTATCCTCATTTTACAGAAGAGGAAACTGAGGCAGAGAGAGGGTAAGGATCACACAGCTAGTCAGTGTCTGAAGCCAAATTGAACTTATGTCTTCCTTCAGTGCTCTGTCCACTGTGCTATCTAGCTCCCAGGGAATGGATTCAAAACCAGATCTTCAGACTCCAGATCCAGCACTTTCCCCACTCCTTGCCTTACTAATGCATAAGCTTCATGAAGTCAGAGATTGCGTCCTTGTTCATATTCTTATTCCCAGTGTCTAGCAAAGGTCCTTGTGTTTTACAGATGCTCGATAAATGTCCATTGAATTGAATTTGATCCAGCAGCACTGTTCCATGAACAAGACAGTTCATTTTTCAGCTCTGGGCTTTGTCTCTGGTTGTGCCCATACTGGAATGTTCTTCCTCCTGCACTCTGACTATCACCTCTCTGGCTTTCTTTAAGTCCCAACTAAAAGCTCACCTCTACAGGAAGTCTCTTAATTCTAATGCTTTCCCCACTTGGATTACTTCCTGTTTATCCTGCATATAGCTTTCTTCATATATATTTGTTTACATAGTATCTCTCCCAGTAGACTGTAAACTCCTTCCAGGCAGGAACTGTTTTTTGACTCTTTTTGTATCCCCAGTGCTTAGCACAGTGCCTGACACATAGTAGGCATTTGATAAATATCGATTTATTGATTGATTGAATGGATGAATTAGAAAAAATTTTAATCTCATCTGCAAGGCTCTTTTTCTTCTCAGTTTTGGTAATGTCTGTTTCTTAGCTAGGAAAAAGACAGCAGGAGAGACAAAGTGATATAATGGCTTTGGATATCCAGCTCTGTCAACTACTACTCAAACTACTACGGGGAAGTCAATAAACCTACCTACTGTCTATACTTTCCTCATCTGTAAAATTTAAGAGTTGAACTAAATGATTTCTGTGTTTCCTTCCATTTCTAAGTCCTATGATCCCAGGTACCCTAATAAGGCTCCAGTCTATGGTAAATGCTACCTCCCGTCACAGGAGTGACAGACTCAAGATACAGACATGGGCAATGAAGGAATTTGTTTGGCTTGACTTTGCATATTTTTCTAAGGGTTTTTTTTTCCCTTTCCTTCTCTCCCTTCCCCCACCCCATGATAGGAAGGAAGTAGAGGAGAGAAAAAAACTGCTTGTGAATTGATTTTTTTTGAAGAAAAGAAGCCTCCGGAAAGAATTCTAAGGCCTCTACATTTTTGCTCTTACTAGATAGACCAAAACTTCTTACCCTAAATACTCTTTTCAATTAAATTCAACAATTTCTTAAGTATGTGTTAACTGTCTACTACATGCAAGGTACTATACCAGGTGCTAACTTCACAAAGACAAATTGAAATGGTTCCTGCCTTCAAGGAGATTACCTTCTTTCTGTAAAATATATATATATATATATATATATTTTATTTTGAGTTCTGAATTCTCTCCCTCTCATTGAGAAAGCAAGAAAGATGATGCCTGTTATACATATGTAATCATGCAAAGCATTTCTGCATTAGTCATTTTCTAAAAAAAAAAAAAGCAAGAAAAATTTTAAAAAGAAAAAAATATGTTTCAATCTGCACTCTGAGTCTATCAATTTTCTGAAGGTAGATAGCATTTTATATCATGAGTCCTTTCACTAGTGACAATGTTTTACCCTGATCTTATTGGAAAAGCTTTTAGTTTATCCCCACTACAGATAATGTTTACTCTTGGTTTTAGATAGATGCTACTTATTATTTTAAGAAAAACTGTATTTATTCTATGATTTCTACTGTTTTTAACAGGAATGGGTATTGTAGTTTTGTCAAAAGCTTTTTCTATGTCTATTGAGATAATTATATGCTTTTTGTTAGTTTTGTCATTGATAAAGTCAATTATGCTTACAGTTTTCCTAATATTGAGCCAGCCAGCATTCCTTGTATAAATCCAGCCTGGTCATAGCATATGATCTTTGTGGTGTGTTGTTGTAATCTCCTTGCTAGTATTTTATTTACATTTTTTTTTTGCATCGATATTCATTAGAGGAATTATTTATAGTTTTCTTTCTCTGTCTTTTTCCCTGGTTTATGTACCAAAATTCTATTTGTGTTACAAAAAGAATTTGATAACACTGTTTTACCTATTTTTTCAAATAGTTTAGATAATATTGAAATTAACTGTTCCTTATACGGTTGGCAGAATTCACTTGTAAGTTCATGTGATTCTGGGTTTTTTCACCTTAGGGAGTTTATTTATGGCTTATTTAGTTCTTTTTTCTAAGCTAGCATAATTTAAATATTCTATTTCATCCTCTGATAACCTGGGAAATTTATATTTTTGTAAATATTCATCCATTCATTTAGATGGTCAGTTTTATTGACATCTACTTGGACAAAATAGCTTTTAATAAGTGCTTTAATTTCATCTTCATTGGCTGTGCATTCACCTTTTTCATTTTTGATACTGGTCATTTGGATTTCTTCTTTCTTTTAAAAAAGTGAATTAGACAATGGTTTATCTATTTTATTTTTTTTTCATAAAACTAGCTTTTACTTTTATTAGGTAATCCTTTTCTTTACTTTCAAATTTATTAATCTCCCCTTTGATCTTTCAGGTTTTCAATTTTGGTGTTTAATTGGGGGTTTTGAATTTGTTTTGTTTTTAAGGGTTTTTTTAGTTGTATTCACAATTCACTGAGATACACTTTCTCCCTTTTATTGACACAATAATTTAGAAATATAAATTTTCCTTAAATACTGCTTTGGCTGTATGCCAAAAGGTTTGGTATATTGTTTCATTGTTATCATTATCTTTAATGAAATTATTTATTTCATCCATTCATTCTTTAGGATTAGATTCTTTGGTTTTCAGTTAATTTTAGTCTATGTCTCAAAGGTCCTTTATTGTATATAATTTTTATTATATTATGATCTGAAAGGGATGCATTAATATATCTGTTTTTCTGCACTTGTTTGTGAGGTTTATATTCCCTCATATGTGGTCATTTTTTATGAATGTGCTCTGTACAGTTGAGAAAAAGGCATACTCTTTTCTATTCCCATTCAATATTATCCAGAAGTCTATCATGTCTAACTTTTTAAAAAATTCTATTCATCTTTTAATTAACTTCTTTCTTATTTATTTTATGTTTAAATTTATCTAGTTCTGAAAGGAGAAAGTTGAGGTTCCCCACTTGTATAATTTGTTTCCTCCATAATTTATTTAAGTTTTCCCTCAAGAATTTGAATACTATGCCATTTGGTGTACATATGTTTATTATTGATATTACATTGTTTTCTCTGGTAGCTTTTATCAAAATGTAATTTCCCTGATTATCACTTTTAATTAGGTCCATTTTTGCTTTTGCTTTGTCTGAGATCATGATTTCTACTATTGCTTTTTTTTAAACTTCAGCTGAAGTGTAATAGGTTCTGCCCTAGCACCTTATTTTTACTATTCATCCTTTGTTTCAAGGGTCTCTTGTAAACAATATAATGTTGAATTTTGGTTCTAATCCATTCTGCTGCTTCCATTTCATGGGTGAGTTCATCCCATTCACATTCACAGTTATGATTGTTAACTATGTTTTTCCCTCCATCCTATTTCTTCTGCTTATTCTTTTCTTTTTTTAAATCCTTTTCCTCCTGAAAAGTCTGTTTTGCTTCCAACCAGCTTCTGACCATTGCCTTCTTTCATCTTCCCTACCTTATATCACCTCATTCCTTTTCCTTAGCCCCTTCCTCTCCTAGTTCCCTATTAGATAAGATGAATTTCTATACCACCTGAGTGTCTTTCTATGTTTTTCCCTTGAACCATTTCACATGAGAGTGAGGTTCAAACGTTGACTGCTCCTCCTCATTTCTCCCTGTATTATAAAAACTCTTCCATATACTCTTCTTGTATGTGAGATGATTTCCCCATTCTTCCTCTCCCTTTCTTCTCCCAGTATATCCTTCTTTCTTGCTCTCTGATTCTTTTTTTGAGATTATCCCAACAAAATAGATTTAAACCCATTCTCTGTCTATGTAGATTTCTTCTAATAATGAGAAAGTTCTTAGGTGTTACATGTATCATTTTCTCATATAGAAATGCAAACAGTTTAACCTTATTTATTCCCTTATGATTTATCTTTCATATTTGCCATTTCTCTTAAGTCTTTTATTTGAATATAAAATTTTCAATTCAGGACTAGATGAAAATAATAATTTCATCAGGAATTCTTGAAAATTCTCTATTTCATTTAATATCCTTTTTTTTTTTTACCTGTAGGACTATACTCAGTTTTGCTGAGTAGTTTATTCTTGAGCTTAATTCTATTTCCTTTACCCTCCAGAATATCATATTCCAAACTCTCCATTCCTTTATTATTGTAGCTGTTAAATTTTGTTTGATCCTGACTGCGTCTCCATGTGTCTCTATTGTTTCTTTCTGACTGCTTGCAGTATTTTCTCCTTGACCTGGGAGCTCTGGAATTTGGCTATAATTTTCTTGAGTGTTTTCTTTTTGGGACCTCTTTCAAGGGGTAACTGATGGATTGTTTCAATGTCTAGTTTGCCCTCTGGTTCTAAGATCTCTGGACAATTTTACTTTGTAATTTCTTGACATATGATGTCTAGGTTCTTTCTTTTTTTTATCCAGGCTTTCAGGTAATCCAATAATTCTTCAATTATCTCTCCTTGATATTTTTCCAGGTCATTGTTTTTCCAATGAGATATTTCACATTTTCTTCTAATTTTTCATTCTTTTCACTTTGTTTTCATTGTTTGTTGATGTCTCATGGATTCAATAGCTTTCATTTCTCCAGTTCTAATTTTTAAGCAATTATTTTCCTCAATGAGGTTTTGTACCTTTTCTGCCAAGCTGCTAATTTTCTTTTCATAATTTTCTTGTATCCCTCCTATTTCTTTCACCATTTTTTAATTTTTTCTTTTAAAAAAAAAATCACTTCCTTTAGCTTTCCTAGGAAATCTTATTGGGCTTGTGTCCAATCTGCATTTTTTTTCTTTAAAGCTTTACTTGTGGATGTTTTCAAGTCATTGTCTCCTTTTGAATTTGTAACTTGAGCTTCCATGGTAGTTTTTATGGTCAGGTTCTTTTTCATTGTTGTTGCTCTTTTTCTAGCCTATTTCTTGAATTTGGGCTTTATGTTAGAGTCAGGCTCTGCTCAGCTCTGGATGGTGAGGTTGTGTGTGTCTATTCTGATTTTCTGACTTTTATGCCCTGTTGCTTTCATGGCTAGGTTTTATGGCCTATAAGTTTCGGGGGCTTCCAAGAAGGTGTGATCTGGGAAGAGGATTGGTCATTGCCCTCCTTGTCAGCACTCTGGTCCTTACCCATGTTGGGCCCCTGCTCCTTAATGACCACAACTGTTCATTTCCACCCTAGAACTGCGATCCAGAACTGGATAATGGGTAATTGGATGTCATGGCACCCAATTCTGTGCCCAATATCAGTACAGGAATTCCCAGGAATCTCTTTATAACCAAGTGTTACATTCCTATACCTTTCCTGTGTTCTGTGAGCTCCTGGTGCTCACAACTGCTATTGCTTCTACTGCTGCCACCACCATAGCCTTCAAGGCCTACACCTGATAACACTTCTGCTGTGCCATGATCCCAGCCAGCCCCCACCATTTTGGCTCCACCCCAACAGGCTTACATTCTAACAGGGGGATGCAACATGTACATAACTAGGTATGTATTAGATAATACAAAGTGTGTGTTCATCCTTCATTGCTGAAGAAGACCATGCCATCAGAGAAATGATGACATGACTTGCACTTGACTTTGCTTTGAGTGAGAGAGGGCTGTGCAGGTCACCAGCCTCACTTCTCCTCCAGAGTCATCTGAATCCAGTGACCAGATATTCATTAAGATGACTGGAGATGTGGGGTTAAGTGACTTGCTCACAGTAACACAGCTAGTGAGTGTCAAGTATCTGAGGTGAGATTTGAACTCAAGTCCTCCTGACTCCTGCACTGGTGCTCTATCCACTGCACCACCTAGCTGCCCTGATAATACAAAGTAATTTCGGAAGTATGAAAATCAATAGAGGAATTCAGAGGGGATAAGGAATAAAATTGATCAAATGTCTACCATGTGCCAGGCACGATGCAAAATACTGTACAAATAGAATCTGATCTAGAAAAGTGTCATGATCCTTTGTTGTATTTTGAAGAAAGCCAGAGAATCTATATTTCTATGGTCACATGATGAAATAGCTGTTCTATGCTCCCATCCTTGCTGCCATATTCTCCATTGGCCAATAAATTTTGTAGTCGGACAGTTATGACAGAATATCCTAATGCTACATACTCTGGAGAGAACAAAGGTAGTGGAGATTTGTGGGCAGGAACAAATAGCTCTTTACAAAGAAAGAGGTTTCAGAACACTTTCTTTTAAAAAAATCAGTAGAGATATTATCAGGAAAAGTCTGAAAAGCTCCATATTTAATACAGAGGACCAAAATTTCCTTGGGAAATTGTAGTTCAGCAATGAGAACCACAGTTTTTAGGTCCACAGCTATGAGCAAGTTAGTATTTTACCATCATCATCATCATGAAGCATTTATTAAGCACTTCCTATGTTCCAGACATTGTGCAGAGCACAAAGTACCATCCCTGCTCTTAAGGAGCTCACATTCTAAGGAAGTGGGGGGGGGGGCGGGAAGGGGGAGACAACATGCAAACAACTTTCTGTGTATGTGTGTGTGTGCCTATATATGCACACATATTATATAGATATGGAGGTCATCTCCACATTTTTTTAAATAGCAACAACCTCAACCGCAATGGTTCCCAGGGCCATAACAATGTTTATATAGGACTATAATTACAATTATATGGTATTTGCTTTAACTTTGCCTGTCCGTTGTATATTCAGTTCTTTTCTAGACCAGTGTCCAAGTTGCTTTTGTTCTAGCCATAGAATCATAGACCTAGAGCTATGGAAGGGGCCATAGAATCTAACCTCCTCATTCATTATAGATGAGGCCACAGAGGCTCAGAGAGGCTAAGTGAATTGCCTATGGACACACAGGTAGTGGGTGAAAAAAGGTAGGATTTGAACTCAGAACTTGGGACTCCAGATCTGCTGACACCAAATTCAGTGGTCCTTCCTCAAATCATACTGTCTCACCTAGAGTTCAGAGTCCTTTAAAATCGTCTAATCTAGAGGTTCTTGACCTAGTTTCCAGGATCCATCAAAAGGTCTGTGGATAGAGGGGGTAGTAGGAAGTCTGTAAACTTGGATGGGGAAAAAAATTACATAATTTTCATTAACCTCTAACTGAAATCATGTCCTTTAATTATTATTTTTAAGCTATTATCCTGAGGAGTCCACAGATTGCCACAGTCTGCCAAAGAGCTCTATGGCACATAAAAAGTTTTTAAAAACACCAAACATTGATTTGGTCCTACCCTTTTCTTCTACAGATAAGAGAATTGAGACCCGATAAGGAAAAGTGCCCTGCCCAAGGTCACAGGGAGTAAATAGTAGAGCGGGCATTCAAAGCGAGGCTTTTCAGCTCCAAATACATTTGTCTTTTTACTACTTCATTTTATTATAAAGTAATGATAAAGTTGTAATTTTAGTTGAGACACTTACATTGTATGGCAGCCTTTTCAACATGAATATATGAACAGTAAACCTAGCTATAAAATTCACACTTCAAGTGGTTAAAGCGGGGCGGGGATCACACTCATGGAGTTTTTTTGGAGGAGAGTGCTGTCGTGGGGTAGGGAGAAGTAGTCATTTGTTAAACAGTAGTTTCTCAGTCTCAAATGCTCTCTCCAAAAAAAAAATGTGTTAAGTATTTGGACTTCCTTCCTAGGAGTTCTGCCCATTGCCCAGAAACCCTGGGATGTGAAACATCCCTACCCCCGGGAGGCAGGATGGCAAAGGAGTGGAGAGCAAATGACAGAAGATGCCTGCTCTCCTACCAGTCAGACGGTACAATCCTGTACACAAAATGGAGCCCCACCCACCCACCAACATTTGTTCTTAGCCAAGACTGTGGCGCCTTCATTAACACACCCTTGGACTAGACCCCCAAACCACTTTGTACTTTTGCTGTAGAACAGACAGACAGACAGATATTGTCCTAATTCAGGGAGGGGACTTTTCAGTGAGTAAAAACCCCCTCCCTGTTCAAGGCTTATTTCTCCTCCTATCAAATGGCGCAGTACACTGTTTCTAGAAGGCATTCTATCCCAGCAACTGTCTTTTTATTTGTTATTTCTACAGACACTGAGAAATCAAAGACATCTTTTACCCTGTACAGGCAGTTCTCCTCTCGGAGAGGCCCCCACCTTGTAGCCTTCTGACTTTTGCCTCATAAACGAGGCAATGCACGCACTCTTAAAGAAGGATTATTGATGGTGGGAACTATGTGTTGTGGAAAACCCCCGGGTCCACTTGCTTTCTCTCTCCAGCCTTTACATTGAGAACCAAGACAATAGTGAAGGCGGCAGTTGTCCCAGGGCGCCCTGGGGCTCCAGTTGCCCTGCAGATTCAGTGAACGCTGGAGCCTGAAACCTCAATTAGCCCTCCTTAAAAGAGGTCTGGCATACTTACATGCAGAGTTGCTGTGGGTGATGTCTGTGCCCACCTCCCCCAGCCACTGATGGCTACAAGGTGAGGAGAACACTTCTCAATCAGAGCGAAGGCAAGCTCTGGCTGCCATCAGAAAGGCACTCATTTCTGGGCAGCTGACTGCATGCTCCTCATGTACCCCCAACACAGCTGCCAGACTCAGTCATCGTTTCAGACAGCGTGCCCCCCACCCCCACCCCAAGAGCAGACACAGCGCCAGGCAAAGATGACAGCGGGAAGGCAGCAGCTCACACGCTGATCTGGAGCAGAAGCTCCAATAAGCCCCTTCCGCCCCCACCCCCAGAACATCAGAGTTTGTCTGAAGGCAAAAATCAGTGTGGAAACAAGCGTCGTGGATGGATGGCATGGAGGCCACAAGCGGGCAGACATCACCCCTCTTCTGCCTTTTCCTAAATGCCCTGAGTGTAAACCTCACTACTGTCCTCATGATCATTTCCTCAATCACAGCAAGAAATAACTGCCTTTAATTCAATTCAGTTCAACATAGGTACTGTACTAGGTACTGGGGATAGGAAGGAAGGAAGGAAGAAAGGAAGGAAGGAAGGAAGGAAGGAAGGAAGGAAGGAAGGAGAGGGAGAAGGGGAGAGGAGAGGAGAGGAAGGAATGAAGGAGAGAGAGAAAACCACAACAGACTGAGGCTCTTTTCCCACTGACGTGTCTTCATGCAAAGTGATTTTTATAGAGTGAAGTCTTACTGTGTGGGGGAGCTCGTTCTTAGTTCCTGGTTAATCTGGACCATTTCCAAAGCACAGGCGAGTGAGACACCAGTTCCTTGCAGGTGATTGAAATTTATCTTGCCAGAAAGTCCTAAAATGATGCTAGGGGAGAGGGGAAAGAAAAAAAAGCCCAACTAGATTTGGGGGTGCATGTATGTGTGTGAGGGTGGGCTGTATTTTTAGAGCAATACAGGAGTATTTGGTAAAAATGCATGGAGGCTGCCAAGATCCTGTGACTCTGGCTCCCTCTCCCTCGCCTCCGCCCATCCCTACCTCAGACTCCTCCCTTCAACCTTCATCGGTATTCACCTCACTTGCATTCCATGCACCTGTCTCAGCAGGGAGTGGTTTCTGTGGAAACTAGAGAAAGCTCTTTTCCCTTTGGAGATGGTTACCATGGCAATGGCAATCCAGTCTCCAGTGTGTACCAGATCAAAGGAGGGTGTCCATTGAAGTTTAATTTAAATAGAGACTTTAAAGAGTCAGAAGTGAGCAGGAATGATGGGGAAATGCAATCTGAGACTCAGAATAAAGCTGCCTTGCCCATACTGTCCTGGGAGTAGGAAAGGAGGGACGACTTGAGAATTACAGATCAACCAATCCTTGAGCATAGTGTTAAGGAAGGGAATAATTTTAAAAAGTGATTGTCATTTTGTTTTGGAATCAAGGATACCCTTTTGCTAGCAACTTTACTTTCTCACATTTTGGTTCAGAGGATTAACAAAGTGAGCTTGCGGTGTTTGAACATCCCCAGCTTACTTGGGGTTGGGTGGGTGGCTGGGTGGGAGTGAACCTTAGAGAGGCAGCCCAGATGTATTAATGGCCCAACAGCAAGCTGGAGAATAGGAACAGATTGCAGTGGGGGCTCTAGGTCCAAACGTTTTGTTTGGCCTAATAATACTGTTCAACAATTTCTTCAATAACTTGGATAAAGGCATTGATGGAGCATGTTGATCCAATCTGCCCTGACTCAAAGCTGGGAGCCATAGCTTACCCACTGATGTCAGAGTGTGGAAGCAGATTAAAGGCCCCTGTCCTCTTCCCCAAATACTAAGATAATATCTTAAAATTATCTTAGTCTGAAGCCTCTCAGTTAATATGAAAGAAAAATGTCAGTCTTCCTTTAACTATCATTTCTGAAACAACGGCTTGCTGCCCTCAGGCCAGGGGCAAGGGGAAGAGGACAACCATCTTTTGGACAGGTTAAGTGGCTTTGACCGTTTAATGACAAAAATGTTAAGTAGCCATGGTCATAGTGGAGCCAATGGTAGTGATAATGGTCATAAAAATGGATTGCATTTATATAGAGCTTTCAGGTTTACAAAGACCCTGTAAATATTACATCATTTGATGCTCACAATAACCATGGAAGGGAGGTGCTACTGTTATTCTAATTTTGCAGATAAGGAAATTGAGATAGATAGAAGTTAAATGACTTGTCCAGGGTCATGCAGTGAGTAAGAATCTGAGGCTGCATTTGCACTCAGAACTTCTTGACTCCAGGCCTAGCACCCTATCCACTGCTCCATAAAGCTGCTTCTGCTTGGTAATAATTTACTACTAACGATTACTGGTTTTTACCCAATACCTTAAAATTGCCAAGGAACTTGATACATTTTGTCACTCAAGGTTTCTGCATCTTATACAGGTATTAATATCCCTATTTTATACATTAGGAAACAGAGGCTTGGATAAACTAAGTGACTTGTTCAGGATCGCCCAGCTAGTCGCTGGATAAGCATTTATTAAACTCCTACTGTGTGTCAGGCACTGTACTAAGTACTTGAGATATAAAGAAAGGCAAAAGATAATCAAATATATCAAATGTAACAAAATCAAATATAGCTGTAAACACATATACAACAAGTTCTATACAGGATAAATTGGAGCTAAGGTAAGGTGCTTGAGTTAAGGGCCATCAGCAAAAGCTTCCCATATTAGGTGAGATTCTAGCAAGGACTTAGCAGACCCCAGGAGACAGAAATGAGAAAGGAAAGCATACCAGGTCTAGGGGAATCTAGTGAGTAAAAGGAGATGGGAACTGAACTCAGGTCTTTCTGACTTTCTGTTTCCAAGTTTATCTACCCTACTTCTTTTTTTAAAAAAATTAACTTATTTGTTTTCAGTTTTCTACAATCACTTTCATAAGTCTTAGATTTTCTCCCACTCCCTCCTTGAGACAGCATGCAATAGGTTCTACACATCATGCTATTACTTCTTAACCTGTCATGCAGGTTTACCCTGCTTTATAACATAGGTGTATTTCTAAAGAAACAAAAACAAAAACCAGCTATGTTTTATTCATAGATACTTCTGCATCTCTGAATTCAGCTTTTATAAATTAAAGACTATTTCAGATGTGCTTAGGCAGTTTTCCTAGTTAAAAGAATCATCATAAATCCATTTCAAAGAAAAGTACCACTATCCCAGCTTCTGTCTACCTATTTTTTAAAGATTTAAATATGCAAATCCTGGGTCTGCAGGGAATGTGGGTATTGGTCAACATTAAACAAAGGTTTTTGGGTTTTTTTTTAATAAAAGTAGCACCCGACATACTCTTTTTGCATGTGGGCTCTAAGGAAAGCTCTCCAAGGTTCAAGGTGTTTTGGGGTCAAAACCATAAATTTAGAGCCCCCACCGATGTGTTTACTTTTACCAGTCAGCCAAAGGACATATTTATTCAAAAAGAAATTTGTTTAACCGAAAAGTACATGTAAAGAAGACAGCGAGCTTTTGTGCAGGCCAGAATACACAAATAAAGATCCCCAGGGGAAAAAAAATAATAATAAAAAAAGATCTTCCATTCCATCCCTCCCAAGATCTCATAAAGTCATGGCATTAAAACAAATTAAGTAAATTTTCTTTACCCTCAAATTAAATATGTCTTACATTTTTTTGAGTAAAAATCATAGTGGAAGATGAAAGGACAGGAAAGGCCTTAAAAGAGAATCACACAATCCCAAAGAAACTGCATTATTCACGCTCAGAAACTAGTCTGATTCACTGCATTGGACAGGGCTGGTTCTCATGCCTTCCATTTCCCTCGGTTCTCTGAAATGGAAAGGGTGAAAAGAAAGGGATGAGAGAGGAGATGAAACCACCACCCAGACAGAGAGTAACCAGGAGACTGAACCAAAGGATGGAAACAAATGGCCTTTAGAATCTTTGGCCGGGAGGTTCTCGGCTGAAAAGAAGCATCTTTCTTAGTCCGGTATTAACCATGCTCCAGTTCCCCAACCAATTGGCTGGGTTATCCTAGGCAAGTGACTTCATCTTCGTGAGCCACAGGATGCATATCTATGACATTGGATGAACACTTTTTATACTCCATGATAGAGGAATGTACCTCATTGTTAATAGTAGTAGGTGTAACAATAGAATAGAAACTCTGTGAGGGCAAGAAACTTGCCTCTTTAAATCTTTGTCATAAAATGTTGTTGGATTTATTCTATTGCTACAATCATTATTAATTACTATTCCTGGCCAGCCAGACTCATATCCTTGCTTCCCACTGATAGGTGTCTTTACATTTCTGAAAATGGTCCTAATTATCGCCTTGGTTGGAAGGCCAAGCAGAGGGATGGCAAAACACAGAAATCTCAATGCTGCTGAAATTAGATAAAGAGTAACTGCGCATACAATCCAAGAATCTGCTGGGACAGCATGGAAAAGAAGAAGTCTGGGATACTGTTGTGTCTTGGTATACTTCCTATGGCAACAAAACCAAGCACACCCAAAACTAAATGGGGAGGGGTAATGGGCACATGCCACTATGCTGGTTCACAGTGGGAGGAGGGAAAAGCCAAAAGTTGTGTTTCTGGGTGACAAATTATACTCTTACAATGCCAAGATGGAGTATTGATATAATGGAAAGAGGCTTAGACCCAAGAGCAAATCCCATTTTGGTCACTTATTAGCTCTGTGATCTGAAAAAATGTAATTTACCTGCACTGAACAGTTTCTTCATCTGTAAAATGAGTTGGACTAGATAACCTCAGAAATATCTCATTTTGACAGGCATTTATGTATTTAACATCTTCTAGGTAGAAGTCTTTGGGTGCTGGAGCTACAGACACAAAAATGAAAACAGTCCTTGACCTCAAGAAACTTATTTTCTTCTGAGAGGAGGGGGAAGCACATTCACAGATAAGTAGAGGCAAAGTAAATGCAACATGATTTCTGGGTAAGTGAGAAATAAGAATTGGGAGGCTCAGGAAAGGTATGTAGAAATGGCGCTTGGCTGGGCTTTGAATGTAGACCCAAAAAGCAGAGGTAAGAATGGAGGGCAGTTCAAGCATAGTCTGTGTAAAGAAAAGGAAACTGAATCTTGTGTATGTGGAACAGCCTGGAACATGGAGTGCAGGAGCTCTGACCTCCCTAAATCAGAATAATGTTATTGCTTTGAGGATGTCAGGCTGAGAGAAGAGGAACACTGGCCCTGTAATTTCTGACTCTCTGTGACCCCATTTGGGTTTTCTTGGCAAAGATACTGCTTTGCCATTTTCTTCTCCAGCTCATTTGACAGATGAGGAAATAGAGGCAAACAGGATTAAATGACTTGCCCAGGGTCACATAGCTAGTAAGTGAGTGAGGCTAGATTTGAGCTCCATGACTCCAGACCTGGCACTTCATCTACTGTATCACCTAGCTGCCTCTGGTAAATGAGAAAGTAACAGGAATTGCAGCACCCCCCAAAATATGTATTAGACCTGACTCCTGATAAGCAATAGCTATTCATGCCTTCACTTCCCCTCTTCCTCACTCCCTTGCATAGCTTTCTGCCAATAAAGCCTATTCATGGAAGGTCTGCAGGCCTGGGAGGGACACATTCACCACTATCACAGGGGCTTCTCTGAGAGTCTTGATGGCTTTAGAAAATGCTGTGCCTTCTCACAAAGGATTTCCTATCATGGTTCCAATAAGGCCCAAGGACGGACTCTCAGAGAATGATTTAGTCATTGGGGAAAATTTGACTTCACATCTTTCCATCGGCTTCTGATTACCTTTCGTTCCATTTGCCAAGGCCTTTGGTAAACCATGATTATAGTGAGGAGACTGGGGAACCTCTTATTTGATCCCATTATATAATTGTAGAACCCATGTCCCATGACTGGGCTGAGAAGGCCCAACTTGAACCACAGCCTCAAGTTGCAAGAGGGTTCTTTAGGGTAAAGAAGCAACCAAGGGAAAGAGACCCTTATGGTTTGCTGCTGTGGTTTCTTTATCCTTTTAACCCCAGTCATCTGCGGGAACCACCAGTTCAGTTCTGCTTAATTCAGAGGTCAAAGACTAAAGTTTTATTGTCAGGGCACAGAGCATCTGCCAAAAGCTTTTTGATGACTTTTTCAGCTCCATTTGAAAATAACTGAGAAAATGAGCAGCTAGGTGGTGAAGTGGGTAGAGTACTGGGTATCCAGCCTCAGACACTGACTAGCTGTGTGACCCTGGGCAAGTCACTTAACCCTATTTGCCTCAGTTTCCTCATCTGTAAAATGAACTGCAGAAGGAAGTGGCAAACCACTCTAATGTCTCTGCCAAGAAAATACCAAATAGGGTCATGAAGAGTAAGAAACAGCTGAAGCACAATGACAAGAAAATGACCGAAAGGAGGGCAGTGCAGTTGAACAGAATTCCAATAGAACATTCTAGCCTAGTGGATAGAATGCAGGACTTGATGTCAGGAAGAGTTATTTCTAGTCCTGCTAGCTATGTGACCCTGGACTTCACCTCTTAGCCTCAATTTGCTCATTTTAAAAGTGGAAATAATAATAGCACATAGTTGCTATAAGGAACATATGAGATCACATAGGTAAAGTACCTTGCACACCTCAAAGAATTATGTATCAGCTATTATTATTTTTTTTAGACCAGACCTTGATTTCTGATAGTGTGTGGAACTTCTGATAAAGAAACCCTCTTTACTAATGCAGATCAATATTTTCTCTGAAACTTAAAGTCTTAAAAAGTTACCCAAAGACACTAAAACATCAAATGACCTGCCCAGGGTGTATGGCCAGTATGTGTCAAAAATGGGTCTTGAACCTGGGTTTTCCTGACTCCAAGGCTGTCTCTTTCCATTGCCTATCAGTCTCAGTCTCATCATCATTATCCACAGAAGTATCATCATTATTTCATTCTTCTCATATTTTCTTCTGATGGAGCTCAGACAGAAACGGGCCAAGTGACTGGATCGTCACTCTCTCCTGATAATTTCTCTTTAATATTTGATATTCTATGGTTGACTGATTTTTGTGGTTTGTGGTTCAGTCATTTTTCAGTCGTCCAACTCTTCATAACCCCACTTGGGGTTTTCTTGGCAAAGATACTGGAGTAACTTGCCATTTCTTTTTCTAACTCATTTTATAGATGAGAAAATGGAGGCAAACAAGGGTAAGTGACTTACCCAGGGTTACACATCTAGTAACTACATTTGAACTCAGGTCTTCCTGAGTCTAGGCTTGGCACTCTATGCATGTGCCACATAACAGATGGATAAAATAATTGTGGGGGAGGTTTTTATGGCTGAATAGAAATATTATTTAAACTCATCTTCTGCAGACTTAATGGTAACACCTTTGGTATAACAACAGCAACAGAAACCCTTCATTGGTATGGGACTCCTTATTTGTGGAGGTGAACACCCAACTAGTGATACTGGATTCATGGAATACTAGCTAGGGGGTGGCCATGGAAGGAAAATGACTTCCCAAGATCACAAAGTCAATTATTGAGGGAGTAAGAACTAAAACCTAGATCTCCTGACTTTCAGATCAATAGATACAGCATTTTCTAAATGGATGTTTCCACTGTGCAACATTTCCTTGAATGATAAGGGGTAAGGGCTCCAACTCCCATTCTCAGGAAGGTTTTGACTCTGGCCTTCAGAATTACAATAGGGAAAGTCTTCTAAGACTCTCAGAGTCTGGATCCAGAAATACCACTTGATAAAATGCTTCTCATTTTGGAGCCCCTTCTTGTGATCCATCAACATGCATAAGGAGGTATTTGAGCACTCAGAACAAGCTAAAAATGTTAATGCTCCATGAAGTCAGAGGCTGTTTCACTCTTCTTCCTGTGCCATGTCTTAAGCATAATGGACTCTCATTTCTTGAAGTAGCAAATGGTTAAGTTCACAGGACCCTAACACCTTGGCAAGTTTTGACACTGCCCTTGAAAGCTCTGACTTTCAGTTTCAAGGTTCTCAGTTTCCCAGCTAGATCATACTGAACTCTGTGCAGGGAGAATTCTGTTCCGCCTGAATTCTCAAAGGTCTTTCGTGATAACTTGAAGCTCTTTTTCTCGAGTCTTCCATCCTCTTACCATCAAGGTCCCAAGTAAACCATTACCTTATATTCTTCTAGTCAGTGATTCCCTTTTTTAGAAGCCAATTCCAAAAAGGATAGGATGAAATCCCTCCATTTCTTCATGTAAGAATATTTTTGCCTATTCACTTTGATAAAACTGTAATATAGAGCAGGACAATGAAAGGGCAGAGAGAAGAAAATGGTGGCAGCTTATAACTCATTCTGATCCATGAGGCCCTTCCAATGTCTTTATGACAGATATACAAATACCCTCCGCAAATATTTGTAATAAAGAAATACTATAATAAAGAAATGGTTTGCCGCTATTACCTTTCCATTCCATATCAGGCTACCCATCAAATATATACACACCCATGAAGAAAGCTGACATCATCTCTTGAGCAGTAGGAACAGTTAGAGACCACAATGTATGAATTAGTGTATTTCTTCCTTCTGGTGAGTCTCTAATGGTGTTGCATAGCCCAAAGTGGGTGATGCAAAGTCAATTACTGAATTTGAGCCAAATGTACTTGTTCTGACCACATTTTAAAACTATAAAACTATTCTGCCATAAGAAATGATGAATATGAATAATTCAGAGAAGCATGGGAAAACTCATATGAACTGGTGCAAAGTACCATAAGAAGAACCAGGATGATGATATTCATGATGACTGTCTAGGTAAATAGAGAGAGGGCAGCTAGGTGGTGTAGTGGGTAGAGTGCTGAGTCTGGAGTTAGGAAGACTCATCATTGTGAGTTCAAATCTGGCCTGAGACACTTAGTAGTCATATGATCCCAAGCAAGTTGCCTAATCCTCTTTGCCTCAGTTTCCTTATCTGTCAAATGAGCTGGAGAAGGAAATGGCAAAACTCTAATATCTTTGCCAAGAAAACCCAAATGAGGTCACAGAGTCTGAAATGACTGAACAAAATGATCATTAGAAAACCAAGAGTTATACAGTGCTTCAAGGTTTTTAAAACTCTGGTTTACATTGTTGAGACTTACAACCCTGTGAAATAAGTCTTGCTTTACCCCTATTTTACAGCTGATGAAATTAAGACTGAGAAGGGTCAGGTGATTTACGTAGGGTTCCACAGTTGAAGCAGTCTTTGAACTCTTGTCATCCTGATTCCAAGTCCAGCACTCTACCGACTAAAACACCTCTGTGAGAAATGGAATAGACATATGTTTGCAAAGTATTTGTCATTGTCATGGTGGATGACCAGCACGAGTCCAGATGTAGGCAGAACCAAGTAAACAATATACACAGTGATGATAACAATGTAAATTGCTCAGTTGTTTTAGTCATATCTGACTTTTTGCAACCCCATTTTTGGGATTTTCTTGATAAAGATACTGAGATAAACAGAGCTTAGTGACTTGCCCAGGGTCATGCAGTTATTAAGTGTCTGAGACCAGATTTGAACTCAGGAAGAGGGGTCTTCCTGGTTTTCAGCCCAGTATTTAATGCAGGTGCCACCTAGCTGCCCTGTTTGGATTTTTAAGGTGTCACTAATTCAGATTAAATTTGAAAGCATATGCCCATACATTTTTCTCCCACAGATGTTCGCCCAGAGAAGGCACTAACCTGCATGTTTGCTTATCCAAAGGGTCTCAGGACAAATGAACTCACAGTATGATTCCTATCCCAGTCTTGTAACAACATAATGACTTTGACCTGATAGATAAATCTATCCATCTCATCCTCAATCAAAAACAAAACAAAACAAAACAAAACAGGGAAGACTATGGCACAATGGACAACCCCATCTCCTTTATGAACCCATCTACAGATATTCATTTGAAATTGTGGTGGTTTGCTGATCTATCAGTAAAGGCCAGCTCCAATGTCCAATCTTGATGTGGAGGTGACCCAAAATTCTCAAAGCCTTGGTGTGGAGGTCACCTAGAATTCTCAAATGCCAGCTAAGCACAAACTTTGACAGGTGCTACCATGTTGGAAAAATCTGGGTTATAGATCTGCTGATGGACCATGCATGTGCCTGTTACCTGACAAATTGCATAGCCAAAGGTACGTGTATCTGTATCCAAAGGTTGGTCACCAGGTAGAGTATTTTGGCCATAGAAACTCCTTAAAGGGTTTACAAAGACAAGCAGAAGTAGGGGGATGGAGCACCCACAATGATAAATAATATTAACAATCTATGGCCTGTAGGCCAAATCAGAATCATCACGTATTTTTGAATAGACCATGAGTTAAGAATGGTTTTTACAATTTTTAAAATAAAGCATTACATTTTGAAATAAAGTTTTATTGTATTTAAAAATGTAAAAAAAAAATTCTTAGCTTGAAGACCATACAAAAATAGGCAGCGGGCCAGATTTGGCCTTTTGTTGACTTCTAATTGCAGATGATCGTGCACTTAACGCAACCTCTGAAGCTCAGATGCAACGAATTGTGGATCAATTCTCTACTGTTTGTGCTAATTTTGGCCTAAAAAATTAACACCAAGAAAACATAGGTGCTCCATCAGCCACCGCTACACCATCCATACATGGAACCATTGGTTACCACAAATGGAGAAGTTTTGAATGCTATGGATAAGTTCACTTACCTTGGTAGTGTACTTTCCAGGGATATACACATTGACAATGAGGTTGATGCACATACTGCCAGAGCTAGCTCAGTGTTTGGGAGGCTCCGAAGAAAGGTTTGGGAGAGAAGAGGTATTAAAATGGCTACCAAGCTGAAGGTCTACAGAGCCACTGTGCTAACTCTTTTGTATGCCAGTGAAACCTGGACAGTCTACCAGCACCATGCCAGAAAACTGAATCACTTCCATTTGAACTGGCTTAGGAAGATTCTGAGGATCACCTGGCAAGATCAGGTACCAGACACTGAAGTCCTTTCTCAAACTAAACTGCCAAGTATTCAAACTCTACTTCAGAGAGCACAATTATGATGGGCTGACTGTGCTGTTCAAATACAAAATGTACACTTACTAGAAAAACTATTTTATAGAGAACTCACACAGGGTAAGCATTCACATGGTAGTCAAAAGAAGTGACACAAAGACACTCGCAAGGTCTCTCTTAAGAACTTTGGAATTGATCTTGTGACACTGGAGACACTGGCACAGGACTGCTCAGCATGGCATGCCCTCATTAGAGAAGGTGCTGTGCTCTGTGAGCAAAGCAAAATTGAAACAGCTCAAAGGAAATGCAGGATGTACAGATTTAGAGCATCCACCTCAAATGTTCACATGGGCTGTTTGTGCCTGACCTGTAGTAGAGCATTTCAAGCTCCTATTGGTCTGATCAGCCACAGTCAGACACACTGAAACTTGACTCCAGCGTAGTGATGTCATTTTAGTCATCTTTGAGAATGAAGGATGACAGTCACCAACCAACCTGTTGACCGCTACATTAAGATAGTGAAGTAAATGATCTGTTGATACTGAGGCCACACCTTGGGAATTCTGGACATATTATATTGAACTGGGCCTTACCCTCTTCCAAACCATGTCTTTTATACTCCTATAAGACTGTGAAAGTCTGAGGGAGGGAGATATGGGATGGGGGCTAGGAGGTGTGAGAGCAGGAGTTATTTGTCATCTGAATTTGAGGAAAACAGCCCTCTGGCAGCTGTTCTCCCTTCTGTCATGGATGAAACTGTTTTATGAATTTTGAATATGGAATAATAATTTAAGATCAAGATATTAACATGAGTTCATGCATAGTTTCATAGCATTTAGCAGAATACAAATGCATTATTGGCATAATGATGCTGGTACAAAATGACAGCATCATGAAATCTAGAGCTAGAAGAATCTTTGCTGTTCAGTTGTGCCCAACTCTTTGTGACCCTGTTTGGGATTTTCTTGGCAAAGATATTGGAGTGGCTTCCCATTTTCTTCTCCATCTCATTTTATGGATGAGGAAACTGAGGCAAATAAAGTTAAGTGTCTTGCCCAGAGTTACACAGCTAGTAAGTATGCGAGGCCAGATTTGAACTCAGGTCTTCCTGACTCCAGTCCCAGTGTTCTATCTACCACACCATCTAGCTGCCCCAGTAGGAGCTTAGAAGTCATCTAATATACTCTTCTCATTTTGCAAGTGAGAAAACTCAAGTCCAGAGAGTTTAAATGGGGCAAGATCACGAAGTTATCATGGCACATTATAAAGAACACAAGCTTCTATAATCAGAAGACTTAAATTCAAATCTCACTTTGACTCTACTTATGTAACCTTTGATGAGTAATTTAGTCAGTCAATAAGCATTTATTAAGCACCACTATATGCCAGGCACTATACTAAGTTCTGAAGCTACACAGACAGGCCAAAAGAGAGTCCCTGCCCTTGAGAAACACACAAGCTAATGGGGTTGAGCCTATACATATATATTGAATTAAATGACTTCTGAGATGTCTTCTACCTCTAACTCTATGTTTCTTTGATCCTAAGAAGGAGAGTCAGAATTTGAACTCAAGTCCTAAATGACTAATGATGATCATTTTCTCTGAAAGCCACTTATGGTCAGTGTAGTAAGAAGGATGGCAGCTGTGGGGCATGGTGGTAAAAGAAACAGGAAATGCCTTGTATAGATCCCAGGAGATGCCAACTGAAGCAGTGAGGCAAGGCTGTGGCATTTGTCCTGGTGTCTTTAAGAGACCTCAGTCTCTTCAATACCCCGGGCTATATTGTATAATGACAGAGTGTGATGAGGGGCATAGGGTGAATCCAAGGGAGAGGACATTTGTGGCCAGGAAGAGAGAGGGGGAAATTGCTACATTTGGTCCTGGGTCTTTCTTTCCTTTTGTCATCAAAATTTGTTTTGATTTGACAATCTTTTATTAAAACGTGCATGGTCCTGCGCCAGACACTGGAAACAATGTGGTCAAAGCAATGGGCCTAGAGACTGTGGCAGTCCCCAAAGCCTCTCTCAGATCCCTCAGTGTTATTTGAAGTGGGCATTATCTGTTATGAACACATTGTCTCTCTCTGCCCTTTCTTGCTTGCTTGAGAAGTTGAAACCCAAATTCTTCCTTCTCTCTAGAAAACTTATGGCCTTTGCTGACTAACTGAGCAGTTCTGTTGTGGTGACAGGAACCCAGATGTCTCACAAATCAAGGAGGAGATAGGGAGAAAAATCAGACAAACCAGGACATGCCAAGTCCAAAGGTGGTCTCTCCAAAAGGAGAATTCTGAACTCTCTGTTCCCCTGCTGGATGACCAAAATGATGGAGACTTTGGACTCTGAGCCATCTCTAGTCTCAACTGTACTCACTCCCTTCTGTGCCTGATGGTATCGTCTTCCTTAAATCCCTCTTCCCTAGTTGCTCAGGCTGGTAGTGATGTGGATAAAAAGAAGGAAATGGATTTGAATGACATTATTGACCTAGTAATTGACAGCAACTAGTTTTGTATCCAATTATGTTATACACTCCCTAAAACATTTGGGCCACTATGCAAATTTTCAATATTGCCATAACAATAAAAGTAATATAATAATCATTAGAATTTAGGGGATATGATTATATTGTCATTCATTTTTGCATTTTCCACTGAGAGGGCATCATTCAATATTGTTCATATAATATAGTTAGCATCTAAAGAATGAAAGAATGTTATAGTTGCTGTTTTCAGTCATGTCCAACTCTTTGTGACCCTGTTTGGGATTTTCTTGGCAAAGATATTGGAGTGGTATGTCATTTCCTCCTCCAGCGAATGTTTTAGAACTCACTAGAAATGGAATATGCTTTGACTTGAGGGAAATCCAAACCAGTCTTTCCTTCCTTCCTTCCTTCCTTCCTTCCTTCCTTCCTTCCTTCCTTCCTTCCTTCCTTCCTTCCTTCCTCTCTTCTCTCTCTCTCTCTCTCTTATTCTATGAGAATCAATTAACCCCCCTTGTCTTCTTTTTATCTTCCCTTTTAGTTGAGAAATGAAGGAGTGGAAAAGACAAAGCCAGAATGGGAGAGAGGGAGGAAGAAAGAGATAGAGACAGATAGCTACAGAAATGAAGACAGTGAAAGAGATAGAGACACAAAGCCCAAAAACGTTAAAAGTAAAGAGAGACTGACATATAGGGAGGGGAGGGGAAAAGAAGGAGGAAGAAAGAACAGATGGGTAACAATGAATAACTTTTGGTACCATACCAAAATGAAACTTTCCACTGCTGAAAGCTAAGCAAAAAGAAGAAAACAAAATGATATTAGCCCTGTGAGATATAGGAGGCCTGCTGTCACTTTAGATAAGTCTTGTGCCTCTAACCAGAGCCAGCATCCAGCACTTGTCTTTGTCATCAAGATAAGAGCCCACAGATGAGTTTAAGCTAGCATCTTCCTTTGTAAGAAGTTATCCCTTATGGTAGCTGGAGTACTTCTGGTGATAACTGGGATGCTGATGAGAAAGAGGTCATTGAGTTCCTTTTTCATTCTCAACAAATACTAGTTGCCAGTGTTGCTTGCCAGAGACTCCCGATCCCGTGATGGTTTTGGTCAGGGGCTCTTGGCTAGTCCTGGAACCTGGGCTCTTATCCAGAGCTAACCCTGCAGTGCAATGTAGTACAGGGCAATCTGGTACCAGGGACCTGCTGCTCTGAGATGGGAGGCAGTCCTGTTTTAGGATAGACACATGAAATGGTGGCCTCCTGTGCTTTTGTAGATTATATCCATTGTCTCCCAAACTAGAGGACTGGTTCAAAGATCCTCCATTTTGAGTTAGAATGGATGTTAGAAACCATCTGGTCCATCTCTCTTATTTTACAGATATTGAGACTGAGGCTTGGAGAGGTTAATTGACTTCCCAAGGTATCCGAAGGTCAAGTAAGTAGAATCTTTAAGGAGGCTCTCCACCCCAAAGTTTCTAGGATCTAAAAGATACCATTTTCCTGACAGTTTCCTTTCCTTCTTCCTATATTTCAGTATGACCCTTTCCTTTAGGCCACAGTCTATATGCTCTTTTTCCTACAATTCAGACTGAAGTTGTCTTTGGAGAGTTAGAGTTCTGACCCCCCCACCCCATCCCCTGACCCAAGTCTTTTCTGTTTTGCCATTAAGGATAGAAATGAAAAGAATTTAGAATTGGGGCTGTAGAAATCATCTGTTCAACCCACTTATTTTAGAAAAGAAGAAACTGCAGCACTTAGAAGGGAAGTGATTTGTCTAAAGATATACTGGTAAAAGGCATTTGGGACTTCCAGTCCTTTGATTTCAAATTCAGGTTTCTTCCTGCTGTACTACCTTGCCTCCCAGCCCATGGAAAATGATCAACAAGTGGTTCAGCAAAGTATGGTTTATCAACATAATAGAATACTACTGTGCTACAAGAAACAATGAAAGGGATGGCTTCAGAGAAATCTGGGAAGTTTTTTTGAACCGATGCAGAGTGAAGAAAGCAGAAAGGGGAGAAGAATCTACGTGATAGCAACAGCGTTGTAAAGATTTCGAAAGACTTAGGAACCCTTATCCCTTCAGTGATCACCCACAATGGCAGAGGATTCACGATGAAACATGCTACCCATCTCCTGCCCTAGAGCTGATAGATTTAGGGTACAGAATGAGGAATATTTTTGGACCTGGCCAACAGAGGAATTTTTTTTTTGTTTGACTAAACGAATTTGTTACAAGGATTTTCTTTTCCTTTTTGTTTTCCATGGTAGGGAGCTAAAGAGGCTGAAAAAATAAATGTTGGTTGATCAAAAAAAATAAAAAAGGGCTTTTTGAAATAAAGGAAATGAAGCAACAGTTCAGTAAGATAGATGGGCAAAAAATCATCACTTTTTAGATCTCACACTTCTCCATTCCCTTTCAGTCACAGTAGACTTTTTAAAAGTTCCCTACAGGAATAGAAAACAGGATTTGCTTCACAAAAAAGTCAGGAGCTCATTAGTTCTCTTAATGGAGAGTTCTCTTAATTACATCTGTAATTTGGTCAGGAATTTAAAGCAATTCTGGTATTGGATTCTGTGTGTCCCTTTCCCAGAGGTCACATTGTTCACTTTCATTTGGTCCTCTCAATACTTGATGAAGGGCCCAGGGAAAAGAGTCAGGGGAATTTCCATTGGAGAGTACCATATTTCCAGGGGATTTTTGTTTTCATTTACCAACATAGCTGCAATAATATGGTACAAATGAATCTACCCCCATGGGAGAGGGATACAATTTCTCCCTATAGCCCCATGTCAATTTGCCATCCTCCACCAGCCTTCACTGCCCCTTGGGAAGACCATGCCCAAAACTTTTGCCCAGGGTTCTTTATCCAGTCCTCTTGAAGACTTCTTTCCTTTTTATCTTGGGAGTGAAGGTCAACTCAACCCCTCTCTCAAGGTGACTTCATTTATAATTGAACTGTCCTCTGCTCTTCATGTTTTAGGGCAGAGCTGAGAGAGTGAAGTAGGACCTCTGTTCCCTGGTTTATCATCCCTATTGTCCCAGGTAAGCAATCAAGAGCTTTCATATTTTTCCCTATTCCAAATAAAAATTAATTAATTTAAGAGGCCTTTAAAGTGGTCACAATAAAATTATTTTACAGCACACGATCAACAAACATTTCCTCTAATCTTTCTTGCCAAAGAAGCTTAACACAATAAAAACATACCTGAGCTTTGATTGGAGGTATACCTGAGCCAAGTTGCTGCTGAGTTGTATTATGTTCATTCAACCTTTGACCAGGATCAATATTTGGGGGGAAGGAAAACAGAGTCCAAGGCTCTTTCACAAAGCATATCCATAACACATAGACAAAGAGATGCAACTAGAGTGGAGAGAATTGCAATGTGGTATGGAAGGATGACCCAACCTGTACATTAAGCCCTGAATGAAGGCTTGCTGGGTATTCTCTGCTGAAGACGAGCTGAGAGTGACTGTTATGACTGTTATTTTGAAAGGATGTTTCATAGTCCTACTAAACGTGCAGAATGAGATGAATATTTTTGTACCCAGACATTATAGGAATTTATTTTATTTGACTATGCATATTTGTTATAAGGGTTTTCATTTTCCTGGGGAGGAAGAGAAATGAGAGGGAGAAAAAAGATGCTTAATATTTGAAAAAAATTCAATGAAAATTAATTATTGTAGTTCTAGAAACAAATGATGACCGCTGTTTGGAGAACAGCTAGCTAAATTATGGTACATGCCTGTAATAGACTATTACTATGCTCCAAGAAATGATATGGTAACTGAAAAATTCCAAGAAGGGTGGGAAGACTTAGATCAACTAATGAAAAATGAAGCATAACTAGGAAAACAATAATGCAAAGACAACAATAGAGGCCAAAAGGAAAAGATAACAAAATCACTGAAACTGAATGCTGTCAAATTATGACAGTGAGGCTTGGCGTTAAAGAAGAAACAGGAGAAGGCTCTCCTCCCACCTCCTTCTAGAGGAGGGGACTTATGACTATGGAATGCTGCAGACAGTGTCAAGGTTTTTGATACATTGCTTAGCTTTGCTAAAAAAAGTTTTTTTTTCTCTTTTTTCCTCCTTTATTATAAGAGATTGCTTTTGGAAGGGTTGAACATGTTGAGAAATCTCTAGGTGAGGTAAAAACAAAAGATTCAATTAAAACTAATTTAAAATAAGTTATTGATCTCAAAGGAGTCAACTTCTAGCCATCCATAATAATAATGAATTTGTTTTACATGTAGAACTTTCCCTATGATTATCCTTCGGGGGGGGATGGGCAATATAATGCAAATATTATGTCCATTTTAAAGAAAACTGAGGCTGGGAGAGGTTAAGTGACTTTCCCATAGTTATGAAGAAGGTTTCAAACATAGGCTATGAATTGCTGAAATCTACCCCACATCCCTAAGACTCATTTCAGATTTCAACCTACACCTCCAACCAAGTCTTTTGCCAGAACCAAAACACACTTAGAAAATGATTTATGGAAACAGCAACCAAATGGTCAAAGCTGGAAAGTGCGAACATAACTGTGACCAGCAGTGCTTGTCTTAGAAGCACAAAAAAACCACCGTGAAATAAACAGCTGAAGACAAATTCAGTGGGAGAGGTGAAGAGGCTCTAGCATACTGTCCCATGAGGAAGACATCGTTAGCCATTGCTATCACTGGGGAAGAGGACAGGCAACGACGTGTAACTAGGTCATCTTGGTGGGGAAGCAAATCATCTGGTAGTCCCCTATTTTAACTAATTATTCTTATTTGCTAAGTGTTATGCTCATATACTTCTAGTAAAGGAGTGCAAATATCAGCTTCCTCTGAATTGTATCACCCTGGGGCTTGGTCCTAGTGACCCTTCCCTAGTTACTACTCTGAACCAAAGGAAGAAAGGGAGAGGAAAAAGGATAAGTGATCTTATCACACAAAATGGATATCAGACTTTGACTACATGAAAGAAGTGACTTGCTTTGCAAAAATCAAGAATCTGTAAGATTGCAACTAGAAAGCCTGAATGGAAGAAAGGCTTATTCTTCTTCTCTACTGAGTTGAGACCCTCAAGTGTAGTGCTACTGTTCTGCTCCCAAAATTATGCTCTACATTATGTGTATTGACTAATCTGTGTATATGTGGTTTCCCCCAGGTAGAATGGAAGGTCTTCAAAGGTTAGAAACTGTGTATCGCCTGCACTTAGCACAATTCCTGGCACATAGGGATAACAACTGAAATTGATTTCATTGGCACCAAGAGCTTTCAGATAAAGAAAATATTTCTATCAATGCAAGCTGGCAGTCTTGGAAAGTTGCCCAGAGCACTGAGAAGCTGAGAGGTTGCCCAGGGGTTACACAGCCAGTATGTGTTAGAAATATGACTTGAACCCAAATCTTTTTGCTCCTGAGACCACTGTCTATCCATTACCCCACACTCTTTTCACCTTGTCCATAGTAGGTATTTAATAAATGCTTACTTCATGCAATCAATGAACAAGGGAGTATTTCGCATGTGACTGAATATGTCAGGTAAGATACTGAACGATGCTCTTTTATCATCACTATCAACAGCAGTTATAGTCATTAGGTGCCCTCTGGGTGTGTGGGACAACACTAAGACTTCTATAATATCTTTAATTCATTTATTGAACACCTACTGTATGCCAAGTGAGAGGCAGATGTGAAATAATAGATGGAGAACTTCCTTTGAGGCAGGAATACTCGGTTTCAATACAAGAGACTATGCGACCCTGGGCAGGACGTTTTATCTCTTTGTGCTCTAGATACCTTTCTCAAGCTAGCAGTTCCAGAAAAAGTGCTGTTTTGCATTGGTGGGGGAGTTTCTCTTTTGGGAGTCCACTGCCACATCAATGCAATCATAGGTCCAGTAAAAAAAGAGAGGCACACAGTGCTAAAGGATACCTAAATATGGACAAAAAGTAGAAGAGCATCACAAGGATTTGGAATTTGAAAATTAGGACCTATTCCTCTGTGGTGATTTCACAGATTCAGGCATTGCTGAATTTGATAAACAACCCATTCTATAGTGGGATTTGGGTTGCCTGCCTTTTTTCCTTAAAAGGAATAAGGAATTAAACCATTTTCCTTGGAAGATGGTTTAAACATAGAAGAAAAATATGACGACTAAAATATTAAATTTTTGAAATGGTAAGCCAAGAATGTAAAATAAGTCTGCATATTCAGGATTACTTTGGAAGGCTCTGAGATTTCACTGAGGTAGGAATTACATCCATGGGTACAGATTATAGCATACAATCCACAGGTTCTTGTTCTGAATGCGACTTTTGTATCTGTCCTCCTGGAAGTCATCCATGGGATGTGAAGGAAAGGTCCACCAAGAATTCTACGGGGTTCTCTGTCTCTTTGTTTCTCTTTCTTCCCTCTGTTTGTCTCTTCTGTCTTTCTCCCCACCCTTGTCTATCTCTTTCCCCATTCTGTCTCTCCTTTGTCTTTATTCTCTCTCTCCCTTTGTTTCATCTTCTATCTCTTCTCTCCCTCCCTCCCTCCCCCACCCCCCCTGTTTCTCTGTCTCTGTCTCTGTCTCTTTCTCTCTCTCTCCCTCCCCCTCTGGTTCTCTCCCTTCTGGTTGTCTCCCCTCTCTCTCAGTTTGCCATTCCCTCTGTCTCTTTCTTTTCTCTCCCTTCCCTTCTGTCTCTCCCTTTTCCTCTCCCTCTCTCCTGTTTGTTTCCTTCTCTGCCTCTCTCTATCTCTGTCTCAGTGGATCACTGACAACTCCAATATGGAAGCTTGAATTGCCCGGCAGATGGCGCTTTCCCTCAGGTTACCCAAAGAGAAGATACAAGCAGCTACAGAAATGTAATCTAATTTAGAGCCACAGGACGTCAGAGCCAGAAGGAACCTTCAGCTGCAAATATCCTAGGATTCTATGATCCAACTCTCTCATTTCATAGAGAAGAAGACTAGGACCCACGTGGAGTATAGGACGTGCTCAAGTTCACAGCTTAAGAACAAATTGCAAAAAAGCAAGTTATTCTAGAATAAGGTGGGGGGGAACCTAAATTTTTAAAGAAAGAAAATCTATCTGCAAAGAAGCTGTTTTAGATTCTCTCCTGTGACTGCCAGCTACCCCATGATAAACCCAGCACAGGATGACAGCAAACAGACTGAGTGTTACAGAGAAAATATTAGACGTGTATATGTCTACATATGCCAGTGTACATACACATACATGCCAAGACCTCAGGGATCTGTGCTTTCATGGGTGCAGGATCTCTCTCCACCAGGGCAGATGTTTGCTTCTTGTTTGTGGGGCTAGTACAATAAAAATAGCAGACATTATATCATGCTTTAAAATTTATAAAATTTTTTACACAGAATTCTCATCTGAGTCTTAAGAAAAATAATCAGTATTATCATCTTCCTCACTTTACATCTGGGGAAACTGAAATTTAGGGAAACACAGTGATTTATCCAAGGGTCAGAGACAGGATTGAAGACACATTGAGTTCTTCCTCTGACACTTTCTGGTCCCCATAAACAAAAAGTGACCACATGTTAAAGAACAGAGAAGAACTCTTTCCTGGTCAACAAATACCTGGGACCTGCCTGGGCTGTTCTCTAGAGTCGTAAATCACAGATGAGCTGTTGATTGACATTTGTGAAGGGAGTTTCTCCACTGGGAAAGCTCTTACATTGATGAAAATGCAATCTGGACCATAGGCAGCACTGAAGTATGGTTCAATGGAAAGAGTCTTTGAATTTAAGGCTGGGGATCTGGGTTCAATCCTTACTTTGCCACTTAACTAGCAGGATGGTCTGTGACATTTTTACTGTAATGCCGCAGTGCTGGTTATGTATAATGTCACACTGTAACATAATACTGTAATGTATACAAGTCTGAGATGTATATTCCAGTCATTTGGGACCAATCTGGGTTTCTCATGATGCTACTGACCTCATTCTATTTCCCTCTGAAACATTGTAGGTATGGGATCAATTCATTGTAATACTGAAATAGGGATGTGCTGGTATATGTTTAACAATTTTTTCTCCAGGGGAAACAATGTACTCATGACACACTTTAAAGTTTAACCTGCATTATTTTCTCTGTCATTTTCTTAAGTCTAGAAAATCAGCAGAACAATAAATCAAGCCCTGATTTGTAGTGTTTGCTGATTTCCAAGGTATAAATGCCCACACTGCAAATTTAACAATCAGCTCTTAGAAATTGTTTTGAGCCCTACCCAAGGCCTGAAAAAAAACACAAATCACTGGAACTGGTAGGGGCAAAGTTCAAGATGTTTCATCTTTTCAAGATAGTGATTAAATGTTCCCCCCTTTTCTCCTTCCACATCCCCTTCCCCCACTGGTTAACTGTTTGCTGTAAGCACTGGACTTACTGATTTTTCCTTTCAAAGCCATTCTCATTTATAGGAACAGCCCCATTCCAGGATACTTGCTTTCAAGTCTTCCACTTATCCTGATAGAGGTTCCTTTGTCAACATAAAGAAATGGCCCTAAATCAAGTAATTGGAAGCCAGCACTAAAAAGGAAGGCCCACCTGGCTCCTCATATTGACATTAGGCACATAGTTTGTCCTCTTGCATACTTCCTTTTTACAGCAAACAGATTTATTAGATTTCCCCAGAGGCAGGATAGAATTCACAGCTTTAGAGACTTGGACTAGATGTCTCCATAGACCAAAAGAAAGTGATTAGAGGCTAAGGAATTGAGCAAATCATGCTAACCCAAGGAATAAGCCTCCAATTCTCCCCCCTAGTTAGTCAAGTCTGGGATGCTTTGTATAAACTTGTAGAGATGCATTCCCTACAGAATCCAGAAGAAAGGAACAACAGAGGAAAGTACCTTCAGAGACAAACACTCTTAAGATTACCATGCTTGAAGAGGATGGGGCTGCGTTTTCCTTAGGGCCTCTTTGAGACTATTCAATTAGGCTGCACTTTCCAAAAAAGTTATTTTTAGAAGCAATTCTGTTAAGGGATTTGAGTTCCTTGGAGTCTGATCTCTAAGGATATCTCTTGGCTTAAAGCACCCTTAAGGTACTAAGTAATATTACCCTCTCGTAAAAGCAAGATCTAGCCCACACAATAAGGAAAGGAAACCTTGTATTTAAAGAGGACTGATGTTGATTTGGAAAAGGCAGGGTGTGTCTGAACAAGAAGGGAATGTCTCCTCCCAAGGATTTCTCCTCTCAGTGTATAAAATCATAAACTCTTAAGAAGGTATATTAAAAATCATCTCGTCTAAACTCCTTTCCTTGTAGAAATCCTTTTGTAGACAGCATTCCTGATGGATGATCATGTATCCTCAGCATGAATGCTTCAAGTAATGAGGAACTTAGTACATTTGTCAGTGTTCCAGTTTTAGAATTCTTCCTTATACTGAATTAAATATCTTTCTGTCTGTGATTTCTATCCATCAGTCCAAATTTCTTTTGGTCTGGCAGAGAATAAATCTAAGCCCTTTTTCTTTTGTAATGAAAAGAATCCTGGATTGTGTATAGAAAGATGGGTTGGAATTAGGTTTCTGACACTGGGTAACCAGTGAGCAAGTAATTTCTAAGCCTCAGTTTTCTCATCTGTAAAAGGGAACAAATTATCACCCCAAACTTCACAGGTTTGTTGTGCGGATTATATGAGGTGATGTATCCAAATGGCCTTTGAAAATTTTAAAATTGTGCATAAAAATGGACTATTTCTATTTTTATGTATTCAGAGATAGTGACCATTTATTCTTTATTTCTGTTATCGAGGTTAACTTCCATTGATTTCTTCCACCATTCTCCATATGGTGGGTTTTCTAGTCCTTTCAGCATCCTAATCATCCTAATCCTCTGAGTGTGAGAACTGTCTGGCAGAAAGAACTGACTTTCAAGTTAAAAGAACTGGTTTCCAAGCTCAGCTTTGCTTCTTCCTACCCATATGACCTTGAACAAGTTACCTCCCCTTACCCCTCCTGAACCCCATTGTCTTCATCTGTAAAACATTGGATTTGCACAGCTTTAGATCCTATGATATGCTCCAGTTTGTCAGTCTCTTCTATTCTGTGGCACCATAGGTGGGCACACCAACGTAGAGCATGGTGGCCTTGCCATCTTCCTTCTTCCAGATGTTATCCTTCTATGAAAGCAGTCTAACATGATGTGCATATTTTAAATAGTCACACCACACTGTTAATTCATCCAAAATTTCTGGTCAATTAAAACCTCTCATTCTTTTTCATCCAGGTCTTTAATGACAAAGATTTCTCTTCTTGGGTAGGGGGCTATTTTTGCCTAAGTGCAGGACTTTACAATTATGCCTAATCAGTTTCATCTTCTTAAATTTGGCTCATCATTAAAGCAAAACTTTTTTACATCCTGATTCTTTTGCCCAATATGTTATCTATTATTCCCTGGTTAGCAAAGTCTGGGTTTCTTTGTATGATCTTGCAAAGATGCATTACCCACAGAGTCTGGGATAAAGGGACAACAGAGGAGAGTACATTCAAAGAGAGAAAAACACTCTGAAGAAAAATACACTTATGGTGTTTGAAGAGGTTGGGGCTGCATTTTCCTTAGTCTCTTTAAGACTCGGCTTTGTGTCAGCTAAAAAAAGCTGATAATTATGTCTTTTATATCATCATCATTAGGAGACAGCTAGGTGGTGTAAGGGATAGAGAGCTGGGTTCCAAATCCAGCCTTGGACACTTACTAGCTGTGTGACCTTGAGCAAGTCATTTGAGCTCTTTTTACATTTTTCCCAGTTGAAAAATGGAGGTCATACTAGCACCTACCTCCCAGCATTGTTATAAGGATCAAATGAAATATTTGTAAATCGTCCAGCACTGTGCACATAGTAGGTACTTAACAAATGATTATTTCTTTCCACTTCCTTTTATCCAAGTTAATGATGAAAATGTTGACTAAGAGAGCCTTTTACCTCCAATCTGATATTCATCAATCTATTAATCGGCACTTCAGCATGGTGCCATGGAAAGAACTCTGGGTTTGGAGTCAGAGAATCTGGATTCAAGTTCTGACACTGATGCTCACTGCTTAAGTGATCTTGGGAAAGGTTTTTCCTAGATTTCAACTTCATTACTTGGAAAATAAGGTTCTTGAATCAGGTAAACCTAGGGCCCTAAGGTCCCTTGTAGCTCAAAATCTATGAATGTATGCCCTCTATCTTTCCAGGACCATGATCTTAAAGTCATCTTGACTCCTCTCTGTCTTGTCTGTCCTCTCCTCTTCTCCTCTCCTCATTTTCTTCTCTCTCTCTCCCTCTCTCTTTGCCTCCTTCCTTCCCTCTTTCTCTCTCTCTGTCTCTCTCTCTCTGTGTCTCTGTCTCTCTCTCTCCCAATTATCAACTCCTCCTGTTGCTTCTAGAGGTTCCTCATGTATTGAGAGGTAACATAAGTGACAAAGGCTGTTTTTGCATGGGAGGCAAAATAGAAATCTCTAGCTCTTCTCTCTACACCCTTTTCCAAGGAAGACTAATTCCCATCAGAAAGGAAAGCAGGAAGTAGTGGCTGGATGTCACCACTTTGTTCTTGTCATAGAGAGGGCTAGAAGGATATCTACCTGCTACCTTAAACATTGCTCGTCTAGGAGATATGATCAGGTTCTATCTAGCTTTTGATAGAAGTTTCACTAAATAAGAAGAAGGAGACCTCTAAGCTCTATATTCAAGGTTTGACCCCTCTCTCACTAAATAACCAGTTCTACAATAAACACACACAGCTAATTGCAATGAAACCCATTTAGGCAAATTGTAGCAAAATAGAAAATGAATAAAATATCTGGGACATAATAAAACACCTGGAACTATATGAATCTGACTACAAAACACTGTGCAAGAATAGAGAATTAAATAATTGTAGAAATATTAATTATCCATGGGTAGGTCAATACAGTGCAAGCTATTATCTCGATTAATTTAATTGTTCAATGCCAAACTACCAAAGAATTATTTCACGTAGGTAGGAAAATAATAACTAAATTCATACTGGAGAACAAACATCAAGAATTTCAAGAGAAGCAGTGGGGAAAAAAGTTGGAAAGAAGAAAATTACAAATGGCGGAGAGACCAAAGGAAAACAGACCCACTAATCACTGTTGGTCCGGTCATTCTGGAAAGCAATGTGGAACTGTGCCCTAAAAATTACTGAACTTTGCTTTCCAAGGATTTGACCCAGCAACGCCATTCAGTAAGTCTACAACCCAAAGACATCTAGAAAGTGAAACAAATGTAAATGTACAAAAATATAGTAGTTCTTTTATAATAGCTCCAAACTCTAAACTAAGGTTATGCCTACCTTTGGGGAATTGGCTAAACAAGTGATGGTAACGGAATATAATTATACCATAAAAAAATGAAGAAATAGACTGTTTCAGAGGAAACTAGGAAGATCTGTATCAATTGAGGCAGAATGAAGTCAACAGAAGTAGAACAATTTATACAATGACAATAACACCATAAAGAAAAAACAACCCTTAAAGACTTCAGAACTCTGGTCAATGGGATGATGAACCATGAACTGGAGCATAGAAGGCGAAAAACACTATCCACCTCCTGTTGGAGGGGTGATAGACTTAAAATGTACAATGAGACACATTTTCGGATACTAACAATGCAGAAATATGTTTTGCTGGACTATTTATGTGGTTTTTTTTTTTTACTTCTATTTTATTTTCTTTCCTGTTCTTTTGGGATGAGGGAATGGAAGGAAGAGATGATAGATGCATATTTAAAATGCTGTTTTTTAAAGAGAGAAGCAACCAGAAGTCTCTGACCATGACAGAATACTTAATGGGTAGGTACTACAATCAGATGACAAGAATTTCAATTGCACTGGATCCTGAGTCCATACCCTAAGTTATGAGATATCTTAAGTCCAGAGTTCCTGAGTAAATCAGGCTAATAATTGGCCTACTGGATGACCTATTGGATGATCAATGTGAATTGTACTGAATTACTACATTTCTTTCTTGTTTGTTTGTAGGAGGAAGGACCATAGGGTCAAAACAAACTGAATTGAGCATGTCCTAGAACTTTGGGGTTCAGAGTATCCTATATATCATTTAGAAACTGCCCAGGTCTGCACGAGACTCTAGGCAGGAAGCTATGCAGTTTATGCTTCATTGTGTATTGTATATACTTTATTATATTTTTGGATGTAGTTTTTATTGCCTTGATTAATTTTATGCCAAAAGTAAAATACTGTATACAGCATCAAAATATGTTTTGTCCATCACTAGGAAGAGGTGGATCCATTATGTGAAGGCCGCATGAGTAGGACCTAGTGAAGTATAGCAATTGTAAGGAGGAAACAGGTTTTATATAAGGATAGGGGCTCAAAGTTGATTCTGATTCAGTAAATTCACAAAATTTAGCAACCTCCTAGATAGTTGGCTTGGCCGCCCATAGAGAGGATACTAGGGAACAGAACATAATCTATGATCTGAGAACCAGTGAAAATTGAGACTTCTCAACTTGAGGAAACCTCACAACCACAAAAGTAAGCGTGGGACTCCTCAAGTCCTGATTATCTCTTTTTTTTCATTTTTAAAAAATTTTTTAGTTTTAATTTTCAACATTTACTTTTATAAAATTTTGAATTTTAAATTTTCTCCTTCTTTCCCAGTTCTGGTATGCAATCTGATATAGGCTACACATGTACAGTCATATTAAACATATACAATCATATTAAATTATGCTCACATTAATATACATATTATGTATTAATATACAATTATGTACAATCATATTAAATATATTTCTACATTAATCATGTTGTAAAGAAGAATTAGAAATAAAGGGAAAAACCCTGAGAAAGAAAAAAGAGAGAGAGAAATAGTATATCCATAGTTCTTTCTCTGGACGTGGATAGCACTTCCCATCATGAATCTTTTGGAATTGTCTTACATCTTTGTATTGCTGAGAAGAGCTAAGTGTATCAAAGTTGGTCATCAATTCAAGTTGCTGTTACTGTGTACAATGTTCTCACTTCACGATGGAGGACTTTCAACAATTCTTTTTTTTTTTTTTGAGGCAATTGGGGCAGGGTCACACAGATCATAAATGTCTGAGGTCATATTTGAACTCATGTCCTGGATAGATCCTGATTCCAGGGCTGGTGCTCTATCCACTGCGTTACCTAGCTGCCCCCTTGATTTTTATCTTGAGGAGAGTCAAGTTAGTGGCTAACAGTGACACCTGGTGGGTAAAGTAGCACGAACTGTGATTGCCTGGGAATGTATTTTCATTTGCAACACCATCGCTGTACAGCTAAGTTTCCCTGCTACATGATTTTATCCAGTCTTATTTTCTTGGAATCAATAAACAGCGCCAGGTAGGATATGCTTACACAGCCACATGGGAGCTCCAAAGCATCCACAACAGGCATTTAGAATCAACTTCTTTGGAGGTTAGCAAAATTTGGACCACGTTAGGCCATGCTTTGTTACCAAAGATAAAACCGGAACACCTTGCCATTGTGACAAATCTGGAATGAGGACAGATTCAAAGAATGCTACCCTTTCCCCTAAGATTATTAACTTTAGGGGGCAAATGTGGGGGAAAATCACACCAACCATAGCTAGGTTTGCTCCACGGGAACTAATCTTGAGCCTGATAACTCATGCCTCAGACCTATCCAATCACAAGGACTCCCCAAACACATTAGGAGCCTCATATAATACAGTAAGACTTTCTATTACATGCATGGGCAGGCTTGTGTAGTGGGAACAGGGCTTGATAAGAGAGAGAAAACGTGGATTCCATTTCCTGCACAGACTTGCTAAGAGGCCATGAGGGAGCTCCCTGGAGTTTATGTTCTTTCTCAGCGAAGGGGGAGATCTCTAAAAACCTGCCCTATCCTGCCCCCAGAGGCAGGTTGTGAAGGGAAATGACAAGGCTAAGAAAAGGAAAGTCTAAGTAAAAGCAAACGGCGATTTTTAAGCAAATCACGCTCCACAGGAACTCCCAAGGGATGTCTTGCTTTCTTTCAGTATTTGCTGTTTGTGTTTAAGCCAGCTTTGCCTTGCCCTTCAGGCTGGTGTACTCAGGTTGGGCAGGCCAGGTGTCATGATATTTACAGCACTAAATCTAGTCAGAAAACATTTTAAATCCCACCCTCAGACACTTACTAGCAGTATGACCCTGGGTGAGTCTTTTTAACAATTGTCTACCCAGGTTACTCATCTGTAAAATGGGGATAATGATAGCACCAATCTCCCAGGACTGTCAGAAGGGTAAAATGAGATATTTGTAAAGTACTTTGGAAAGCTTAAAAGCACAATATAAATGCCAGGTATTATTATTAAACCCAGATGTTTCAAGAATTAAAATGTAGTGTATGAGGGGGTGGGTAAATCATCCAGAAGCTTGAAGTAAATTTCTTATGACAATCTATGGTAGAGATTCTTAACCTGGTAAAGCCTATGGACCTCTTCTCAGAATAATTTATTTAAATAAATAAAATAAGACACATAAGATTACAAAGGAAACCAATTACACTGAAATATAGCTATTATTATCATTGCTAATTATAATACTAATAGCTTTTATTTAACTGTATACTAACCCTGACAGATGCTCCCCAATTTAGAAAAATCAAACCTAACAAACAGAAAAGAACCCTCTCTCCCTGCCTCCCTGGCAAATCCTGCAAAAAATAGGCTTGGAAAATAGCAGGCATGCAGAAGGGTTTGGTCCTGGGTTTGGAGAAGGAATATAGCAGATTTTTAGATGACCAACTAGAAAAAAAATTTACCCACATAGACATTTTATGAAACCTCAAATGCCTCAAAGTGCAAAGAATGCCCTACTTGAGCCGTTTTGTAACAAGCTCATCTGGCCAGTGGTCTCCCCGTGGTCTCCTTTGCTGACTGTGGGTCCAAAGATCATCTAGTAAGGGATTGGGGTTTGGCTCATGATCACACAATGGCCTGATGTTATTGATCAAGTTTAGACTTTTATTCTGATCTCAGCTCCTATGGTAAATGCTGCACTGTAGAATAATAGTTTTAGGAGTAAAAGAGACTTCAGAAATCACCTACTAATCTAGCCTGTCCATCTTACAACTGAGGACCTGAGGCCTAAAGAGTCTTAAGTGACTTGCTTAAGGTTAGGCAGGTAGTAAGTGACAGGTGGGGAAATCAAACCCAGGTCTTCAGACTCCATAACCGCTCTTCTTTCCACCACTTCTTTTTGTCTCTGACATATGAATTTAGAGTAAGGAAGTCTTGAGTTCAAATCTCACCTCAGACACTAACTAGCTCTTTGATTCTGGGTAAATCTTGGTCTTGGTTCTTCATGTGAAAAATGAAGAAGGAAGACTAGCTACCTACTAAGAAGCCTTTTAGCTCTAAATCTATCATTCCACATTTAGCAGATAAAAAACTGAGGCCCCCAGAGATCGCAATCGCGTAAGTTGTCCATAGTTGCATAAGCTAGGATTCAAACCCAGTGCTCTTTCAGTTGCATCATGCTATAACTAGAATGTCAACTTCAAGATGGGAAGTTAAAAAAATAATAATCAGTAGGTATTTTTGCACAATCTTTAAAATAACCATTTCTTAAGTGTAAGCCTGCTCCCACACCAAGGCTAGAGTGGTTTCCAGTAGGGTAGCATGATGCTGATGAAAGTAGAAGGAAATGTGACCCCTGATTGGCTGAGAAACCTCTTGAGTCCAAGATGAAGAGTTAGTTCGGAAAGGCTTCAGAAGAGAGATCGAGGGCACAGCAAACTCGTGAATGGTAGATAAAGTATCTCTCCATAGCTAGAGAAAATAGGGAAGCTAAGCCTCAACATGTCCTTGACTACCAGTGCCCATGAGCCTAGAGACTACCAACAACAGGCTTGCCCTGTGAGACCGTTCTCTTCTTGGTCAAGCTGAGGGTTTATCTCACTCCCAGTGAAAGAACTCACCTACTGCTTGGATTAATGGGGTTGCTAGCCATCTGAGTTTGCTTAGACAACAATGGTAAAGCATATGGCAAAGCACCATCTTTTATGCAATTTCCATTAATGAAATCTTAGCTGTTTCTGATGTTGGATCATTTGAAATTGTCAAGGACTTTGCTATCTTGCAGTTGGTAGGTGTGGGGGCAGGTGCCACCACTGCAAGGGCTCTTGCATGTACTTGCTAGTAGGTGGTTAGATGTCGGTATTTGTGGTGGTAAGGAAGGTAGACCTTTTCTTCACAATGATATCTCCCTTAATTATGATTGCAAGGCCTAACTGAAATGAGACCAGTGGTCTGGAGGGTACTGCTTTTCCAAGGCTATTGGGTTCAGGATACTCAACTATCTTTATAGTGGTTTTAGGAGAGGCAGAGGTTCAGGTAGCAGAGGTGATTTGACTTGTCTGGCACTGAAGGATAGAGGGACTGTATGATCTTCGCTGTCCATTAATAGGTCTATGTGACCACATCTGTTCCTTTTCTCCCTTGGAATCTAGGCCATGTTCCCAGGTCTAAAGGTACACAGATACTTCTACCATGAATGTCTTGTTGCTTTGAACTCTGACCCAGTTCACAGCTGTAGTACATTCTGAGTCACATGGAGCCCTGGCAAGTGCTGAATCAATTAGGCACTAAACACATGGACTTTCAAGCTTTTCGGCCAGTCTAGTAGGTTGGTGTTTTGCTTTGGGGCTCACTCATGAGAAGAATGTGTCTTTGTGATTTGGCCAAATGAGACTCTAGGTAGCCAATGTTAAGGGGCCCCCAGCTTTGAGAACCCAGCTTGTTGAAGCTCCTTGGTCTGGTGATGTAAAATTACTTTGTTTAGACAATTGGAACCCTGTCTACTGGATTCTTTCTTGGATACTCACTTCTCCCTTATGTAACTTTATCTTTCTGCATCGTTTAAAGCAAGCTTATTAACCCCTTTGAAGCTGTCTTTCATTTAGAAAAGCAGATTAAGAACCTGTGTTAGCAGCCCTCCTGCGTGCTGGTGTTATTGGTCTTAGAACTGCACAGCAGCTGCGAATATGAGCACCAAATCAGGCACACACCAATTCCTGTCTCTCAGGGCATCATATTGCTTAAGCTAGGCTTGCTTTTCTGTCCCATAGATGGCAATTGACTGGTAGTATAGATGGCTGACCACCTCTCCATAGGAATTACCTTGCTGTATTATGATTGTGGAGGCTAAACTGGAAGCAGGTCTGGTGGCTTGGGGAGATACTGCTCACAGATTTAGGGCCTGGACTGCTTCTATCTAGGTCTGAGAAGAGGTAATAGTTTGACTTGCTTGGTATATGCTACCTCCTTTCTCTTTCTCAAGGTTTTTGTCTGTTTCAAGCAAGATGGTTTGTCAACCCTGCACGTGAGATCATATATGAATATAATAGAAAATTTAATATGTGCTAAGAAATGATTTCAGAGAATGGTTTCAGAGAAATCTGGGAAGACTTATGTATGCTGATTCAGAGAGAAGTGAGCAGACTCTAGGAAACAATTTACACAAGAACATTGTGAAAACAACTTTGAAAGACTTCAGTATTCTGGTCGGTGCAGGGATCAGACCCAATACTATGGGATCATTGATAAAGCATGCCACCTCCTCTAGACATACAGGTAAGAAATTCAAGGTACAGAATGAAAAATAGGTTTTCATGGATGGTCATTGTGGAGTTAGCTTTCTTTTTGACCATGTGAATTTGTTACAAGAGGTTTCTTTTTGTTGCTTCTTTTTCTAATGAGAAAGGGCCAAAAGGCGACGTCAGTAATAGCAAATGGTATAGTGATAGTAAAGAAGAAAAAAATAATCCACTTAGTTACTCCAATTAATACAACGATCCAAGACAATTCTGAAGGACTTGATGAAAAACGCTGTCCACCTCCAGAAAGAGAACTGATGACCTCTGAGTACAAATTGAAGTATAATTTCTCACTTCGTTTTTCTTGCTTTCTTTTTGTGACATGGCTAATATGGAAATGTATTTTGTATGATTTCACATGTATAATTGATATGATATTACATGCCTTCTCGATGGGCAGGGGAGGAGTTGGAGAGAGAGAACTGGAATTCAAAATTTTTAAAAATTGAATGTTAAAATAAATAATAAAATTTTACATTAAAAATTGAAAAAAGAAAAATATTGTTTTAATTGAAACACATTAAAAAATGCACAGAAGAGAACAGAAGGAAATAAAGATAAACAAGTCAACTTTGAAATTTATATGTTGAATTTATTTTATACTGAAAAGGGAAAGCAGAGTGTAACAAAGATGTAAAGTTTCATGTATAAGTGCTTTATTTTGTATATGGAAATTTTCATTTTATTTGGTGCTTATTAAATTCAGAATAAAAATAAATACAATATTAAAAATGAAGTAAAGAATTGCTTTGAGCAAGCAGCTCTCAAACTTTTTGTTTTCCTTTGGACTCTTAAAAATTATTGAGGATCCCTTCCCCACAAAGAGTTTTTGTTTATGTTTATCTATTGATATTTAATATATTAGAAATTAGATGTTTTACATGATTGCACATGTATAACCTATATCACATTATTTATTATCTCAGGGAGGGGGGACAGGAGGGAGGAAGGGATAGAATTTGGAACTCAAAACAAAAAAAAAATGAATGTTAAAATTGTTTTTACATGTAATTTGGGAAAAATAATATTATTTAAAAAAGAAATCAAAATGTCTATAATAAAAATAGTTTTGACCTCGTGGACCCCTTGAAAAAGTAGGGAGCCCAGAGGTCCCCAGACTACACTTTGAGAACTGTTGCCCTAGAGGACCTGTTCTTACAACAGTACTACTTTTAGCGGAGTTTCCAGAATTAGCAGCACTTACCCTAGCTGGCCAATTAACTACCTTGCCTTCTTTGTCTTTAGGTGAAAAACTAGGGCCTCTCAAGAGGCCTAGCTGACCATGTGGTGAACAGGACTTCTCAGAAATCAGGTCATGGTTAACCAGCAAGCCTCACTGGAAAAAAAAAAAAAACCCACTGGTTTCATCCCCACAATGGGGCTAGATTATGTAAACTGGTTAGAAATGACGTCAGTTTGTTTCCACCATCTGTGCCAATGGTGGCAGGAAAGAGGGTAAGATAATGCCTAAAAAAAGAGGAAAGCAAAGCCCTTCCCCATAACTTTGAGGAGAGAAGGGAGAGGAATAATTAAGTTAGTGACACAGAAAGTTCCTCCTGATTTATTCATAGCAATATACCCACTTCTTATCACTTATTAATATTTGCAAAGTGCTCTGAGTCTTGCTACTACCACTTGCCTGGCAGGGGCCATTTATTTATTACTACCTCACCAAAAAAGCAGGACAACATGAACCTTTACATGATACTGGCCAGCAAAGAGCCAGGGCCCATGAACAAGGGCAGGCAGGCAGATGAGCACCTGACATCCACAGGAAGGAAATATGTCCTAGGAAAGTCAACCTCTGCTGGGTCATCTTCCCTTCTGCCCTCTCCTGTGCCTCATGCTCCAAAACCACTGGCTGGGAGACCAGCTCACCAATCTCAATATCAGCATCTTTTTTCAAAGGGAGAAGGACTTTAGGAAGCTCTTCAAGATGAATGTTGCCAAGTCAGGACTGTGCTCCAAGCAATGAAAAGTACCTGTCCTCAAAACCAGACCAAGTCCTGGGAATGCAAGCAAACCTGGAGAGGTAGCAGGATCCGGAACCAGAGCTAGGGCTGAAAGCTAGAGGTCAATCTAGTCCAACCCCCTCATTTTACAAAGAAAGAAACTGAGACACAATGAGGTTTAGTGACTTGTCCAAGGTTGCACAGGAAGTATATACCAGAAATGGGATTTGAAATCATGTTCTCCAATTTTAAAGTCAGGGGCTCAGTTCACTGGTCTATGAAATAGGATGCCTGGGCCTTTGACATCAGTATGTAGTAGAGAAACACCATGGCAGCTTCCCCTTCCAACACATTTCTTGTGGGTGGATTTAATATATCCTTGATGTATTCCTAGATGCTTCAAATTGTATTTCAAAAATGAATTGATGTGTCATATCACTGGAACATTCCCAGAACACAATACATTAGATACGCCAGGCTCCTGAATGGTAACAAATGAAATATTGAATAATGAGGTCTTGAGAAAATGGCAGGAACTAGTCCTGTAGGCATGGACATAGGGTTAAAACTGAAATTGTTCTCCAAATCAACCCATCACTTACTATTAACTGCCTACTAAAAGCTGGGTATTATGCTAGGTCCTGGAGATACGACAAAAATGAAATAGTTCTGCCCTCACTGTGCTAACTCTACTACAAAGGCCTGCACCTTCTGATGAATACAACTTACCTGTGTTTAAAAGCAAGCAAACAAAAAACCCTAAAAACCAAAGCAACATTCTTGCAGTCTTTCTCCTTCCCTTTCATCCTTTCCCATCGTCGTACCAAATAGGAGGAGGAATGGAATTATATAAGCATTTGGATCCTGGCCCACTGTCATCATGGGCAACCTTCATTAATATGAGGCCCTCATTCCTATTTACTAAAGAAATATGTGCCTGTAAAGTAAAGCCCCAAACCCTTAGGTTCAATCATTCATAACAAGCATTTATGAATTATCTCCTAGGTTCTATCTGAGGTAGGCAGGCTTAGTGGATAGAAAGAGCTAGCCTCAAAGCCAGGAGGATATGGGTCTATGACATATGCTGGCTCTGAGACCCTGGGCAATTCACTTAACCTCTCAGTATTCCAGGCAGTTCTCCAAGGTTATACATTTCAGAAAAATGATGACCTGTACTGCTAGAGGGAGTTCTTTACCTGGAAATTGCTCAAACTGTCAAAATCACAGTTCTAATCTTTATCCCTAAATGCCAGACCCTGTGCCAGATGCTGGGGTTAAAAAGACAGACGTGAGACAGGTCCTTCTTACAGTCTAGCTAGAGAGACCACCTCTGTGTGTGTGTGTATGTGTATGTGTGTATAACACACATATATACATATATACTCACTCATACTTACATATACGTAAAAGTTGTGTGTGCGTGTGTGTGTACAAAATACAAGGTGATTTGGGGAGCTGGGGGAATTAGGAAACTTTAAACAGATAATGCTTGAACAGAACCCTGAAGGAAACAAATCATCCTAAAAGATGGAGGTGAGGAGGGAGTACATTTCAGGTATAGGGCACAGAACAGTACAAAAGCAAAAGGAAGAAGATGGAGGTGCCTAAGGGACAGGAAGAAGGCTCGTTTAGCTTAGCTGCCATGTACATGGAAGGGGCCAATGTGTAGAGGCTAGAAAGATAGATTGAAACCAGGCTGGGAAGGACTTTAGATGCTGCATGGTGGGGGAGGAGGGGATTATATTAGATCCTAGAGTTAACAGAAAGCCAAGGAGCAGAGGAGGGACAAGGTCAATCCTGAGCTTTAGGAAGATCACTTTGGCAGGCTGTATTTGGAACAGGGGGAGACTTGAGTCAGGTGAGAAGTAATGAGGGCCTCAATTAGGGTGGTGGTTGTGTTGGCACAGTATTTGAGGCCCTCTGCTGCTCAGCCCCAACCTACCTTTCCAGTTTTATCTCAAATTGCTCTCCTACACACACCCTCTTTTTCAGCCAAATTGGACAACTTCATTGCCTAAAATATGCCTTAAACTTTCTCAGATCATTTCTTGTTTCTCTTCCAATATGGTCCTAAGAAATACAGCCTGAAGTCTAAGGGATGTAGAACCTTAGTCAGTAGGCTGCCTTCATCACTGCCTATGTGTGTTTTCTGGATATACATTGGAAATCTCAGGTGTGTCACTTTCTACCTCTGTGGCCTTCTTTTGTCCATCAGAAAAATGAGGAGATAGGACGGATGACCTCTAAGTTCCCCTAGCTCTTAATCTGTGATCCCAAGTCATGTCAACCACTCTGAGCTTCAGACAAGTCTGTAAGATTCATCGAACAAGTGATTGATCATGGGCTGCCATTTTCTTTTGTGCAGATTGTTCCCTTGTTGCAGTCATAGAATCACAGGTTCATTTAGACTTTAGGGTCTCTTCTGGGGTGTATGGGGGTTCAGAGAGGACTAGCACATCTCATGTGAGGGCATGCTGAACTTTTATCAGGGCTGCTCATCCACCACTGGTGTCCACCTTCACCCAACTCACATCTGTGACTCCAAGAAGCTGCAGCATGTGCAGAGGCCACACTCTGGCACCATCTTAGCAGTTGGGATAAGTCAGGTGGTGGGTGACCGACAGGCATCAAACTTGTCGGTGAGTCAGGGAGATATCTACCCCAGGGATGTGAAGACTTCTCTCAAAACAATTGATTCTAATGGCCATGAAGGCTGCTGAAGTAGGAGCTAAGGAGTGCTCAGAGCTTGGTCAGACCCCAAAGAGGCCAAGGTCATCCACAACCACCTGGACCAGTGCCAGTAATTCTAGCTTTTCTCTTGCCACTGGACTTCAATGACTTAGGAGAGAGTTAGGCTGAAAATTGTGTGCAATTCTGCCTCGCTCAAATCCAATTGCCACACAAGTGAAGACATTAGCCAGTGATGGCAATGACCCTCTTTGAAAATGAAGGGTGCACAAGGTCCCTTTTCTAGTCCAATCTACTCATTTTACAGGGACTAGAGAGGTTACATTATTTATGACAAGGCCACACACGTACTGAGAATCCAGGTCTTCTGCCTCCAAACCCACTGTTTTTCTCACTGTATCATGCTACCTCTTAGATCTTTGATGTATTAATGAATTGACTTTACAGACCTTTGTCACCTTGGATGAGTCTCTACTTCTCTGACCACAATCTCCTCATCTAGAAGATGAGAAGAAGATGGGCTATACCAATTGATTTCTAAGTACCCTATGAACCATGCTCATTTTGAAAGTCTTACTAGTTTCCCAATTCTATAGTATTTTTACTGCAAGGTCAAGTGCACTGGGAGCTTTTTATGATAATCAAGTTATTTTATTTACTACTGTTAAAAAGCATGAGGGAATTACCAGAAGCTTATCTTGACCTCATCTTCCTCCAGTTGAGCTTAGTTGTGCAGGACTTTCCTTGGTAGAAGAACCCCTCTAGGTCAGACAACTGATGCTCTGTGTCAGACTCTGCTCTCTCCTTCCGTCAGCTGCCAGCATCGATTATTGTCTATCCCGGCTGTCTTCTCCAGTTAGCATCATCAGGATAGCCAGCAGATTGAATCGTGATTAGTGATGGATGCAGCTGAATTGTGCCCGGGTCCTCCGCTGTACTCTACTAGGGAAATTCAATTGGCCACTGGTTCCAGACCATAAATCACTCTAAGGAGGGTGTCAAGAAAGCCTCAGTATCTCTGCTCTTGGGTCACAGGGGAAAGTAATCCTAGGAAGAAAAAGTGAGAACCAGAGATGTAGGACTATCAGTGCAGAATGTTGCAAACCCGGTCAGTTTAGATCGATTAATCCGTATTTATTGTCGCTCAGTTGTTTTAGTCATATCTGACTCTTTGTGACTCCTTTTGGGGTTTTCTTGGCAAAGATTACAGGAACTGATTGCTGTTTCCTTCCCAAGCTCATTTTACGGATGAGGAAACTGAGCTAAACAGGGCTAAGTGACTGATCCAGGGTCACACAACTATTAAGTGTCTGCAGCCAGATTTTTATTCAGGAAGATGAGTCTTCGGACTCCAGGCCTGTCTCTATATCCACTGTACCACTTACCTGCCCCAAAACATTTATTAAGAGCCTACTATGTACCAGGCACTATAATAAGCAATGGATTTTGATTCATGTGTTATTTGCTTTTGCTGAAACACTTTTTAAAAAAAAATTGCTAAAGGTGATGGCTAACTAGGTAGGGGGAAAAGAAGAAATATATTCAGAAATATAGGTGAAATAGAAACAAGAGATATCGATAAAAATTTTTAAAGAAAGAAAAGAAAGATTGCATAGAAAAGCAACTGTACTGTAGGACTGGAGGTTAAATTTCTTAATTTTCAAAAAGAGAAGAAAAGAAATATGTAAACTACATGCCAATTGGCTTGACTTTCATTTCTGGTGAAATTCTAGAATGTATAATTAAATAAAGTGATATCTAGAAAAGAAGGCTGTCATCGCAAAGAGTCAGTATGACTTCATGGAGAACAGGCCATGCCAGACTGACCAAATTTCATTTGGAAATGAGGGAAATACAACTTTTCTAGCTTGGATTTAATAATGTCTCTTATGAAATTATGGAATAGAGGGAGATGTGAGCTAGACAGCAGTATAATTGGTTAAATTCAGACTTGGCTAAATGAGACTAGACCCTCAGATTACTCATCTGTAAAATGACCACACTCAGAGAATAGTAATTAATGGCTTGACATCAATTTAAATATCTCTAGTAGAGCACCCCAGTGATCTGTTCTTGACCTTGTACTGTTTGATATTTTCGTCTGTGACTTCAATAAAGGCTTACACAATATGGTTATTAAATCTGTAGGTAACACAAAATGAGGAAGGATGGCTAACACTTGGTTAAGGTAGTCAGAATCCACAAAGATCTTGACAGGCTAGGTTGCTGGGCAGAATAAAACAACGTGAAATTTAATATGAATAAATGTGAAATCTTTACAATTGGGTTAAAAACTCAATATCACAAATATAAGATAGGAGAACAACAGCTAGGACTCAAGGATGTGCTGTTAAATATTTAACAACCAGCTTTCTGGGCAGGAGAAATGTGTGCAGGACACACTTTTAGTTGCATTATTAATACTTTCTCTATTTCTTTCTTAAGTCTAAAGAATCCACAGAACAACAAATCCAGCCCTGATTTGTAGCCTTTGATGATTTGTGAGCTGTAAATGCTCACACTGAAAATTTAACAATTTCTCATGAATTGCTAATAATACTAATTGCCCATCTCAGAGTTAGACACATGTGGTCTTTATGAGAATTGGTTTTAAAATATCATCTAAACCGGGAGAACATTGTATATAGTAACAGCAACATTGTGCAATGATCGACTTTGATAGACTTAGCTCTTCTGGGTGGCTCCCAGACCTCCCTGAGAGGCTCTTTTCAATTATCTATTTGAGAAATTGCCACTTGCTGAAGACAGTTGGCATCTTTGTTTAGGCTGCTCATTCGTGTCAGTTATGTCCGACTCTGTGACCCCTTTTTGGTGGCAAAGATACTAGAGTGGTTTGCCCTTTCCTTTTCCAGCTGATTTTAGAGATGAGGAAACTGAGGAAAACAGGGTTAAATGACTTGCTCTGGGTCACACAGCTAGTAAGTGTTTGAGTTTGGATTTGAACTCAGGAAAATGGGTCTTCTTGATTCTAAGCCCAGTGTGCTACCCACTGTACCACCTAGCCACCCCACTGGGGGCAATAATGAAATAAATTTAAATAGATAGTAACCTTAACCACCCACTAGCCCAGAACTCTTTGTATATAAATTCCATCTTGAGCCTCATTTCTGTGTTTTTCCTTCTGTTTTCTAGCCTCTCATTTTCTCAAATTAGAAGGAGAGACCTGATAATCTTGCCCAACTACACTGTAAAATCATCTTTGATGGTTTTCTTCTCTATTCTTATACTATTGGCAAATAAGTTTTGATTTGCAAAATGACCCATTAGTAGAAGGCTGTACCTGATGAATTCGATTCAGGTGCATTATGGAAAGGTAGGTATGGTCCAATGGAGAGAGTGCCAGACCTGGAGTCAGGAAGACTCCTCTTCTTGAGTTCAAATTTAACCTCAGACATTTACTTGCAGTGTGACCCCAGGCAAGTCACTTCACCCTGTTTGCCTCAGTTTCCACACCTATAAAATGAGTTGAAGAAGGAAATGACAAACCCCTCTAATATATTTTTACAAGGAAACTCCAAAGGGGGTCATGAAGAGTCAGACACAACTGAAACAACTGAACAATAACCCCTTATGGAAACAGGCCATCCAAGTTGGAAGAAACCTTAGAGGTCAGCTAGGCTAACCCCTTCAACTAACTAGGTAATCTAACCCTTCAACGTACAGCTGAGGAAACTGAGACCCAGCAGTGAAGTAACCTCCTCCAGGGAATTTTATTTTTCAGTTTCTAAAACACTAGAATTTACTGATCATAGATTTAGTGCTGGAAGGGCTATTGAAAGCCCTCTTGTGCCACAAGGTCCACAGAGGTAAATTGCTACTATGTATGGTTATGCAAGTGACAAGTAACAGAATTTGTATTCACATTCTCTCACTCCAAACCCAAACTTTTCTTCCCAACATACTGTACTTTCTCTCTTGAATTGCTAATAATACTAATTGCCCATCTCAGAGTTAGATACATATGGTCTTTATGAGAATTGGTTTTAAAATATCATCTAAACCAGGAGAACATTGTATACAGTAACAGCAATATTGTGCAATGATCAACTTTGATAGACTTAGCTCTTCTCAGCAATACCATGATCTTAGACATTTCCGAAAGACTCATGATAGAAAATGCTATCCACATCCAGAGAAAGAACTGTGGAGTCTAAAAGCAGATTGAAACATAGTATTTTCTCTTCTTCTCTCTCTCTCTCCCTTTTTTTCTTTCTCATGATTTTCCCCTTTTGCTCTGATCCTTCTTTCACAATGTGACTAATGTGGGAATATGTTTAATGCGATTGTACAAGTATAGCCTATAACAGATTGCATGCCATCTTGGGGAGAGGGAGGAGGGAGGGAAGGAAGGGAAGGAGAAAAAAAGTTGGAACTCAAAATCTTACAAAAGTGAATGCTTTCACATTACATGTAATTTGAAAAAATAAAATACTATTAAGTAGAAAAAATAAAAATATCTAATTAAGGCAAAGTTTATATGAACTCATGTATGTATATAACATGTATATTTGTCCACATGTGTATACATACTGCACACATATTGCCTGTGTGCTTATAAATTTGCATGTGTGTACCTATTACATTACACTATGTGTCTATCTATCTATCTATCTATCTATCTATCTATCTATCTATCTATCTATCTATCTATCTAAAATGTCCAGTTTCTTTTCCTAAACTTACCTTTTCTTTGTCATCTCTTGTATTCTTCCTCCAAAACAGATTCATTGAAAATCAAGAGATATAGCTGTTTATATTATAATTTCATCTTTTTTTGGATCAATCCTGTGGTTATATTTATATAGGGAACTTCAGATTAGGAATTCCCTCCAACAAATCTTTGAGAGTTACTTGGGGATTCAAAGATGTTAAGTGACTTATCTAGGGTCACAATATGTGTCAGAGACAGGACTGGAACTCAAGTGATCATAACTCCAAGGCTTGCTCTCAAGCACTATCCATTATAATACCACACTGCTTCTGATTGTACTTTAAGGAGGATTAGAAACCCTCCAAATCAACCCAACATCCACAATTCATTCACATCTTATCACTCTCACTATTGTAACAAAAGCAGACACTGAATCAGCAATCCCAAATCAAACCTGGCCATATCTGGAATTAATCAGTCTTACTCTATTGAGCAGTGTAAAGGTACCTGGTCCCTCCTGGTTCCAGACTTACCAACAAAAATCCCTGAGTCAGCTCAGAAAGGATCTGCCTGAGATTCGCCATGAGATGGGGAAAGGACTTCCCGGACAGGATGGTCTGTTGGTTTTTGGACCGTTGCAGGGCTTTCCCACCAATCCACGTCTATGTGTTGGGGTGCACTGTAGAACCAGGGCATTCGATAAGCAATGGACAACTGGTCAATCATAAACTCAGTGAGCTGGTTGGGGCACGTGGGTGAAACGTGTTTTAGTTTCACTGGTTCTGCATCAACCCACCCGAGGAATTTTTAAAGAGAAAGATTTAAACAAATAGTCAAGAAAGAAAAATCCAGGGTCACCTTCATTCACCCTGATGCCAACCAAAAGCGTACTTTTTTCATCACCTTTACTTACTTCATGCTCTAAGTGTTCTGAGGTAAATAACTGAGATAATCAATTAAGGGATCTCAGAGCCTATTTAGTCCAAACCCTTCTTTTACAGATGAGGAAACTGAGGTCCAAAGCAAGGAAGGTACATGCTCAAAGCTCATGAAAGAAGTAAGCCTCAAAAACAGGACTGGAGCTCACATTCCTGAATCTAGAGGTAGGACACCTTTCACTGCACCAAGCTAACTCTCCAGCTTAAAAATCTTTAAGAGCTATCTTTTAAAGATCTTCATCTAATTTCATTTCACTTTAGAACAGGAGTTCTTAATCTGGGGCTCATGACTTTGTTTTTAAAAAATTCTTTGATGGATATAATTCAATATAATTGATTTCAAATCCTACCTAAATCACTTACTAGCTGTATGAGCCTGGACAAGTCACTTAACCCTGTTTCCCTCAGTTTCCTCATTGTAAAGTGAGCTGGAGAAGGAAATGGGAAACCACTCCAGTATTTTTGTCAAGAAACCCCCATAATGGGGTCGCAAACAATCAGATATGATTGAAACAAATGAAAAAATTTTAAAAACATTCTGATAAGGGAACCACGGGCTTCACCAGATTGCGCAAAGGCTCCATCACACACACACACAAAGCTGAAGAGCACCCCAATGTGGAATTTCAAGGATATGCCATTTCATTCAAAGTAAGCATTCAAAAGTTTTTGACTTCTGAAGCACTTTTTAAATGCACAGAAAAAAAAAACAGAAAGAAGTTTAGAAGGAAATCCAGAGTAACAAGACAGCTTTGAAACATGTTGAATTTATTATGTACTTTTAAAAAAAATCAAACCATACCTAAGAGATTCATGATTTTGCACATAAATCCTCTTTTTTCTGTTCTGTTTCACATGTGGAAATGTTCCATTTTGGGGTTTGCTAACTTCAGAATAAAGAAAAAAGATTTTTTTTTTCTAATATAGGGAAATAAAAACCAATGACTGTTTGGCTCTAGCCCCCTGATAGAAACTTATGTGCAAAGATCAATATGGAACTGGAAGAGTTTTTTCCTTTACTACATTATGGCAATGCATCTTTGATGCTACTGATCTGGGTTCTCCCTCCATGTGTATAGACTGCAACCCACCTGTGCCTCTCTATGACTATAAACCCACTATGTGGGTTGGTGGAGAGAGGGAAGCACTGCATGTACTGGGGAGCCTTCTCAATTTCTTGACATCATATGGATTCCAACGTAGCACACAGGTAATTCATTGCTCCTACAAATGGCCAATTTATTTTTATTTTTCTGAGTGATTTCCCTGATGACCCTTTATGCCTTTTTTCCTTCACCCTCCTTATTTCACCTTAAATTCTAATCCAGTGGAAAAAGTCCCCTGATAAGCTCTCAGGGCCACCAGATTCTGAGTCCAGAGCATGTCTCTCAAAGTAGAATCCCTTGTGACTTGGTCAGAAATTCTTGAAAGATTTCTCAAAGTTCCCCCAAACACATTTCAGCCTCCAATATCTAGATGGAGGGCAGAGAAGAGTCGAGACATAATATTTAATAAGACATTTTAAAAAGTGGTTAAATGAAAGATGAATGAATCCTTCTCTCCCTCTGCCCCCAAAACAAACCCCACAAACTGATGCCTTCATGTTCAGTTAGCTAAATGATCAGTCAGGTTTTTTTTCAAACTTTTCCATAATGAGCAAATTTTAGATGTTAGGAGAGAATAATTCTCAACCTTCCAATCACTCTACAAAAACAGTCCAGCTTTAATGTCTATATCTCTCGTCTTCCCTTCCTCATCTCTACTTTACTCACTCCAGTGTAATTTGACTTCCATCCATCCCCATCGCTCTCTGCAGGGTCACATTTTAGGCCACTTAACCATCCAATCTGATGATTTTTTTCTCATTCTTCATTGGTCTTCACCTCTGCAGTTTTGACAGTACTGAGTTCATCCTCTGAATGGTCATTCTGTCCTTACTCAAATTCATTGACAGCGCCCCCTTGTGGCTTCATCTCTTGGCCTCTCTAAGTGCTCCTTCTGAGTCCCTTGCATATATTCCTTGAACTCTTCCCAAACTTTCACTGTGGCTATACACAGTGCCTACCAGAGTGTGCTGTGCACTGTAGGGAATGTGTTTGACAGATGTTTGTTGAATTGAATGGATTAAGAATCTGAGTTCCGTCTTGTCTAATTTTATAGCTCCCTGAGCACCTACCCAGTTTCCCAGAACACAACAAGCTACAGAGGCAAGCTGAATTAAATTGAATTCATTTTATATGAAGTTGAACTTCTAGTTTCTTATGGCAGAAACTGATCTGGATACTCTTCCCCACCAGTTCTTATTTTTGGGGTGGGGGGTAGCTGCAGGTCTGGGTCTTTAGAAATTTGTGAATATTTTCTTCCTTCTTTCAAAAAAAGCTTAAACTCATGAATAGCCTATCAAAATTAAGAGCTACAAAAATATACTTACTTGTTTCTGGGGTTTGGGGAAGTTTCTGGAGTAATAAATCCAATCCTCCCCTTTACTCCACTACTCCTACTACTCCACCCTCCTACTTTCCCAGTCCAGCCTTCTTTTTCTCTTGATACCTCCACCAAGACCAGCAGCTTAGACCTGGAACCTTTGGAATTTTATGGGAAATGGGAATGACCAAAAAGAGAACATATCCTTTGTCCGGCTCTCTGTCCTTGTCCCCCTATGATCCCCAGTGATGCCGATAATCCTCTACTCTGAAGAGAGCTTCAGCTTCATTCTGAAGGGATCAGAATGACAGCAACCCAGTTATCTCTCATCTTCACAGATCATCCACAAGGGAGGTTGAGTGTGATCTCATTTAGTTTATGAAGAATTTTGTGGTGCTTCAAGAAGGTGCTTTCCAGATCCCCCTTAATACGAGTGCCTTCCCTCAGCTGATTGCTTACAATTTATCCTGTTCATAATTCCTCCCCTATGAGGCTATGAGTTCTTTGAGAACAGAGGCCATCTTTTGCCTTTCTTGGTAACCCCAGTGATTAGCACAGTGCCTGATAATAAATGTTTTTTGACTGACCAACTGGTCTCCTCAAGAAAGGACCACACACTTTCACCCCTAATAGAGCAATATTCTCTCATTCAAGGGAACTTGGGATATAGCAAGCTTGTCTTAGACGCCACGTAAAGGAGTTTATCGTAAGAACAGAGTTGTTAATAACTTTGTTATAAAATGGTCTCACTGCTAAATAAGACATGATGTGAACCAGAGAACTGTAACCTCTCTGAAGGAGGGGCTGTCTCATTTTTGTCTCTGCATTCCTAGTGCCTAACACAGTAAAGGGCCATACCCTGACTACTTCTTAAAGAGGCCTATTCACTCAATGGACATTACCTCCCTCTAAGTCAATACTTGAAAAGGCCAACGTCCCCCATTGCATCCTGGGCTGTGTCCAGTCATCCTGATGAATATCTGAACACTAATCCAGACAACTCAGGAGGAGAAAGTGGGGCTAGTGACCTTGCACAGCCCTCTCTCACTCAAAACAAAGTTCAGTGCAAGTCATGTCATCATTTCTCTGATGCCATGGTCTTCTTCGAAAATAAAGGACAAACACAACTTGGTGAATAATAGGCCTTTAATAAATACTTACAGAAGTCAACATTATGAGAACTTTCATGGCTTGTGTACATATTATGAAACATATTTATAGCCCTATGTACACAAGTTAATTCAATAGACTGCATATACACGTATATCAAAGTCAGTGCCGTTTTAAGTTATTCAAGCTTAAAACTATATTTATATGTGTGTAACCAAAATAAAGGAAAGATCTATGAGTAGGCTTAGGGGATTTTAATTGGGGAAATTCCTCTATCAGGTAAGATAATAATAGCAGTATATAACCTCTTTCAAATTACTTGTCTTCTCAATGAAGGAGTTGGGAAGAGAGAGGAAGAGAATTTGGAACTCAAAAAACTTTTTCAAATGTTAAAAAATTGTTTTTCCATGTAATTGAGGAAAAAATAAAATTTTAAATATTTTTAAAAATAGTAATACATGTATTTATGCATAAAATATGGGATTTGCAGGGTGGGATGGGTTATCTTTTGATTCACACCTATAACTTCATCATTGTAGGGAAGTCCCTCATGAGGAAACTCCCTCTCCTAAAGCAGGTCATCACCTTATCTGTAACTCATAGACTTAGAAGGTCATCAAGAACACGGAGATGTGACATTGTCTGCCAAGGATCACGTGGCCAGAGTAGGTCAGAGGTAGAACGTGAACCCAGTTTTTCCTGGTTCTAAGACTCTCTATTCACTGCACCACGCTTCTTCTACTGTTCCTCCATCCACAGCACCCCACCTCCCAACTCTGGGCATGTCCCCTGTTTGTTCCCCATGTTCTCCTCCCTCATCTTTACCTCCAGGCTTCGCTGGCTTCCTTCAAGTGTCAGCTAAAATTCTACCTCCTGGAAGAAGCCTTTCCCAGTCCTTGGTCCCCTGCCTTCCCTCTGAGATCACTCCTAGAATTTATGCATGTGTGTGTGTGTGTGTGTGTGCACATATGTAGAGAGAGAGAGAGAAATTATGTATACATAATATTTGTATTTATTTATATATAGGTATATGGATATTTATATGGATACCAATAAGTCAATATCTCTTGTTTTTACATAGTCATTGCTATGTGGTCTCCCCCATTAGACCACGAGTTTCTTCAGAGCAGGGGATGGTTTTTTTTCCCCTTTCTTTGAATCCCTGTTTCTTAGCACAATGCCTGGTACATAATAAGTGCTTAATAAATGCTGGTTAATTGACTAAGTATAAATTATACATATAAACATATGAATGTATGTATACATGTATACACACATGTACATATGTATATATATGAACATATACATACATTTGTATCTAGTTTGGCATTCAACTTGTGATTTCACTGATATGGGAACTCTTGGATGAGGAATTCCTCTGTGTATGTGATGTGTTTGTGTGTACATTTGTATCTAGTTTGGGATTAGATTTGTGATTTCAGTGATGTGGGGAACTCTTGAATGAGGAAATTTCTTCTGCCTGTGCAGATTGGAAACTTCTCTGCAACTTAGAGTCTTCAAGAGTTATCCAGAGCATGAGGAGGTTTCCCAGCATCACACAGTCATTACAGCTTAGAGTCTTCAAGAGTTATCCAGAGCATGAGGAGTTTCCCAGCGTCACACAGTCATTATGTATACGTAAAAGGTGGCTTCCTGCCTCCAAAGGGTGCTCCTCTACCCACTAAGCCATGATGCCTCCCAGGGTTGGGAATATATTCCATGTACACACATCCACACCGCCTCTGACACATAATGGCTCCATCTCCCAGGCCCATGACTTTGAATGGACTGTTCCCTATTCCCAGAGGCAGGGGCGGGAGCCAGCTCCAACCAGTTCTTGAAAGCCAATTGTTAAGAGTTTCAATGTGAGCATTTACAGGTCAAAAAGTAGCAAACGCTGCAAATCAGGACTTGATTTATTGTTTTGTTGATTTAAGAAAGTAATGGAGAAAAGTGTTAATAACTCAGATGAAACTAAAAAGTATGCCCTGTTTCTGTTTTTTTTCTGGAAAGATGGTTGTTAAACATTTGTCAGCATGCCACTGCCCAAAATACTCTCCTTCCTAACTCATTACCTCGTAGAATCCCTGACATCTTTTAAAATTTGACTCAAAAGCTATCACCCTCAGAAGAGCTTACCTTCTAAAGTTATCTCCCACCTACTCTGTATGGATCATATATGTACTGATTAGCATATCTATTGACACCCTTTTAGAAGACAAGGTCAGCAGCATGGTACAGAAAATGTGTTAAGAATCCCTACTCTGGATGTGCCTAGAAGGTCCTTTCCAACTTGGAAAGTTCTGGGATTCTGTGTTTAAATCAATGCCCTAACTCCCATGACCAGCAGATGGCACAAGACCTGCAGTAGTAGGACAATTTGCTGGCAAGTTTGATTTTCCTCTAAGTTCTGTTCTAGCCCTACTATCACGTGATCATGCCTTCATGCCTTATAATCACTCTCTGGAATCTGAGAGATGAATGGATAGATGTCTCGTTCACTGAGCTGTCAAAAATCACAACTGACTTTCTGACACATGAAACTGACCCCAAATGATTCACTTTACCAATCATTTATTAAGCACCTATTGCATGTTAAACTCGATAGCCTATGTAAAGTGCTTTGAAAACATTGTGCTTTATAAATTCTAGTAATTATTTCTGATAACTGTGTTTGAGAGGAGTCAGATAAGTTATTTTTAATGTGTCAGATTCATATGTGATATCATCTTGGGATATCATCCTCAACACTGTGAGACAAGTGTTGGCAATGGAGTTAGAGGTCCAATTGTCCAGACATTTCAGTCATGTACAACTCATTTGGGGTTTGCTTGGCAAAAATACTGGAGTGGTTTGCCATTTCCCTCTCCAGCTCATTTTACAGATGAGGAAACTGAGGCAAAAATGGTTAAGTGATTTCCCCAAGGTCATACAGATGGTAAGTGTCTGAGGCCAGATTTGAGCTCATAAAGATGAGTTTTCCTGACTCCATGTCCAACACACAACGCCCAGCTGCCCCATGGAATCAGAGGACTTGGTTTTAAACTCCAACTTTGCCACCTATCTGTATAACCTTGGGCAAATTATTTAGTCACTCGGGCCCTCAATTTCTTCATCTGTGAAATGAAGGGAAATGGAGGTGGAGGAGATGGCCCCTAAGGACCCTTCTGCATCTAAATGATGATCCTGTCATCCTGATAGCCTCTGTTTTCTCCAACCTGACTGCTTACTTCCTCTTAGTCCCCATCCCTCTGGGTTATGAGATTAAGATAAATTTTAGAGAGTAGAAATAAGGTTTTGAGGCCTTATAACTAGAGATAAAAAGCAGACTTCCTAAGGGGAAAAAATACATTAATTCCTCCTACTTATATGCTGTGCTAAAGGGTTTGATGTGCTAAATAAAACTGACAGGTATAGTCAAAAAAGGTCAGCCATAAAGCATTACCAAGGAGAATTGCAGAATCAATCATCTCAGCCCTGTAGGATTTGTGAGAAAATGCAAGGACTATTAGAGCCAAGGTCATTTCATGTTAGATAGAACTCCCCCTCCCCATCTACTCCAATATTCTAGAAATGGCCTATAGGAAGCCCAGAGGCTTTCAAAAGAATAAAGCATGCCCTTTCAATTTAGCTCTGAAGGGAAAGGTAGATATCTTAATAATTTAGCCAGACCTGGGCAGCCCTGGAGGGAAGAGAAATAGAAATGACTGCCTTGAAAAAAAAGAGGTTTAACATGTATACAAAACTAATTATAGCAGCTCTTTTTGTGGTGGTCAAGAACTGGAAATTGAGAGGATGCTCATCAATTGGAGAATGACTGAACAAGTTGTGGAGTATGAATGTAATGGAATACTATTTTGCTCTAAGAAATAACGAAAAGGCAGACTTCAGAAAAACCTGGAAAGATTTACATGAACTGATGTTGAGTGACACGAACAGAACAGGAGAACATTGTACACAGTAATAGCAGCAACATTGTGTGGTGATCAACCATGATAGATTTAGCTCTTCTCAATAATACAGTGATCCAAGTCAATTCCAAAAGATTCGTGATAGAAAATGCTAACCACATGGAGTCCGAGTGCAGATCAAAACAGACTATTGCATTTTTGTTGTCCTTTTTTGTTTCTTGTGGTTTTTCCTTTTTGTTCTGTTTCTTCTTTTACAACATGACTAATGTGGAAATATGTTTAACATGATTGTACATGTACAGTCTATATCAGATTGTTTGCTGTCTTAGGAAGTGGGTGGGAGGGAAATTTGCACCTTAAAATTTTTCAAAAATGAATATTGAAAACTATCTTTACATGTAATTGGCGGAAAATGCTATTAAGGAGGAAAAGAAAATAAAGGGTTAAAAAAGATCAAGAAAACCACTCAGCTCATTTTGAATGTTTTCTAAAAGGGGCATCATTTTTCTTAGAGGAAGTAGAATAATTTCAGCAGTCTTTCTAATCATAATTTTAGGAAGGTGTTTTAAATTATTTTTATCAAAATGACTGAAAATTAATAAATTACTTTAGAAAGGCTGCTGGGGGTTGGTAAAAATAGTTTTCTATAAATGAAAGACTTATCTATAGCCTTGCTTTTACTTATATCCTTCAATGAGCATTTATTAAGTCATCAGCCTCAGTCTCTCCTCCAGAGTCATCAAAATGGGATACCACTAATACCTGGGGGATGAAGAAAGGCCTTGAAAGAAAAGAGGTGGGGAGGAGGAGCATTCCAGCTATGGGTCTGTAGAAGGCTCCTAAAGCCAGGAATCCTGGTTATAGAATAACCTATAATTATCAATTATTATTTAAGGTACTCATGTACATCTGAAACAATTAAAATGGAATTAGATATATATATGTCATAGTGGATTGGATCCAATACATTCATAGATTTAGTGCTAGAAGGGATTTTAGAGGTCATCCAATATGGATCCCTCCATTTAATAACATTTATATAGTACTTTAAGTGTTACAAAGAGCTCTACAAATATTATCTCATACATATATGTCTGTAACATATATACATATATACAGATACATAGAGAGATTGTGTGTGTGTGTGTGTGTGTGTGTGTATGACTGGTTGGTTGTTTTCCTTTGTTTTCGAAGATCCAAAAGATATCACTATGCTAGAGTCAAGTTACCGTGCATCCAACTGTGGCTGATCAGACCAATACTAGCTCAGAATGTTGTACCACAGGTCGGGCACAAATAGTCTGTGTGAACATTTGGGGAGGATTCTCTAAATCTGTGCATCTTGCATTTCTTTTGAGCTGCTGCAGGTCTCAGATGTGGGCATGCTATGCTGAGCGGTCCTGTGTCAGTACCTCTCATGTCACACAATCAATTTCAAAGTTCTTAAGAGAGACCCTGAGAGCATCCCTCTGACCACCATGTGAGCGCTAGCACTGTGGGAGTTCTTCATAAAAACAGCCTTTTAGGTAAGTGTACATTTTCCATTCAAACAACACGGCCAGTCCATCAGTCATGTTCTCTGAAGTAGAGTTTGAATGCTTGGCAGTTGAGCTCGAGCAAGGACTTCAGTGTCTGGTACCTTATCCTGCCAGGTGATCTTCAGAGTCTTCCTGAAAATCCAAATAGAAGCGATTCAGTTTTCTGGCATGGCGCTGGTAGATTGTCCAAGTTTCACAGGCATACAACAATGCGCCCAGCACAATGGCTCCATAGACCTTCGGTTTGATAGTCTAATACCTCTTCTCTCCCACACTTTCCTTCAGAGCCTCCCAAACACTGAGTTAGCTCCGGCAACATGTGCATCAACCTCATTATCAATGTGTCTATCCCTGGAAAGTACACTACCAAGGTAAGTGAACTTTGCCCAGAGCATTCAAAACCTCCATTTGTGGTAACCGATGGTTCTATGGATGGGGTGGTGGTGGCTGATGGAGCACTTGTGTTTTCTCAGTGTTAATTATTAGGCCAAAATTAGCACAAGCAGCAGAGAATTGATCCATACTTTGTCGCATCTCAGCTTCAGAGGCTGCACTGAATGCACAATCATGTGCAAACAGAAAATCATGCATCAACACTCCCTCCACTTTGGTAGCGTTTTCAGTTGGAAGAATTTACCATCAGTGTGATAGCTGACGTTGATTCTGTGTTCATTATCACTGGGGGTATTTGACAACATGGCTGAAAAGCATGGGAGCAAGCACACAGCCTTGTTTCGCTCCTGTGATGACTGGGAAAGCATGAGAGCATTGTCCATTATCCATTATCCAGAATCCGGGCAAGCATGCCATCATTAAACTGATGAATTTCTCCAGGCCACTAAATTTTGACATATTTTTCCATAAACCCTCATAACTGACAGTATCAAAGACCTTGGTTAGATTTACAAACGTTGTGTACAGACCTCTGTTCTGCTCTTGGCATTTCCCCTGGAGCTGTCAGGCAACAAATACCCTATCAACCATTCCTCAGCCCTTTCTAAAGCCACACTGGCTCTCAGGTACATGGCCTAGGTGAAGGATCAGACTATTAAGGAAGACTTTAGCAAGAATCTTGCCAGCAATGACTAGGAGGGAGAACCCCCTGTGATTGTCACAGGACAATCTGTTTCCTTTACCTTTACAGAGATGGACAACCTTGAACTCCTGGGTGATAACCTCTTTTTTGCCATATAATTTCAGTCAGCTTTTGTATAGCAGTGGACCTTGCAAATCTCAGCTGGAACAGAATTAGCATCAGGAGCTTTGCCACACACACACACACAAGCCTAATGGCATTCAAAATCTCTTCTTCAGTTGCACCTTCAGCTAGGAAGAAATTGACTTGAACCAGAGGTAAATTGCTAATGACTTCAGCATTGATTAAGCATGGTCTCTTCAGAATACTACGGAAGTGTTCAACCCATCTCTGTAAGATCATGTCCTTTTCATTAGTTGATGTGGCTCCCTCTGAGTAAATGAGATGCACCATGGGTCTTTGGCCCATAAATAGCCTTCAGGGCATCATAAAAGCATTTTGGATTGTTACTATCAGCATAAAACTGAATTTCATCTGCCTTCTTACTGAGCCAAGAATCCTGTATCTCTCTAAGCTTCCCTTGTACTTTACTTTTGATGGAATTAAATGCTGTCTTCTTAGAGGTGGATGAACTATCCTGCTGGTAAATCCTGTGGAGTTCTCATTTTTCATTCACCAGCTTCTGAATTTCCCCATCAGTTTTACCAAGCCAGTCTTGTGTTTATGAGTGTTCTGACCCAGAGGAGCAAATGCAGTGCTATACCCCAAATCTCCGAAAGCTTCCCACTCCTTTTCTGCTCACCTGTTGTCAACTATGTGTTGGCTCAACTTTCACTCAAAGTTAACAACACATGGTTCTCCCTCAGAGAAGAACTCTAATCTGTTGACATTAATTCTTCTGATAGTCATTTTGACTTGGGGCTGCTGTTTTTGTTGAATGTGAATATTTAGGATGGAGAAGATAAGTCTATGATCTGTCTAGCACTCTGCACCACACATAGCCTTCATCACTCTCACATCCTATCTGTCTCTTCTCCTTACAATCACATAGTCTATTAAATGCCAATATTTACTGTGAGGGTGCATCCATGAAGTTTTATTGCTCTTAGGTAAATGAAAGACGGTGTTAGTGATGAAAAGGTCATGAGATATGCAAGTCTTCAGTAGAAAGTGACCATTGCTGTTGCTGTTTCCAACATTCCTCTCTAGGACTCCCTGCCAAGTATGGTAGTCTGAGCCTACTCTAGCATTAAAGTCACCCAGAATTGTAAACTTGTCCTCTTTGACACATTGATGACAAGGGTCTCCAGGTCTTCATAAATGTTTTCTTCAGTTTCATCAGGGTTCGTCATGATGGGAGCACAGACACTGATGATGGTGGCATGATGGTTTCCTACAAGTGGCAATCACATTGTCATGAGCCTGTTGTTAACTCCTTTTGGTAGACATACAGACTTGTTGACTATATTAGTTCTGATTGCAAAATCTATGCCAGCTTCATGGTGCTCCCTTTCACTGCGGTCACTCCAGAAGAATGTGTATCCAGGTTCACTTTCAGTAAGATGGCCTTTACTTGCCAGCCTTGTTTCACTCAGGGCTACTATTTGGATGCTATGTCAACTGAGTTCTCTTGGAACAAGACCTTTTTGTGTTTCAGGTCTACTGGAATTTGTGTTGTCTATAAGTGTGCACACATCCCATATGCCAATGGTGAGTAGAATTGTCTTTGCAGATGTTTTTGTAAATTTTTTTGTGTTTCAGCCACAGGGTAGGATCCTGCCTACCATGGTAATGGGACCAGGGTTGGGTAAGAAGACAATTTTTAGGGCATCTTTTCTAGTCCCTTCCTCATACCAGGAGGTGAGCAATGAATGGTATCCTTAAAAGGCTACTCAGACACCCAGGGGGCTGCCGAATCCCCCTGCTGTATCCAGTGAGAAGACAACTCTATGGCCCAGGATGCCTGTGCACAGGATTATGACTATAGTTTCCAATGTATCTGCACTGCTGCTTCATCAGTTGCCTGTCACCACAGGACAAATAGATAGGTAAAAATGGCAAAAAATGGTATAGGTGATATCTTTTGATTCAATGTGTAAATTGGATTTAAGTGAGGCAGGGTTGCATGAAGGCATAGGCCTCACGGGTCCAGAGTCATCACAGTCTAGTAGCAGGGCAGAATCAAGATGACTAGCGATGGTTCAAGATGCAGTTTCTTCAATGTCTAACCAAGCTGTAAGCGCTCCACATCACCTACTTCAGCTGTACCTTCATGGCTGTTGAAACAAATTGTTCTCATCCACCTATTTCACCAGGGGAAGCCTTCACATGCTTGGGGTAGACACCCCCCTAACTCACCAATGGGTTTGAGACCCCTTGGTTACTCTCAACCTGGTTTATCCTGTCTGCTGAAATGGTTCACCAGGGTGTGGCTGTTGCGCATGCTACAGCTTCTTAGAGCCACATGTGGACACCAGAGGTGGATGAGCAGCCCTGAAAAGGTCTCGGCAGCCATCACACCAGAGGTACTAGTGCTGTCTGAACATACCTTACACCCCATGTGTATATGGATAGATAGATAAAAATAAATAGATATATACCTGTATATATAGAGATAAATGCATATATATAGATATGTCTATATAGATATATAATGTACAGATACATATATGTGTATATTACATATGAGGAAATAGGGCCAATGTCACACAGATGGCAGAACTTGAATTCTGACTCCCAGGTCTTGGGGTTCCAAATGTAAATTACTTCCCACTGCTTCTTGCTTTAAAGAGTTTCATGAATCTACAGTGACCATAGGAGAATATGGTGGTACTTGGTGTATCTAAGACACTCCAACAGGTATATTATTTCACTACTACAGGGACCAGACCATTTGCTAAACTCATTAGGCCTCCAAATGTTATGGTCTAGAAGGCTAATATGCCACTGCTCTTTATTCTGGGGGATCTAAGCAGAAGAAGAAAAGTAGAAAAGAAGTTACTCAAAGTGACAAAACTTTTGAAGGATTAGACTCTGTTATGAATCCCCATGTAAAACTATTAAGATAAAAACCCTAAGTGACATGAGAGCAAAACAGAAGTTTTCCCCCATCATGACCAACCTCATGAAATTGCTTGCTTAAAATGGTCACTTAAACAACACCCCAGCATTTTCTATCAAGATGAGTGTGCGTCATGGAGAAACACAGTGTTCAGTTACTACTGCATCTCCTTTAGATGACACAGCTCTTTCAGAATTAAAAACAATCCTGAACAGTTTCCTAAGGAAAGGCCAAGTGCTGGAAATGGAGGTTAAGACAGACCCTTCAGTCATGGGAGGAATGATTGTTTGTGTAGGAAAGAAATATGTGGATGTGTCTGCAAGAACCAATATCCAGAAGCTAAGCAGGATTATGAGGGAAACTGTTTGAAAGTCACATTTTTTCCACAGTTCATCAACGAAACTTCCAAAAGTTATGGAGACAATGAAGTACTTGGAAAAAAATTTTTAAAGTTTCATTATAATGTACAATATTTTGTTGAATTCTAGGACAGTGAATGGATTACCCTCAACCATAAGTAGTGAAACGAATATTCAGCCAGGGCTTAGGGGCTTTCCAAGCCTAGAATAACATGGTGTATGTAATTCCTTCAGCTCATTCCTACCATTTCCCCTGGGTTTGGATGGACTGTCCAAGAAATAAGTCATCTCTCACCAGAAAATGGAGCAAAAGAACTCAGAAAATAGTCATTTCTCAAGGTCTAGCACGCCCCCTGGTGTTCATTTGGTATAAATCTTTGTCCCCACTCAAAAGTCCTTTTCTATAGAGGAGACAAAGGAATCAATTGTGGTTTTAGACGCTGCAGAATGGGAAGCAAGGAGGTGGTCACAGCAGCGGCGAGAAAGCATGGGGGTTGAGTTCAAATCCTACTTCAGATACCTACTATGTGACCATGGGCAAGTCCCCTTAAGTCTTTTAGCCTCAAGGGCCCCACCTGTAAAACAGGGATTAATCATGGCACCTGCTCAGAGGGCTTCTGTGAGGAGAAAATGAGGCGATCTCTACAAAGCCCATCACAATGTTGGTTGTGACTGCTAATGGTTTTCACGGTACTACGGGAAAAAACAGACAAAGATTTGTTCCACCTTCCAGGAGCCCCTTTATTCATTTTCCAGCTTTAGAGAAACATTTCAGCCCCTCTAGAAAGGGTAAGATCCCCATCACACCCTTTCACTGACTGAGAAAAGGAAAAGTTTTGACTTGTTCCAACCCTTTTATTACCCAGGAGATGCCAGAATAAGATGCCACGTGGATAAACAAAGAGAGAAAACACCCTGAGAAATCCTGCTTCTCTCTCAGACTGGGTTTCCCTGAAGCTTCAGTATCAATAGAGGGGTCGGGGATGGGGGAGTGAGGATGGGAGTAGGGGGTAGGGAAGACCACATCTGTATGCCTTCTCTGCTTCTGTAGAAACAATCTGAATGAGGTGTATTGAGTTTGAAAGGGGAGAGGGAACTGTTCTCAAATCTGGTACCAGCACCCCTGCCCCCCCCCCCCCGCCATTTTTTCAGTCACACCCTTCTGACCCCTCATGGACTCTAGAGTCTTTAAGAGTGAAAGGATGCTGGGAATTTGGCAGCCTCAAAGAGCAGCATCTTCTCCTTTAACAGGGAGGGCCAACCCTGAGTCATTTGTGTTTAAACACCCTTTCTTTCCTTTGTTTCACACTGGGTCTTCCCTGGCTACCTCACTGGGCTGACTCTGGGCAAAATGAGGAAACAGTTGCTTTGTCCTCTTCCGACCTTCCATCTGAAGCTCCCGGTGAAACTATTTGGAGTTTTATTCCTAGTGGGGGCTTCTCTATCAATTGTCATCAACTCCTGTTGCTGGGGTGTTCGTCATAAGGTTATAGATGTAGAGCCAGAAAGGATTCCAGAGACAAGGAAGTCTTTCCCTTCTCCCCCTCCCTATTTTACAGTTGAAGAAACTGAAGCCTGAAGAAGCTTAATGTTGCTCAAGCTCAATTGTCATACTCTGGTACTGCACCAAGTTCCTCTGACTTCCCAGTATCTTTCTTTCCACCAAAAGAGATGAGAAGGGTGTCTGCTCACCCATGTTTGAATAATTGGGACCTCTTGAAAACTCAAAGGAAAGAAATTCTAATTCCTGACTTTCTGATGACTGAAAAAGGGAAAGATCTTTGGGTAGTCCTTTCAGTTACCCTGAAGGCAGACTCCTACACTATCTGTTTAGTATTTATTAGTCTGTTTATTTGGACCTGAGACTTCATAGGTGTAAGAAATTCCTGGTATGGAAAATCATTCTACCGATGCTGTTGTGTAATAATTTATAGTCTTAATAATTTATGGTCTTAGATATCTGGAGTACTGAGAAGTGACCATCCCTGTACATAGTTATCTACTTCAGAAGGAGGACTTGGACAGAGTCCTTTGTAATGCTAAGCCTGATCCCTCACGAGGAACCAGTCCATGTCACAGGTGAAAGGGATCTTTGAGTTCTGCTAGTTCCATCTTCTTCAGTGCAGCTTAAGTCAATTCAACAAAAAATATTTATTGCCATGGTCACACTTTTGTAAGGCTGACAAAGAAGGAAGGAAGAAAAGAAGGAAGGAAGGAAGGAAGGAAGAGGGGAGGAAGGAAGGACCAAAAGGAAGAAAGAGAAAGAAAAAGAGGGGAAGGAAAAAAGGAAGGTTGGAAAGGAAAGAATGAAGGAAGAAAAGGAAGGAAGGAAGAAAGAAAGAAAGAAAGAAAGAAAGAAAGAAAGAAAGAAAGAAAGAAAGAAAGAAAGAAAGAAAGAAAGAAAGGTAGAGGCTTCTACCCTCAAAAGAAAGATGAAACGACTTGTACTCAGTAAGTTAGTTGCAGGACCAGCATTGGACCAAAGTGTCCTGATGGGAGCCTCTGGATGCTATGCCCTCTGCACCTTATAGATAGGAACCATCCTTCTTCCTAACAGAGGGGAACCAAGCTTAAATGCCTAGGAAATTTGATCAGAACTTTTTCTTACTGTTGGTAGACTGAATTTTGTTTAGACTTGCTTGTGCTAAAATAAATAAGTCGGCACTTCCTAGAAATTGGGACCTTCTTGTCAGCTAGAAGATATAACAAGTACAGTTCAGAGGTGTGCCTCACATTAATCAATCAATTAATTCATTGATTAATGGTAAAGAATCACTGTCTTTGGGAAATGACATGTTCCCAGATCCAGTTTTGCCTGATTTTCGTCCACTTGGGCACAATTTACATCCAGGTTAGAGCTGAAGACCTTCCATTTTCATTCCCTAGCCCCATATTCCTCCTTATAGTCACCAAAGACTTGACCTGGCTTTTGTGAGCCCTGGTCCTAATTTACTGTATCCAAGTTCCTTCACTTCTCTGGGCCTCAGTTTCCTCATCTGTAAAAATAAGAATATAGACTATCAACTCCTTGAAGGTAGACACTGTTTTACATTTTCTGACTCTCTATTCCCAGTACCTAGCACAGCACTTTATGCAAAATAGATGCTTAATAAATGTTTTAGATTAAGTTTCATGAGGCTGAGATCACATCATCCAGTAAACTGGGGAAGCAGCATAGTTGAGTGGAAAGAGTGATAGAAATGGAGTAAGAGAACCTGTGTTCAAATCCCGTTTGCCACCTGAGTAACCTTGGGCAAGGTACTTTACATCTCTGGCCTCAGTTTCCTTGTCTGTAAAGTAAGCGATTGGATTAGATGATCATGAACATGTCTTCCAACTCTAGATCTATGATCCTACTTCTGATTCTAACTGAAGTCATCATCTTCCCTCAACACCTCTCATTCTCTCCATTATAACATTATCCTCCCAGTCCTTTCCTTCTTCCCTTTTCCTCCCCTCCCATTTCTAATCAGCCGCCATCATCCCTTGGAGCCATTCCTCCTCTGTGCTCCGGTTGTTCATTCTAGTTGCAACCACATCAGCTCAGTTTTTTACCTTTTCTTGTGCTGATCAGTTCACAGCTTTCTAATTTGTCATCCTGCTACTGGTCTGACGTTGACTCTGCTGCCCATGTGGTTTTCCCATTTGGAATGTGGCCTGGGAGAATGACCCTAGAGTCAAGAGACTTCAAAGCATCCCTTGACAAGCCACCCCCACGAAAGGGCTTTGCCCCAGTCTGTCCTTGCTCATCTTGCCCTCCCTTGTAGTAATAACAACATTTACACTGGGCCTTCAGATTTACAGGGTGCTTCATAGATTTTCTTATTTCATCTTCACAAAACTGCTGTGAGATAGGTGATATTGGCACACTCCTCATTTTTATGTGAGGCAACTTAAGTGACTTGTCCAGGGTCACACAGTTAGCAAGTGGATGAGGCAGGGTTTGAACTAAAGTCTTCCTGATTCCAAGTCCAGTGCTCTGTACACAAGTTGTATTATCCTCATTCGCACCAATGGTAACAACAACCTAAAAACCCAGCATTCATGTTGTGCTTTATGATTTGTAAAGCACTTGACCTACATTAACTCATTTGATTCTCATAACAACTCCATGAGGTGGGTGTTATTATCCCCATATTTTATAGATCAAGAAGTTGAGGCAGATAGTGAAGTTAAGTGGCTTACTTAAGGTCACATAGCTAGGTAAACGTCTGAGGCAGAATTTGAATTCTGGTCTTTTGGACTCCAAAGACCTCCATTCAGTTCCCTGTGCCGCCTTGCTATGCCTCTACGTAATAAATCAAATGTAAATTCTTCGAGGGACAGAATTCTGTCAGTGTCAATTTTTGTATTCCTATATTTGTTTATTACATGTTTGTTGAATCGAATTTGTCCAAATACGTTGCAACAAAAACGTAATGAACAAACAAAAAAGCAATAAACAAAAAGAAATACATTGCAAGCTCATTGAAAGCTGAAATTGTTATATTCAATTTCTCCAGCACCAAAATGACTTGCGTACAATAGGTACCTAATAAATGTTGTATTGAATTAAACTGGAAGAAACTGAAAACATCTACAGAATTTGATTAATCCTAAATCTGGACACAGACATTTCACTAGTACCATTTTTCCCCCTGGAATAAAATGACTTGGGTATGACATAGCATGAGGTTCAACAAGGAAGGAAAGACTTTTTTTTTTGCCTATCTCAGAATGCCTGATAGTCTTTTGGATTTAATACTGTTTGGTAAAAAGAGAGAAAATACTGCCCAGAAGTCAAAGCGTAGGAGTTTACTATATCTTAGATCATGCCTAAGAATCATGAAAATGGACATTCACCAATTTCCTTTGATGATAAAGTTGTTTGGGGATGACTTCTCAAGGAATTAGTGTTAAAGAAATGCTGAATGGTGGAAAGATCATAGAACCAGTATTCAGATTTTCCAAGAGTCTAATCCCAGTTATGCTACAAAATAAATGTATGACTTTGGACAAATCACTTCACTGCTTTATTTTCTCATCTGTAAAATGGGGACTTTAGGCTAGGTGACCTCCAGCTTTCAAGTTTGGATTCTATAAAAACAAATAGGACAGTTGATCTCTTCAAAGTTGAGAGAGGAGAACAAGTGCCTAGTTTTGTGGAAAGGGCCTTGAATGACCACATTTGGAAGACATTAACTTCCTACAACAATGTTGTCCAAATATGGTGCCAGGGCACTTGTGTGCTGTCTGAAGCCCTGTATATTGCAGCCAGGTGTGTGGAAGATGTTATGCAATGGTGTGTCCAGAACCTACAAAAGACATTGTTCTGATGGGTCAGTAAAAATGTTAATGAACTTTCCTTCTCCCTTCCCCATACCCATTTATTGAGCTCCCTACTTTCCCTCCCTCAGTTCCTTGGCATGGAAATTAATGTATTGTGTATTATGTCTCATGTATCGTGTGATGGTAAGAGTGATGAAGCACGTCTCTTTGGACACATGCCTTGTTAATTACATTATCTATTCCCTCCTGGTTCCCACAGTTCCTATTATCATTTTCATTAATTTTTCATGGGAATCTATGTGTGTAGATGAACTCTGAGTTTGTTTGGCTGGCAGGCATAGACTTGTCATCTGAGGAGCAGGAGGAGAGGATGGGTGTGCCTAGTGTGAGGATGGAGGTTGGCAAACGTGAGCAGGATGATAAATGTTTTAGTGGGTCTTTGAACCCTGACAACCACCCTCTTCCACCAGAGACATGGATTTCCATCACATGGCCTTTACAAAGAGAGTCCCCATGGTGGGGCTGAAGCTGAACAGGGCAATCCAATGGTTTTGTTTGTAAAATGAATGCTGAAGTTTGGCCATGGGACTATTCCAGGAATGGGTGTGATTCCAAAGCATCCCAAGTCCTTCTCCAGAGACCTGGATGCAGATTGGTGACCAGTGTACACTAATCAGTCATTGCTCTGATCTCAGGAAAGATCTCTTAGAACACAAGAGTAGAGAGAGCTATGTTTGACTTGAGGCAACTTTGTCATTCTTGGTTGGCAAAGAGAGAGAGAAAGGGAGGGAGGGAGAGACAGAGAGAGAGAGAGAGAGAGAGAGAGAGAGAGAGAGAGAGAGAGAGAGAGAGAGAGAGAGAGAGAGAGGGAGGGAGAGAGAGAGAAGAGAGGTTGAAGATTGCAATTGTTGGGGGAAGGGAAGGAGAGAAGAGGGGAGGGGTTCATCTGAGGAACAAGCTGTACCAAGTGACTAAACTAAAGGTGATGTAATAACTAATCTGAAGGCTTCCAACTGCTATAATTCTGTGTGAATAATTCTCATAATGACCCTTTACTCAGCAAGGATGGCATCCAGATAAGCAGACTGCTAGAGCCTTCTTGTCAGTTTATGTTAACAGTGCATGTATTACAGCTTAACATGCATGATGTAACCCAACCCCACAATGTGACTGACACTTCCCGATTCAGCCCAAATGCCAGTAGGGGAAATGATGCAACTGGTACCTGTCCAGATCTAAAGATATCCAGGATTCCTTCATTTCCTCTTTGCTCTAGGGCTCCCTCAGCCTCTTCTTGCTTGCCTTATCCTTAGGCTACCCCTAGAATTTGCCAGGATAAGTTTGGGGGTACCCTTCTGGTCACTAACAGGCAAGAGGTTTTGACAGGGAGGTTCCTGGAAGGGGGAAATCTGCCCAGGTAAAGAGATTTATCTGAAATGGTTGTATTTGTCCTTCATTTTTGAAGAGGACCATCAAGATGAGTGGCAGTTGCATGACATGAGTGGCAGTTGACTTTGATTTGAATGAGGGAAGGCTGTGCAAGGTCACCAGCTTCTCTTTCTCCTTCTGAGCCATCTGGGTCCAGGGACCAGATATTCATCAGGATGACTGGAGATGGCCCAGGATGCAATAGGAAACCCTGGCCATTTTAGAGCAAGGTTTTATCACATTCTCACTTTGAGTGAGATACACCCATTCAAAGAATAAGCCTCTTTTAGTAGTTACTCAAGAGATGGCCCCTTTTAATTAAAAAAAAAAAATCAAACTGGGAGGGAAAGACCCTCAGGGTTCCTAGGTAAAAGAGAAAGAGTCGCTATCTGAAAGCATCCCAAACAAGGTAAATAAAGGTGAGATGGTGGTTTTTTGAAGAAATTAGGAGTGAATCAGTGGGTGAGAAAGGTCAGAATCCCCTAGATGTAGAACACAAGATGTGAAAGTCATTCCAGTAACACAAAGTTCTGTTGGCAGGAGGCTGAAGCCATCTCAGTTCACAGAGCGCTCTCCCTCCTCATCTCTCTACCTCCTGGATTCCCTGACTTCCTTCAAGTCTCAGCTACAGTTGGGACTTTCCTTTCCCCTTAATGCTACTACCTTCCTCTCTTTGTTATTTCCAATTTATTGAGGATATAACTACTTTCCATATACTTGTTTACATTTTCTTTCTCTCATTAGCCTATGAGTTCCCTGAAGACAGGAGCAATTTTTTACCTTTCCTTGGATTCCCAGGGCTGAGCACCTGGGAGATGCTTAACAAAACTTTATTTATTGATTGCTATAGGATCATAGATTTATGAAGCAGCTGGTGGTTCAGTAGATAGAGCACTGGATCTGGAGTCAAGAAGACCCAGGTTCAAATCCTTCCTCAGACACTTCTTATCCATGTGCCTCTGGATAAATCACTTAACCCTATTTATATCGGTTTCCTCATCTGTAAAACAAGAGCAGGAAATGGCAAAACACTCCAGTATCTTTGCCAAGAAAACCCCAAAATGAAGTCATGAAGAGTCTAAAAAGACTGAACAAAAACAATGAAAATCTAACCCCCTTCATTTTATAGATGATGAAATTGAGGTCTAGAGAAGCGAGATTATTTACCTAAAGTCACATAGCTATTAAGTGCTTAATACATTTTTGTTGACCTTAGAACTCAACTAGTCTGACTTCATCATTTCATAGAGAAAATGGACCTAGAGAAATAAAATGATTTACCCAAGGTCACAAAGGTTAAAAAATGGTGGAGGAGGAATATAAACCCAGATTTTCCTCTGATTCCACATTCAGTGCCCTTTCTATTGTACCCCACTACCTAGACATACCAGGAAGTGTGAGGATGCAAGAGGCCCTTTCCAAATAGACTGGAGAATTTGTCAGATTGGTTGTTTACATTAAGCCGTTTGTTAATTATTAGATAATTATCCAGTGTTTAATTGCCAGTCTTCTCTGTTGTTTCAAGGATAATTTTAGAAAATTGCAAATAAATATATCTGCCTCTCTCTTTCTCTTGCCATCTCTGCCTGGAATGCTCTGCCCCCTCATTTCTGACTCAGACTCAGCTCAAACCTTGCTTTCTGCAGGAGAACTTTCCACATTCTCCCACAATTAATGCCTCTCCTTTCAATCACCTTGCAAATGAATATGCATTGTTTCGGTCTCATATTAGTTTCTTCATTAAGAGGTATTCACCTTGAGGGCAGAGACCATCCTTTGGCCTTCCTTTGTATCTGCAACACTTAATACCATGCCTACTGGTGCCCATAGCAGTGGTGGAGGTTGTTCTTGGTCGTTTCATCATGTCCAACGCTCCATCATCCCATTTGCGTTTTTCTTGGCAGGGAGAATGAAATGAGTGTTTTGCCATTTCTTTGCACATAATAGGTGGGTGCTTCATATATGTTTTCTAGATGACTACTTAAAAAATAGCAAATGTTGATTTGTTTTGATACCTTTGTCCAGTCCAGCTGAAGAATAACCAAAGGGTAGGAAAGAAGATATTAAAGCAGAGGTGCCAGTCTAATAAAGTCCATATGAGTAATGTCATGATAGCACAGCCAGAAGAGCTAATGGACAGGAGCTTGTCTGACACTAATAGGAAGCAAAGCATCCTGGATTAGGAAGGATTGTCCTGATCTGATCACCTCTGGCTCCACATTTTAACTGCTAAGTACAAGAGAGAAAGATCTATAGGAGAGTCAAGTGTGTCAAGATGGTGCCACATCAGTTGGAAGATCTGGGGATGGTTACTCTGGAGAAAAGAAGACTTAGGAGGCGGGAGGTGGGAGTCTGAAGCAGTCATGCAGATTAGGCTTATTCTTAGCTCCCCACTAGAGAGTGGAACTTGGAGCCATAAGAGGAAATTGTACTGAGGCGGAATGTAAGCTTCATTGTGGGAAAGTTTGTCCTGACTTCATTGTGGGAAGGTCAGTCACCTCACCAGCTGTGGGACCAAGGGCAACTCTCTCAGCCTCTCGGTATCCCAGGTAATGCTAGAAATTACAGAAGAGTAGCCAACCTGAACTGATAGAGGGAATTTTCACATTGGGGGTTTTTTATATTGATGAAAACAAGAATCCAGACCAATCAAATAAAGAAATGTCAGTTTTTGTCAAGTTTGTCCTCACCAATTCCTTCCTGAACACAACTGATGGATGCCAAATTTGTGGGAAAAGCAAAGCTTTTTGGGGTTTAAAGTGCCTGGATAGCTCTGTTTCAAGTCAAGCCCACCCCTAAGACATTTACAGCACAATCCAGACTTGATTGGCATTTCATGATTGTCCAAAATCTCCAGGAATCCCTCCAAAAGCCTAGAATGTTTCCTTTGGACAACAAAAAACGCACCCTCTCTCAACACCTACCTCCTCCCTATGCTCTGACTCCTTCAGCCCATTTCCCTAGGGCTGGGCTGCTTCAGGAAATGACTATATGTCAAATGCCTGAGAGTCCATTAAGATATCTGGCCCCAACTTGTTAGGGGTGACTTCAGTGCAGAACCATACCAACTGAGTGGTGTTTTGTATTTCTATAAGCTTTTCAAGGAAACATCTCCAGGTTTAGGAACTTAATCCTACCAGCCACCTCCTAAGGCTGTTTACCTCAGTTTTAAGGAGGAAATCTATTCAGTATCATAGGATCTTATATTTAGAGTTTGGGAGGACTTTAGAAATTATATAGTCCAATTTCCTTATTTCACAGTTAAGGAAACTGAGGCCCAGGGAAGTTACATGACTTGCTCCAAATCACACAGGTAAGGAGGCAGCAAAGCTGGAATTTGAAAACAGGTCTTCTGTACTATTTCAAACACAAAATGCTATTGCTTTTCCATAAGTAAAATCTGGAAATGAACTTGAAATTATGAATCTAATCTCAACTACTGTCCCACCATCCTAGTATATCACTGGCCATTCTACAGAAATATCCAAAATTTCCCTCTTTTTTTAAATTCACCAATAAAGGAGCAACATGGCAAAGAAGGCAGATTGGCCTTTGATTCAGGAAGAACTGAGTTCAAGTCCAGTCTTTTTATCACATTCTAGCTAGAAAGGGCAAGTCACTCCTTCTGTGTCCTGAACAACTCTCTAAAACTATTCATTGGGGATGATTTATGAATCTGCATTTGTGAATAATGTTTCTGCGTAGAAATTCCCTACACTGATAAAATGCGAAGTCTAGATTCCTCCCAACTCAAAAAAACAGTGATGGTAGCTTTAAAGCATCATACACTCTCATTAGGCTAAGTATACCATTTAAGTAAGAACTTAAATAACTAAAGAGTGTGTCTTTCTCTTGGGCCTCTGGTTCTTAGGGTAGTCATCTTTGTAAACAGCACCTATAATGTGTAGGGGAGAGCCCAAGGGAGGGGGGAAAACAAAATTTCCTATTATAAGCCTTCTCTAAATACTAGAAGGGACTAGAACTCTGGCCTGGGGCCATACAGATGGGGAACTGGGTCACTCTGCAGACTCCCAGATTCCTAATCCCCTGCAAACACCTTTACCACCTAATAACATAGCCCAACCCAGGGAGCAGTACCCAGTCACGAGGCTCCCCTCCATGCCAGCTCTCAGCTCTTTTCGGGGTAGCCTTAGTTAATCTGCAAGTTTGACTACAAGCCAGTAGGAACAGTTATATAATGCTGAAAGTTTAAGCTTGGGAGGAAAACACACATATAAACCAGAGGCCGGCAAAAAGAAATAAGCCGCAAGATTGGAAAATGCTTTGGTGTTGCATGTTTTACTGCATTGTAAAGTAATAAAGGTGGATTAATTATTATATCTTCCATTATCTGAAGTTGTCCAAATGACTCTGGCATCTAACTAACTGCAAGTTACCTGCCGCAGAATTTCAAAGAACAGCTTTGGCTCCAAAGATGGGATATGAAGAAAACATCTCCTCCTTTGTAGAGATTAGGGGTCCCTGTATGTAGAAAATCGCATATATTGTCAGGTGTTTTTTTGACATTGATTGGTTTTGCTGATGTTTTTCGCCTTCTTTTTCTTCTTTAAAAAATATGATATAAGCTCTTTGGAGATAGGAAGGGGAGTGATACAAGGAGAAATTTAAATAATATAAAAAAAATCAATAAAAATTGAAAAAGCAAGATACTCGCCATAGCCCAGTGCCCTCCAAATGCCACCTCCATGTTCCTTATCAATGCCAGTTATATATACCTGAAGTTATATCCCTCTCTTTAAACAATAACAACAACTTCTGAGGATAAATGATACAAACTTATAACAAATGAGAAATGTGAATGTTTTAAAAACTTAAATAATTAATCTTTCAAATGTTATACTTGGACAAGTCTCAGGTCCTTCATACATAAAACAAAGGAATTTGATTAGATGGGCTCTGAGATCCCTAACAATGCTTAATCTATAATCCTTTGATCTAGCTTTTCAAACTTTTTGGTCTCAAGACTCCTTTATACTCTTTTTTCCCCCAGTTTTATTTTATTTTTTGTTAACTTCTTTTAGTTTTCAACGTTCACTTCCATAAGTTTTAAATTTTTGTCCCTTCTCCCTCCCCAAGATGGCATGCAATCTCGTACAGGCTTTATATGTACATTTCTGTTAATCATATTTTCACATTGCTAATATTGTATAGAAGAATTGCCAGTTTTCTTTCAGTATATTTATTACATGCACATTACGTGATGCTTCACAGGTCTGTGCTCTCCTCCACCCCATTATAGTATGTCACAAGCCCTCAGTAGATAGCCTTTAAAAGTTGCTATGACAGAAAAACTCACCACCCTGAAGCTATCATGGTAAGAAGCCTCTACTAACTTCCCTAAGCCGGTTGGTTGTTTCCCTTCATCTTCGAAGAGGACCAAAATGACATCACCACGATAAAGTGAAATTTCAGTGTCCGACTGTGGCTGATCAGACCAATATGAGTTCAGAATGCTTTACCACAGGTTGGACACAGATAGTCTGTGTGAAGCTCGTCCTGAATCAACAGATGGTTCATCCCTGAACTCGTGCACAAAACCTCTTGAGCTTGTGTTTCACGAGTGTAAAGTCTATGAAAGACCAGGTTTACCTCCACAACATTACGAGAATTTCCACAGAGGTTCATGGTACACACAGATGTACCACGATAGACTTAATCAATGCTTGAGGAGTGCATGGAATGTCCAGCAATAAAGACATCTCACATTTTATTTCCTTCAGGAGGCTTTTTCTAATCTACTTATTTGCTGATGTTCTCCAATCCATTCCACCAAAATTACTTTGTATTACTCTGAATATTTTTTCTTTTAAAAAAATCTTTTATTTTATTTTCAATTCATGGAACAAAGCAAGCATTTCCATAACACACTAGAATAAAAAAGATTATTGAACATGAAATTGCAAATCTACCATGTACAACTTGCTAAATCCCTCCAAATATATAACAAAGTTTTCATGTAAATTTCTTTTTCCCCCTTTTTCCCTCCCCCCACTCACCCTAGAAATAGCTACCATTACACACAAATAGCTATAAATACACACACACACACACACATGCACACACACATATATATGTAAAACTATTGCTTACATCTATTTTATCTGCTCCTTTTCTGGATACAGATCACATCTTTCTTCATATGTCACTTATTTTCAATCTATGTCTTTATAATAGTCAAAATAACTTAGTCATTCAAAGTTGTTATTTTGAAACAATGTTGCCATTACTGTATACAGCATTCTCTTGCTTCTGTTGATTATCTCATCACATCATTATCTCATGCAAGTCTTTGCAAGTTTTTTCTAAGATTATTAAGCTCATCATTTTATATAGTATAATAGTATTCCATCACAATCAAATACCACAACTTGCTCAGCCATTCCTCAGTTGATAGGAATCCTGACAATTTCCAGTTCTTTGCCACGGCAAAGAGAGCTGCTATAAACATCCCATTGACATTTAAAGTTATAATTACTATTTGTGAATTTTCCTCCATCTTATTTTTATTCTCTATTTCCTTTCTTGACCTCTCTTTTTACCCTATCCTGGCTACCTTATCTTCTGTGCCCCCCTCACTTCACCCACTCCTCCAAGCGTCCTCCTCCTCCCCTCCCTCCTTTATAGTCTTAAAAATTATTGAGGACTCCAAAGAACTTTTTCTTTTTCAGATTATAGATACCAATGTTTACCATATTAGAAAAAAAGAAAATGGATGCATTTTAAAATATTAATTTTATAGTAAACCCTTTGCATTTGAATATAAATAAGATTTTAATAAAATTAGCTATTTTCCAAAACAAAAAACAATTAATGAGAAGAGTAACACAACTTTAACGTATTTCTGTCAATCTCTTCAATGTCTGGTTGGAAAGATTCTGGATTCTCTGTTTCTATATTCAATCTGCTGCAGTATCTCATTTTGTTGGAAGTATGTGAAGAAAATCTGACCTCACACAGATATGTAGATGGAATAGGAAGGAAGGAGCCTTTTGGAAGGCAAATAACATCTTATTCATACTATGAAAATGGTTCTAACATCATGGACCTTCTGAAAGAGTCTCAGGGACTCCCAAAAGACCACCCTTGGAAGATCTCCGATTTAGTCCAACTCTCATGAAGCAGACCTCTGTCCTTTGGGTAGCAAGGGATGAGACTAGAGTTACAGAATTCAGTCCAAGTCAATCCAATTTCAATAAGCACTTACTATATGTTAGGTCCAATGATAAACATTGGAAATACCCAGTCAAAAATGAAAGTATTCCTTCCCTCAAGGAGGTTATTTTCTATTGGGGGAATAAAATATGAACTCAGATAAAGAAATGCAAAATGTATAAATTAAAAGCAAAATAATTTTGAGATTCTTGGGGACCCACCAACAACTGAGGAACTCAGGTAAGGTCTTTTATAAGAGATGGCATTGGTGGTGAACCTTGAAGGGATCTAGGGATTCAAAAAGCAGAGGTGAGAAGGGAGAACACTGCAGAAATGAGAGACAGCTTTTGCAAAAACAAAGAGGTGGTAAATGGAATTTCATGTATGTGAAATACAGGTTGCTTTGGCTGGAAGTTTGAGAGGCTTGAGAGGAGCACTGTCAGATCTGTGTTTGTCACTGATTTTTGTTTTTCTGTATTTGTGGAAATTCTGTAAATATGTTTTTATAAAATATATAAAAATTAATTCAAAATGGTTGTGACCTGAATATTGAAGATCATGTCTTAAAAAATGAGAAAATAAGTAGGTCATGTAACTTTTATAGATATAGCTGGGAGGTGAATCCTTAGGAAAACAAGATGCTTAGGTACAAAAGATAAAATCGGTAGTTTCAAATACATGAAACTGATAAAGAATGACTAACATGTTCATACTCTTTGACCCAGAGATTCCACTGCTAAGCATGTACTCCAAGGAGGTCAATGAGAACAAGATGTCCCACAGATCACATAGTATTTGGAGCAACATTTTTTTTTAATATCAAAAAACTGAAAAAAACATTTTTTCTAATATCAAAAAACTGAAAACAATAATAAATACTCATGGGTTGGGGAATAGCTAAACACGTTACAGTTACGTGAATGTAATAGAATATTAGAGGGATGTAAGAAATGATAACTATGATGAAATCAGAGAAGCATGGGAAGGGTAGTCCACAGCAGGACAAATCACTGGCCACAAAGCTGCTATGACGCTCAGCAGATAGGTAACAAGATTTCATTGATATTTCTCGGTGTACTCCTAAAGCCTTGTCCTGGCTTTTCCCCTTTTTCCTGTCTGTACTCTTTCTTGATGATCATGAGTTCTGTTATCATTCCTATGCAGATGACTCCTTAATCTCTATTGTACTCTATCTTGAACCCCCCAAATAGAACTCATTATCTGCTCCTTTCTCTCTAATCTACTTGCTTCTTCCAAGCTTCCCTCTTTCTAATGAATTCACCATCTTCCTTCCAATACCCAAGCTCATAACTTCAGAGCCCAAAGAGACTGAAGAAATATGAAGAACCTGGTGCTCTCATCTCTCCTGCCAACTCTACCCTTCCCCTTCCAGAGGTCCAAGGCATCTCCTCTCACCAATGAGGAAGCCCAAGAAAAGAAAAAAGGCCAGAAAAGGATATCCAGAAATGACATTTAATGAGAGAAAAATGACTTCAGTGAAGAAAGACGTAGCCAAGGAAGTGTCTTGACCTGTGTGTGTGTATGTGTGTGTTATATTCTTTTCTATCTCTTCAGATTAGTCACAAAATGTTAGAACCAGAAGGCAATTTACAGAGGGATTTAGTTCATTCCCTTCATTTTTTCAGTGAAAGAAACTGAGGCTCAGAGAAATGTAGTGACTTGTCCAAGGTTAAACATTAATTCAGCAGTGGATTTCCTGTCAATATTTATCTTGTATCCTTTTAAGTCATTTAGGTGGTTTTGTTTTAAAAAGCTAAATAATACATTTTTCTACCATCTTCCATTTTACTGATAAACATAATCCTGGCTTAGCAAACCTCACAAGGAGGCTCAACTATGACCAAAGAATTTTCCTTTTTTCTCCTTCCTTCCACTATTCCTTGAGGATCATTTGTAAATCTAGCAAACCCAAGGTTTGGGAAGAAAACAAGAAAAGTAGTCTAGAAAGTGCACCACACAACAGACTAGTCACTGAACTGAAATTATTTTTAAGTTGTGTGTGTGTGTGTGTGTGTGTGTATGAGTGAAAGAGGAGGGGTGGATTTACCTGAGTCCTACTTTCACTGCTGATATGACCTTTCCTGTCTTCTAATGGGAAAAGTTTTTTTTACCATTTTTAATTCTCCTTTTTCATGAAGGGAATGTGAGACTGACTTTATATGTAATTGAATTCCACAAGTGCTCATCTATATAAGGCAATAAAGGGGTAAAGCCAGTCTCCTTTTCTGACCAACAAAAAATATGTCTCTATTGATGCGTCGGTTGACTACTAGTCACCATTTTCAGCAATACCCTGTATGACCTGGGACTAGTCCCTTAACTTCTCTGGGTCTCCTCTGGTTCCTCATCTGTAAACTGAGTTGGGTAGAATAGATGGCCTTAGAATCTAAATCAACACTCCTATGATTCTTTTTGTTAAATCCCTTCGTCCTCCACTCCTGACATTTCCTCCAGATGCCCCCATACCTAGAACACTTTTCTCCATCTGTTCTGACTACCGACTTCCCTGGCTTCCTTTGAGTCCCAACTAAAATCTCTCCTTCTCCAGGAGAACCTTCCCTGCCCCCTCTTAATGCCCATGTCTCCTCTCCATTATTTCTTATTTATCCTGTATATAGCTTGCTTTGTGTATATTGCATTGTAAACTCCTTCAGGGCAGGGACTGTCTTTTGTCCCTTTCTCTATCCCCAGAGATCAGGACAGTGCCTGGCACACAATAAGTGTTTAATAAATGTTTTTTGATTGAGAAGTCAGAATCAAAATACAGAGGTTGCACCACTCCCTAGTTGTGTGGCTGCTTTAAGATATACAAGTGATTTCCTCACAACACTGAGATGGGTAGTGCAAATATGATTATTGCCCTCCCAAAACAATGACAATTCAAGAGGCAGTGTAGTATAGAGGATAGAACTGAATTTAGAGCCAGGAAGACCTGAGGTCAAATCCTGCTTCTGATATGAACTGACTGTGTGACCCTGGGCAAGTCTCTCAACTTTTTAATGCCCCTGGTAGCCCTATAAGACTATAAATTTCAGGAAAAGTGATGTGTGATCTATATTGATAGAGGGAAGTTCTCCAGGCTAGTGAAATCTCTGGTCTGGTACAAATAAATAGTGATTCGTATTTACATAGGGCTTTAAAATTGCCAAAGTACTTTATATACATTGTGTGTGTATGTTCATCCTTCATTGCAGAAGATGACCACGCCATCAGAGAAATGATGACATGACTTGCACTTGACTTTGTTTTGAGTGAGGGAGGGCTGTGCAGGTCACCAGTCTCACTTCTCCTCCAGAGCCATCTGAATCCAGTGACCAGATATTCATCAGGATGACTGGAGATGACCCAGGATGAGGCAATTGGGGTTAAGTGATTTGCCCAAGCAAGTCACTTGTGACTGCTAGTGAGTGTCAAGTGTCTGAGGTGAGATTTGAACTCAAGTCCTCCTGATTCCTGTACTGGAGCTCTATCCACTGCAACACCTAGCTGTCCCTTTATATATATTATTTTCACACTTAGGGAAGGAATTGTTTTTACCCCCATTTTGTAAATAAGGAAACTGAGGCTAAAGGAGGTGAAATAATTTGATCTTGAGTAATCATACAGCCGGTTAAATGTTGGAGCTAAGACTGGATTTTGTGTATCTGAGAACAGGATTTTTATAGTTCACCATACAGCTCCTCTGTACCTTACTTATTGCTAATTCTCATCTTCACGGTTGTTATTTTACTGTGTGATTACTGGCAAATGAGTTCAACTTTCCAGAGCCTCCATTTCCTCATCTGTAAAATGGGGATGATAATACTTAGACCCGCTCACAAGGTTGCTGTTATCCAGTCAATCAATAAACAGCTGTCAAGCACCTACTATGCACCAAGCCCTGTGGATACAAAGAAAAGCAAGAGATAGCTTTTGTCTGCAAGGAGCTCAGAGTCTAACGGGGAGAGAACAGGCCAACAACTACGTACAAACTATATAAAGGCTAAACTGGAAAGAATGCACTTTGCAAAAACCTAAAAGTCTATAAAGTGAGTTGTTACTCATTATTCATCATAATGTAAAAAAACATTTCACAAGGTCATAAGTTTTAGAGGTAGAAGGAACTTCAGATATCATCTAGTTGAACCCTTTCATTTTACAGATGAAGAAACCGATTGGTTGTAGGGTTAGGGTTAGGATGGAATGGTATGGATAGGTATGGATAGGAATGGGGAAACAGATTGGGGTACATGGATGTAATGGAATTTATTTCACCATGAGAAGTAATAGATGGACAAGAAAAATTCAGAGAAGTTTAGATGACTTAAATGAACTGATACAATTTAGACAATGACCACCATAACACAGAAACACCAAACAAAGACTCAGAGCTCCAATCTCTTTGGTGACCAAGTGTGACTTCAGAGAACTGAGAGTGAACATGTTTCCCAACTCTCTGAGGAGATGAATGGATAGGTATGAAAGAAAGCACATGTTTTCAGATATCAAGCAATCAATAAACCTTTATTAAGTGCCTACTGTGTACCAGGCACATAGTGCTAAACTCAGAAGAATTAAAAAGAAACAAAAGACAATCCCTCTCTTTTACATTCTAAGCTTACGATCTAAAGGTGACCAAAGTGTGTTTTGTGTGGGCTGACTGATCATTTGTTAGTGGAGAGATTTCTATCGCAAGGTAAGTAAAACAGATATGACAAAAGAGCATGAATAAAAAATTTTAGAGAGATGGCTTAGGGAGCTGAAATGATTTACACTCTCTACCTCACAAGGTTGTTTCAAGGAAATAGAGAATATTCTTTTTTTGGTCCTGTTTGGATTAGCTGGCCCCTGAGGCCCCTTCCAACCCTGTGGTTTTATATCTGTGAAATCTGGGTGTAAACCTTAAGGTGTAACTGTGAGTGCTCCATAATAATATTGAAATGTGAAATAGTCTTGGGAGGAGTAAAAAAAGTGAAGTCCTTTGATAGCAGATGCCAATTTCCTAGATCCCATTTACCAGATTGAATCACTTCATCTCCCCCAACCCAAGTTTCCTCTGTTGTTATGATGAGAGGCTCGGTAACACCCCATAAAGTAAGCAGAACCAGGAGGGTGATTTATGTAATAACAGCAACACTGGAAAGACAACCAACTTTGAAAGGCTTAAGAACTCAGATTGACTATAATTCCAGAGGACCCTCCTCTTGACAGAAAGACAGATGATCAACTCGTAGTGTAGATTGAGACATATTTTTTGGACATGGCCAAGGAGGGGAATTTGTTTTGCTCAGATATACAGATTTATAACAAGGATTATTTTCTTTCTAAATGGAGTGGAGGAGAAGAGAGAGAAAAGAGATTTTCACTGATTGAAAAAAATAAAATTTTTGTGTTTTTTTTTTCCTAAATGGGTGGGGAGGAGGGGGAGGAGGAAGATTTTCAGCGTTAGAAAAAAGTAAAATTTTAGGGTTTTTTTTTTCTAAATGGGGTGGAGGAGGAGGGAAAGGAGATAGATTTTCATTGATTGAAAAATAAGATTTTAGTTTTCTTTTTTTCTGGGGAGGAAAGAGAAAAGGAAGATTTTTATTTAAAAAATTTAATAAAAAAAAGAATTCTGATCAAAGCAATGACTGACCACAATTCTAAAGGCTCAGTGAGAAAGCGCACTACCCACCTCCTGACAGAGAAGTAACAGACTAAGGATGCTGAATGAGCAAAAACGATGAAAGGATTTATCTTACTTCACTACACGCTTTAGTTACGTGGGAGAAGAGAAAAGCATTTATTAAACTCCTACTATGTGCCCAGTGCTGTGCTATGTACTTTACCCTGTTGGGGTGGAGATATGAGGGAAAGACAATGGATTTCCATGGCAGCTGCTGTCCTTAGCTCAGTGAGGCCCAGGAGCAGGTTAGTCACGCCCCCTGCACTGACCTGCCACAACTCAAGTGACAATGTATGCTGAGCAATGACTCCAGGTCTTACAGGCCGAGTCCCCAGCCTTGGATACCCTCGCTAAGTGGAGCTGGGGAAACTTCATGGTTTTTTTCTCAAGAGGTCATGTACCTCTTGGTCAGTCTGATTGATTCCCTGAGCCTATCATGAAACTAGCTATAGGACATTCTTGCAGAGCTCCAGCCAAGAAACAGACTATGGTATACTTGAAATCAAGTCTTGATGATTTGAAATTTAGAGGTAACGAAGTTAACTGGGATGCAAGCAACATGCTGGGTATCAAATGATCAGTTAATCCATAAGGATTCATTCATTTCTTTCTTTCTTTTTTTCATTTTTTTAATTTATGGAATAAAACAAGCATTTCCATAATATAATTTTTAAAAGATGATGGCACATGAAACTGTAGATAACTGTACAATGTGCAACCTGCTATTCATTTAGACCCATAATAAAGTTAGATATAAATTTCTTTTTTTCCCTTTTTTTCTATTTGCTCTCCTCCCCCACTATAGAAATGACTGCCATTAATCCCAAATTAGAAAAACATAATAACAAAATTCATCTGGAAGATCAAAAAGTCAAGAATTTCAAAGGAACTAATAGAAAAGGAGGTTTAGATATGGATCTTAAACTATATCATAAGGCAGTAACTATTAAAACTATCTGGTACAGGTTAAGAAATAGAAAGATAGATCAATGGAACAGGGTAGATACACAATTTAGAGCAGCAAATAAATATAATAACCTTGTATTTGACAACAGTAAAGAATTCATAAGTATTTATTAGGATGTTTACCATTGTGGCAGTACCTAAGCTTTGGGGTTACAAAGAAAATTGAAAAAATCCAGCCTGACCCCCCAAGCAGGTCACATTCTAATGGGGGAGACAACTTGGATGGGAATCAGCATATATGAGATACACACAGGGCATATACAAAGTCATCTTAGAGCAGCTGGGGAGGTCTCAGGAGGGGAAGGCCTCCCATACAAGGTATCACTGGCACCAAGTCTTGGAGAAAAGGCTCTCTTTTATTATCTGTCAGCTAGACTTAGTTATACAGTTAATCTTAGTATAACTATATAGAGTTATACAGTTAGAACATACAGTATTCTTGTCAATTAATAGGACTAAGTTCTACGTCAGGGACCATTGAGGGGTGCACTGACAAATGTTCAGCCACTAGCCCTCCAAGAAAAAAATGTACCTTTAATATATTTTTTAGTTTGATTTGCATTATCAACATTTTCTCCACCACTTTTTCCAAGTCTAAACAATCAATACAACAATGAATCAAACCTAATTATAACTGTCCACCAATTTCCAAGGTGTAAATGCTTACACAGTAAATTTAACAATCTATTCTTGTGAACACATTGGAGCCAGCCCCAACACACCACTGCGCCTATTGTTTCATATCTGCTTTTGCCCAGGACCTCTCAGCTTGACATGCCCACATTAGAGAAGGGGCTGTGCTCTATGAGCAAAGCAGAATGGAAACAGCTCAAAGGAAGTGCAGGCTGCTCAGATTTAGTGCATCCACCCCAAATGTTCACACAGATTATTTGTGCCCAACCTGCGGTAGGGCATTGAGTTCATATTGGTCTGATCAGCCACAGTTGGACACACTGAAACTTCACTCTAGTAGAGTGATGTCATTTTGGTCCTCTTGGAAAACAAAGGACAACAACCAGCAACCAACAGGGAGATCCACAGACCTTCCTGGAGAGAAGCTTCTTGAGGGCAAGGACAATTCTATCTTTGATTTTTGTTTTGCTTTCTTTTTTACTAGCCCTTAGTAGAATAAAGAGGCACGTATTAAACACTGGACAAATTGAGTTGAAATAATTCTATGAATTGTTTTCTTGAAAGGCAACATGTCACATTGGATAGAATTCACCTGACCTGGAAATTCCAGGAAGACCTGGGTTCAAATTCTGTCAAATTTTCCTAAATTCTGTGACCCTGTCATTTAACTTCTCTCAATCTGTTTCCTAATCTGTAAAGTGGGGATTATAATAGCACATACTTCACAGGGTTATTGAGATAATGTATGTATGCAAACCCTATAATTCTATATAAATATCAGTTATCGTTATACCTCTAAATCAATGTTCTTACAACATGTGTGGAGAGAGAGAAACAGAAAAAGACAGAGAGAGAGACACAGAGACAGAGAGAAAGACAGGCAGACAGAGAGATAAAGACAGAAACAGAGAAACAGAAAGATGAGACAGAAAGATAAAGAGAGGAGAGACAGAGACAGACAGAGAGATCTGTGGATCTGAGATTTTGCTTGTTTAGACATTTCTTCCACTGGCATAGATCACAGTACCTCCATGCCTTCTCATCCTATATGATCCTTATCTATATTCTATAAATTTGTCTTACAGAATCCACCAAACATCTCTTCCTTTGGCTCTTGGAATATCTGAAGTACAATATTTCTCATTATTGCTACATAATAATGACCCACATCCTTTTATGGTCATACATGCCTTTGATGATATGCATGTGTATGAAACTCATGATCCCAAACTGAAACTCTGATTTGAATCCTAAGAGCATCTCTCTCTCTAGATCTCTCTGTCTCTGTCTCTGTCTGTCTCTCTCTCTCTGTCTCTCTCTCCTTCTCTTTCCTACTCCTTCATTTTTTTCTACCTCCAAGGTTTTCCCAACTTGGAAAGATAAGAATTTGATTCATTTTTTCCCTAACCTTAAATTTTGCCTACAAATAACAGAATTCGGTTTTTGTGTAGGTATGCATACACACACACACACACACACACACACACTCATATGAAGGGAAAAGATTCCTCAGCTCCCATGCAAGGACTCAGGTTAACAATACATTTAATATAGGACAAGTTTTACTTAGCCAGACTACCTCCATCCCCATTTTAAAAAAATTGGCAAGGATTCACACTTGAGCCCCTAAATAATAACTAGCATTTATATGACATTTTAAGAATTGTCTTGATTAAAGGTCCAGAATATCAAGGGAACTACTGAAAAGAAATGCTAGGAAAGGTGGCCTAGCCCTACCAGATCTCAGATAGCATTATAAAACAGCAATTATCAAAACTGTTTGGTACTGGCTAAGAAACAGAGGGATAGACCAGTGGAATAGGGTAGGTACACAAGACATAGTCGTCAATGAATGTAGCAATCTACTGTTTGATAAACCCAAGGACCCCAGCTTCTGGGATAAGAACTCACTGTTTGACAAAAATTGCTGGGAAAATAGATAACAGTGTGGCAGAAACTTGGCATAGACCAATGCCTGACACCATACACAAGAATAAAGTCCAAATGGGTACGTGATCTAGGTATAAAGACTGATACTATAAACAAACTAATGGAGCAAAGATTTGTGTATTTATCAGATTTATGGAGAATGGAGAAATTTTTGACTAAACAATAGAAAGAAAACATTATGATGTGCAAAATGGACAATTTTGATTACATTAAATTGAAGTTTTTGCACAAACAAACCCAGTGCAACCAAGATTAGGAGGGAAGCAGAAAACTGGGAAAGAGTTCTTGCAGCTGGTGTCTGTGATAAAGGCCTCATTTCTAAAATATATGTAGAGAACTGAGTCAAATGTACAAGAATACAAGTCATTCCTCAAATTGATAAATGGTCAAAGGATATGAACAGGCAGTTTTCAGATGAAGAAATTAAAGCTATCTATAGTCATATGAAAAAATGTTCTAAATCACTATTGACTAGAGAGATGTAAATCAAAACAACTCTGAGATACCTATCAGAGTGACTAACATGACAGAACAGGAAGATGATAAATGTTGGAGAAGATGTGGGAGAATTGGAACATTAAGTCATTGTTAGTGGAGCTGTGAGCTCATCCAACCATTCTGGAGAACAATTTGGAACTATGCCCAAAGGGCTACAAAAATGTGCATACCCTTTGACTCAGCAATATCACTTCTAGGACTATATCCAAAAGAGATCATAAAAGTGGGACAGGGTCCCACATATACAAAAATATTTATAGCAGGTCTTTTTGTGGTGGCCAAAAACTAGAAATCAAGGGAATGCCCATCAATTGGGGAATGGTTGAACAAGTTGTGATACATGAATGTAATGGAATATTATTGTGCTATAAGAAATGATGAGCAGGAAAGCTTCAGAGAGGCCTGGAAGGATTTATATGAACTGATGCTGAGTGAAAGGAACAGAATCAGGAGAACTTTGTACACAGCAACAACCACAGTGTGCAAGAAATTTTTCTGGTACACAGTACTTCATTGCAATGCAAGAACTTAAAAAATTCCCAATGGACTTTTGAGGCAAAATGGCTTCCACATCCAGAGAAAGAATTATGGGATTTGATTGCAGAATGAAGCAGACCATTTTCTTTTGTATTAAATTTTGTTTTGTTTTATGATTTCTCCCATTCATTTTAATTCTTCTATGCAACATGACTAAGGTGAAAATGTATTTAATAGGAATGTACGTATAGAACCTATATAAAACTGTATGCCATCTCAGGGAGGGAATGGGAAGGAAAGTGGGAAGGAGGGGAAGGGAGGAGAAAAAACATAAGATATATGGAAGTGCTTGTAGAACTCTGAAAACAAATAAAATAATTTAATTGAAAAAAAAAGAATTGTCTTGATTATTTATGATTTCTAGTCAGCAAGATGACATGCGGATTGAATGCCAGACTGAGTCAGAAAGACATGAGTTAAAATCCAACCTCAGATACTTACTAGCTGTGTGATCTCAGACAAATCATTTCATTTCTCTTAGCCTCAATTTCCTCTCATTTGTTTCACAATAACCCTGTGAAATAGGTACTATTATTTTCTCCAATTTATAGAAGAGGAAACTGAGACTGAGAGAAGTTGGTCACAAAGCTCATGTCTGAGTCAGGATTTGAATTCAGATCTTTCTGACTCAAAGTTTGGTACACTTATCTACTACAACACCTAGTTGCCTAGAACTTCTCCTAAATAGTCAAGACAATTCTCTTTCCCTCTCCAGTGATCTCTCCTTCCCCTCGACAAGGTATTGAGGACCTCTGCAAGGGGAAGATTCCCAGAGGTGCTAGAAAGGAGACTTTCCCCTCCTCCCTCCTTCAATCTCCTTTAACTTTCATAGTTCATATAACTCAGCCAGTGAAAGGCAAGGTGTGGATTTGTTCCTCCACATTGTAACTGTCCCTTAATACTCCTTGACTTAGGATCTGGATTGGTTTGAGCATTCAGTATGGCCAGCTAGCCTAATCTAGCCTGATTTCTCCACCCCTGCCACATCACTACTATATTCCTCAAGCTCCCAGTTTGTCCATGAACATCTCAAGGTTCTCCCTCATTGGAATGTTGTTGTTGTGTTCATCTTTCATTGTCGAAGATGACCAACCACACCATCAGAGAAATGATGACATGACTTGCACTTGACTTTGTTTTGAGTGAGGGAGGGCTATGCAAGGTCACCAACCTCACTTCTCCTCCAGAGTCATCTGGATCCAGTGACTGGATATTCATCACACAAAAAAGGGTTCCCCCCCCCAAAAAGCCTTCACAATTGCATCAAAGTATTTACATTTGAATGGGAGAGGAAAATGTGCAAAGGTAATCCCAGATGCGGAAGGTTCTCACAGCTGGGGTACCTGGAAAGATCCCCTGTAGGGACAATGAAGACCCAGTAGACTTCCTGGGTACATTCATTCACTACACTTATACACAAATATTTAGATACGTGCAAGATGCATATCACCCAAAATTGACCAAAATGTATACCAAATGCTTAATTTTGGGGTGGCATGCTTGCCCAATTGAATTAAATGAGAGACAGAGAGAATGAGAGAGAGAGAGACAGAGAGAGAGAGACAGAGAGAGAGAGACAGAGAGAGAGAGAGACAGAGACAGAGAGAGAGAGAGAGAGAGAGAGAGAGAGAGAGAGAGAGAGAGAGAGAGAGAGAGAACCTGAGCCTCTGGAGAGCCCCGCTTGCCCTGTGTTCTCTCCTCTGCTCTACCACTCCCTGTTTGTCTCTTGGGACAGGCTGGATAACCCTGTTTAGGTGTGGAATGGCCAGAGCCAGTTACTCATATCCCCTTCCCTATATCTTCATCTGATACTTTCAGCTTCTGCCAACTACCCGCCTACTTCCAGGGTGGGGAAAAACCTAGAAGCTAATGAACAGATAGGATGACTCTCAAAAAGAAATGAAGATCGATAGATTACAAACACAGGGGGTGTGAATATAAAGTAATGAAATTGATTTCGTAAGCCATAGGGGACAATCTGCCGTTACATTATGGACACACCTCAAATACACACCCACTTAAATATTCATCTTCATACACATATTATTGTAGTTATCTGAAAAGGACAGCCAATGTCCTTTCCCATAGCTAGGGGCATCTTACTTTATGTAGTAGCTTTGTACCCTAAACCCTCAAAATTGGATATTTGTAAATGAAATGATCTCTCTAACATGCTGAGAGCAAAGATAGAGGTAAGACAAGGAAAAGCTTGATATCTGAAGAAAATTCATCTCAATATATACCAAAAAAAAAAAAATAGATCTCTTCTCCTCTCTCTCTCTCTCTCTCTCTCTCTCTCTCTTTCTCTCCCTCTCTCTCTTTCTCTCCTCTGTCTCTCGTTTAATTTAATAAGCATTCATTGAACACCAACTACACACCAGGCACTGCTATTAAATGCTAGAGATAAAAAGACCAAAATTAAGTTTGCACTCTCAGTAATTTTACATGGAGAGGTTGGGAAATAGGGATGGAGAGGATGTTGGCAAGGGGGAGAAACAATATATGGACCCAAAAGGAAATATAAAAATACATAAAAGAAATTCAGAATAATTGTGGGGGATGGAAAGACAGTGAATGAGAGCCCTAAAAACTGCTGAAAGCATCAGAAAAGTTATGTCACAAATGATACTTGAATTGAGCCTTGACAGAACCTAGGGATTCCAACAGGTAGAGGAAAGGTTGGAGAACATTCCATATATGGGAGACAGACAGTGTAAAGATAAAGAAAGAGATTCAAGGTAGTATAAAATGAGTCCTTTGTGTCTACTGTCAACTTTGCTTAAAATTCACCTCAACATGGATCTGGTGGCTTGAAGGAATGCTGTTGGATGACTCAGTGGATAGAACGCCAAGTCTGAAGTCAGGAAGACCTGACTTTAAATCCAGCCTCAGATACTTTCTAGACATATGATCCTGGGCAAGTCACTTAATCCTGCTTGCCTCAGTTACCTCATCTGTCAAATAAGCTAGAGAAGGACACGGCAAACCCCTCCAATATCTTTGACAAAAAAACCCCAAGTGGAGTCACCAAGAGTTGAACGTGATTGAAAGAGCTGAACAAAAACAACAGAGCTTAAAAGACTCAGGCTCATGAGCACCTCTCAGCATTTATGTGTTGTTTTACAGTATATTTTCCTCAATACAGTCCTGTAAGAGAGATAGCATAAGAACTATTATTCCCATTTTACAGTTGAGGAAACTGAGGCTCCAAGAGGTTAAGTTATTTGCTCAAGATCATGTGACTAGGAAGTGTTTGGGGTAAGGCTCAAACTTGGATCTTTTGACTCCAAGTCTAGTGTCCAGTCTGCTACCCACACTGATCATAATCTGTCCATTGTTTCCTGATTCCAAGCAGTATGTGTCCAAAAAAAAGGCACTTCTCCATCTGAAATTCTTTCCTCCAAAGGGAGAAAAAACAAATCAAAACAAACCAGTGATTTTTTTTTTCAATGGAAGCCATAAAATATGGCAAACCTCAGATTGCAGTAAGGAATCATTGCCACCCACTGAGTTCCCAGCCCTGCCCTTTCCCTGGGGCGATCTTTTACTGGTTAGACCCAAACCCTTTCTTGTTCAGGACTGAGGACACTACAAAACAAATAAAAGTTTTATCCGTATAGTATATGTAACTAGAACATAGTAACTGGGGCTTTTCCCCAGGCAACAAACTTAAAAGAAGCTGAGGAAGTAGTTGCTCTACTGCTGCAACTTGGAAGTCACATAGTTTGCACCAGGTTATCAAAAACAGCTAATTGAAATAATTAATTATTATAATTTGTATAAATAAATTAAAATAAAACAAGCATTTAAAAATAGATAATTAAAATGACAAGCCAGGATGCCCCTGATCCAGTTTATGAGATTTGCTCTTTGCATAAAAATCCTTAGTTATGGTTTTGTTCTCCATGGCATTTGCTATGGATGTATGAACAGTCAAGAAAATAACTGTTGAATAACTCTAGATTTAATGACTACTGACTCTCCAGAAGGGATGCCTAGACTGTCAAAAGGTTCTAAGCAAAGAGATTGGAATAAATTATATTGCAATTTCTCTATATATATGTAATATAAACATACACCCACATGTCTATGATTCTATTATGTATATGTATAAATCTATAACACATTGTATGTAGATATGTCCAATTCTCTTGTATATATTATACATACACACACATATATATATATATACATTTATGTCTATATAAAGAAATCTATTCTGTTGTATACATAATATATGCGTATATGTATATATCTCTTTATATAATGTATACAATGGAATCATAAACATAAGTATAGTGGTTAGGGCTTATAATTTCACTAGCATAAGGAAACCTGGGAGGAAAAACTCTCTGCTAATGCAGATAAGTATAGTCTTTGAAACTTTTAATTGTAGAGAGTTAGCAGCCCCCAGATGTGGCTCAGCTTCTCTAGAATGCCATAGCAGCTGATGTAGAGGAGGGGCTACCTAGGAAAATGCCAACTCTATACTACCTGCTCTACCTGTTTGCAATCCAGTTCTAACTCAAATCAGAAAATATCCTATGATGGAAGGGTATATTGCTGGGTTGGGAGTGGTGATACATTAAGTTTTGGAGCTTTTTATAAAAAATTTATTTATTTTTAGTTTTCAACATTCAGTTCCAGGAGCTTATGAATTTTAAATTTTCTCCACTTTCTTCTCCTCTCCCTTCCCCAAGACAGCATACAATATGATATAGGCTCTACATGTACATTCATATTAAACCTATTTTGACATTAGTTGTGTTGTAAAGAAGAATTAGAACCAATGGGATGAACCACAAGAAAGAAGAAACAAAACAAAACAAAACAGAGAGAGCACAAATGGTATTCTTCGATCTGCATTCAGATTTGGTAGTTCTTTCTCTGGACATGGATAGTGTTTTCCATCATGAATATTTTGGGGTTGTCTTACAACCTTGCATTGTTGAGAAGAGCCAAATCTATCAGTTAGTCATCACACAATGTGTCTGTAAGTGTGTATAACGTTCTCCCGATTCTGCTCACCTCACTCAGCATCAGTTCATATAAGTCTTCTCAGGTTTTTCTGAAGTTCAACTGCTCATCATGTCTTATAGCACAATAGTATTCCATTACATTCATATACCACAACTTTTTCAGCCATTCCCCAATTGATGGGCATCCCCTTGATTTCCAGTTCTTGGCCACCACAAAAAGAGCTGCTATAAATGTTTTTGTTCATGTGGGTCCTTTTCCCATTTTTATGATCGCTTTGGGATACAGTCCTAGAAGTTGTATTTCTGGGTCAAAGGGGATATATTAAGTTTTTGAAGTGATAGGAAAAAACTTTATCTGTGGAAGGTCTTTTTAACCCTTTTCTTACTTTACACTAAAGAATGAAAAATATCTAAGATCATAGAACTAGAGCTTGAAAACTTAGAGGCTATATAGTCTAATCCCTTCATTTTTCAAAGGAGGAAATGGAGACTGAGGCAAGTTCATTAAGTGACTACTTTTCCAAAGAGCAGCTAGAGTACAGTAAATAGAGGGCTGGACCTGGAGTCAGGAAAACTCATTTTCCTGAGTTTATATCTGGCCTCAGACACTTGCTAACTGTGTGACCCCAGGCAAGTCTCTTAACCCCGACTTACCTTACTTTCTTCATCTGCAAAATGAGTTAAAGAAAGAAATACAAGCCACTCCATTATCTCTGCCAAGAAAACTCCAAATGGGGTCATGAAGATTCAGACACAAGTGAAACAACAGAATAACACTTTTCCAAACTCATCCAGTAGTATCAGTACTTGAACCCAAATAACTCTAAGATTAATTCTCTTTCCACTCTACCATACTGTATGCCTTCTATGGATAAGTGGATGTGAATGAAGATTCAAAAGCCGATAGCCAACCAAAAAACTTCCTGAATGACTGAAAATGAGTTGGCAATAGTAAGTGAATGAAGCAGCTTAAGCTAGAGCCTTGTGTATGAATATCAAATCAACAGATGCTAGGGTAAGACATTGAGGAGTCATAATGGTACCCGATTCCATGAAGATGGTGTGGGGTAGTGAATAAAGTGCTATCCTTGGAGTCAGGAAGCCCTAAGCACCAATTCTACCTTCAACACTTAGGACCTAGGAAACCTTGAGAAAGTTCATTAATTTCTTCATACTTTGGTTTCTTCATTTGTAAAATAGAAATACTAGTTCAATGAGGTTGTTATGGGGCTCAGATGAAATAAATATATAAAGTGCTTCACAACCCTTAAAATATTTCTATTTCTTCCTTCTTCTCCTTCTTTTCCTCTTCTTCTTCTTTGTCCACTACTACTACTACTACTACTACTACTACTACTACTACTACTACCACCACCACTACTATTACGTACTACAGAACCCTCAGCCCAGGAAACCAAGTACTTTCAGGGACCAAGAAAGGCAAAATGTTCTGTACTGGGAGTTTAGACTTTAGAAAAGTTTGGAAATTAGCGAAAAAGAAAGGTCAAGTGTACTTTCCTGGATCAGTTCCAAAGAAGAGCTAAATTTCTTGGAAAGCTGGGAAGGATCCCTAAGGCCTAAGTGAGAAGGTCAGGTCTTTCACACACCCCAACTGTATCCTTTTCCTAACAGACTTCCTGCCTTGTCAGGAAGCAGATGGCCACATGGTCTGGCCGTCCTGTGCTCCTTGCGATTTCCCTGGTTATGCAAGATCCTGGGCCAATCTATCTTTACAGGGAGTATTCTATTAGGCTGGAAGAACTAGGAAAGGAAAAAACTGATGGAGATAATAAATATTCTGTGGGTAAAAAATCCTTGTGTCCTCATCATATCCAATAAGTTGACAGATCCCATCATTTTAACATCCATTACATCTCCCATATCTGTTCCTTTCTCTCTATTTACAAAAGTCAACATAACATTCAAACCTCCATCACCTCTTGCTTATACTGCAATAACATCCTAACTGACATCCCTGCCTCATCCTCGTCCACCCCAGTCCACCCTTTACACAGATGCCAATGTAATTTTCCTAAATTTTGTCTGACAATGTTATTCTCCTACTCAATCAACTCTGGTGGCTCCCTGTTACCTCTATGATCAAACATAAACTCATTTTTTTTGGCATTTACATGTCTTTAGGATGTGATTCCAACTTACATTTCTGGTTTTATTACACATCACTTCCATTGACTCACTTTATGGTCCAGTCAAACTGAATTTCTTAGTGTTTTTCCTACATGATGGTGTCACTCACGTTTGGAATGTTCCCTTCCTCATCTCTGCGTCTTAGAATCTCCAAGTCTTCTTCAGTTCTCAGCTCAAGTGCCCTGTCCCTTCCCCATAGAGCCTGCCAGACCATAGGAGAAGGGAACCTTCCCTGTCCCAGCCCCCATTGTCTGGTTCCTACCAAATAATGGATGGATGCCGACTCTCAACCGGAGGCTGATCTCCTCCCCCTGCTCCGTATTCCCACCTCTACCAGAACCCCACACCATTTGGGTCTTCTTACCTCTTCCAACAGTCATCTTTCAGGGACTATCTACTCTGCCATTGCTCCCCAAGGATCAAGGGTCCTTACCATCTACCTTGCTGCTTTGCCTGCTGGACCTTAAGTACCACCTGGTCTTTCTATCTGCCACGAATGAATGAATTTATGTTTTGTTTCCCTTAATTAGAATAGTAGCTCCTTGAGAGTGAGATTGTTGTGCTTTTTTATTTAAATACTCAGAATCTAGTACAGGGTTTGGCATCTAGAGCAAGCATTTAGCAAGTGTTTTTCTGCTTTATTTAGTTCCATCAAGTTTTCCTAACCTTGCTCCTTTTACTAGTACTTTCCTCACAAAATCATTGTGTATCTTTTTTTGCGCATACCTTTATATGTATCTGTGGTCTTCTCCACCAGAATGTAAGCTCTTTAAACACAGGTATTGTTGCATTTTTGGTTTTGTATCCCACAGAACCTGGAATAGAGTGGTGTCTAATGAAGACTAGTTGATTGACTGACTGATCATCTTCAGCACTGGGGAATGGGGCCTTGTGGTTCAACTGCATTGACTTAGCACTGGAAAGGATTTTGGAGATCATCTTTCATAGATGAGAAAACTGAGGCACAGAGAGATTAAAGGGACTTCCTCATGGTAGTAAGTAGCAGAGAGGGAATTCCAATCCAGGATCTCTGACCCTAAATCTAGTGTCCTTTCTTCTACCACCATGACACTCAAGTCATGGAGGATCAATTGTCATGTTGTAATATCATGAGCAAAAATGTGTTTAGGTACTATAAAGAGGAGAATATGTGTTTCCTTCCTTCAAGGAATTTATCTTCTGAGGCATCAGAAAAGGCACTATCAATAACATTTGATATTTATGGACACATTAAAAGTTTATGTAGTACTTTCCTCACAACAACCCAATGAGAGAAGTAGAAATAGTGTTATTTCCATTTTACATGTGAGGAAACCAAAGCTGACAGCCATGTGATAGGTAAATGACTCAAGCCCAAGTCTTCTGACTGAGTCCAGTGTTTCTTTTTTTGCCATTGAGTGCATGGTGAGATGGGTTCCACAAATTTCTTTAGTCATTTGTTCAAAGACAATTTGTCTTTTGGGAGAAAACCTTATTGTATTGTTTGAACCCAGTCCTATATGACTGGGAAGCTGAACCACCTCTGCCTGTTTTCCTGAACTAAGGACCTAGGTTATGCTAACCAGAAGCCCAGTTGGATCTGAAGATTGCTGCAAGGAATTTTCTCCCAAATGTACATCTCAAACAACCTATATGTCTTCTCTGAAAAGTGGTCCTATAGTGGTCTATTATTGTTTATATGTTCCTTTGATTATTTACAGATACTTAGGGGGAATAAGCTACCTCTTTTTTGATTTCAGGGAATTGCACCTGCTCACTGTCCTCCTCCCAACTTAGAAAGTCCCTAATCTTTACTCCAATTAGATATCAATTGATATATTTCCAATTGATAAATGATCAAAGGATACGAACAGGCAGTTTTTAGAGGAAGAAATTAAAGCTATCTATAGTCATATGTAAAAATGCTCTAAATCACTATTGTTCAGAGAGATGCAAAATAAAAATAACTCTGAGGTACCATATCACACCTATCAGATTGGCTAAGATGACAAAACAGGAAGATGATCTATGTTGGAGAAGATGTGGGAGAGTTGGAACACTAATTCATTGTTAGTGGAGCTCTGAGCTCATCCAGCCATTCTGGAGAGCAATATGGAACTATGGCCAAAGGGCTACAAAAATGTGCATACCCTTTGACTCAGCAATATCACTTCTAAGACTCTATCCAAAAGAGATCATAAAAATGGACAGGGTCTCACATATACAAACATATTTATAGCAGCTCTCTTATGGCTAAGAACTGGAAATCGAGGGAATGCCCATCAATTGGGGAATGGCTGAACAAGTTGTGGTATATGAATGGAATACTATTGTGCTATAAGAAATGATGAACAGGAAGACTTCAGAGAGGCCTGGAAAGACTTATATGAATGGATGCTGAGTGAAAGGAGCAGAACCAGGAGAACTTTGTACACAGCAGCAACCACAGTGCGTGAGGAATTTTTCTGGTAGATTTAGCCCTTCACAGCAATGCAAGGACCTAAAACATTCCCAATGGACTCTTGAGGCAAAATGCCATCCACATCCAGAAAAAGAACTATGCGATTGGAACGCAAAATAAAGCAGAATATTTTCTCTTTTGTTATGTTTTCTTTCCATTTGGTTTTTCTCATGGTTTCTCCTATTCATTTTAATTCTTCTAGCAACATGACTAATGTTAAAATGTGTTTAATAAGAACGTATGTGTAGAACCCATATAAGATTGCATGCTGTCTCGAGGAGGGAGGGAGAGGGAAGGAGAGAAAATCTAAGACTTATGGAAGTGATTGTAGAAACTGAAAACAAATAAATTAATAATAAAAACTTTTTTTAAAGAAATCAGATTATCTGATTGTATAGGTAAAATAAATACTGAAAGAAACCACCAATCACCTCCTAAAAGAGATCCAGAAAGAAAAGCTTCTAAGAATATTGTAGCCAAATTCCAGAGTTCCCAGATCAAAGAGAAAATATTACAAGCAGCTAGAAAAAAACAATTAGAGTATTGTGGAAATACAATCAGGATAACAAAAGATCTAGCAACTTCTACATTAAGGAATCAAAGGTCTTAGAATATGACATTCCAGAAGTCAAAGGAACTAGGATTAAAACCAAGAATCACCTACCCAGCAAAACTGAGTATAATACTTCAGGGGAAAAAATGGTCATTCAATGGAACAGACAGCTTTCAAGCATTCTTGATGAAAAGACCAGAGTTGAACAGAAAATTTGAGTTTCAAACACAAGAATCAAGAGAAACATGAAAAGGTAAACAGGAAAGAGAAATCATAAGGAACTTACTAAAGTTGAATGTTTGCATTCCTACATGGAAAGATAATATTTGTAACTCTTGAAACTTTTCTAAGTATTTGGGTAGTTGGAGGGATTATACACACACATATATATAGACAGAGAGCACAAGGTGAGTTGAACAGGAAGGGATGATATCTAAAAAAATAAAATTAAGGGGTGAGAGAGGAATATATTGGGAGGAGAAAGGGAGAAATGGAATGGGGCAAATTATCTCTCATAAAAGAGGCAAGAAAAAGCTTTTTCAATGGAAAGGAAAAGGGGGGAGGTGAGAGGGAAAAAGTGAAGCTTACTCTTATCACATTTGGCTTAAGGAGAGAATAACATACACACTCAATTTGGTATGAAAATCTATCTTGCACTACAGGAAAATAGGGGAGAAGGGAATAAGTGGGGTGGGGATGATAGAAGAGAGGGCAAATGGAATAAGGGAGTAATTAGAAGTTAACACTTTTGGGGATGGACAAGGTTAAAAGAGAGATTATAATAAATGAGGGGCAGGATAGGATGGAGGGAAATATAATTAGTCTTACACAACATGACTATTATGGAAGTCTTTTGCAAATCTACACATATATAGCCTATATTGAATTGCTTGCCTTCTCAGTGGGGCTGGATGAGGAGGGAGGAAGGGAGAGAAGTTGGAACTCAAAGTTTTAGGAATGAATGTTGAGAATTGTTTTTGTATGCAACTGGGAAATAAGAAATACAGGTAATGCGGTATAGAAATCTATCTTGCCCTACAAGAAAAGAGAGATGATGGCGATAAGGGACGGGAGGGCTAATAGAAGGGAGAGCAGATTTTGTGAAAGGGTAATCAGAATGCATCATGTTTCAGGGTGGGGAAGGGGAGAGATGGGGAGAAAATATGGAACTCAAAATCTTGTGGAAATGAATGTTAAACACTAAAAATAAATAAACATAAAAAAGAAGTTCTGGACTATGAGAAAAGGGGTGACAAGGTGATTGGGCTGGGAATGGGATGTATAGTGAGGATGACTAAGAGATTTAGGAAGGGGTAGGAGGAAATATATAGGGATATGAAACTGTCATCGTAAAAAGAAAAACAAATTCCAGTCCTGGAGCTGACATAGTTATGGATGATGATAATGCCTAGAGTACGAGTATCTCTGTGAGTAGCTATGGTGATGTGAAGATGTAGGCCATGGGACTTGAGGAAGAGGATGAACAGGGAAGCCAGAGTGATGCAAGGGACATCCACACGAAAACTGATGTTCTGAAGTAGGAGGGAAGGGGTTGGGATAAAGGGGAGGAATGTAAGTAAGACAGAAAGTTCTTGAGAAAAAAGGGACCTGAGATTGGCCATTTACAGTGTTGACGCTGATTATTCATCTTGGCATTTCCATCAGTGTTCAGTGTTGATCATTACACAATCAGTGTTTAAGAAACGCTCTCAAACATCATTTAAGTGTAGAGAGACCTCAACAGGTAGTTGAGTCTAAAGAAGGGACTGCACAAAGAAGGCATACCCCATGAATGACTTCATATTCCTTGGCCCATCCTGGCCCCAATTACTACCTTTGGCTCTCTTGAAGTGAAATGAATGAGTCACTTTAAATCACTTGAATGCCAAGACTCCTTCTAGCCTTTGATTCTTCCTCTGAGCCTTCCTTGAGTTGGGAACCTGCCTTCCTTGAATTTGTCTATTTAAGCCCTCTGTTCATAGGCATGTGCCAGCTAATTAATAGGTTGTTAAAGGTTTCCCATGAACTTGTGCTTCCAGAAAATTAAAGTTGCTGGTTTTGTTTCCCCAAAGTTTTCAGAACTCCCCTGATCTTGTTAGGAAAGCAACTTGAATAATGCCACCTTTAAGGGAAAGACTTTAAAAGGGCTGCTGGGTTGTTTGTTAGTTACAACATTCTTCATTTCCCCCTTCCAAACCTTCCTTGTAACTAAGGCAAGGAGCATTTGACCAGGCTTTCACCACCTCAGCACAAGGACCAATCTTGGTTCAAACAAACTCTGTTCCTACCACCTCTCCTCTCAGTCCCCACATTGTTGACATTCATTCTGTCCTGGAAACTTCCAAATACACAAGGAGGCCACACAAAGCCTAAATAAAAGAGCTGAAATAAGGAATTGTTAATTCTGCATTACAAAGATTGTAGCTAAAATTACCCCTTCTTTAGACAAAATCAGATTCAATATACTGAAGGACTCATCTGCTCACTGCATCCTTGGTCTGAAAAAAGACCTCACTATCAATTTTCCTGGAACAAATTCAGGGAGAGGAGAGGCAGTATAGAGAATGCTCTTAATACCTAAATCAACGGTGCCAGGAGAAGAGGTGGTCCATCACATAGAGAACCCAACCCTCATTGGGCATTAGGTAGAGAAATCACTGGCAAAAAAGAGAGAAAACATTCCCTCCCCTTAAGATCTCCACCCTAAGACACTGGCATCCTAGAAGAAAAGCCCCATTCTCCAAAACAAGTTATCACTCTGCCCTTCAGTCATCAGACATTCTGCTCTCAGGTTTGTTTCCTGCCCAGGCCCATATGAGAGATATTTAGGTTTAGGAACTTTGCATACAGCATACTAGAAATATTTCAAAAGGAAAAGAGGTCAGTTGGCCAAGAACAATAGAGGAGAGGGTGGGGATTGAGAGTCCTGCAGAACAACTATCCCAATTAGATGCTTTTGCTCATAGGTTCAATAACTGTGCAAGGTAAATGATGGAGGGTATTGTAATACCATCAGATCGAATTGTAACCACTTCTGCAATTTTTTGTTTAAATTTTTAACTCTCCACTTCTGATACGATATGTCACATTTTACAGCTGAAATGATTGGCTTGGAGATGTTCAACTTGGGCTTTCTTATCCAGAACAGTGATAGCCCCATCTCCTTCACCAAGAAGTACAGAGAGGGGCAGGGGTTTACCTTCAGGTACCCAGAGTTCAAGTAACCAGCCATTCAAGGATGAAGGAGATGCTGGCAGCCCTAGTCACCTTCCTTACTCTGGACAAGACTGTGCATCACAAATATAAAGTCAACTGAACAAAATGGAAAACCTAAGTCACTTACTATATCACTCACTATATCACAAGTCTCGTTTGATAGCAGTCAGGTCAATAAAGAACCACTTGTCCTTGAAGGGTTACCTGCTGTTACTTGTTGCTTATACCTTTCCAGATTCGCAAAAGCAAATATTTAGTGTCCTGCCTTTGAGTCTATTTTCATCAGTCAGGCAGGTATGAATAAAGAGCAAAGGAGGAGTCCTATTCTAATTTGGATTGATGCATAATCCATTTATTCAAAACACTAAGAGATGAGGGCACAGACTCTCTCAAATGACTCATTGTCTCAAATCATTTAAAAAATAATACAAAGGGGCAAAAAATCTTGACCGTAGGCTGGAGGGATAAATTAAGCAGGAAAGCTCTTCACAAACAACTGTCAGTAGGGGAAGTGGGGGGATGGTAGGATTAACTAACAAAATACATTATTGCATACCCAGTCATTTTGGTCCTATACAGTCAATATCAAGGGCAATAATATGTGTGTGCTTGTCCTTCGTTGCCAAAGAAGACCATGCCATCAGAGAAATGATGACATAACTTGCACTTGACTTTGTTTTGAGTGAGGGAGGGCTGTGCAGGTCACTAACCTCTCTTCTCCTCCAGAGCCATCTGAATCCAGTGACCAGATATTCATCAGAATGACAGGAGGTGACCCAGGATGAGGCAATTGGGGGTAAGTGACTTGCCCAAAGTCACATAGCTCGTGAGTGTCAAGTGTCTGAGGTGAGATTTGAACTCAGGTGCTCCTGACTTCTGCACTGGTGCTTTATCCACTGAACCACCTAGCCAGAGGAAGAGTATGTCACAGAAGATAACAGTTAGCCTCAGCAGCTAACCGGCTTTGGAGGTAGAGGGGAACAAGCCCAAAGCAAGCTGGTTGCCAGGAGATAGTGATCTGAATGGAGTCCTAACAGCGATGAGACCCTTTCTAAAAGGCAGGAGCTTTAGCTACCCAGGAAGTGTTGTCTCTCTCACCAGCAAGGAAGTCAGGGAGAGACTGTACACACTTGCATGTAGGCTTGCATTTTCCACTTGATTTTCCCTCATTATTTACTTTGGATTCTGGCCTAACTTAATGATTCCTAAATTTAATTATTCCTGATTTATGTTTCCTGCCTGTTCTGTTGGGAGAGGAAATACTGGATTGGGGGTTTGGGTTATATTTGAATAATTGTCATTACACCTAGCACACCCTACAACTTGGAGCATGTGCTAGGTCCTAAATGGACTCTGCCCTCTCCACAAATTCCTTTGGCCTCAAAGATTTCTAGGTAAGAAAAATTGCTGGTTTTTTTCCTTTTGTGTAAGATGGAAAACCACAAACTAAGAGCTTACATCAGTCAACCAGGAAGCAAGATGATGTCCCAATCCTCTCATCCATAATCCCCCCAGTCTGCCAGTGCAATAGACCACAAGGATTCTGCTGGACTTCCCAGTTGCACTGCCTTCTATTATCAGAACCCTAGCCACCACATGCTGGCTGGGTCATCCAGACAGCTAAGCCACAGACCGCCACCCATTTTCAGATGAAGGGGCTGAGCTGGAGGCACACTCAGGGTCAACAGCATTTGTATAACTGGGGCTTAGATGGATGACTTTGCTACTACTTAAACTAGAGTAATAGCTTCAGCCCCCACCCTTCACCCCATGAAGATAAGTATCTGGCATAAGTCCTGGAATTTGTTTGTCTATACACGCCTGAGGGATCAGTCTCAGCACCCTTAGGAGGGAATTGTTCTGCCAGGAGGGAATGGTCTACTTATGCCTTTTATTAGCCACACCAGCCGAGCCTTCCTCCTCCCAGTCAGGGTAGGAAGGGATCCTTAAGTTAAATGGGACATTTGTTACAATGACATGTTAAATTTCAGAGGAAGACTGACATGCCTTTCTCCATTTGGAAGAGGTGATGATTAAGTATGGAATAAGGCATTCATTGTTATATATAGTTTTGTTTAGTGGTATTTCTTTGTTACCAAGGAAGAGTTCTATTTGGGCAGAGGATGGGATAGTGACTGGGAAGGGACATTGATATAAAAAAAAAGTATCAATAAACCATTACTTTGATAACAAAAAAATAACAAAATAGCATGCAAACCCTCCAAATTTGAGTTTTTATTTATTACTCTCATTGTTTATGTGTGAATCAAGTAAATTCTACTCCAAAGTCTCATTGTTCTAGGGAAGGGATCATGGAGTCCCAAAGACTCTGCCAGGAGAGCATAAGCTCTGTAAAACTCTACCAGAAACAAAAGGTTTCAAGCACCATTCTTGTGTCTGTGGGTTGGCATACTAGGTGATGAGTTATTTGGCCTTAGCAACTTAAAAATATAATAAATAACAATAGTAATGTGTTTACATAGGGCTTTACAGTTAACAAAACACTTTATATAATTATAGCTCATGTTTCTATAGTGCCTTAAGGTTTACAAAACACTTTCCAGTACCTGATTTGATCCTTGCAATAACCCTGTGAAGCTGAACAAGTATTATTTCTATCTGTCTAATGATCCTCTGACCCCAGGGCGAGCATATGTTTCTTCCTCAGTCTCGGCCTGGTTCAATCCTTACTTCTAAAAAATAGAATTACATACTGTCAGAGTGGGAGAAGACCTTTGAGATGAGCTGGTCTTACCCTTCATTTTTAGAATTGAAGAAATTGAGGGCTGGTGAAATAAATTGATTTAGGGTCATGGATTTGGAGCAAAATGATGATCAAGTTCAGCCCTCTCATTTTACAGATAAAGAAACTGAGACTTGGAATAATTTGTCCAAGTTCACACAGATAGGAATTGTAGTAAAGTCAGAATTTCAACCCAGGTCCTCAGATTTCAAATCTACCACTCTTTTCCCCTCCATACCATATAATGGCGAAGCTAGGATTAGCTGACTGGGTATTGGAAAAAGAAGGAAAACCGATAGAATCTTAGTCCTGCAAACAAGTATTTCCAATCAGCTCCCTAAAGGCACAACATGGCACTCAATGTGTAAGGCAGGAAGAAAGGATCTGTGAGAGAAAGGTACCTTAGGACAATTTGGGAGGCAGTTATCAGGAGAGGGGAGGAGACCCTCCCTGGAGGGTTTTGGAAGCTGGCTCAGGAATTTTTGGAGGTTGGGTGGGAAGCTTTCCAGCCAAGATTATCACACAACCACAAACATACATCGGGTTCCAGCCATCCTAGGGTTGTTGTCTTCTTTCTGTTTTGTTCTTTGCCTGATAAAAGATAGAAATGACTCAGAGACCAAAACACACAAGTGACTGAATGCTGATTCTGAGAGCAGAAAATGTTTTGTTTCATCAGAGAAAGGTCAGAGCAAAGGGGAATAAGACAGGCTATTCATAAAATGAATCATGATTCTGGGTCAGCTTGAAAGCCATGGCCATTTTGTTTTCTTTTTTTATTTCATGGGGTAGGCAGGACTTTCTCTTCAGTTTATAGTCTAAGAGGGTTGCCTAGGGCTCTAAGAGGTTGTGACTTGCCCAGGGTCAACCTATGTGTGTCAGAGGCAAGGTCTTCCTGGCTCTAAGGTCAGGTCTCTGTCTCCTTTGTCTTCATGGATAAGGGGACATCTGGGAATCTGTGAAGATGGGCTCCAGGTGTTCACTAAGAGATATGACCAAAGACTGAGGTTACATTGTCATGAAATTCAGGATAGAGAAATTGACTTGAATAAATATGCCAAAGTAGGTTCTTTGCTACGATCAAAGTCACCATTTGCCTTTCCAGAATTTTTCCCTACTCTTCACTTAGCTCCAAGAGCACCAGAGTTAGAGGCAGAAGGCTTGAATTCAAGTCCCAACATTGCCACTTACTACCTTTATGACCTTGAGAAAGTCACTGCCACCTGTTTCTCAGTTTCATCATCTGTAGAACGGTAGGGGTTGAGGGGAGGGAGAGTAGCTCAGAATATCTGCCTTTCAGAATAATGGTTGAGGGCACTGCACTAGAAACATTGCAGTTCCCAAGACTCTTGAATTCTGGATCCTGGGCTATCTTCATCAAGGTCTGAGGGGAGATACTGGTCAAGGCTTGACTTTAAGCACATATTAAGCACATATTGCCTTCTGTAGGGAATCTGGCTGCTTTAGCTAGGCTAGTTTGCCTGACCTGTATGTAGCCATTGGTAGAGATGATCATCCCCTTCACCATAAGATAATAATAACATGAAGATAGCAATAGGACAATACCATCTTCCATCAATCAACTGTCCCAACAGTAGAAAATTCTTTTTTGTCCAATCAGCTTTCAGCAAAGCTCTTTTCACAGCAAAGCAGTTGTGAAGCCTGTTTTTCACCCCTCTGTTTCTCCCTCTCTAACTAGAGAGAAAAATAGAGGACAACACAGCAATCCTGAGAAATTTCCCATCTCAGGCTTTAGATAATGCTGTAAAATAATAAGCCCAAATAGCTTTTCATACAGCAATAGAATTCAGAGGTCTTCCAATGAGCTGCCAGCAGCTGCAGAGTTAGCTTTCAGCAGACTGTTAGTTTGTTGTATCCTGGACTTGACTTTCTCTTTTTCCATTCTTCTGACGGCTTCTTCTTTTTTTTTAATGCCTCAAATCAGGACCTCATAAAGCAGCAACCCATCTCTACCTCATGACAGGACACTCAATTATAAAATGACCTAGAGAAGGAAATGGCAAACCACTCCAGTATCTTTGCCAAGAAAATTCCAAATGTGGCCACAGAGTCACAAACAATATCTCTAAGCAGTTATTTCTTTCATAGTTTTGTCAGTTATAACCTATAAACTCCAGAAATAACTACATGCATAACCCTGAAACCCTTGCTACCTCAATCACTGCCCTGTTTCCACATAGGTCCCCTTAGTGCATTTTTCGAGGGACAGCTTTCTCTTAGGGTACCCAGAACAATCTGTGTTTTTCTTCAACATTTTATCTAAGAAGTTGTGTTTCTATTCAAGTTGATTTTATCAGTTTTCCTTACAAGAAAGTTATTTTTTTCTCCTCTTTTCAGCAATCAAGATGTCCTTTCAGCAAAGGCAACATGAAGAAAAATGTCAACATTAAGAGCTGTCCAAACGTGAAATGTGTTCTCTTGAATGGTAATGGGTTCCTATTTTAGGTTTAACGAGATGACCTCTGAGGTTCATTCTGACATTGTGTGAGTCTAGTGTATTAACTCTTCTGCTATGGAAAGGGGAGTCAAGTGCAGTGACAATACATATGACACTTGGGGTTAGAAGATGTCCTATTCAGATACATCACAACTGACTTCACTTCAACCCAGGCTGTCTTCCCAATGGGCTGCCACATAGGAAGAAAGCTTCTCGGAATACCTATGCAGAGGTGCCCTGGGCCCCAAAGACTCATTTGAGTCAGTTCTGTTCTATTCAAGGATAAGCTCATCTTGCCTCAAGGCAACATCCACTGTCACTCTCCTCCTCATCCTTTAGGAGAGCCCAAGGGACTCACTGGATGACCCCTACTGCTATAAGCATACTTTTACATCTCTTCTTTAATCCTGAATTAATTTTTAACTATTCCCAATGGTTACATTGTCCAGATACTGAAAAATAAATACCTTGTATCTGATCTCCTACAGGATAACTCCAAATATGGAAATTAATCACCAATTTCTTATTCTTAGGCTCAGTTGGATTCATTGTTTCATTTAACATTTTCTTATACTGCTTCTGCCAAATGTTCAAAAAAGACTCTTACCAAAGCTTGGTATGCATGTTATTTTTTAAAGAACTCCTGTTATTCAACTGTATCCAACTCTCTATGATACCATTTGGGATTTTCTTGGCAAAGACACAGGAGTGGTTTGCTAGTTCCTGTGCCAGTTCATTTTACAGATGAGGATCTGAGGCAAACAGGATTAAGTGACTTACCGAGGGTCACACAGCTAGGAAATGTCTGAGGCCAGATCTGAACTCCTATCTTCCTGCCTCTAGCCTCGGCATTCTATCCATGAGCCTCTCAGATGCCCTAGAGAGCTCTTAATAACTCTTTTTAGTTCAAGAATTTCATTTTCTTGGGTCAGGCTTTTCCTCTAATGCTTGCATATTTATGGAGCTGAAGCAATCCATATATCCACATGAGTGGCCTTCTCAGCTTTCCAGTCTCACTTTCTGTCCTGGGTACTGATGGGTTTTTCCTGGTTATTGGGAAACTGTACCACTGTGAACCTCTTGGGAATTGTAGTCAGACACATATTTTTTTCTTGGAAGATGCATTTCCCAATAAGCCAAGGGAAGCAAGAATTCTGAAAACACTTTCTATTTTGAAGGCAATTTTTGATACACCAGATGACCACCCCCAGTTGCAACTCACTGCCTGAGGTGAAAAGAGCAGGAAGTTTTATATAGGACCAGAAGCTCAGAGGTTAGGACTACAGTGCCATTTGATGAACTCAACGGGATATCTATTGACTCTCTTTCAAAAGTGTGGTCACACAACATCTTTACAATTTTCAATTTCAGACACATTTTAGGTAAAGACACACCTTTTTACCTCTACTTTAAAGTGCTTTAAGATAAGATGAAAGTTAATCCAGAAAACACTGCTGAAAGTTTGCAACGGTTCTTCATTTGCAATATATTGGGACCAAAAAAAAACAAAACTGAAGAGACAATTTCCTACCAACTCTATGTCATAAGCAATGTGTACTTGTGTGATTAGGTATAAGGATGAATTCTGTTCTTGGTGCAAAATCTTTTCAATTTAATGTACTCAAAATTATCCATTTCACATTTGTAATGTTCTCTATCTCTTATTTGGTCATTAATTCTTTCCTTTGTCATAGATCTGAAAGGTGAACTATTCCTTGTTCTCCTAGTTTGCTTATGATGTCACCCTTTATGTCTAAACCATGTACCTATTTTGACCTTATCTTGGTATATGGTGTGAGAGGTTGGTCTATACCTGGTTTCCGCCATACTGTTTTCGTTTTCCCAGCATTTTTTGTCAAGTAGTGAGTTCTTATCCCAGAAGCTAGAGTCTTTGGTTTTATCAAACAGTAGGTTGCTATTGTCACTTACTACTTTGTCTTGTGTACCTAATATGTTACACCGATTCACCACTCTGTTTCTTAGTCAGTACCAAATAATATTGATGACTGTCACTTTATGATATAGTTTTACTTCTGGTACCGATAGTCTACCTTTCTTTGCATTTTTTTTTCATTAATTCACTTCATATTCTTGACCTTTTATTATTCCAGATGAATTTTATTATTTTTTTTCTTGCTCTATGAAACAATTTTTGGTAGTTTGATTGGCATCATAGTGAAGAAATAAGTTAATTTAGGTAGAATTGTCAGCTTTATTATATTAGCTCAGTCTTACCATGAGCAACTGATATTTTTCCAATTGTTTAGATCTGACTTTATTTGTGTGAAAAGTGTTTTGTGGTTGTGTTCTTATAGTTCCTTGGTTTGTCTTGGCAGGTAGACTCCCAAATACTTTATATGGTTATTTTAAATGGAATTTCACTTTCTAGCACTTGCTACTGGGCTTTGTTGATAATGTATAGAAATACTGACGATTTTTGTGAGTTTATTTTATATACTGCAACTTTGCTAAAGTTAATTAATTCAAGTAGCTTTTTCTTGATTCTCTAGGATTCTCTTAATATACTATCATATCATCTACAAAGAACGATAATTCAGTTTTCTCATTGTCTATTATAATTCCTTCAATTTCTTTTTTTCTTGCATTGCTAAAGCTAATATTTCTAGCACAATATTGAATAGTAATGATGATAGCAAGGCATCCTTGTTTCACTCCTGATCTTACTGGGAAAATTTCTTGCTTGTCCAATGCTTGCTGATGGTTTTAGATAGATTTGGCTTATCATTTCAAGGAAAACTTCATTTATTCCCACTCTCTCTAGTGTTTTAAATTGAATTCTCTCTTTTGATAGAGGAAACTGGTATACATGGAAGTTTTAGAGAGGTCAGAATGAAATTGTATTCATTCTTCCACTAATGGAATAAAAGGTCAATCCCATTCCTTCTTAATGCTAGAATTATGCTACCAGAAAGGTGCCATAAGTATTTTTACAAGGGAAGTGGATAGGGGACAGAGGGTAGATTCCTCCTGGTCAATTTCATTGACTACCTCTGTCCCTACAGAGGATGGACATGGGAGAATACATCTACCCCGATGGAGAATGTGCAAGACATTAGTACTTTGCTGAGTATTGGGTTAGATTTGCGGTGGCTATGGCTACCCCCAAGATGATTGGCTGGGATTCTGGGGAGACAGACTTTTGCTTTTGAAAACATCTCTTTTCACCATTCTATAGGAGAAAAAGGCAGGCTGCTCTCACTCTTTTGGCCTTTCCCCCTTTTTTTCTGTTCAGAGGACAAACCAGAGCCCAGAAGAGTTGTTCAGTCATTGCAATCATGTCCAACTCTATATGACCCCATTTGGAATTTTCTTGGCGAAGAGAGCAGAGTGGTTTGCCATATCCTTCTCCAGTTCATTTTACAGATGAGGAATTGAGGCAAACTGGGTTAAGTGATTTGCCCAGGGTCATATGGCTACTAAATGTCTGAGGCTGAATTTGAACTCAGGTGCGCTGCACCACCTAGCAGAATAGGGACATGTTTTCTGAGGTAGGAGGACAACCTGTGCATTTGCCTTGTCTCTTGCCCTCAGAAACCTTTTGCTCAATTAAAGAGAAAATTCTTACAGGTAAACTTTCCCAGCTGATAAGATGACAGTAGTTGGGGCAGTGAATCAGTTCTTGCAGAAGATGAATGAAATGAATGGAAAAGAAGATGTATAGATGCACATGGCCTGATAGGGCATTTGTGGACAGTGTTTTTAAATATGAGTAAATGAAGGAGGATTCTGATTTTTTAAGTAGCATGATCCTCTAATCCAGCCTTGTAAACAAGTTTAGAGACATTTGGGGCAGAGAATTCTTGAGCTACATACCACTTACAGAAGTAAGAAGATCATCCACATATACTCTAAGATGGAGGGTTAGGTGATAAGGGTTAAAGTCATGTAATGGAGATGACAAAAGATTTAGAACTTATCACCTAAACTTCCTTACTCCCACTTGAATAGTGAATTATTCAGACAATGAAGTTTCAATGGTAAGGAAATTGCATGTTCAGAAGACATATGTGAACTGAAGCAAAGTGAAGTGAACAGAACCAGGAGAACATTATACACAGTAACTGCAATATTGTAAGGATAATTGACTATGAAAGACCTATTTAACTCATGCCTACTATGTACCAGACACTGTGCTGAGGACTTTAAAATATTTGATTTTTACGACAACCCTGGGAGGTAGGTTATGTTATTATTTCTGTTTGTCTTATTTGATTTCTACAACTTTTTTGTATTACTGTTAATCTTTTATTTTTTTATTCATTTTTAGCTTAGCTGACTGGTATCCATGTGCATTTGTTACCTTGAATGCTTGTAAGGGACTGTGTTTCCCAAATTTATGGAAACATATGCAGGCTCTGTATTTGGATAATTTGCCAAAATAAATTCAATTGGAGCTTAACAAGCTAAAAGAAAAAATCTACTTGGATCATTCCTCAGGATCAGACCTGGTATGTGTAAGTCCAGTCTTGAAGGGAATGCTGGGTCACACTCTTAGAAATGTACTTCTCCTTCACTTGGCTCTGTCGGGACATGGTTGTTCCTATGTAATGGAACTGCTGAATACCAGATTTAGAAGGGACTTCAGAGCCCATTTAGTCTGATAACGTACACTTTCTAGGTGTCAAACAACATTTCTTTGTTGTGTAATATTGGCAAGATCAACAGTAGAAGGGCTTTTGCAGCCTTAGGCTGCCTCACAGACTTCTATGAGTAAACACAGACAGCCATAATCAGTGCTAGAGTGTTCCACCAGCCTTTGTCTTTTACACCCAACCCAATTTTTTTTTTTTACTGCCCACAGAGAGGGGGAGTTTTTATAGACAGGATTAGATAAAACACACTCTTCACCAAATCTTTCAATGAGCTAGGTGATTGAGACACTTGGGGAGAATCATTGCAATAGAACTCAGCAGTGTCTTGGGTGTTTTAACTAAGACTCTTTGATCCCCTGTTGTGGAGTTAGCAAGATTTTGGTAGACTTTTCAGAAAAATTATTCTTGGCAACAATATAATTAATTACAGAAAAAAACATCAAGTCAGCTCCTCAGGATCTCTTGCCTCAATATATGCAGAAACACATCGAAAAACACATGCTTCTCTCTCCAATATTTTCTCTGTATAGAGTCACCTTTTTTAAAGTATCTTAAAAGATTTATTAATGTCTTTTGTTCTTCTATATTCCATCCACAAACAAGCAATTATTAAGTACTTACAATAAGTCAGCTCATTCCTCAATTTATTTCTTCTCCCCAATGAAACCACCCTTGTAACAAAGGAAAATGTTTGGTTCATTAAGCAAAACCATTGACAAAATGACTTGGTCTGACAGTATGTAATATTTCACATCTGTAATTCCTCACTTGGTTGCATGGTGGAAACAGCACTTGGGCAGATAAACAAAGTAGTAGATAGAAGGCTGGATCTGGAGTCAAGAAGAACTAAGTTCAGATCCAACTTCAGATACCTACTAATTGTGTGACCCTGTGCAAATTTCACTTCACCTCTGTTTGCCTCCATTTCTTCAGCTGTAACATGGGAATACTAATAGCACCTACCTCCCAGGGTTGCTGTAAAAATCAGATATTTTAAAGTACTTAGCATAGCACCTGGCATATAGTAGACATGAGATTAACAGACCTTTTACAGCTGATTATTCTAAAAAATATTTTGGTTACCATGTGCAATGTTTTCCTGGTTCTGTTCACTTCACTTTGCTTCAGTTTACATAAGTTTTCTCAGGTCAGGAAAGCATTCCTCTTGTCATTTTGTAAAGCACAATAGTATTCGTAAAGCACATTCATATACCTTAAATTGTTCAGCCATTTCTCAATCAATGGACACCCCCTCAAATTCAGATTCTTTGCCCCCTCAAAAAACTGCCATAAATATTTTTATACATGTAAGCCCTTTTCTTTTTCCTTTGATTTCTAGTATATAGACCTAGTAGTGGTACTGCTGGTGTCAAAGGGTATGCACAGTTTTATAACCCTTTGGATGTTGTTCCAAATTATTCTCCATAATGGTTGGACCAGTTTGCTACTCCAGCAAAAGTTCATTAGTGTACCTATTTCCCACACCCCCTCTAACATTTGTCATTTCTGATAGGTATGAAGTGGTACCTCAGAGTTGTTTTAATCTGCGTTTCTCTAATCAATAGTGATTGAAAACATTTTTTTTCATTTGACTATAGTTACCTTTGATTTTCTCTCCTGAAAACTGCCTATTCATATTCTTTGGCAATCAATTGGAAGATGACTGAACTCCATCTTCTAACTAACTTCATGCGTAGGGTATCACCATATAGAGTTTGTTAGGGCTATTTGCTTACCTAAGTGTGGAAGATGGCATGGATGTCATAGGAAGGCAGGAAGAGATTTCAGATTAGCTTGAATTGTTTAGAAAGCATTAGAATTCATGTTTGTTAGCATCTGAGGCCTAGAGATGGAAAGAATTCAAGAACTCACAAACCTTTTTTAAACACTTTCCTTACATTAAGTTACTCCCATTCTATTGAAATAATATTTTATTGATAATTTTTGTTTTTCACATTGACTCACCTCCCCAACTTCCCACACTGAAACTGAATTCTCCTATTGTATTAAAGAAAAAGAGATAAATGAAATCCACCAATATAGTGTCTAACTCTGATAATATACATAATAATATGCCCCTACACTACAGTCCCCTCTGAGGTATGGAGAAGGGGGAGGAGGTTTCATTATTTGATCTCTGGGATCATAATTCTTCTCAATAATGAATAATTACAAACACTCAGAGTCCTGGCCAATTTATTTGAGACTATTCAGGGCTATAGAAAATGATAACTCCCAGAAGCTTATCAGTCTGAGATATCAGGCAGGGGAGGGGGAAAGATAAGAATCTCTAGGTTGAACAAATGTCAGATACCATAATTTGAGGCTATTAGAAATAAATGATGCTGACACTTAAGTTTGAGTATTCCCAAAGTCTCTTTCCAGGGACTCTCACTCTGTCATCATCCATAGAGTAAGTCATTATCTCTACACTGATACCCTTCAAGTCTATACACCTAGCCCTAGTTTTACTCCTGACCTCCAGACCCATATCACTAATTATCTGCAACCCATTGCCACCTGGACCTCCACCTCAAACTCCAAAACAAAACATCTCTTCCTTTGAACCCACTGTTTCTCCAAACTTCTCTGTATCACATCATCATCTTTTCTTGGTTAGTCTCTTTTACACTTTTCTATCCCTTTTCCTTTATTCCTTAAGTACTTTCTCATTCATTTTATTTATTTGATTTTTAGGTTCTCCCTCTTCCCATTCATACTATCCATTCATTGGGCTCCTTCTGTGTCTACTCAGCCTCATATTATATCCATACAAGGTGACTCCTCTCAAATTCTGTGATGATAAAGGAATTCTGTATGTATTTCCAGCATGGAGCAAAATGTCACCCCTTGGTGGATCTAAAAGCAAACCAGAGGAAAGAAGGATGATGATGAAGAACTAGGAAAATTACTCTTTTGGGGCCTCAGAACACTTGGCAGAATTGGATGAAATTTGACTTCTTTTTTTTCGGGTAATTCATTAGTGTATTGAAGTATTGGGGAACCAGCAGATTCTGGGTACTGATGAAATCACAATTTTTTTTTTCCTGAACAGATAGGTCAACAATTTTGCAATATGTTTAATATTTCTGTGTGTTAGCACCATAGGTAGTACCTTAATCTGCAAATAGAGCTGATGAAGTAATGAGGTGAAATTGATCAACTATTTAGTAAAAAGTGCCCCACCTTTGCCAAAAATAAGGTGTCACAATGCAAGTAGATGCGACTAGAAAGAGTGTTTTCTCTGCCTTGCCAGGAAAGAAACCCAAGATCTTTGTGCATCTAAATGCAGGAGTTCAGTGGCCAGACCATCAATGCCAAGGAAGAACAATGCTTTCAAGAACTACAACTAGCAATTTTTGTGCCAGGGACAAAGCAAAAAAGAGACCCAAAGTGTCTCCAAATCCACTTTTTAAGACAAATGCAGTTGTGGAGAGGTAGGTTAAAGCCAGGCTGAAGTGGGGGTAGGGTTGCCCATTTTAACCAATAATTCTTGCCTTTTTGATTCTGAGAGGCAGCAAGGAGAGTAGATAAGGGTCAGAGAGATGTTTGTTTGAGTCTCATATTGGCCACATGACCCCAGACAATTCATTTAACCTTCCTATACTGGTCAACTCTCTTAGTCTATGAGTTGTAGAGAAAGTACTAAAATTCACTGGTAGAGAAAGCTCCTTATCAAAAACTCCCTGCACTGCTAAAATCAGAGGGAAGTTTGTTCAAAAACAAGCAACAGCAGCAACAACAAATTTCTATGCTGCCAAAATACAGTAAGTCGTATTAGCACCTTCTAAATGTTGGTGTCCTGGACAGCGCACCCGTCACTCCATCCTAGGTATAGCCTGGTGCTCTTCTTATGTGAAGAGTAATTTTCTCAAAACCTCTTTTGTTGGAATTCTTTGAAAAACAAATAATAAAATCCCTATTACTTTGAGAAAACAGTTGGAGAGTACATGTCTACATACGAAATAGTGCAAGGCTAACTTGAGTAGTTTGATCCCTTGTTCTGGAGTTGTGTCCCCTGCTGTGGATGCTGTTTGGGTGAGTTTAGTCCTAAGTCTCTACATTGTAGCACAGGCATGTGAAGAACCTGCTAATGATTTGCTGATTGGGGTTAATGCATCAGCCTTTATCAGCAGTTAGACCCAGAGCTGAGTCATTCAAGGATTACAAAGAGCACACTATCAGCTATTTCCTATTAGTCTCAAAGATAACCTCCTGGAGATTGGAGAAATGGCTTGAGACATGGATATGGTGTGATGGCAAGGTTCAAAGCCTGTGTGTAGGAGAGTGGGGGAAGAGGAGGGAGTGGCCAGGCTAGAATTTGGCAGGAGATCTCAACAAAGAAGCCTTTATGGAGCTCAGAGAAGGAGAGAGGTAGTCAGCCCATGTAATCTCAGGTGCCATCACAGTTGTGGCAAAGGCAAGCCTCTGCAGGACTGTGACTCAGGCCCTGAGGACAAGAGATGACCCTGTTGGGTTGGAGACCTTACTGAGAAGGGAAAAGGAAGCCTCGCTCTGTGCAGAGGGAGAGAAATCAACAGATCTACCTTTTTACAAGGTAGTTCCAGGCTGACAACCTTGGATAGGGTGGGGGGGGGTCTCTTCTTTTTCTATATGGTAGGGATGGGGCTGTGAAATATTATCTCTATGAGTCACTGTTCTCACATCCTGTTACTCCTGGGCTAACAGTCCTCCCAAAGGCCATACTTATGGGAAATCTATTTTACAAACAAAAATTATCCTCTTGGGATAGCTTTTAGCAAGGTTTAGGCTACCCTGTCACCTCAGTTTAAAGTCAGCTTGAGGCAAACAGAGAGACTCCCTCGGGCAGTTTTCTACATGAAGCCTTTCCCGATCCATCTAGTTGCTTGTGCTCTCCCTCCCAAAATTGCCCCATATTTATTTCAGATGTATTCTGTATATCCTTGTACTTATTTATATATGCACGTTTTCTTCTGTGCTAGAATACAAGCTGCTTATCTCCTGTCTTTGTAATCCCACCACCTAGCATTGTGCCTGACTGATAGATGCTTAAGAAATGCGTGTTGATTGATCTGAACAGGGATCTTTGGGATTTTTTTTTTTGAAACCTATGTTTCCCTTTCCCAGTCTACCCATCCTTCACAATGCCCAACTCAGTTAACACCTCTTCCAGGAAGACTCTCTTGATACCTAGTTCAGTAACCCCACCACCCCCATCAATTCACATAGCACTGTGCACCTTCCTGATACAATTGTTTTGTATTATAATTACCTACACTTCTGTATTATCCTCTTATAACCAATATGAAGGCAGTTACAAATCTTAACTGAACTTTGTATCACTAACAGCACATTTTCATTTTGGCTTTATGTGTCCAGCACTTTGCCCATTGCCTGACATATATGAGAAGATTATAAAATTTTTATTGTGTTGAATTATTTTTTAAAAAAATAATTAACTGGCCATTATGTGGGGGTTGGAAATGTTTTGTTATACAGATATTTGTGCTGTTAGTTTACTTGTGGTGTCTTTGTCTATAAGCCACCCCCCAATTCTTTAAAAAAAAAAAAGGAAACCCATGAAAATCCAAAAAGCGATATACAGGACCAGAATCTATTAATTTAGTTTCCATTACAACAAATATTTACTAAGTATTTACTATGCTTTAGGTACTGAGGAAATGCCTGTCTATTCCCAACAAAGTCCCTGATGGCCCAGTTAATCTTCACTTCACCTGCAAATGCTTGCTGTCTACAAATAATCATTGTCTGGGATGGGGTTGGGGGTGGCATAAACCCAACATAAATGCCCAAAAGGTATTTTTTAAGTCTCATCTTTCCCTCCAGACTGTCCCACATGTCTGAAAAATAAACCTGTGATCATAAGGGGAAGTGGGGGTGGAAAGCAGCTTCCTAATATGAATTCTATGCAAATGTCCTCAGCGTCACTATGTTAAAAAACAAAACATAGCAGAAGAGAAATAAAGGTAGTTCAGAAAGAAGCACATCTTCCATTACTGAGTATTTCCATGAAATCTAGCAATAATAGGTATGGTGCTTTATGGCCTCCAAATTGCTTTCCTTATAACAATTCTGTAGGGTAAATAAAACACCTATTATCCTCCTTTTTGCTGGTAAGGAAACTGAGGTTCAGAGTGATTAAATGGTTTGGCCAAGGTGACACAGATAATGAGAGTTAGATCAATTGCATGGATTTAACAGCAACCAAACTGAATTATGGTTGGTCAAGGACACAGAGAAAAGGAGAGCTTCTTTTTCTCCAGACTCAAACCTGAAAAGAATCAGAGGTTTTAATGATATGTACTATCATAGCTCCCCCAAGTTAATCAAGACTTAGACACATAACGAGTCCTACCAGTGGGGACTGCTCAGTAAAAGCAAAGAGCAAGCAAGAAGTCTCTCAGAGTCATTGTGGGAGGTGGTGGGAAGAGGGAGAGGAAAGAGAGAGACAGAGAGGAGAGACAGAAACAGAGACAGAGGAGATAGAGAAAAGAAAGACAGAGAGGGAAAAATTAAAGATCAAGTCCAACCTTTCATTTTAGAGAGGAGAAAACTGAGACCTACAATAGTGAAATAACTTGCTCAGATTCATGCTAATAGTAAGTGGGAGAACTGAGTTTGAATTCAAGTCTACTGACTCAAAAATCCAGCCCTCTTTCCCACTGTCCCACAATTATCCTTTAAGGCACAACACTTATGTGGGCTGGCCTAACTCTTGGTAAATTAGGTTTGATACTACAACAAAATGAGACATTCTTAGACTATTCACATATATTTAACAAAAGATCTCCTTAGCCACAGCAGAAGAATATTCAATAAGGATCCTTTGTGATCCACCAGCCAAGCATGAGAAAGTCACTCCAGCCCTTCCCAGCTGCATTGTACTTAGAAGAGGCAATGACGTAACAATCTGAGCCAACCAAGTCTCAGGGAATGGGTTATTCCCCTCCCTGGAAAAGGAGTGAACATGTTCCTCCTACTCAGTAGGCCTTACAATAATTATCCCTATTTTACCATTGAAGAAACTGAAATCCCAAGAAGTTAAGTGGCTTGGCCACAGTTACATTACTGTAAATGCCAAAGGCAAGGTTTGAACCCAGGTCTTCCGAACTCCAAGTCAATTACTCTTTCTATTATACAATCCTACCTTCCTACTCCTTTGAAAAAGTATTTCATGGGGGCAGAGTAGAAGGATAGACCTATAAAAACTCTCTCCCATAGCCCTGTAAAAAAATGAACTAAACAAATTCTAGAGCAACAGAAGCCACAAAATGACAGAGTGAAAGAGATTTCCAGTCCAAGGCAGCCTGGAAGGTCGATAGGGAAGGTCTATTGCACCAGGCTAGGAGCAGAGTGCAGTTCAGCCTTGGCCGTGCCACACAGCACAGACAAGACTGGAACAGGCCTCAGGGAGCTGAATCCCCAGTGGCAGCTGCAGTTTCCAGATTGCTCAACCCACAAATACCAAAGACAGCTTTAAAGGTCAGTGAGAAAGCTCTTTCACCTGAGTGAGAAGGGAATGGGGTCTGGCCCCACCACCAGCAGCAGTAAACTCTGATCCCTTGATTATGCCACCTTGGAGGAACTGAGAACTTACAGGTCCCCAGAGTATACCCTCCTCTTAACAAAGGACTCAAAAGTCAAGTAAATGACTGGAAACTGCCCAAAAAAGAGGGAAAAAATAAGAGTATAAAAGGTTACTTTCTTGGTGAACAGGTATTTTCTTCCATCCTTTCAGATGAGGATGAACAATGCATACATACCATCAGAGGAAGACATAAAAGTCAAAGCTTCAGCATCCAAAACTTCCAAAATAAATATGTGATGGTCTCAGGCCATGGAAAAGCTCAAAAAGGATCTTGAAAATCAAGTAACAGAGGTGGAGGAAAAATTGGGAAGAGAAATCAGAATAATGCAAGAAAATAATGAGAAGTGAGTCAACAGCTTGCTTGTTGACCCAAAAGGAGACCCCAAAAAATGCTGAAGAAAATGACACCCATAAAAATAGACTAACTCAAATAGCAGAGGTCCAAAAAGCCAATGAGGTGAAGGATGCTTTAAAAAGCAGAATTAGCCAAATGGAAAAGGAGGTTGAAAAACTTACTGAAGAAAATAGTTCTTTAAAAATTAGAATGGAGTAGATGGAAACTAATGAGTTTATGAGAAACCAAGACATTACAAAACAAAACCAAAAGAATGAAAAAATAGAAGACAATGTGAAATATCTCATTGGAAAAATACTGACCTGGAAAGTAGATCCAGAAGAGACAATTTAAAAATTATGGGAATACCTGAAAACAATGATCAAAAAGAAAGCCTAGACAACATCTTTCATGAAATTATCAAGGAAAATTGCCCTGATATTCTAGTAAAATAAATACTGAAAGAAACCACCAATCACCTCCTAAAAGAAATCCAAAAAGAAAAGCTCCTAAGAATATTGTAGTCAAATTCCAGAGTTCCCAGATCAAAGAGAAAATATTACAAGCAGCTAGAAAAAAACAATTAGAGTATTGTGGAAATACAATCAGGATAACAAAAGATCTAGCAACTTCTACATTAAGAAATCAAAGGTCTTAGAATATGACATTCCAGAAGTCAAAGGAACTAGGATTAAAACCAAGAATCACCTACCCAGCAAAACTTAGTATAATATTTCAGGGGGGAAAATGGTCATTTAATGAAATAGAGGACTTTCAAGCATTCTTGATGAAAAGACCAGAATTGAGTAGAAAATTTGACTTTCAAATACAAGAATCAAGAGAAGTATGAGAAGGTAAACAGGAAAGAGAAATCATAAAGGACTTACTAAAGTTGAACTGTTTACATTCTTACATGGAAAGATCATATTTATAACTCTTGAAACTTTTCTCGGTAGTTGAGTAGTTGGAGGGATTATACACATACATATAGACAGAGGGCACAGGGTGAGTTGAATAGGAAGGGATGATATCTAAAAAAATAAAATTAAGGGGTGAGAGGGGAATATATTGAGAGGAGAAAGGGAGAAATGGAATGGGGCAAACTATCACAAAAGAGGCAAGAAAAAGCTTTTTCAATGGAGGGGAAAGGAGGGAGATGACAGGGAAAAAGTAAAGCTTACTGTCATCACATTTGGCTTAAGGAGAGAATAACATGCACACTCAATTTGGTATGAAAATCTATCTTACATTACAGGAAAGTAGGGGACAAGGGGACAAGTGGGGTGAGGAGGATGATAGAAAGGAGGGCAAATGGGAGAAGGGAGTAATTAGAAGTTAACACTTTTGGGAATGGACAAAGTCAAAAGAGAATAGAATAGATGAGGGACAGGATAGGATGGAGGGAAATATAGTTAATCTTACACAACATGACTATTATATAAGTCTTTTACAAAGCTACACATATATAGCCTATATTGAATTGCTTGCCTTCTCAGTGGCATAGGTGGGGAGGGAGGAAAGGAGAGAAGTTGGAATTTGTAGCTTTAGGAATTGTTTGAGAATTGTTTTTGCATGCAACTAGGAAATAAGAAATACAGGTAAAGGGGTATAGAAACTTATCTTGACCTACAAGAAAAAGGAGAAGATAGGGATAAGGGAAGAGAGGGGTGTGATATAAAGGAGAACAGATTTGGGCAAAGAGCAATCAGAATGCATGTTGTTTTGGGGTGGGGGAGGGGAGAGATGGGGAGAAAATTTGGAATTCAAAATTTGTGAAAATGAATGTCGAAAACTAAAAATAAATAAACATTAAAAAAATGTATTTCACGATTGTCTCAAAAACAAGCAAGCATGTACTGTTCCGAAAGCAGTGGAACTATTTCACTTTTTCTCTGAGAGAAGATTATCACAATATCTCAAATCAAAATGGTTCTAAATTGAAATAAGTGATTCTCCACTCCCAAAAAAAGATACCACATAGATCAAGTGAAATAAAATCTCAGTTCTCTCAAAGTCCTAGGAAATGATGATGGTCACAGAATATAATTTGGAAGGGACCTCATAGATTGAATCCATTCCATCCCTATTTTTTTAAATCCCCTATGCAGTCATGCCCAGGAGTCCAATCTCTCATTAAAAGCATCCTATGATGGGAGAACCTGACACCTCCCACTGCCTAATTTCTTTTCCAATAGCTCTAACTATTAGAAAGATTTCCTTACATTAAAACTACATGTACTTCTCTACAGCTTCCACCCACTGCCTCTGGTTCAACCCACTGGAACCAAGAAGAATAAACCTAATCTCTGTTCTACTAGAGGCAGTCAGTACTTGTGGAGAGCTATCACAAAACCCTTCAGTCTTCCCTTCTCCAAACTAAACATCCTCCCTTCGTTGAATGAATCTTCTTATGACATGGCTTCCACTTTATCAGTGAGTCCTTGTGCTTATAAATAAGTGAGTTTTCTAAAAAGCTGAGGGATTGTTCCTTGAGCATTCAGACTTTTTTATTTTAATCATTTTAGTTAGAAATCTTGCTGAAATAGATTACATTCCCTTCACTGCCTTCTCAACCTGTGTAGGTTGAGCTTAATTTAGTTTTTTCTTGATGACTCAGGCTCATTATTATGAACATCAGTTATTACACTGTACTATAATGGTGTCCTCAGGACTTTCGGAAGTCACAGGGCTATTTAGCCCTAGACTGATTAGTCCCAAATGCTATGCTTGGTGAGTTCTTGTCTGCATCTTTTAAATTTAGGTTCTTCTATTCCTGAGACATACCACCACCAAAACTTGCTTACCCTTGCTTTTGTCTGGTCTCATGATTCATCAAGTGGGAGGGACACAGCAACAACTTGACCTTGAGGGCCAGGATAAAGGAGAAATTTGACCTTCTAATCCTCCATCTTCTTCAACAGAACTCCTCCTATTCACTGAAGCCCTTCCTGGAGTTATTCCCCAATGTTTAGCATACTCCAGTTCCCATTTACTCTAGGGATGGGGATCCTCTGACTGTCATAGAACAAACCTCCTTCCCCAACCCCTGTTGTCTGCTCCCTTATTCCTGTCCCCCTCCACCCAATCTTCCTAATGTCTCATTCCATACCTCCAACCCCACCCCTATTCCACTCCTATTATTTTCCCAGGCTATCATCCTAGTTCTGGCTGCATTCTCCCCCTACTTCCAATCTCAAGCCCTTGCTGAACCAGTTCAATTCTATACTATTGTCTACAACTGCGGACCTAACTTCCTTGTTAGACCACTACTCAAGCTGTGCAGACCTCAACCCTGGATGACTGTCACTATATATACCTCCCTTCTTTTTACTCACACACTATTGAACAGACTTGAATAAAATCAAGAAACCATGTTGATTGTATCCACTACAAATGTATGCTATCTAGTCCCAAATGGGCCCTCATTGCAGCAAGATAATCCCTAGTTGATTTTCTATCTCACCGCAGCAGCTGTTCCAAAGCTATTCTCTAATTTCCTGTACTATCACTTTCTCCAACTTCATTAGAAAAAAAAAAACCCAAAGTCAATCACTCTTTCTTCTCCTCTTCTCATTATTACTCCTTTTGCTATTGCCCTACCCCTGACTACTTTTGCGTTTAATTCAATCTCTGATGTAGAAGTGACCTGTTGCCTTCCCAAGGTCAGCTCCTTGATTCTACCCACCTCATCTCCTCCAGAAGATTGTCCTTCTTTCATCTTGCCCCTCTAATCTTCGATCTCTCCCTATCTAATAGTTCCTTTCCTGTTGCCTAAAAACATACCTGTCTCCCCCATTCTTAAAAAACCCTCACTAGGTTCTGCTAGTGATCATCTTGCATCTCTCCTCTCTTCAAGTAAATTCCTTGAAAAAGTCATCTACATTTGTGCCTGCACTGTATTTCTTCTCTCTTCTAAAACCTTCTGTGGTGTGGCTTCCATGTTCATTACTGAACTAAATTTTCTATCTCCAACATTATCAATGATCTCTGAAGTATCAAATCTGTTGACCTTTGCTCTGTCCTCATATTTATCCCATATCATATCCCATATCATACATAGACTTAGAGATGGCAGGGACATTTCTATAGATGTGGGAGATGACACTAAGAAACAGAAATTAAGTACTTTGCTCAGGGTCACACAGTTAGAAAGTGTCTGAAACAGGATTTAAAAACCAGGTCTTCATTCCAAGTCTAGTGCTTTATACACTGTACCATGCTATGCCTTCTTGACTTCTATAGCACTTGACACCATTGATCATCTCTAGGATATATTTTCCATGTCATGGCTCTGTCATGGTTTTCTTCCTACCATATCAGACTACTTTTCAGTATCCTTCACAATATTTTTATCAATTTCAAATCCACTTACTATAGATATACCACAAGGCTCTGTCCTGGATCCTCTTCTTTTTTCATGCCCATACTGTCTTATTGGTGATTTCATTAGCTCCCATGGGTTCAATTATCCTCTTATGTAGATGACTCTCAGTTCTATATAATCAAACCTGGAATCTCTCCTGAGCCCCAATCTTTCATCACAAACTATTGTCTACTTCAAACTAGATATCCTGTAGTATCTCAACCTCAACATGTCCAAATCAGAACTCATTATCTTCTTACCACATCCACTCTTTTAAAAATTATTACTCAGTATTTTATTTTCCCCCAATGAGATGTTAAAACAATTTTAACATTCATTTTTTAAAATTTTGAATTCTAAAATCTCTCCCTCCTTCCTTTCCTTCTTGCTGCCACTGAGAATCCAAGCAATTTGACATAGGTTATACATGTGTGGTCATGTTGTGCAAAAAACACAGACAAAAACACAAGTAAAAAGATGAAAATTTTTAAAAAGTATGATTTGATCTGCTTTCTCACTCCATCAGTTATTTCTCTGGAGATGAATAGCATTTTTTCTTCATAAGTCCTTCAAAATTGTCTTGGATCATTGTATTGCTAAGAACAGCTAAATTATTCACATAGATTATTTTTGTTACTGTGTAGAGTGTTCCCCTAGTTTTACTTATTTTACTTTGCATCAATTCATATAAGACTTTTTCAGGTTTTTCTGAGAGCATCCTGCTCATCATTCCATCATAATCTTGTCCTGCGACTTATTCATCCATTGATTGATGAGCATCCCTTCAATTTCCAATTCTTTACTACAGCTAAAAGAGCTGCTATAAATATTTTTGTATATATAAGTCCTTATCTCTTCTGGTTTTGGTTTTTTTTTTTTTGCTCTCTTTAGTATACAAATAAAGTGGTGGTATTTCTGGGTCAGAGGGTATACCTGGCTTTACAGCCCTTTGGGCTTAGTTCCAAATTGCTCTACAGAATGGTTGAATAAGTTCACAATTCCTCCAATAGTGCATTAGTGTCTCAATTTTCCCACATACTTTCCAACATTTGGCATTTTCCTTTTCTGCGATATTAGCTAATCTGATAGGTGTGCAGTGGTACCTCAGAGTTCTTTCAATTTACATTTCTCTAATCAGTAATGATTTAGAGAATTTTTTATGACTATAGGTAGTTTTGATTACTTCATTTGAAAACTATTCATATTTTTTTTTACCATTTATCAGTTGGGGAAGGGCTCTTATTTTTTTTTTATCAATTTAACTCAGTTCAGTTCTCTATATATTTGAGACATGAGGTCTTTATCAGAGAAGTTTGCTGTAAATTTTTTTCAGTTATGATTACTATTTCCCTCTATTTATTCTGTTTTCCCCCTCATTTATCCTACTATCTCTCTGCCTTCACTCTGTCCCTCCTCAAAAGTATTTTGCTTCTGACTACCACCTCCCCCATCTGCTCTCCTTTCTATTAGCCCTTCCTTCCCCCTTTCCTATTCCCTTCCTCTCCTACTTTCCTGCAGGATAAGATGGATTTTTATACCCAATTGAGTATGTATGTTACTCCATCTTTAAGCAAATTCTAATGACAGTAAGGTTCAAGTGCTGCCCACCGAAACTCCCTCATCTTTCCCTGCATTGTAAAAGCTCTTTCATGACTCCTATTCTATCTCTATGCTTCTTCTTCTCCTTGTGCATTCCTCTTTCTTACTTAATTTTATTTTTTTTAAATAATTATCCCATCATATTCAATTCACATCCATATTTTCTTTCTATGTACATTCTTTCTAAATGCCCTAATAATGAGAAAGTTCTTAGGAGTTACAAGTATTATCTTCTCATGTAGGAATGTAAACAATTTAACCTTACTGAATCCCTTATGATTTCTCTTTCCTGTTTATATTCTCTCATTTGGAAGTCAAACTTTCTACAAGAATGCTTGAAAGTCTTCTATTTCATTTAATATACATTTTTTTCCCTTTGAAGGATTGCATTCAGTTTTGCTAGACAGGTAATTCTTGGAATATAATTGCTTAGGGAGGCGGAGTCAAGATGGTGGAGTAGAAGGACTCACTGTATGCTATCTCTGAACCCACAGCCCATGCATTTAATGTAAGAAGAGCTCCCCACAAGTTCTGGATCACTGCAGGGTGTGTAGAAACACAGTGGAAGAGATTTCCGTTCCAGAGAGCCCTGGAGAGCCGTCCCAGGGTCCGTCGCACCCCGGAAAGCGGATCCCACCCCAGCACTGCCCAGGCCGCGGCCCCAGAGAAGCTGATCTGAGCAGGCTTCAGGGATGGAAGCTCCTGCGACCAGGAAGGTCCCTCCTCCCACAGATGCTACAGGTCAGTGAGAGACATGTCTGGGCTGGCCGAGAGGGGAGCGGGGTGTCTCCATGGCTCGGGCCCCCTCGGGAGGAAGCGGCAGAGGCAGAGGCAGGGGCAGGAAGTGGCAGAGGCAGAGGCAGGGGTGGGAAGCAGCGGAGGCAGAGGCAGCAGCGGCGGCCCCCGGGACTCCTCGAGCAGGCAGGTAGAATCTTCATTACTGAAAGTCTCTGCATAAACAACCTGAAGGAGCTGAGCCTGAGAGACGGCCCTGCCCCACCCGCTCCATTACTGAAGGTCTCTACATAAAGCCCCTGAGGGAGCTGAGCCTGGGAGACGGCCCTGCCCCCACCCCAGCACCAGAACTAAAGCTTACATTGAATAGCAGCCGCACCTGCCGCAGAAAGCCCATTTGAATCTCAGACCCCAAGCACTAGCTGGGCGGATCTAAGCGGGGGTGGACAGGAATCTTAGAAGTCAAGTAACTGGCTGGGAAAATGCCTAGAAAAGGGAAGAAAAATAAGACTATAGAGAGTTTTTTTGAGCAGATGCAAATGATCCCGACTTTCGGATCTGACTACGATGAGGAAATATTCTTGCCATCAGGGAAAGACATGGAGGGCGGGGCCTCTGTATCCCAGACATCCCAGAGGATGTCTGGTGGGCTCAGGCCTTGGAAGAGCTCAAAAAGGATTTTGAAAAGCAAGTTAGACAGGTGGAAGAAAAACTGGGAAGAGAAATGAGAGAGATGCAAGAAAAGTGTGAAAAACGGGTCAATACCTTGGTAAAGGAGACCCAAAAAAATGCTGAAGAAAATAACGCCTTGAAAAATAGGCTCACTCAATTGGCAAAAGAGGTTCAAAAAGCCAATGAGGAGAAGAATGCTTTCAAAAGCAGAATTAGTCAAATGGAAAAAGACAGGTAATTCTTGGTTGTAATTCTCTTTTGCCCCCCAGAATATCATATTCCAAGTACTCTGGTTCTTTAATTTGTAAATTGTTAAATCTTGTATTGTCCTGACTGGGGCTTCTCAATGCCTTAATTTTTTTATTTCTGACTGCGTGAAATATTTTCCCCTTGACCTGGAGTTCAGGAATTTGGCTATAATATTCCTTGGAGTTTTCATTTTAGGATCTCTTTCAGGAGGAGATTGGTGGGCTCTTTCAATTTCTATTTTGCCCTCTGTTTCATATATATATATATAGGTATAGTTCCCATGGTCTTTCATGTAGTCAAATAATTCTTAAATTATCTCTCCTTGATCTATTTTCCAGGTCAGTTGTTTTTCCAAAGAGAAATTTCACATTTTCTTCAATTTTTTTCTTCTTTTGATTTTGTTTTATTGCTTCTTGATGTCTTGTGGAGTTATTAGCTTCCACTTGTCCTCATTTTAATTTTTAAGGAATTATTTTCTTCAGGAAACTTTTGTGCCTCCTTTTCCATTTGGCCAATTCTATTTTTCAAAGAGTTCCTTTTTTCAGTGAATTTTTGTGTCTCTTTTACAAATTGGCCTATTCTGTTTTTTAAAGTGTTTTTTTCTTGTGCCTCCTTTCCCAAGCTGTTGACTCTTTTTTCATGATTTTCTCCCATCCTTGTCATTTTTCCCCCCAATTTTTCCTCTACCTCTTTTATATGATTGTTAAAATCCTTTTTGAACTCTCCCCAGAATTCTTTTTTGGGCCTGAGACTAAGTCACATTTTTGATTGAGGCTTTGTATATAGCAGTTTTGACTTTGTTTTCTTCTTCTGAGTTTATGTTTTGATCTTCTCTGTCACCATAGTAACTTCCTATGGTCAAGATCTCTTTTTGTTGTTTACTCATTTTCCCAGTCTATTTCTTGACTTTTAACACTCTACTGCCCAACTCCACAGGACTATTATTGTCACAAGTCATTCCTCTTTCCAGCTTTATGAGTTTTATGCTGTCTCTTTCCTATGCCTGAAATGCTCCGCATTCTCCCCTCCACTGCCTAGAACCCTCAGCTTCCTGCAAGCCTCTGCTCAAGCTCCACTTCTTACATGAGGAGTATTTTTCCAGTTTCCCCAGTTGTGAACATATCCCCCGCTCTAAGCTTATATTGGAAGAAGGTATCCCCATTGTAACAAGTACACACAGGCAAGCAAAACAAATTTCTTCATTGGCCATGCCCCTAAAATATATCTTAGTATGCACCCTGAGTTAATCACCTCCATGCCGGGAGGCAGTTCACTTTCTTCATCAGTAGTCCCCTGGATTCACGGATGGACAATGTATTTAGTTTACTTTGTATCTACTTTGTGTGTATCTTGTGTAAGGAGAGAGAGAGAGACAGAAAGAGAGACAGACAGACAGACAGACACAGAGAGAGACAAAGAAAGGAAGATAGATATGATACAGATAGACAGACATTCAGATGGATAGATGGATGGATGGATGGATGTACATATATGCAGATGTTTTGTCCCCCACTAGAAAGTAAGCCCCTTGGAGTCAGGGACTATTGGGTTTTTTTTCTTTCTGTTCTCTGCACTTAGCATAATGTTTGTCACAAATTAATTTTTAAAGGGTTTATTGATTGACATCTTTTTGCTGTATTTTGGGGGCTGTCACTTTAGCTGTTAGCATGCCAACCTCTAGTGGCACCCATGCTCACATTTCTATGTGACCTTTAAAACTCCCAAATCTCTCTCCTAGAATTTATCCTTTGATGTAGGTAGAAAAGGTATTATTATTTTACTTTTATAAATGATAAAGGGGACAGTTAGATGGCACAGTGGATAGAGCACTCATTTTCTCAATTCAAATCTGGCCTGATGTTTACTAGCTGTGTGACCCTGGGAAAGTCACTTAACTCAATTTTCCGCAGTTTCTTCACTGTAAAGTGAGCTGGAGAAGGAAATGGCAAACTACTTGTGTATCTTTGCCAAGAAAACCCAAAATAGTGTCATAAGAGTCAGACACAACTGAAATGACCAAACAACAAATAAAGGAGGAAACTGAGGCTTTGAGAGTAAATAACTTATTCATGGTCACTCAAAACAGTGAATATCAGACCCAGGGTGGAAATCCAGTTCTCTGAGTCCACATTTGGTTCCATCTACATAGCATCATGAAGCCTGTTGTCCAAAACACTCCTTTCTTGCCTTTTCCTTGGTCTTCCCCATTCACCATTCAAATGAGGCAGTGAAGGCCCAGCGAAGCTTTTCCTCTTGCCCAAGATCACACAGGGAGGTGAGACTCAGCGTTTCTGACCCCCAATCCAATGCTCTTTCCACCAGCCCAACCAGAGAGACACATAAGTGCCCAGGTATAGGCTTGTGGGCTCCCGCCTCATTCCCTTCTGAGCGAATGCCCTGTACCAATGTGAATGGAAAAGGAGAGGATTCATTGGGGCCAGGAGCCCAAGCTGAAGAGGAGAAATGGAAAGGGAGACACAGAGAAGAACTTCCTGGAGAGAGGCTGCCTGCCAAGCACACTGGCAAGTTGGCCCCAGTGCCACCTTTAAGCTTTCCCAGAGCTGTCTGTCAGCCATTAATGAGGATTTTGTGCCCCTGAGGAAATTCCTCTCCCACAGGGGTGCTCCAGCACCAGCTGTTACCACAGGCCTGCCTGGCATTCTCCTGACTGTGGCGTTCCAGGAAAACAACAGGCAGCCCAAGGGCTGTGGCTGCTGTTGCAGGAAAATGGAGAGCAGACTCATGTCACCTGGGCTTAGGTGGCCCAGCCCAGCGAGGGCTGCCAGCCCAATGGCAGGGCTGATTCAGGACAAAACTGGGGAGCAAGAAAAGCTGCTTCCAGATTCCTCTCCCTTTGCCTCTAATCCTCCCCCTCCCCCACCCAAACCAGAACACCCAGACACAGCCATGTAGCATCTACCTACCCACCCCCCCCAGGGTCTACCTCACTTTGTGAACACATATACATCTCAGGGGCCCAAGGACCAAGTTACCAAAGGTCTGGCACTCTCAACCTCTTCCAATGCATCAGAATTTACCTGACCTGAGTACTCTTCCTTTGGTACCCCACCCTGTGCTCCCAGGCAGGTGCTTAACACCTTGTGGTAGAAGGCAAAAGGAAATCTGAAATCTGCTTCCAGCTCTTCGCCTCACTGGCTAAGCTACAGAACCCTAAGCAATTCTCTTAGGTTCTCTGGGCCTCTATTTTTTCACCTATAAATTAAGGGGTTATATTAAAACATCTTTAAGATCCCTTCCAGTTTGAAGAGCCTTTTGGTTTATAATTGGAGACATGTTAATTTAATACCTATCCCAGGGAGCATGTGCATTTTAAGAGGGGCCTTCTGGAAACACTGCCTTCAACCAAATGAGTGTCTCTAATGCGAAGGTTGGTGTCTATGAATTTTATAAGTATATATAAACATATATATACTTTATATATTTATATTTCTCTATTTATATGCTATATTAAGTAATATTGTTTCTGTTATAATCTATAATGTAATGTTCATATAAAATAAAATATTAAAATTTAAAATAAATATAAATATTTATGGAATATAAATACATTTCCATATTTATGTATAAATATATACATTATATATCTGTAAATATATACTTTATATACAAAGTTCACATAAGTATGTGGATAATCATATTCAGTATAAGTATATAAAGTTTTACATAAAATATATATGTGTATACTTTGTATATATTTGTAAATATATATACTTTATATATGAAGTTCATAGACACCATATATGTAGATTTCAGTATGAATATATAGTTTTATATACACATGAAGTTTTTTATATATGTTGATAATCATATTTCAAAATAATTGACTACTTTGTAATTCCGTGTATTTTTATTTTATGTATTTAAAAACATAATTCTGAGAAGCAGCCATATGCTTCAGCAAATCAAGGAGTCCATGGCACAAAAACCAATGACATGTCAATGCATCTGTGATCTCACTCTCTACAAAAATACAACCCCAGTCCATCCATGCTTGGTCAGCTGTTGTGATTTGTGCCCTTCCATAGTTCCCCTTCTAGAACATTCACCTGCCAAGCTGGGAGTCTTCTTCTCATCCTCTCACCATGAGGAGGATACCAGTGAAATGTACCACTTACCTTCTCTGTGTGACTGACCTAGCCTATCTTTTCTTGTACTCCTTCAAGTACAAGATGACATCCTACATAATTATTAATGCCTGACGTATACTTCTCCACTGTCCTTGGAGTCTTTCAGAGATTCGTTTCTATGGAGGCCATAGTGACTTCAATCTCTTAAGGTCAAATGTTACAGATCTATGTTTTCATTAATGTGGGTACTTCATCAATACAGATTGCAATCTATTCATGCCTTAGGGGACAATCTTGATGAGTTGCCTTGCACAAACTCAACTGGTGGCCAACCCTCTTGTGCTAAGACACTCACAATTTATTAAGGCTGGTCTTTAGTTGTCAGATGACAGGCACATTGCTGGCAGGACCATACTCAAAGTTCTTTCTCCTCGGTAGGAGGCAGCTCCACTAGCAGAGCCTTTGGGACTCCAGAGTTGGCTTCACACCACAAGGAGGCATCAGAGACAGACTTTCATGTGAAACAATAATAATGTTACTAATAATTTCTACTTATGGAACACTTAAAAGATTTTTAGGACTTTTTCTCATAATAATCCAGTGAAGGAGAGATCATTCCTCATTTTGTCAATGAGGAGTCAGGTTCAGAGAAACTCAGGGAACATTCCATGGCCATCCTGACAGCGTGTCATCAAGGTTTTCTAAGCATACCACCAGCAAATGTGTGGTGAAGTTATCTGGAGGTGACCCCACTCAAAACACGCCTAGCAGCTAGAATCTCAGGATGCTGATGTTCCAAAAGCACAGCTCTACACTCCTCCTTTTCTCAAAAAGTTTCACTAACTCCCTGTTGTCTCTTGGATATAAACATCTTTCTTTGGTATTTAAAGTCTTTCACAATTTGGCTCTGGCCAATCATTCCAGGCTGATTTAACACCACTCTCCCTCATGCTCTCTGTGCTCCAATCAACCTGGTCTGCCTGCCTTCCCTGTACACAACACTCCACCACCACTCCTGCCTTGGTGCTTTGTGTACAGGCTTTCTCCTCATACCTGTAAAGGCTCCTCACCTCTACCTCTGAGAAGCTCTTCAAGGTTCTCACTCAGGTGCCATTTTCTATAAGAGGCTGTCCATCACTCTCCCAATTATTAGTACTAATTACTTAGGTTTTCTTGTGAATATATTTAGTGTTTATATTCAAGTATATGTTTTCCCCCCTGCAGAATTACTTGAGGGCAGGAACAGTTTCATTTTGTTTCATCATTTTCACCCTTACACCTAGTATAGTAACTGACACACACACAGTAGGCATTTCATAGGTTTGTTGTCAAATCAAATCTAGCACTGCTTACAACACCAGCTGCATAACAACTCTTCAGGTATTGGTTATTGGAGTATTCACCCCAAGACTCAGGAACTAGCTACAGTACTCCATGGGACCAGGAGCTGAAAGGAACAGAATTAAATAAAAGCAAACAAAAAATCTAAATTCCATCTGCATCTCTCTTCAGGTAAATAGGTAAAAACTTGGTGTCAGAGGCAGAAAGACTTGATTTCAAATCCTATCTCTCAAAAAAATTGGCTGTGTGATGCTGGCTAAGCCATATTACTTTTTAGGGACCCTAGGTAATTCTCTGGGTTGCTGGAGGGAGTTTCCACCCATACTGACATTAATCTCACACTAATGAAATCACAGGGCAGGACTCAGAAAAGTGCATGTACCTTCCCTGTGCACCCCAGCCCCAGCAGGCTTTGGTAAGCTTCAAGGAGTTCGGTTTTCCAAGAGATAATTAAACCTTTATGAAAACTACAGGGGCATATCTGAATTCACAATGCCCAGAGAATGTTTATTTGGGGATAACCACACCCAGTGTTTAATTAGCTAACATGCCTTGTGCTTCTGGTGTCCAGGAGGCAAGAGCATCACTCCACACAAGGCAAACATCTCCCCAACTCCAAACGAGTGGAATAATAGGCCTGAGACTAGGAGAGTACCCATGAAGTAGGACCTGCCTGTGCTCCCTGACCAGCTGCTGATGTTGATTCAGTTGAAAAAACAAGGTGCTCTTTGATGGAGGCAGGTGGTGGAGTTGCAACAGAGAATAAGGAGAGGCACGAGGTGGGTAAGAGGCTTCTCTGGAGATGAGGGTTAACTTCTGAATTGCCAAGAGAAGTTGGATGCTCAAGTGGTGTCCAATTGGGTTGTTCAATGGGAGCCTACTGGCCTTTCCCCCAAACAACCCAAACAGCCAGAGACATAAAAAGTAGAGCAGGGCAGAGAGAAAATAGCCTTCCTTGATGCCACCATTTGCAGCGGTCAAAATTAATTGGGGTGGAAGGAAGGTAACATGGCAGACTTAGAGAAAGGGAGAGAGCCTTAGTGTGAAATGGTAGCTGTCTTCCTACCCAGGTTATGACAGGCACTCACAAGTACTGAGAATTAGGTGCTGGATACAAAGCTATTTTGCTTGTGCAGTGAGGAAGCCCTGGGTTCAAATTCTGCCTTAGACACTTGCTATCTATGTGACCCTGAGCAAATCACTTTATCTCTCTGGTATTCAGTTTCTTTATCTGTAAAATGGATACGTACTACATACCTCTGGGACTATTATGGTCAAATGAGTCTATGAAGGCCAAATGCAATTTTAAGTGTAAAATGCTGAGTTAACTCCAAAGCTGACTGCTATTACCACTGAACTCCTATTCAAATACCTGATGTTGAAATGATTTTGGACTCCTGAAGGTTAGACTGGGGGAGCACAATTCAATTCAACTGGATTCAACAAATATTTTATTAAGCAGTTATGTGCTGAGCATAAAACGCTGGCAGGTTCTAGCTAGTTGAAAAGGTTTCCCATTAGAGTCATCCCTGGACTGGGTGTCTCTTCTTCAAAAACAAAGCTAAGTCAGTTAACTAACGCAGCCCCCTTATTTTACTCAATTCTGGAGATAGGAAACGACTTGCTCAGAGTCACACAGTGAACAGGTTGTTGGAAACAGGACTTGAAGTTCTCTGAATTTAAATCCAGAGCTCAAAGGATCAGAGCTGGTAAGAACTTTAAAGGCCATCAACTCATCTCCCATTTTGCAGATGAGGAAAACAAGGTACGTAGAGGTTAAGTGACTTGACCAGGGACACTTAACAATTAAGTATCTGAGGTGGGATTTGAACCTAGAACCTCATGGCTACAATGCCCTCTTCACAAAAGGCATCAAAATCAAATATAATAGAAATGGTAGACACTAAGGTATGAGAGGACTCCTTTTAACTGCATCTTGACTTAGAAAACCACATATTAACATAATCTATGTTATTGCATTGTTATTTTTTGGATTAAATATTCCCCAATTACATTTTAATTTGGTTCAGGCTTCACTCAGGAGATGAGGCTCTGTTTGATACTTTCTGCATTACAGGCCCTATTACTTTCCCTCCTATATTCTATATCCTCAGAGAGAGATTCATTACCGGAAGATTGGCCACACAGATTCACAAATCCGTTTCCTAAAGTATGGCTGGATTATAATCTGTCCCGGTGGGAAAAGTCAGTCAATAAATGTCTGTTAAGGGCATACTTTGTACCAGGTATGGTGCTGAGCAGTGAGAGTTCAAAGTACCCACCACCAATGAAATAAAGTCTTCTTAAATCCATCAATGAATCATTAAGCATTTATTGAATGCCTGCTGTGTACTAGTCACTGAAAAACCTTGGAGATACAAATGAAAAAGCAATTTTTGGAAACAGGCTCTATCCTCAGGGAGAATGTACTTTAATGGAGAGCTGATACCATCTTTTTACAGTGTATGTAAGTAGCATCATCATCCTTTGTACATTTTAAAAGTTCAAGACATCGTTTCTGGGTGATTAATCATTTTCTTAATAATGCTAGCATCTTATTAATAAAGGAGTTCAGTGGCACTCTAGAATGCCACAGACTCCCCTCACAGAACCCACTCAATGCTTATATGCCCTTGGAAGGGTAGCCATTCCTGAGGGTGGCAATTGTCTCTGATTAGTTAACAAGTAATGAGAGAATAAATGAGATGTGGGCTCAATCTAATGAGGGTCTTGGGTGCTCATGACTTGGATCACCCAAGTCTTGGTCAAAGAGACTTATCAACTGTCTGACATTTTCCCTACCCATTCACCTAAATCTAGATTTTCTTAACTGTCTTTGATTAAATCTTAGCTTAGGTAAGCCTTTGCCCAAGATTTCCCACCCTGGCTGATTTCTGGATGAGGAAATAGAAAAGGGGAAAAAATTGTGGTCCTAATTCAATAATTAGTATTAATATAAGAAAGAAATAATCATTTCTCTCTTTTAGCTCTCTGTATTCAGAGGCACTCACATTAATGTGACTACAGTTCACATACTTCTAAAGAAATGAATGATTGAGGCCCCACATCCTTCCTATGCTGAGTGTGAGTACAGTCTGAGTGGAAATGGGTGTGGTGTGGAAGCCTAACTGGGAAAAGAAAAAAAAAATACATATATATATATATATATATATATATATATATGTATGTGTGTATATGTATGTATATACATACATATGTATGTATGTATTTGGCATGAAGTAGAGATAGCAGAAAGCAAAAGCAACAAGGAGATGCTCTTGGAGCCCTGCTAAGAGACTGGGGTTTCCAGTATGTCATGTGGCCTTAGCTGTAACTAGGGTGAGGCAATCAGAGTTTTGTCTCAGAGGGCCATCTTTAGAGGGCACCAAATTTAGAGGGTAATAGCAGCTCCTGCAGTCCTTCATCACTGTAGAAACAAGGGTGCTTATCACTATTGTGACAAGAATAATTCAAATAGGGAGCTACAAAAAGGCTGGGATGAACTCCTCTGCCCTGATCTGTCAAGACCAGGTCCCTCAACCAGGCCATGTCCCACCCTAAGCCTCAGCTTGAGGGTGTGTTTCATGTGGCTTTCCTGGGTGTGGTTTGTGGTGATTGCCCCAGGAGCAAAAATTCCTTGTGATGGCAGAAGCCATATCTCCCTAAGACATGAATGCTAAAATCATATTTTGTCCAAAACCCTGATAGACAAAATCGCTGCCACTTGGCTACCTTGGTGGCCCAAGGCCACATGGCACCATCATCTACCCTGACTTGTGTGACCGCATTGCTTTCCCCAGAGAGAACTGGTTTTTTTCCATCTATTATCATTATGTCATCACCAGTAAATGTTTATGGAACACTCACTGGGGGCCTGGCACAGGGACTGGCTACTTTGCAGAACTCTACAAAACAAAGAAGATAGAGTCACTTCTAATTAAGAGTCTGGAAGAAAGGACAAGCTGAAAAAAGAAATAATACAGTATCACACACACACACACACACACTCACACACTCTCACACACACACATATGCAGGGTTTCCTAAAAGTCAATGCTACCCTAAAGCTTTTGAAATACCCAAATATTCATCTATATTATCTTTTATATTCAATTCTCTATTCAGAGATACTAGTACTGGCAGTTCCTGTTTCTTTTGTCTGTTTCTCCGTCCACCTACTTCATTACTTCAAGGATCCATGATTTTATCAGTGGGGGTATTAGAATTAGAGGTGAAAGGGATTTTAGAGGCATCTTTATTTTAAAGATGAGTTAACTGCGACACAAGAGTTTAAGAGGCTTGCCCAGTTCACATCTTGAGTAAACCGTCTGAGCTGGGATGGGAAATCTAGTCACTCTACCATACCAGTGCATAACCCAAGCACTCTAACAACCTAGTAAACAGTCCCCAAGAGTTGTTGTGGCCAAATTTTCATCACTCTGTAGCCAACCTAGTGATGAGCCTCTCCAAATTGAAGTAGGCTGGTCCCCTGATGACAGACGCAACCCTTCATCAGGCCCATACTTGAAGCCTCTCCAGCTTGGTAGAACCTGCCAGAGCTTGCATTTAACTAGCATAGCCTTGGAAGCACCCAGGGTCATAGAACCAACCCCTACCTCACTGCTAGCACTACCACCACAATGGGAATGAAGGGAGGATTTGACTATCGAATATAATGCATTCAGCTCTCAAAGAGCCAAGTTATAATGGAAGAACAGAGTGGCCCAGATACCGCAAAAACAGCTGATCAGTTATACTGTAATTATTCTGAAAAGCATTCCTGGGTATGGGTCCTCCTGTTAAAAAAAAATACATTTGCCCTCATCATGTTCTGTTTAGTCTCCAAAATTCTCCAAGCACACAAAAACAGACCATGGGGGACAGAAGTACGAAAGGGTATGAAGACAATTTGGGGCTGATCTTTGCCATGAAGGAACCACAAAGTATACGTATTTTTAACATTTTCTTTCATTTTATTCTGAACATAACAAATACCAAATGAAACTAGCATTTCCATAGATACAGTAGAATAGAAGGAAGGGATTGGACAAGAAACTGAGAATCTCAAGTATAAAGAGCTTGCTCTTCTTTTTAAGTATATAATAAATTCAACATATAACTTTCAACATGATGATAATAATAGCACCCACAATATGTCCTGTTTGTCTGTGATTCCTTCTGGCCTCCCTTCTGTTCTTTCTTTCTTTCTTTTAATATATAAGCCACAAAATCAACTGTCTACACACAGATCCTGTAAATGCCCACTTATCCAACATGATTGGGGAACAGAGTGTTCGAGTTAAATGAATATTCTAATCAGTTGAGAGCTCTTACATACAACATACCATATAAGGAATAGCCACATCCAAAGACTTGAGAACTAAAAAAAAACACAGCTAAATCCTCCTTGGATGATTCAGAAGACATCCCAGGATCTTGCACCGCCAAAGGGCAATCATTTTGAACATCAATTACCATAAAAGCATAGAATCTCAGAGTTAGAAGAGACCTCATTATTCTCTTGCGGTCTATCTAGATGCCCACAATCCCTGATCAGCCCTCACTTAAAGTCCTCCCGTGATGGGAAACTCACTGCCTGGAAAAGAACCCAATTCCATTATTGTAATACAAATGAAGGACTTTTTCACCTTGTGCCTTAAACAAAAAGTCACTCCTTTGGTCCTCCCATTTTGCTCATCTGTTAGAAGAAGGGATTGGACAAGATGACCTCTAAGGTCCATTCCACTTCAACATCTGTGATCTATGTTGCTCATTAAGTCTTTCCTTCTCCAGCTTAAAGGTCCTAGCTTTCTTTGGCTAATCCTCATATGACCTTGTCCCCGATGCTCCCTCTCTAGAAAGTGTTTCCCAAGATGTGACACTCCAAAGTGGACACAGTGTTTACTGTCTATCACCACAAATGAGGACAGAAGGGACAGTTGTGCTAAATCTTTGCTAAGAAGCAGTATGTTGATAGAAGCATGAATTTAGGGCTAGACAGAACTTCAGAAGTCTTGTCCGAGACCCATTTTACAGATAAGATTAAGTGACATAGTATAAATAACAGTTCAGTCCTTTTTCAATCATGTCTGACTCTTCCTGACCCCATTTGGGGTTTTCTTGGCAAAGACACAAGAGTAGTCTTCCATTTCCTTCTCCAGCTCATTTTACAGATGAGCAAACTGAGGGAAACAGGGTTAAGTGACTTGCCCAGAGTCATACAGCTAGTAAATATCTAAGGCCAGATTTTTTTTATAACCTAAAGTATAAGGGTTAGAAAGCAGCTAAGTGGCACAGTAGACAGAGCACTGGACCTGGAGTAAAATCATCTTCATGCATACAAATCCAGCTTCAAACCCTTACTAGCTGCGTGACCCTGATCAAGTCACCTAACCCTGTTTGTCTCAATTTCCTCATCTGTTAAATGAGTAGACAAGGGAATGACAAACCACTCCAACGTCTTGGCCAAGAAAACCCCAGATGGGGTCACAAAGAGTCAGACATCACTGAAACGAGTAAACAACAAACAGATAAAGGGTAAAGAGCTCTGACCCAAATCCAGGATGGATTCTATTGCATCACATTGCCTCCCATCAACCTGCCTGGAATCCTCCCTCTTCTGTTTGGTTTCCTTCAAATCTCCCCATATGTGGGAAGTCTTTCCCATCCCACCTAACACTAGTGCCTTCCCTGTGATATCACCTCCAAGGAGTCCTTCATATGTCCTTTCTGTCCATAGCTGTTTTCATGTTTTATCTTCCTGTCCTTCCCTTGAAGACAGGGGCTGTCTTTGCCTTTCTTTGGATCCGAAGCTCATAGCACAATGACTCACACATGGTAAGTGCTTTAAAAATGTTTATTGATATAATTATGTTTATTATTATTTAAAAATGTTCATAATTCTATAACCCAGATGATGAACTCTGTTGAAAAAAAAAATCTTGATGTTTGCTGATTTACTCATCTCTTAGTGTCTTTCTCATAAGCGCTGGAACCACTGGCTCTTAATCAAGCCTTCCAGTAGTTTGGATACTGAGAAGGGGGTGGTGGGGTGGGAGAAGCTGACTGCCATCACCAAGAGTGGGCTGTACTCATTTGGAAGGTGAAGAGCACTCATTCACTGATTCACCAGTGGCACTGAGTGCCCTCCTGAGTCAGGGGAGGAAGATCTGGAATGTTCCATTCTGTTCTTTCTCCCTTCCTCCTTCCCTCTCTTTCCACCCACTCAGCAGGGAGGGCAGGAACAAGCTCTCACAGGCCAGGGGCTGATGAGGCTTGCCTCTGGATTCTCTGCTTCTGATTGGGGCCCTGCAAAGAGAAGAAATCCAACCCTGTGTTTGTTTGCCTAGACTTCTTCGTGCCACACTAATGCTAGCTTCACTCATTATATCAGCCAAGGATGGCTCTGTAACTGGGGCAACAGGAATGTTCCAAGAGTGGTGATGTGCATTGTTAGTCATTGGGCCTTTCTGATTCTCGAGGCAGCAGATTTGTGCCGTAGGTTAAGTGTGTTGGACCTGGAGTCAGGAAGACCTGAATTCCAATGTTGCCTTGGACATCTACTAGTGGAATGGCCCTGGAGTCTCTCTTGGACTCAGTTACTTTGTCTGTAAGATGGGGACACCTCATAGAGTTGTTGTAGAGATCACATGAGGTCACATATGTATAGCACTTAGTAAACCTTTGAGTGCCACGTCACTGCTGGCTACTCATCATTATTACTATGGCGTGTACTTCTAGATTTCCTAGACGCAACATAAAGTGGTAGATTTAGATTTAGGAAGGCGTGGGTTCATGTCTGCCTCTTCCTAGCTATATGATCACAGGCCAGTCATATAAGCCTCTTTGAGTCTCAGGTCCCTCCTCTCTAAAACAGAGGCAATAATACTGAACAAACAAGGTTATTGAGAGACCCAAATGAGATGATATATGTAAACTATCTTTAAAGCGCGATGTAAGTAGAAGTTATCATTTTCTCCTTTTCTTGGACTAAATTTTCTCATCTGTAAGAACAAGAAAAGGAAATAGCACCTGCTTAACTAGATTGTTGTGAGAATCAAATAATATATACACATATATATGATATTTATGATATACACATGTAAATTACATGTAACATGCTCTGTGAATAATCCCTAAGACATTATGGAAATGTTAGCTAAAGGCAGCTAAGTGACAGAGAGTGAATATAGCCTCTTGGATTTGGAAATAGAAAGACTTGTGTTCCAATCCTGCCTCAGACAATTAATAGCACTATGGTCCTGGGCAAATCAGGTGATCTCTCTCAACCTCAATTTCTTAAGGGGAAAAATAACAGCACTTACCTCCAAGGTTGCTGTGAGGCTCAGAGGAGTTAAATATGGAAAATGCTTTGCAAACCTTAAAGCACAGTGTAAAGCTTTATTATTTTTGTGGTTGATTGTTGCCATCATTCAAAGCCCAGTTGCTTTCTACTCCCTCACGGGCATGTCTTGCCACCCACTGTAGGCACCTAAAAGACCTACTCATAACTGTAGCCCCCAGGGAAGATCTACAAAGAAAATAACCATCAGACCCTGCAGGGGATTTGTACATACTCGTCTGCAGATTTCAAAGGGTTAAACATGCAGCCACTTGGTGGGAACCTTCTGCAGCTTCCAAGGTCAGGAAATAAGTGTATGTGGTATTAGCTGCAGGCAGCTGCAGACATGTTGACCTTATGAAAATCAGCAAACCTCTGAAGATGAACATAGTGAAACTAATTTAGGGACAACCTAGGAAGAGGAGCATGTCATCTCATTATCATTTTATGTATTGACTCAATTTAGCAAGTGTCTAGTGAGACCCCCCTAGTATATCCAATTCAATTCACGCAACAGTTTTTGAGTGCCTACTGTGTGCTAGTCACTGTGGTAGGTGGTGTGAATACAAAAGCAAAAACAAATTCACTTTTCTCTTTTTTTAAGGTATAATTTATTTTATCATTCATTGAAAAAAACAGGTTCCAAATTCTCTCCTTCATCCTCCTTCCTCACCCATTGTGAAGGTAAGAAATGTGACATCATTTATGCATGTGAAATCATGCAAAACATAATCCCCCTGAACTTATTTTTATTCAAAAGACTCTCACATTATTTTAATCAACTGATCAGCATGGTTCATGAAGTGCCTACAGTGCTAGGGATGATGCAGCCTTTAGATGGAACACTGTCCCTGTCCCAATGAACTTGGGGTCTCCTCAGTTACAAGGAGAGGTAGCTATCACCAGCAGGTAGCCAGCAGCTTCTCAATGTTCAGGATTGACCTGAGCGCAGCTCTCACCCCCTCCCTTTGCCCAGCAGAGAGAATGACTAGAGGCTCATGGGAAAGGGGCAGGGAGGTTGGGAGGGGGAGTTTTCTTCATTCCCCTCAAGAAGAAGATGGAAGAGTGATGACCATTTGGGCCAAATCCATGGCTAGTACTATGTATTAGTAAAGGTGCCTCTGGAGCTGAATCAGAAATGCAGAATGGACAATGAGCTACAAATAAAGTCTTAACTGAGCCAAGTCAGGTCTAGAATGGAGACAGTGTAAACATGAGCCCATGGATTGGGCTCATGTGATTGCAGTCACGTTTGCAGAGGTGATCCTGGGAACAAAGAACCCTTCACTGGAGTCTTCCTCACCTCTGAGACCATGTAGGAGTATACTCCAGCTACAGAGGGATTGAACCCCCATGCCTTCTTCTGCCAGAGCCATGATTCTTAAGGGATAGTCCAAACTACTCTGGAGGAAAATGGAGGCACAGCTCTCATGCAGAAATATGTACTGATGTTGACTGTCCTATCTTTCTATTCATTTCTGTCCTGATTCAGTGATTACTTTTTCAATGCTGTTCCTTGCCTGGGTCTGTAAACAAGGTGAGTCAATGAATAAACCTCAGGAGTTCCCAGTTTTCAAAACTGGGTGGGACCAAGATAGGTAAATTATCTTTAAAATTCCCTGTGAATTTAGACCTGAGTCTGTGAAGATCCAGAGGAGATGAGACCCCTTAACCACACACAGTCATACCCAATAAGCTCTTGGGAGAGTTACAGAACACCATACTAGGCCTTATCCAAAGCAGAGCATCCAGATGAGTGCTCCACCCTCTACAAGGTGTGACAACATAGAAAAACATAAATATCATGTTACACAATCCTCTTTATATAGATACCTTGAACACATAAAATGAGCTCACCAATCTGGATGTCCAATTCCTTCCACTGATGTAGCTCCAGTCAATGTCTTCCTATAACCTTAGCACAAGGGGCCCACCCAACATCCTGGGAGCCTTCCTTGCTTTTTCTTGACCATGTAAGGATGTTGAACATTTTATTTCCAGATAAAAACAGGAAATAAATATAAGGGCTTGTATTTTCTACAATCCATGGGTTAAGTACCATAGTGAAAAGGTGAGGATGGCATCATTAAGGAAATTTTATATTCCAAAGGGGTAAAGAACATCTCTGACTCCAGATATCTCTCTTCTCAATTTCAACTGAATCACTAGGTTAGGAATGGGGAACCTGTGGCCTTAAGAGCACATGTGACTTTCTAGGTCCTTAAGTGCAGTATTTTGACCGAAACTATGGTCTTAAGGCCTTCTAGGTCCTTAAGTCCAACCTTTTGATTGAAACCATGGCCTTAAGGTCACATGTGGTCTTCAAGGTCCTTAAGTGCAGCCTTTTGACTGAACCCATGGTCTTAAAGACACATCAGTTTCCCCACCCCTGCACTAGGTCTTCTCTACAAGTTTCTTGAGCTTTCCTGAAGAAACCCAAAGAGATATTCCAGCAGTGCCCTTCCTTCCAGGTTTCCAACCTCTCCCATTGTCAGTCCAATCCTTTTGTCGTTACATAATGCCTATAGCAGGCAACGTTTCTCCCAACGTTGAAAAGAAGCCCTGGTTGACAGATAAACAAGTGAGTCCTTAGACTAAATGTAATAGAGTAACTGGCCAATGAGGGACCAGTCCTTGCAACATGCATGATGCACTTTTCCTGGTACTAAGTCACGGGGAGTTTTGTTGAGCCTGTTTTCAAAAAGACTGAACTGTGAATTAGGCAGTTTGTTTTCAGGACTAGATCCCTCCTCTAGACTCTGGAAGGCTTCATCCAATCCATGGCTTCCCCTCCCACCCCCTCCACCTTCTTCTTCGTGCTCCTTCTTTCCCTTTAAGAATATCTCTAAAGCCTTCAGGTTCATCCGGTCAGAACTGGCAATGACCTCAGAGATCATCTGGTCTAACCTCCTTCATTTTACTGATGAAAAAATGGATCCAGAAAAGGGAAATGATTTGCCTAAGGGTCACACAGGAAGAAAGTGGATCTGCAGTTTGAACTGGACTCCCTGATTCCATACCTCTGTGCCTTGCAAAGGCACAGAGAATTGGCCAATATGACACATTAGTAAATATGAGAATTGGCCAATATGACACGTTAGTAAAGCTCCTGAGAGAAAACTGGAGAGAAGACTCCTTCCTTACTGGTCTCTCTCCTCTTCTCCCAAGTAACTTCTGCGTTTTAACAATTGTTTTCTAGAAACAATGCCCCTTTATTTTTGCTCTTACCCTGAATAATGATTGTAAGTAAAATATAAATTCCACAAAGGCAGAGATTGTCTCACTTCTATACTTTTATCCTCTGTGCCTAGCACAATGCCTGGAACCTAATATCTATTTAATAATTATTCATTGATTAATTCATTGATTGATTAATGATGAGAATTTCAGGTTAGAAAAGGGGGAAAGACTATCTTCTGGGGTAGTTGGGTAATATAGTGGATAGTCTTGGACTTCGAGTGAGGATGATTAATTTTCCTGAGTTCAAATCTGGCCTCAGACATTTACCAGCTGCATGACCCTGGGCAAGTCACTCTTGGTTTCCTCCTCTGTAAAATGAGCTAGAGAAAGAAAGGGCAAACCACTCCAGTATCTTTGCCAAGAAAAACTCCGATGGGGTCATGAAGAGTCAGATGCAGCTGACCAACCACAAGAAAATATACTATTGGACCAACCAGAGTAAATTTAGGGTAGGAGAGGCCTTGTAACTCCCCTCAAATAATAAGACCAATCAACCTGTGTGTAGAGTTGGCTGTGACTAGGAGAAAAACAGCCAAATGGCATAGAGATCTTAATGGAAATCCATGATAACACAGAGCATTAAGGTTCACATGGCAGGTGTCGTTATTATCCTCATTTTACTGTTGAGGAAACTGAGGCTGACAGAAGTTAAGTGATTCACCCAGGGTCACCTAGCTAATAAGTATCTGAGGTGGGATTTGAACTCAGGTCTTCCTGACTCCAACCTTGGCACTCTATCCATTGTGCCACCTAGTTTCCTCTAGCATAAGAATCTGAGAGTAAGAACTGATATCTTCCTTTGGGTGTGGTGAAGCTAGGTGTGGGGAAGTGTTGATAACCCAGGCAGCTTCGAAAGCAAATTATGTTCTTCACACAAATACCAGTCATCCCAGGACAGTTCTTTCCCCAGGTCACCTTAAGACACACCTTAAGTATACCCAGTGAACCACAAGATTCAGGGACTGCTTGAAACAATGGAAGTCAGGCTGCATCTGCACATGCAAAGGGGAGAACTGAAAATGCTATGGGATTTCCATGATATAAAAATAAAACTAACACTTACATTATGCTTCCGGGTTTGCAAAGAGCTTTTCATAAATATTTCATTTGATCCTCACAGCAGTCATGTGAGATAGGTGCTTCATCATCATCCTCATCCTCATCATTTTACAGATGAGGAAACTGAGACTGAATTCAGTGACTGGTACAAGCTGCTAGAATATGTCTAAGACAGCATTTGAGATTGCCTCTGAGTCTAATACTTCATTCAGTATGCCTGCTATTTCCAATAGGTTTGGGGAACCTTCCTGATCATTCTTTGCATTGCATGCGTTAGTCATGTCTGCTGTCTAAGAAGTATGAATAGGTTACACAGAACAAGATTTGATGGCAAATTTTTCTTGAAAAGGCAAGGAATCTTCCCCAAGAGAAAAGTGGCCCAAAGATAAAAATTTTTAAAAGGAGTAAGGGAAAGACTGACCAATGAGGGTCCAGTTCTGGGAGCACATGGATGGGAGCATCGTTCTGTTGGCTGACCACTTTCCAGAGACATTCAGGAGGCTGCTTTCTGGAAGTGGGTGATAATGGAGAATCAAGGACTCTGCCTTTCCCTGTGTTAGCGTTCCCAGGTATCCTGTGATTCTTTCCTGTTATTTACTTTGTGGAGAAGAAAAACCTTTTGAAAGGCTGCCCAGCTGGAGCTAAAGACATTACCAAAGACACTAGCCTGCCAAGTCAATCTCTCTTCCATCTAGTAGTGAAAGGGCTTCTTCATGCTCTGTCATGGAGGAACATAGGATTTTCTGCTGACCAGCACTCACCTGAATGGAGGAGCCAGGGAGCTATGTGACCTAGAGTATCTATATTATGTCTGTCTGGGGGTGTGCTGGTAAATGTTCACCAACCAGCTCTCCTTCCTCACCAAAAAAAGTACAAACGATGCATTGTGAGTTTAATCTGCATTAATATTTTCTCCATCCCTTTTTTAAAGTCAAGACAATAAGCAGAACAAGAAATCAAGTCCTCATTCGTAGTCTTTGTTGATTTCCAGCTGAAAATGTAACCATCAGCTCTCAGGAGTCAGTTGGAGCTGGCACCAATACACCCTTGTTTCTTGTGTCTATCTTTCCTGTTCTTAGTTGAAAGAGGATTGGAAACAGAATGACCATGAATTTCAAAAGAGCCATTGGAGTTCTCCAGTAGTCATTGATGCCACAGCCCAAAGGCACAGTTCAACTGATCAGACCATTAGTGCGGCAACCTAGTACCCAAGAAATCAGATCCCCCCAAGCTAGACCACATTCGAAAGTGGGCTTGGTGGGGTGAAGGCTTTGCAGTCACCACCTTCTGCCTGAGCTCACTATCCACACACACACACACACACACACACACACACACACACCCGTATTGGCCAGATCTTTGATTTCAGTGGTGACTTGCTATGAGTCTTTAGCCAGGTCTCCAACTCCATTGCTTCACATTGACATGAGAAATTTTTTTCCCACCATTTACAAAGAGCTTTTAAAATTATCTCCAATAGTCCTTTGAAATACCTAGTGCTTACACTATTGTATTACTCATTCCCATTTTACAAATGATGAAACTGAGGCTCAGAGATGAAAACATTTGTCTATGGTTCTGCAGCTAGTCAGGGCCAGAGCAGGGACTGCAGTTCTAGGCCTCTTTTCCCTACACTGGGGGCCTTCCAGGACTCCAGAATGGAATGGAGGAACATAGAATTTTCTGCTGACCAGCACTCACCTGAGTGTAGGCTTGCAATCCCCTGGAAGTTTTTTCTCATGATGAAATGGTGGCAGCTCCCACTGGTGGTCACAGCTGATTGCCTGCCAGAATTCCCATATCATTTGTCAAGAGGAGCTAGGTGGGCATAGCCAGTAGCATCTCCTGACACAAAAGGCAGGCAACTTTACCTGTCCTAGAAGCTCCTCTCCCATTTGTTTATATGGAAATAAAGTCCTTTCCACAAACTCTTTCAAGCCTTAGCAGGTGAAAGGTCAGCTCAAGTTATTCAGGGGCTTGGGTTACCCATTGACTCTTCTCTGTGGGAGCTATTTGGGGAATCTGAACCTTCATCCAAAGGAAAAGGCAGAAGAAAGGTGGGAACTTCAAACAGCTCTGAGAGTGTGGGGTGGGGGAGGGGAAAGTCAAAGATTTCCAAAGAAGTTTGAAAGGAATTAGCTAGTAATCTACATTTGTTCTCTATTAGTATCAGTAATAAGCAAAGTAGAGGTGCAGTCTTCAACATGCCTGAACTTTGTGTTGAAATGACTCTTTACTAAACCCTATCATAGCATCACCCCACAGATTTCAACGATAATAAATTAAAATGGGCAGTGGAAGCCACGCAGCAACGGAGTGGAGGAGATTTCTGTTCCAGAGAGCCCTGAAAAACTGACCCCAAAGGTCCGTCGCACACCAGACCCAGAGTGGAGCCCAGCCCTGCGTTGGCCGTGTGGCACTGAGAGGAACAGATCCGAGCAGGCTTCAAGGAAGGAATCTCCTGCGGACGCAAAGGTCCCTCCACCCACAGGCGCACAGGTCAGTGAGAGAGATTTCTGGGCTGGCCAAGAGGGGAGCAGGGTGTCTCCATAACTCAGGCCCCCTTGGAAGGAGGCAGCAGGGGAAGCAGGGGACAGGGACTCCCAAAGCAGGCAGGAGCTTCGGTCGATTATAGAAGTTCTCTGCATAAACCCCCTGAGGGAACTGGGCCCTGTGAGGTGGCCCTGCCCCAACCTGAGCACCAGAGCTTAATCTCTCACACTGAATAGCAGCCCCACGCCCCACTGAAAGCCTGGAGGCTGGGAAGCAGCATTTGAATCTCAGACCCCAAGCACTAGTGAGGCAGGGGTGGAGAGGAATCTCAGAAGTCAAGTAACTGGCTGGGAAAATGCCCAAAAAAGGGAAGAAAAATAAGACCATAGAAGGTTACTTTCTTGGTGAACAGATGTTTCCTCCTTTCCTTTCTCATGAGGAAGAACAATGCTTACCATCAGGAAAAGACATAGAAGTCTGTATCCCAAACATCTGAAATAGATATTCAATGGGCTCAGGCCATGGAAGAGCTCAAAAAGGATTTCAAAAATCAAGTCAGACAGGTGGAGGAAAAACTGGGAAGAGAAATGAGAGAGATACAAGAAAAGCATGAAAAACGGGTCAATACCTTGGTAAAGGAGACCCAAAAAAATGCTGAAGAAAATAACACCTTGAAGAATAGGCTCACTCAATTGGCAAAAGAAGTTCAAAAAGCCAATGAGGAGAAGAATGCTTTCAAAAGCAGAATTATCCAAATGGAAAATGAGGTTCAAAAGCTCACTGAAGAGAATAGTTCTCTCAAAATTAGAATGGAACAGATGGAGTCTAATGACTTTCTGAGAAACCAAGAAATCACAAAACAAAACCAAAAGAATGAAAAAATGGAAGAGAATATGAAATATCTCATGGGAAAAACAACTGACCTGGAAAATAGATCCAGGAGAAACAATTTAAAAATTATGGGACTACCTGAAAGTCATGATCAAAAAAAGAGCCTAGACATCATCTTTCATGAAATTATCAAGGAAAACTTCCCTGATATTCTACAACCAGAGGGCAAAATAAGTATTCAAGGAATCCACCGATCACTGCCTGAAAGAGATCCAAAAAGAGAAACTCCTAGGAACATTGTGGCCAAATTCCAGAATTCCCAGGTCAAGGAGAAAATCTTGCAAGCAGCTAGAAAGAAACAATTCCAGTATTGTGGATATACAATCAGGATAACATAAGATCTAGCAGCTTCTACATTAAGGGATTGAAGGGCATGGAATAGGATATTCCAGAAGAAAAAGGAACTAGGATTAAAACTAAGAATCACCTACCTAGCAAAACTGAGTATAATACTTCAGGGGAAAATATGGTCTTTCAATGAAACAGAGGACTTTCAAGCATTCTTGATGAAAAGACCAGAGCTGAAAAGAAAATTTGACTTTCAAACACAAGAATGAGAAGAAGCATGAAAAAGTAAACAGCAAAGAGAAGTCATAAGGGACTTACGAAAGTTGAACTGTTTACATTTCTACATGGAAAGACAATATTTGTAACTCTTAAAACTTTTCAGTATCTGGGTAGTTGGTGGGACCACACACACACACACACACACACACACAAACATACACACATGCACGCACACACAGAGACAGAGAGCACAGAGTGAATTGAATAGTATGGGACCATATCTTAAAAGAAATTAAGGTAAATGGTGAGAGAGAAATGTAGTGGGAGGAGAGTATATACACATATGTAAATGTATGTTTATGTATTATATATATCATATATGTGCCTGTATGTGCACATATATATACATATATGTATATATATATACATAAAGGCATCAAAAAACTGGAATATATAGGCTGATATGGTATGAAATTGTAGATCTTTGTGAATTGTGCAGCATAGGACACAGAGACATTAATGTAAGCTTGGTATGCCCCCCAAATTTCTGAACTGTCCATATCCTTTGACCATTAAAACCACTACTAGACTTAAAGCCCAAAGAGATCAAGGAAAGAAGATTCATGTTCAAAAAGACTTATAGCTTCTCTTTTTGTATTGGCAAAGAACTGGAAACTTAAGGGAGAGCCCATCAGTTGAGGAATTACTGAAAAAAATGATGATATATGAATGTAATGGAATAATATTATGACATTAGAAATGATGAAAGGGATGGCTTACTGAGGACAGAATACGTAGATTTTGGTTTCTGTTCTGTAGTCGTTTCCATCATATCTGATTCCTTGTGACCCCATTTGGGGTTTTCTTGGCAAAGATATTGGAGTGGTTTTCCATTTCCTTCTCCAGCTCATTTTACAGATGAGGAAACAGAGGTAAATAGGGTCAAGTGACTTGCCCAGAATAACACAGCTAATAAGTGTCTGAGGCCAGATTTGAACTCAAGAGAATGAGTCTTCCTGACCCCAGATTCTGCACTCTATCCACAGTGCCACTTAGTTGTCCCCCAAAAGTAGTTTTATGACTACACAAATGAAAGTAAAGTGGGGGCAAGGAGAGGGAGGATGAAATGTAAAGTGTTCCAAGACAATTTGGAATGAGAGAGCACTGACAACTGAGGGGAAATCAGGAAAGGCTTCGTGGAGGAGGTGAAAAGTACTTGAATGTCTGGATGCTTAGGACAAGACTGGAATACTGCTATTGAGAATGGGAACAAGCAATTATTAAGCACCTCTTATATGCCAAGCACTTGGCTAAAACCTAAATAAATTTGATCTCATTTGATTCTCACAATAGTTCTGGGAGAAAGGAGTGATTAGTATCTCCATTTTCAGTTAAGGAAACTGAGTCAAACAGAAGTTAAGTGACTTGCCCAGGGTCCTCAGCTAATTTGTATCTAAGATTGGTTTTAAACTCAGATCTTCCTGACAACCACTCCCTGAGCTCTATCCTCTGTCCCCTTAGCTATTAAGGCAGTCTAGGGTGAAGTGTACAGTGTAAATGGGGTAGCCACCTCCTTCTTCCCAGTCCCTCTTTAGAACTTAGATACTTCAGCAGCTCAAGGTCCCCCAGAGTCCTTCCTTATTCCCAGTGACTTAAAGATGACTTCTTATACAGAAGACAGCATCAACATATCTCTTTCCATTCCTAGGGAATGTCCAAGGGGAAATCCCAGTTTCACAATATCAGACTTATCCCCAACAGAAAAGGGAAGGTCATTTCTTCGCATAGGCTTGTTTAGAGGACCAAAAGAGATAACATAGAGGAAAGACTTTGTCATCATAAACTCTCATGAAGATGGTTTTTGGACATGGCTATTGCAGAAATTTGACTAGCATCTTTTTTACAAGGGTTTTGCTTTTCTTTTCTTTTTTCACTAGGTGGGATGGAGGGAAGGTGAGAGGGAGGGAAAATAGATATCTGCTCATTGTTAATTTAAAAAAAGAAAAAGAATACAGATGCATGGAAATGCTATTATCATTTTCATTTAAATGGGAAAACTCCTTAATTATTTTTTCTTTTTAAATTGTATTTTATTTTTTCCAATTACATGTAAAGATAACTTTAAAGATACTTTTGTTAAAAACTGAGTTCCAAATTTTCTCCCCTCCCTAAGATAGTAAGCAATTTGATATAGGGTATGTATTTGCAACCATGTAAAATATATTTCCATATTAGTCATGTTGTGAAAAAAGAAACAGACCAAAAGAAACACACACACACTATGGATGTGGATTAGCGATTTTCATCTTGAGTCTTTTAGAAGTGTCTTAAGTCATTGTATTGAAAAGTCCCCTAATCTTTATTAGGATTTTTCTGACCCCTGAAGAGATAATAACTGTCATTTATATTGTGGTTTAAAGTCTCATTTATGCCTCACAGCAACCCTGTGCGTAGGAAGGTGCTCAAGGTATTATTAGCCCCATTTTATCAGTGAGAAAATCGAGACTCTTAGAGGTAAGGTGACTTGTTCTTGGTCATACACACATTATCTCATTTGGGCTTTATACCTTCCTTGTGATAAAGGGGCTACAGGGATGGTTATTCCCATTTTACAGAGGAAAGAAATCAAAACTCAAAGGAGTAAAGTGGCATGTCCACATTCACTAGCAAGTCGTTCAGCCATTTCAGTCATGTTCCATTCAATGAGCCCATTTGGGACTCTCTTAGAGTCTGGAGTTGTTTGCCATTTCCTTCTCCAGCTCATTTTACAGATGAGGAAACTGAGGCAAACAGGGTTAAATGACTTGCTCAGGGTCAGAGAGCTAATAAGTGTCTGAGACCACATTTGAACTCAAGTACTCTTGATTCTAGGGCCAATGTCCTCTCCTCTGTACCACCTATCTGTTCCTAAAAAAAGTGAGAAGCAAAATGCAAGCCCAGGTCTTCCCGATGGCAAGTCCAGTGTTGTAACCATTACCTCTTGCTACTTTTCTATAGTGTGCAGTGTCATGCACCAGAATTAAGTTCTTTGGAAACTCCCTCCTGACTCAAACACATATTCTTTGTTTTTGTTCACTACAGGGGCTTTCTCTCTCTCTTTTCTCTAATATAATTTTAATCAGTTCAAAGTCAATGGACTTTCCCATTCTAGACTCTCTCCTGATAGCCACTTGGATGGAGTCAGGCCTAGCTGCCCACTCACTGCCCCTCCTCTGCAGGGAGTAAACGCTTATTAAATAGGTCTCAAAACAGTTGGGAAACTAATCAGCTGTCTCCATGCAGTCCTGTGTTTTTGAAAGCCAGAGGGGATTTAAAAGGAACAATTAGTGTCCCTCACCTCTTTGCCCTCTCATCTCCTACTCCTCCCACTTATCTGTTAGATCCATCCTGGGGTAGGAATTAGGAAGTGACCCTCCCTCAGATTATGTTGGGTTTTTAGTACAACATCACACATTTTCCATGTTGCTCCACCCCAGAACACTGCTAAAGTCATGTCTATCAACCCAGCCATGAGTTTTCTTAATACTGTAAAAGTGGATGGATGTATTGGTAGGGCCCTAGATACAGAGTTAGCTGTCTGGAATTCTGGGATCAACAGCTGCTCCAGGAATAATCACAAACATCAATTCAGCACTTGATGTCTTTTTACAAAGGACTTTGCACCCATCTTATAGATCATCTTTCTCTACACACACAGCTCAAGAGAACAATCATTTATTAAGCATCTACTTGTGCTCAAGGCACTATGCTAATAGGCACTAGGAATCACAAATACAAAAGGAAGAGCTCTCTCTGCCTTCAGACCTTATGCTGTCCCAAGAGCACAGGGATTCAGCATGGACACAGATAGGTAGCTAGTAAGTGATTTGAAGTCTAAGAAAGTCCTAACAACTGAAGGGATCAAGGAAGACTTTCTCAGAGGTGTGGCATTTGAAATAAGGGTGAAAAGGAGATAAGGATTCGGAGAGCAAGTAATATTCCAGAGAAAGAGAATGGCCTATGCAAATGATTGGTGATAAGAAATGTAATACCGAGTTGGGAGGTGGGGGATGGAGTGGTGAGAACAGTATATAGGTCAATGTGAGAAGTACAAGAAAAAGTAAGATTGTAAATATATGTATGTAGGATAGCTATGTGTGGTTGGTAATTCTCTAAATATAAAGCTGGGTCTGCTGTCAGTGGTATGGATATATATCAGATCTGATACACTCCAAAGGAAATTGTGTTTTCCACCTTTGTAAAAACAGTCCTCCTTCTACTTTTCAGGACTATGGCTGGGCACTTGCTCTGTACCTAACCTTGGGGGATGTCTACCCCAAACATGTGAAGGATTTTCCTTGTGGAATGGGCAGATGAGAACAATTTGTTCCAACAACCGTGAAGATAGCTGAAGCAAGCACTGTGGAGTGCTTAGAGCTTGGTCAGACATCAAAAACACCAAGGTAATCCACTGTATCCCAGGTCATCACCAATTGTCGTGTCTTTTGTCTTCCAACTGGACTTCAGTGACTGGAAGGGAAAGTGAGACTGATGACTTAGGGCAACTATTCCTTACTTAAATCCAATTCACTCAAAAGTCAAGACATCATCCATGATGTCCCTGATCCTCCAAAAATGAAAGACAATACCTTACCACTCTCCAAGAGGGATATTGGGTTAGAATTATATCTATATCTCAAATATTGGTAGGGAAAAGATATAATACTGTGGGGGCCCAAGGTTGATGTCACTTTGCCTGATCACTTTCAAGGGGAGAGTTATACTTGACTTACTATCGACAACTTTGCTCCCTTTCACCAAATACTGATTACACAAAGGCCATATGAACATCCCTCTTCATCAAAGTAAACAGCAAACAGAAAATGCCGAAGTCATACCAAATAGAAAAGACCAAAGAGTTCCAGAAGAATAAAGTGTATTTACTTCAGCTGGGAGTGAGATGAAATCTCAACTCAACCAAGGATGGAGGGAATGATGTCACAAAGAGGTGTCTACTTTTATAGTCTATGTTTGTGAGCAATGGGGCTCTAGGGACACGCTACGACTAGTTCCCCAGGAAGATCTGTTTTCCACCATGTAAAAGTCTGAGCTTACTTCTTCTAAGTATCTCTTTCAAAATCCTCCAACCATCTGAAATTGCATCTCCCTCACTTCCATCATATGCATTGGCATAGGCTCAGAGGTCTCTCAGCCAGTCAGGAATCACAATCCTGTACAGGTACATAGTAGTATAGACATAAGACTCTCAGGTAGTAAAATAACAGAGCTGGAATTCAATCACGGTCCTCCGATTTCAAACCCATTGTGTTTCTGCTACATTCTGAATATCTTGTTAATCAGAAAGATATTTCCAATTGTTAGACAAATAAAGGAAAGAGGTTAGGATAACAGAAATATCTCACATTTATCCTTCCTGAGGAAGTGTGACTTATGAAAGAAAAATACTGATACATCTCTTGAAATACATATGACTTGGATCTTTTACACATTAATAACAATACATTTATCTAGTGGCAAAATCCATAGAAAGTATGTTGGAATAGCAAAAAAAAAAAAAGACAGAAAATCCACCATGTAATTTAATTAAGACAGTTTTAAAGGAACCAGCTTCCTACAAGTATATGCCCATCAGATCCTCTTTAAATCATCAATTAAAAAGGCCTAAATTAATCTATTTCTTTTGTAATATCAATAGTGCAATGAAGAGGTGAAAATAGGTAACCTATTTTCTATGATCATTTTCTAAGTCTTTTCAAAGAATTTCTTTCATTTTTCTTGCTCTGCCAGCTCTTGCATTTATCCCCAGTTCTACTTTGACCAAATCTACTGTACCTCAGTAATCTTTTCATTTACTTTCCCAACAGTCTTATTTTTAATAAGAGGTAACAGATCATCTCTAAGGTAATAGCTTGACTGTGTATTCAACAGAGATAATCAAGTGTTTTATCTCTCATATTGTAAATGGTAAGCATGTTTTATCTCCAGAGGTCAATGGTGGCTGTCTTTAAGTATTTGAAGGGCTGCCATATGAAAAAGGGATTAGACTGGTTTTTGCTGTCCCCAAAAAGTGCTAGAAGGTGGAGGAGGGGAGGAGGGCAAGAAAATTTGTGAGTTCCATATAAGGAAAAGTTTGCAGAAAATTAGAGCAGTCCTGATCAGAATGGAGACAGCAGGTGGTGTGAGTTCCTTTCCCTGGATGTTTGCAACCATAGTTTGAATGACTCTATTGTCAGGGATGGTATAAGGGGATTCCTGGGTAGTTGTAGTTTATACTTAATGACCTGTAAAGTTTCTTCCAGCCCTGATGAGAGCTTCCATCATCAAAAGTGAACAGTTCTGTGAGAACTATCACTTCAAGTTTTGCCTTGAGGCCTCAGGAAACAGGGTCATGACTCATTTGGCTCTATGATTATGTCACCAAAAGCAGGTCCTTGGTCTGGAAAGGGAAAATGGTTTAAGGGAATACAGTACTGTCTTCTCTATAACAATGACAGTCATCTCTTTGTGCAAGACAGTCCAGGAGCTCCACAACTCTACTGTCTCAAGAACACATCACCCATCTCTAGCCATCTTGCCCCACACCTTTATCCATAATGGAATTGGGATGATAAGTATTATTCTCATTGCCACGCATTTTGACTCTGAAATATAGAAAATAATGTTAGTTTTTCAGGCATCTAAAATAATAGCTCACATTTATATAGTACTTTCCTTACGTTTGAGGTAGATTTGAAAATATTATTATCAGAAACTCTCCTCCCACAGCCCATAAAAATGGGCTGCAAAATTTACTGTGAAAATTACTTTAAAAAAATTCTAGAGCAGCAGAAGCCACAAAAGGACAGAGTGAAAGAGATTTCCAGCCCAAAGCAGCCTGGAAGGTCAGCAGGAAATGTCTATCACACCAGGCTCAGAGCGGAGCGCAGCCCACAGAGCCCACGGAGCCCAGACCAGCCTTGGCCACATGGCAGGCAGGGACAGCACTGGAGTAGGCCTCAGGGGTCAGAATCACAGGGAGCAGCTGCAGTTCCCAGATTACTCAACCCACAAATGCTAAAGACTGCTTCAAAGGTCAATGAGTAGGCTCTTTGCCCTGGGTGAGAAGGGAGCCTGTGGGCTAAAAACCCTGGGGGAATTGAGCTGCTGATCTAGGTCTCAGCCCTGAGTGGTGGTCCTGGGGTAAGGAGGAGCACTGACTGGTGAAGCTGGTAGAAGCTCTGGAGAGGGAATTCTACTCACAGATCCTGGGCAGAAAAGCTTTTTTAGGTTACTTTCTTGGTGAACAGGTATTTTCTTTCATGCTTTTGGATGAGGAAAAACAATGCATATCATCAGAGGAAGACATAAAAGTCAAGGCTTCTGCATCCAAAACCTCCAAAATAAGTATGATAGTCTCAGGCCACAGAAAAGCTCAAAAAGGATTTTGAAAATCAGGTAAGAGAGGTGGAGGAAAAATTTGCAAGAGAAATGAGAGCAATGCAAGAAAATCATGAAAAGTGAGTCAACAACTTGTTAAAGAAGACCCAATAAAATGCTGAAGAAAATAGCATCTTTAAAAATAGACTAACTCAAATGTCAAAATAGGTCCAAAAAGCCAATAAGGAGAAGAATGCTCTAAAAAGCAGAATTAGCCAAATGGAAAAGGAGGTCCAAAGGCTCACTGAAGAAAATAGTTTTTTTAAAAATTAGAATGGAGCAGATGGAAGCTAATGACTGTATGAGAAACCAAGAAATTGCAAAACAAAACCAAAAGAAAGAAAAAATAGATGACAACGTGAACTATCTTATTGGAAAAACAACTGACCTGGAAAAGAGATCCAGGAGAGACAATGTAAAATTATGGGAGTACCTGAAAGCCATGATCAAAAAAAGAGCGTAGACATCATCTTTCATGAAATTATCAAGGAAAACTGCCCAGATATCCTAGAAACAGAGGGCAAAATAAATATTGAAAGAATCCTGAAAGAGATCTGAAAAGAAAAACTCCTTGGAATGTTGTATCCAAATTCCAGAGTTCCCAGGTCAAGGAGAAAATATTGCAAGCAGCCAGAAAGAAATGATTCAAGAATAGTGGAAATACAATCAAGATAACACAAGATCTAGCAGCTTCTACATTAAGGGATCAAGGTGCCTGGAATATGATATTCCAGAAGTCAAAGGAACTAGGATTAAAACCAAAAATCAAAATCCCAGCAAAACTTAGTATAATACTTCAGGGAGAAAAAATGGATATTCAATGAAATAGGGAACTTTCAAGCATTCTTTTTTTTTTATTATTTTATTTTTTTTATTTATTTAACTTTTTACATTCATTTTCACAAAATTTTGGGTTCCAAATTTTCTCCCCTTTTATCCCCTCCCCCCACCCCAATACCCCAAGCATCTAATTTTCCCTATCTCCAATCTGCCCTCTCTTCTGTCATCACTCCCTTCTCTTCTCTCCATCTTCTCTTTTCTCCTGTAGGGCCAGATGACTTTCTATTCCTCATTAACTGTATGTCTTCTTTCCTAGTAGCAACAGCAATACTAAACAGTTGTTCCTAAAATTTTGAGTTCCAAATTCTCCCCATCCCTCCCTCCCACCCAATCCCTTTGGGAAGGCAGGCAATTCAATATAGGCCATATCTGTGTAGTTTTGCAAATGACCTCCCTGATAGTCGTGTTGTATAAGACTAACTGAATTACCCTCCATCCTATTCTGTCCCTCATTTTTTCTCTTCTATCTTTTGATCCTGTCCCTCCCCAAGTGTTGACTTCAAATTGCTCCCTCCTCCCTTTACCCTCCCTTCCATCATCCCCTCCCTTGCTTATCTCCTTCCCCCCCACTTTCCTATACTGTAAGATAGGTTTTCATACCAAAATGAGTGTGCATTTTATTCCTTCCTTTAGTCAAATGTGATGAGGGTAAACTTCTTGGGTTTTTTTTTTTTTTTCCTAAGCTCTCCTCTTTATCCCTCCACTAAAAAGTCTCCTACTTGCCTCTTAAATGACATATAATTACCCCATTCCATTTCATCCTCTTTCCTCCCACTACATTTCTCTCTCACCATTTACCTTAATTTCTTTTAAGATATGGTCCCATCCTATTCAATTCACTCTGTGCTCTCTGTCTCTCTGTGTGTGTGTGCATGTGTGTATGTGTGTGTGTGGTCCCACCAACTACCCAGATACTGAAAAGTTTTAAGAGTTACAAATATTGTCTTTCCATGTAGAAATGTAAACAGTTGACTTCTGGTAAGTCCCTTAAGACTTCTCTTTGCTGTTTACTTTTTCATGCTTCTTCTCATTCTTGTGTTTGGAAGTCAAATTTTCTTTTCAGCTCTGGTCTTTTCATCAAGAATGATTGAAAGTCCTCTGCTTCATTGAAAGACCATATTTTCCCTTGAAGTATTATACTCAGTTTAGCTGGGTAGGTGATTCTTGGTTTGAGTCCTAGTTCCTTTGACTTCTGGAATATCCTATTCCATGCCCTTCGATCCCTTAATGTAGAAGCTGCTAGATCTTGAATTATCCTGATTGTATTTCCACAGTACTGGAATTGTTTCTTTCTAGCTGCTTGCAAGATTTTCTCCTTGAGCTGGGAGTTCTGGAATTTGGCCACAATGTTCCTAGGAGTTTCTCTTTTTGGATCTCTTTCAGGTGGTGATCGATGGATTCTTTCAATACTTATTTTGCCCTCTGGTTCTAGAATGTCAGGGCAGTTTTCCTTGATAATTTCATGGAAGGCGATGTCTAGGCTTTTTTTTTGATCATGACTTTCAGGTAGTCCCATAATTTTTAAATAGTCTCTCCTGGATCTATTTTCCAGGTCAGTTGTTTTTCCCATGAGATATTTCACATTCTCTTCCATTTTTTCATTCTTTTGGTTTTGTTTGGTGATTTCTTGGTTTCTCGTAAAGTCATTAGACTCCATCTGTTCCATTCTAATTTTGAGAGAACTCTTAAATTCAGTGAGCTTTTGAACCTCTTTTTTCATTTGGCTAATTCTGCTTTTGAAAGCATTCTTCTCCTCATTGGCTTTTTGAACCTCTTTTGCCAATTGAGTGAGCCTATTTTTCAAGGTGTTATTTTCTTCAGCATTTTTTTGGGTCTCCTTTACCAAGGTATTGACCCGTTTTTCATACTTTTCTTGCATCTCTCTCATTTCTCTTCCCAGCTTTTCCTCCACCTGTCTAACTTGCTTTTCAAAATCCTTTTTGAGCTCTTCCAAGGCCTGAGCCCACCCGACATCCCCCTGGGGTGTCTGGGGTACCGAGGCCCCACCCTCCACGTCTTTCCCTGATGGCAAGAATACGTCCTCGTCATCAGATCCGAATGTCGGGATCATTTGCATTTGTTGGAAAAAACTCTCCATAGTCTTATTTTTCTTCTCTTTTCTAGGCATTTCCCCAGCCAGTTACTTGACTTCTGAGATTCCTGTCCACCCCCGCCTGGATCTGCCCAGGTAGTGCTTGGGCTCTGAGGTTCAAATGTGCTTTCCGTGCCGCCCACCTGCTAATCAATGTGACCTTTAGTTCTGGTGCTGTGGTGGGGGCAGGGCCACCTCCCAGGCTCGGCTTCCTCAGGGGCTTTATGCAGAGACTTTCAGGAACAGAGCAGGTGGGGGGGCACCTCCCAGGCTCAGTTCCCTCAGGGGCTTTATGCAGAGGCCTTTAGTAATAGAGCAGGGTGGGGCAGGGCCGTCTCCCAGGCTCAGCTCCCTCAGGTTGTTTATGCAGAGACTTTCAGTAATGAAGATCCTGCTGCTGGGGGAGTCCGGGCAGCCGCCACTGCTGCCTCTGCTGCCACCCACGCCTCTGCCTCCGCCGCTTCCTCCCAAGGGAGCCCGAGTCACGGAGACACTCCGCTCCCCCTCTCAGCCAGCCAGCCGTCTCTCTCACTGACCTGTAGCTTCTGTGGGTGGAGGGACTTTTCCGGCTGCCGGAGCTTCCGTCCCTGAAGCCTGCTTGGATCAGCTTCTCTGGGGCCGCGGCCAGGGCAGCGCTGGGGTGGGGTCCGCTTTCCAGGGTGCGACGGACCCTGGGGACGGCTCTCCAGGGCTCTCTGGAATGGAAATCTCTTACACTCCGTTTCTGTACCCCTTTCAGTGGTCCAGAAGTTATGCGGATCTCTTTTTACATTAATTCTATGGGCTTTGGTTTCGGAGCTCCTAAACGTGCGTCCTTCTACTCCGCCATCTTGGCTCCGCCCCCCACATTCAAGCATTCTTGATGAAAAGACCAGAGCTGAATAGAAAATTTGAGTTTCAAACACAAGAATCAAGAGAAGCATGAAAAGGTAAACAGGAAAGAGAAATCATAAGGAACTTACTAAAGCAGAAATGTTTACATTCCTACATGAAAAATAATATTTATAACTCTTGGAAGTTTTCTCAATATTTGAGTAGTTGCAGGGATTAAACACACACACACACAAATACACATACACAAAGGGTACAAGGTGAGTTTAATAGGAAGGGATTATATAAAAAAGTAAAATTAAGGGGTGAGAGAAGAATATGTTGGAAGTAGAAAGGGAGAAATGGAATGGGGCAAATTATCTCTCATAAGAGAGGCAAGAAAAAAGCTTTTTTCAGTGGAAGGAAAAATGGGGGAGATGAGAGGGAAAAAGTGAAGGTGGGGAGGTGATAGAAGGGAGGGCAAATGGGAGGAGGGAGTAATTAGAAGTAAACACTTTAGGGGAGGGACAAGGTCAAAAGAGAGAATAGAATAAATGGGGGACAAGATAGGATGGAGGGAAATATAGTTAGTCTTTCACAACATAATTATTATGAAAGTCTTTTGCAAGACTACGTATATATAGTGTATATTGAATTGTTTGCCTTCTCAGTGGGGATGGGTGGGAAAGGAGGATGGGAGAGAAGTTGGAACTCCAAGTTTTAGGAATGAATGTTCAGAATTGTTTTTGCATGCAACTGGGAAATAAGAAATACAGGTAATGGGGTATAGAAATCCATCTTGCCCTGCAAGAGAAGAGAGAAGATGGGGCTAAGGGAAGAGAGGAGAGTGATAGAAGGGAGGGCAGATTGGAGGAAGGGGTAATCAGAACACATGGTATTTTTGGGGGGAGGGATGAGATGGGGAGATAATTTGGAATGCAAAATCTTGTGGAAATGAATGCTGAAAACTAAAAACAAGTAAATGATTTTTTTTAAAAAAGGGAAATATTATTCTCATATCTGTGTTTTACAGATGAGGAACCTGGGACTCTGTGTTCATCAATGACTGGCCCAAGATTACAGAACTAATAAGTGATTGAGGGAGGATTTGAATGTAGGTCTCCTAACTCCAAGACCAGAACCCTCTTCGTTATGACACATTACTGCTTTCCATGGTTTTCAGAGAAGGGACGCATCAGTTGCCTGTCAAAAACCATCAGATTAACAGCACAACCTTTCTGCTTCTCTGATACTATGTCATTCATTCTGACCATTTAGCTTCCCTTGTTCAGACTCCTTGTTAACTGAGTCCCATCTTCTACTCTTACTTAGAAGAGAGGTTCATGCTAAGACACTTTCTGAAAGGCTATATAAAGAATGGTGAGACTAAGCTGCCATGAAGTTACCACTTGGTTAGAATGAGGACAAGGAAAGTGGATTATCTTTTAATTTACTTCCAGAAAAATTGAAAAATAAAGATCGTAGAAGAGATCTTAAAACTCAGATAGTGTAAGAATCCCGTCTTTTTTTTTGTCTCCCAGATGAGGAAATTGAGGCAAAAAGAGGTGACCTGATTTATAGAAATCAAACAGATGGTAACAGCAGAACCAGAAGTCAACCTCATCAAATCTAAATCTCACTCACATCAAATCTAAAGGGAATCTAATCTTACATCTAATAGGTACTTGATAAATACAGATGGTCCCCAACAACTTACCATGCTCCAAAAGGTTGTGAATTGTTTGTTTCTATGGGGAAATGAATTTTTACTTCAAGGCAGCTCAACTCAGTGAGCATTTATGTGCCTATTTTATGCCAAGCTCTGCGCAATGTTTGGGGTATACAAAGGCAAAATGAAATAGTTTCCTGAAGGAGTAACCATTCTCTTAGGGGAAAACAACATGTCCACAAAAAATTAAATAAAAATATATACAAAATAATTTCCAGGAGGGAAGGCACATGTCCAATATGAAAGGCAATTTGGTACAACAGAACTAAGTTTCTAGAATGAAACATGTAATGAGAGGATGAAGTGGGATGGATGTACAAAAAGGACATTCCCAGTACTACAACATGAGCTAGCCCATGAAAGCCCAGTTAATCCATACTTATAACTGAACTATATAACCTAAATACCATGGATGCTGCAGAACCTACAAACGCTAACTGGATCAACCTGAACAGCATGACTTCCCTAAATGCAGTCCTCCAAGTAGAAATGGTGACCATCTCTTTTTCTACTTCTTTTTTTCTTTTTATATAGTAGTTTATTTTTAGTTTTCAACATTTACTTCCACAAGATTTTGAGTTCCAAGTTTTCTCCCCATCTTTCCCCTCCTCCTGCCTCCAAGATAGGATGCATTCTGATTACCTCTTCCCCCAATCTTCCCTCCCTTCTCTCACCCCTCTCCCTTCTTTCACCCCCTTCCCTTCTCTCCTTTTCTACTTCTTGCACTGGTCATAGCTCTTACATTCCAGCAGTGGTGGGAAAGAGAATTGAGAATGGAAGGAGATAATATATGCCCTCAACGGCACTAGGAAGACTCCTAGAGTCTCCTAGTTTTGTCAGAGAATGAATAGATAGCCATCCCAGGCATCTTCATCAGAGGCAACAAGGGAAGGAAAAATTAGGCAGCCTTGGTGAAGAAGTGAGACTGTAATGACCATACCATATACAGGAAGTCAGGTTTTTAAGTGGGTAGTGGCCTTATGTTCACTTTTTTCATCCATAACTACTAGGGAGGACTGTGCATCTACAGGAAATATGGTTCTTAATAGACCAAAGTCAACCTGGGAAGAGAGCCAGGTTAGCCCTGGTGTCTTTGAGTCACTTTTCTTTGGGCTATGGCCAATCCATCCCCCTTGCCACAGTTATCTCTGAGACAGTTCATTTGTGTTCCAGAAAAGGCTGTGTATTATTCATTCTGGAATTCATGAAGACACTTGGTTAGAGTATACATTTATGAGAATCAGACTTCCTTGGTTCCTCTCTGTTTATGGAACCTAGAGAAAGTTTTCACAAAAGAACGAGACAGGTCAGTATTGGGTAAAGCAGGAAACCTTTATTTTGACTTGTTTTAATTCATACAAGGAAAGGCCCAAGGCCTAAAATGAAATACCTGGGGCAACGGTATGTTTTGAGAATTCGGAGTAGAGTGGAGTAGCAAGGAAAGAAGCATTTAGGGCAAAGGATACCACTGGATATGTCACCCAAGGGTGTGGAGACAACTCAGTATCAATTACCTGAGATCAGAATGTCAGGTACAATGGTCTTTGGGTCATAGTAGGAAGAAGATTGAGGTTAGCAATAGTACTTCAGAGAGACTACCCAGAACTTTACTAAGATCTCCTATTCAACTTGTGGGACGTTACCTTCAAAACAGACCAGTTTGAAGAAGCTTTTACAGCTAGGTAGGGGAAGAAGGCGGTGATGTTCATCTTGAATGATCTTTAATCTCTGATGTCACAAGAATAGAAATGTTAGATATTGACTGGAAGAGGAACAGTTGAGTGAAGGCATGGGATATGATAGTTTCCAGAAAGTGGATGTGGGGAAGAGGAAAGGTTAGATAGTGTGTCCAGAGCAAAGCACTGTCAATGTGAATCTAACAGGTCTGAGACAGACCCATAGCTGCCATATTACTATAGCTGAGCAAATTACTGGGCTACCCAGGCCTAGCTAGATAAAGACTTGGTAAAGAAGATTTCTGGAAATGGGGAAGAGGATGTTCTCTCCAATGCTGGTAGAGTTAGGGATGGTGACATCTGACCCATGAGCCTACATTCTGCTACAGTTTTCTTAATAGTGAAAATATGTATTTTGAGTTGTTTTTCTCATTTGGTCCCATTTCTTTGAGAATTCCCCTAAGATTATTAATTCCATTAACTACCTCATAGAGTCTGAAAGTGTTAGAGATTAAAGAGAAATTTAGAATTCAAGACCCTAATTTTATGGATTATGAAATCAAAGACCTGATGTGGAAAGTGAGAAGTCCAAAGTCACACAGGTAGCAACAATCACACTGGTTCAAATCCAGGTTTCTTGAACTCAAATCTAATGGTCATTGTACCACACTACACATCCTCTCCTCACGTTTTATTTTTTGACCCAAGCTATGATTGTATTGGTTTAGAGAGTTCACTGTAAGAAGACTTTCTATCAATGTTTATCCCCATTTCTCTGTTTATTGTCTTTTCTTTTTCATTTTTTTTCTGAATTAACAAGCCTTTATTTTTTCCAAATGGAAAAAATATAAAAACAAATAACTCTTATAACAAATATGTACGGTCATCTACTTAGAGGTTTGTTGGTGTACTGAGAGGTTATGTGGATAGTCTGAGTCAGAACTGCTGGTCAAGTCTTCAAGGCTGTAAACCAGCACTCAAGTCTCTCTACCAGGCCAGCTACTGTCCCTCTTCCCTTACTTATCGCACTCTATTTTGTATCATCTTTGTGATGCAAAGCTTCTGAAGCAGGGTTTGTGTCAGTTCCTTCTCTGGATACAAAGTGCTTCCAGCTTTGTACTAAGGAGCATTCAGTGAATGTGGGTAAATTTGAATAGGATCCTTTTGCAAATTGGATTGAATAGCTTAGCCTCTCTGCAGGCAAAGCTGTTGTAGAGCTATAGAGATGTACCTGTGACCTTGGCCAGATAACTACTGCTACTACTAACTCATCCCTTTGGATAGAGTGGGACTGGGACTGGACCTGGGATTTTATTGACCTAAGGACCTCCACGTGATGTTACAGACTTAGAGAACTGACTAAAATCTTACTGAGATTAAATGACTTGCCCTGGATCACATAATGTGCAGTGCTTGAAAGCTCATAGGATCATAGATTTAGAGCTAGAAAGGACCTTAGAAGACCAATAAGTCCAACCTCTCCATTTTACAAATGAGGAAACTGAGACCCAGAGTGATTAGATAACTTGCCAAGATTATACAGCTAGCACGTGTTTAAGCCAGTACTTGGACCTGGTTTTTCCTGACTCAAAATCCAGTATACCATGTTTTCAGTACGCAAAGTCTTTCCTTCACAGGAAATCTCTGACGTAGCAAAAGTATTATTAGCCACCATTTACCCAGGAATACTGGGAGTGATCAGAGGAAGCCTCTTACTTTTTGGGCTCAAATACTTCCTAAGAAGCCAAACATAGGTTTCTAGCTCCTTGCCCTGGGGCATGTGCTCTCATCTTTTGCTAAGGGATATGCATGACCTAATGTGATGGTTCTCAGGGGGTCTCTTGGTTATGGTGACTAGAGGATTGTGTCAAAGATGGTTTGCAACTGAGCCAGGAAAAGCCACTCACTGGGTAGCCTATAAGAAAGTTTCTATCTCCCTTTGTCAGGCTTTCCTTTCTTAGACCAGATTCAGGTTCAATCTTCCCTTGGACTTCTAGCAAAGGGACAAAAGACAATTGCATTTCTCTCCCCACCTCTGTAAGGTTAATGGAGTATAAGATCTTCCCTGTCTATTAACGGGCCTATGTGAACACGTGTTCCTTTTTCCCTTGGAACATGGGCCATGTTCCCAGGTCTAAAGGTACATAAGTATTTTGATACCAGATGTCTTGCTGCTTTGAACTTCTGCTCATTCATAGCTGTGACACATTCTCGTCACAGACAGTCTATCAGGTGATTCAGGGAGACTTATATTGCCTTGGGAAAGGAACTTGCCTAAAAAGGGGAGGCTTGTTTGCAGGAAGGCTTTCACACTTTTTGGCCCTGAGTCCATTGGGCACTGAGTCACATGGATTGTGGGCCATCTGGCTCTGAGCCTATTAGTTGAAAACTATATATACTGGAAGGTTGGTATTTTCTTTGGGGATTCATTCATGAGAAGAATGTTTCTCTGTGATTTAGGCAGATGAGATTCTGGGTAGCCATTGTTAAGGAGCCCCTAGGCTTTAAGAACCCAGATGTTGGTGCTTCCTGGTCTGGTATCTATTACTCTGTTTAGACAGTTGGAGCCCTATCTATTGAATTCTTTCTTGGATACTCACTTCTTTCTATTTATCTGCCTGTATTATTTAATTAAAGTAAGATTGTTGAGCCCTTTGAAGCTGTCAGATCAAAAGATCCTCAAATACAAGTCTCAAGAGAGACATAAAATGTAAATAAGGGGAAACAAAACAACTTGTTATTCAATATGGGCAAACTATTTACATCTCTATAAGGGAAGGTGATACTTGTTAATCTTGAGAATTGTATATTTATTATGATATTTAAAAGGGATATACATAAAGTGGGTATAAATTAATGGATGTGATGATAAAAAATGTGATTTAGGGGTGCAAAGGGATTGTAATGGGAGATGTGAAAAGGAGGAGATAGAAAAAGGTAAATTCCATCACAGGAAGAGGCACAAAAACATATTACAGTAGAGGGAAAGAGGAGAGGGAGATGAGCACTGTTGGAGAGTTACTCTCATCTGAGTGACTTCAAGGAGGGAACAATGAAATCAGTTAAGTATGGAAATCTAACCAGCCCAATAGGCAGAAGGAGGGGAAAGGGGAAAGAAAACAGAGAGTAGGCTTAAAGGGAGGGAAGAAGTAGTAAGGGAAAAGGGGAAACAAAAGGAGGGGGCTGATAGAAGGGAGGGAAGACTGAGGGAGGTGGTAGTCAAAAACTAAAACTCTATTGTGGAGGAGAAGGGAGAACTAAAAGCATAAATGGGGGGAAATAAGATGGAGGGAAAGATACAGATAGCAATCACAGTTTATCTGTGAATGTGAATGGAATGAACTGTCCCACGAAAGGAGATGGATAGCAGAATGGATTAAAAACCATAATCCAACACTATGTTGTTTACAAGAAATACATTTGCAATAAGGGAATACACACAGGGTAAAGGTAAAAGGTTAGAGCAAAATATATTATGCTTCAGCTGATATGAAAAAAGCAGGGGTAGCAATCCTAATCTCAGACAAAGCAAAAGCAGAAATAGATCTAATCAAAAGAGATAAGAAAGGAAACTATATCCTGCTAAAAGTTACCATAGACAATGAAGCAATACCATTATTAACATATATGCACCAAGTGGTATAGCATCCAGATTCTTAGAGGAGAAGTTATGGGAGTTACAGGAAGAAATACATAGCAAGACCATACTAGTGGGGGACATCAACCTCCCCTTCTCTGAACTTGATAAATCTAACCTCAAAATAAACAAGAAAGAAGTTAAGGAGGTGACTAGAACTCTGGATAAGATGGATATGATAGATCTTTGGAGAAAATGAAATGGGTATAGAAAGGAATATGCCTTTTTCTCAGTGGTACATGGAACATATACAAAAACTGACCATGTACCAGGGCATAAAAACCTCACAATCTAGTGCAAAAAAGGCAGAGCTAGTCAATGCATCCTTCTGAGATAATGCAATAAATTAATAAAATGCAATAAATATAATGCAATAAAATTATGCAATTAAATGCAATAATAATGCAATATAAATTATATATGCAATAAATAATGCAATAAAAATTATATGTCATAAAAAGATAGGCCAAAAATTAATTGGAAACTAAATAATCTAATTCTAAAGAATGAATGGGTTAGAAAAGCAAATCAAAGAACCTGTACAAGCAGCTCACCCTGTGTTCTAGTGTAGTTGCTAATACAATCTTCCAATCCTAACTGTAATGGCAGCTACAACTTGAGAATATGTGCTTATCTAGGTTAGCCAGAGACCAGACCTCAAATTCTGGCTGCCTGTTGATGTTTCTTTTCCTGAGCCAAGGTCACTAACTAGTTATCCCCAGGAATGGACAGTTCCATCCCTGGCTATAACCTCAGAAGAGCTCCTCAGACAGGAGAGAAGATACGATAACTACTAACATTATCTTGAACTTGAAGGGACTCACTGGCCAGAAGATCTGAACTTTGTAAGTTGCTTAGACATGGCAGTTCCAAAGTGAATGCAGAGTATCTGACAGTGATCCTACAAAGTTGCCTTTAACTCCTGGGACAATGTAATTTTTAAAAAGTGTTTTAAATATTTATTAATATGTGCTAATGAGCCTTCTGTGTTTTAAACATTTCTTTGGTGGTTGAAGAAATAAATTGCTGTCATACATGTAATATCTATATTATTCACTGAGTACTTTTTCTGGAGGAGAGCTTGTTAATTTCCTTCAGGGTTGACTCCACCTATGAGGAAGAAGAGTTTAAGAGAGTTTACCCAAAACTCCCAAAAGCGGGAAAAGTATAAGAAAAGCATAATTTATTCTCACTCTCCACATGATCTTGCTTACCCTATTATCCATCTGTCCCAGGGTAGAACCCAATTTCTGATAGTTCATAGCTGTTTGTGATAAAGGGTTCTACAGGATCATTGGTATGGTTGGAATAACATCCTAATCCTTCCCCCCATGCAAGTTAGGCTAGCTTTTCCTTAAAAGGTTTATTGAGATCTTCCTCAAAACTTGGTAGGCTCAGGGAACTAAAGACTCAGTCTGTTGATGTCACTTTCTCATTGCTTGATTACAAAGCAACTTTTAGGAGATGTTCTGATTCTTAGCTCCTAGTGGGTAACTGAGGCAAGGGAACGGTGCTTGGCCGAATTAATTCAATGCCAATCCTTATTGAATATCCTCCTGCTACGGCTAAGCAATTCTTTTTTGTCAACTGCTAAATGGCCTTTGAATTCTTATTCTTATATCCAATATCAGATCTGAAGGAACTAGCCTGAGTTAGACTGAGCCCCAAATAGTGGATAATATAAGTGAATATGAAATTTGAAATAAAAGTATGACTAAATAACTATCCAATTACTGGAGAGAAGGGAGGACCTCTGAGAAGGGGAAACACGAGAATTGTTGAGATAGTAATATGCCTGTGAATTTTTATTTTTTACAATTCCATCCAGTTCAGTACATAACTATTAAGTACCTTCTATGAAATGAAAATACGAAATGGTTTAAGTATTAAGACTATAACGATAAATATCACACAGAACAAGCTCCCAAAGCTACTTATATTTTTACAGGATCATATAAATACATGATTACATAAATATCTATGAAGGAAAAGTGATGGAAAAAAGTGAGAGAAGTTTAGGCAAATTACTAAGAGAAATCAGAATGAAAGTAAGTAGCTAGTAAGATATATACCCTAGGAGGTGAATCATATGCAAGGCAACTAATCTACTTGCAAGAATCTGAGGATAAGAAAAGGTCGGTCAATTTACCTGAGCCAATAGAGGGAGGCAAGGGGATAAAGCCACAGATAAGCCCAAGTTCAGAACAAGAGAACCAGTTAGTCTGGAATGAGTAACCATGGGGCGCAGGTTCAGCTGTGAGGCCCCAGTGTGGGCTGGGCCAAGATGGCCCACGGCCACAAGGTGTAGGTGGAAGAAGCAATTAGCCCTTTAAAGGCAGAATCTACAGAGTCAGCTTGTAGAATCTATCCCTGAGAACCAGCTGCACTCAAGTTAGGGCAGAGGGATTTGATGAACAGCTTCTGAAGGTCTGGAAGATGGAGAGAGCCGAGTGAAGGAAAGGCTAAGGTCTGAAACCCAAGGGCTAAGTGCCTCTGGGGTCCAGGTCTTTCTCACTGAGAGTCTCTAGGAAGAAGAACCTTTGCCTGGCCCTTCAACTCCTGTGCCATATTGAGGACTGGAGAAGCAGGTTCCCAACAGCTGCTGTGCCAGCCAAGTCTATGGCAATGGAACTGGAACCAAGCAAATATTAAAGCTCAGACTGAAAAGAGGAAAGTTAGGCAAGAAGGAGGAAACTAAGGAGAGAAGGGCTGTGGCCATCTGCTGCTGTGAAACAAGAGAGTGACTCCATAACATGGATTCTTAGTGGGAACTTCTTTTAGGGGGAAGGCGGGGTCATGGAGAAGATCTGAGTGATCCTGGGCAAGTCACTTCACCTCTGTCAGCCTCAGTTTCCGGAACTGTAAAATAATATTAATAGCTCCTCTTCACCAGGGTTGTTGTGAGGACCAAATGAAATAATATTTGTAAAACACGTAGAACAATGCCAGGCATACAGTAAGCACTACATAAATGTTAGTCATCATCATCATGGACCCACTGACAATCCCGGCAAAATCCTTCTCAGAATAATGTTTTTAAATGCATAAAATAAAACAAACAGGTTTAAAAATGAAACCAGTTATACTGAAATACATTTATTAAATTTTTAAAAAAATAAGTTCATGGACCTCAAAGTCAAGAAGCTCTGCATAAAGATATTTGTGAACTGATAGGTTTTCTAATTTTACCCCTTATTCCTTCCTCCTCTGACAAGGGTGTTCTACTGACAGGCATTAGCAAATCTCCCCCAAAGTGCCAAAGGATTAGGTAGGTTGTTATCAGGGAGCAAAGGTGGAGGCAAAGTAAACTGTGAGGTTTTCACCCTTCGGGGGTCCCAGGGTTGGGGATCTAGGTAATTCTCACCATTTCTTATACACCTGTCAGGTGCAGGCATTGGGCTAGGATCTGCAGGGAAGCAATGATAAAAATAAAACAATCCCTGCTCTCCTGGAATATATGTAGTCTATCAGAGATGACAACACGGACATATATCAGGGTGACTGAGCTTCTTCAGTTCAAACACAGACACCCCTTGAGGGGCTTTTTTGAGCATGCCCAGTTTCCCTAACATGCCCACTTGATTGTCTGTCTGCAGCTTGAAAACTGGCCAGACTGAGCCATTCACTCTTAAATATATACAAAATGCACAATAGGTAATTTTTTGAGGAGGGAAGAAGGAAGCACTTGCAGAGGGGAAGAAAGAAGGTTTCAGAAAAGACTTCTTATATGGGATATTTTGTTTCAGTGGCATTTGAACTGAGCTAAACATTCTAATAAGAGGAGGTGAGGAGGGAGTGTGCTTCAGGCATGAGGCACAGCCTGTGCAAAAACATAGTGACTGGAGATGTGGAAGGAACAGACAAAGAGGACAACGTGGCTGAACCAGAGAGTGGGTGAATGGAGTAATTTACAATAAGGATGAAAAGGGTAGGTTGGAGCTAAGTTGTAAACAGCTTTAAATGCCAGAGTTTAAATGCTTAATCCTAAAGGTAATAGGCAGTGACCGAAGCTTCTTCAGCAGGGCAGTAACACATTCTGATCTGTGCTTTAGGAATATCATTTTGGCAACTGGGTGGAGAAGGAATTAAAGATGAAGAGACTTGAGACTTGGAAACAAATTAAGAGGTTATTGCAACAGTCCAGGTGAGAGATAAGTAGGACCTAAACTACCTAAAAAGTAGGACCTAAAAAGGACATTTTCTGGAGGACTTATTTTCTTTCTACCAAGTGTAGAGCAGCTGATAAATCATTAATTTTTCTTCCTGGTGATCTCATCTTTCCAAATGTGAGAGAAGTCTTGAGGGGAAATTATATTCTGGGCCTAATACTGATCAGTTAGGAAAAACTGCAAAAGCAGAAATAGTGGAAATGATAAATACTCTCCTGGCAGAAAGATACAATTCCATCTTTGAATTTGTGATGGAGGAAAGGAAAATCGGACATATTTGGGCATGCACTCTATATTTTGGAACAGTAGATTTCAAAGGATTCTGATAAATAATAGGGGGTATCCTATGGCTGCATTTCTATAGGAAAAGTTGACTCAAGATGGACCTCTCAAGAATGACATTTATTTTTTTTACTTTTCCTTTAAAAAATTCCAAACTGAACACTAAGTAAAATGACCATTTCCAAATACAAAATAAAACATAAAAAGAGGATTTTACATCCAACTACAAATCTCCATTCCATATAGATTACTTTTACTTTTCAGTGTTTAATAAAGCCAACATGTTGTATATATGTGTTTTTGTATGTATTTTTTTATATCTCTTTGGAATGACATTCTTAAGACACAGACATGATTCTGAGGAAGACAAAAGACAGAATCTTCAACTTTTTTGCTTTCTCAGCTAAAGAGGATGACTGTTAGACTAGAAAGGAAAGAAGAAAATTGTTCATAGGAAACTGAAATCCAAGATAGATGGATAGATGGTAAGAGAGCACCTAACAGCCTTCAGTTTGTTCAAGTCACCAGGACAAGTGAAGCACATTTTAGGATAAGAAAATGATGGATATGATTGATTCCTATAGTAATGTTAGTGATCTTCGAAAAATCATGTAAAATGTGATAGCTGCTTTAAGACTTGCTTTTAAGGTAAGCAGATGTCATAATTTTTTTTTAAACAAGGAAGGGGAAATAAATCTGCCTTTGAGTACTAGGAAAACTCTAAAATGCAAAAAAAAAAAAGGGGGGGGAGTGTTGGGGTTGGGGGAGATAGTTTGTAAGTATTTAGAAAACAAACAAGGATCACTTCTGGTCAACATAGCATCCATCAAAAATAGTAACTTGTCTATTTTTTAATTAGGCTAGTAATTATTAGACAACTAGATTATGGAAATACCATTTAATTCATTTCAACAAATATTTTTTAAGCATCATATTCCTGGGTTGATCACATGGCAAAAGCAAGAGGTGAAGAAAATACAAGATGTGTTCCCATCATTTTGAATGGATCCCTAGCAACAACCCCATGGGAAGACATGGACATAGTGGCTCAGCATGGTCTGTTATGGATGGATTGGGATCTGAAGCACTGGCATCAATAAGATGACAGAGTCTTTGAGCATATCTCAGAATTCACCATGTATATTAGGAAGAATTCTCGTAGACAAGATAGAGAGATGAGAGTTGGGTGATAGACCTAATGGATAAATAATGGCTTAGAGGGAGGCCTCTTATAGCATGTCCAGGGAGCTGTCCTTGATCTTAGACTCTTCAATGCTTTCATTCATTAAAATGCAGAAGGCATAAATGACATGCATATCAAATTTTCAGAGGATGCAAAGTTGGATAAAATAACTAACGCCATATCTGACTAAATCAGGGTTCAGAAAGCTAACCATCAGCCTGGACTGAATCACGTAAGATGATGTTTAATAGGTATGTGTGTGAACATTCTATTGTGGTTCAGTTATTTCAGTTGCGTCTGACTCTCCATGATCCCATTTGGGGTTTTCCTGGTAAAGATACTGGAGTGCTTTGCCATTTCCTTCTCCAGCTCATTTACAGATGAGGAAACTGAGGTAAACAGGAGTAAGTGATTTGCCCAGGGTTACACAGTGTCTGCGATCAGATTTGAACTCAGGAAGAGGAGTCTTCTTGATTCTAAGTCCAGTGTTCTATCCACTGTGCCAGCTCCAAAAACACCAGCTTCCCTAGTATAGGACAGATTAGGTTCACCCAGATAAAAGGAATAGAAAAAACAAAGCTAACATCTATATCTCACTTAATGTGTGCCAGGAATTGTGCTCAGGGTTTTACAATTATCATTTCACTTGATCTGCACAACAACCCTGGGAGGTATACACTTTATAATTCTCATCTTACAAGTGAGGAAAACAGAGCACACAGTTAAGTTCCATCTGAGGTCAGATTTGAACTCTGGTCTTCTTAACTCCACGTGCAGTGTTCTATCTACTGAACCACCTACCTGCAAGAGAACAATTCCTAGGAAAAAATTGGAGGGTTTACTGAACTGTAGCTTTCTGAACATCAACTCCACAAATACCTCCTCTATTCCAGCCTTCCTACTGCCCCCCCAAACCTCTGAACCCAATCCCAGGACCACCCCAGGCTCTGAAAGGTGAAATTCCACATTATCTCTCCCGCACCAGGCCTCTTCCTCACATCCCAGCCATCAACTCCCAGTCTATGCTCTACACCCCTCCTAATCTCCAGCTTCTCTTACTGTGCTATCTGCTCCCATTAAAATGTAAGCTCTTTGAAGGCATGAACTGTCTTGTGAAAGTTCTCATATCCCTTAGTGCTTAACACATTATAAATATTTAATGCACGTTTAACCGAGCTGCTGTCCAATCATGTCCTACTCTTTGTGACCCCATGGACCATCTCATGTCGATGCTGTCCATGGGTTTTCTTGGCAAAGATACTACAGTGGTTGCCATTTCATTCTCCAGTGAATTAAGGCAAACAGAGGTTCAGTGACTTGCCCAGGGTCATCCTGACTTCAGGCCCAATGCTCTATCCATTGAGCCATCTCTAATGACTCAATATATGACCTGGCAGCCAAAGAAGAGAGAATGCTATCTTATTGAGAAAGGTATTGTTTCCAGAATGAGGGTTGATGGAGTTGTTCAGCTAGGTCCTGGTGAGACCACACCTGGAGGATTGTGCTTCATTCAGAAGACGTTTTAGGAAGGAAATTTGAAAAGAAGGAGCACGTTCAGAAAAAAAAAGTAGGAGACAGGCGAGGAGACATACGAGGATCCACTGAAGGAACTGGGGTTGTTTGGTGGAGAGAAGGCTTGGAAAGTATACAACAATTTTTTCAAGAATTTGAAGGGCTGCCGTGAAACAGGGGGGATGGATTTTTTCTGCTTGGCCTCTGAGCACTAAACTAGGACCAGTTTTTCTTTTTTTTTTTTTTTTTTTTTTTTTTTTTTTTTTTTTTTTTTATTTATTTATTTATTTATTTTACATTCATTTTCACAAATTTTTGGGTTCCAAATTTTCTCCCTTTTTCTCCCCTCCCCCCACCCCAATACCCCAAGCAATCTAATTTTCCCTATCTCCAATCTGTCCTCTCTTCTGTCATCCCTCCCCTCCCTTGTCTCCATCTTCTCCTTTCTCCTGTAGGGCCAGATGACCCCCCATTCCTCATTAACTGTATGTCTTCTTTCCTAGTTGCAACAGCAATACTAAACAATTGTTCCTAAAACTTTGAGTTCCAAATTCTCCCCATCCCTCCCTCCCCACCCATTCCCCCTGGTACGGCAGGCAATTCATTATAGGCCATATCTGTGTAGCTTTGCAAATGACCTTCCTGACAGTCGTGTTGTGTAAGACTAACTGAATTGCCATCCCTCCTCACCTGCCCCTCATTGTTTCTCTTTGATCCTGTCCCTCCCCAAGTGTTGACTTTCAATTACTCCCTCCTCCCTTTGCCCTCCCTTCCATCATCCCCCCCCAATATCTCCTTCTCCCCCGCTTTCTTATACTGTAAGATAGGTTTTCATACCAAAATGAGTGTGCATTTCACTCCTTCGTTTAGTCAAATGTGATGTAAACTTTTGTTTGTTTGTTTGTTTGTTTTTGTTTTTTTTTTTTTTTCTTCAGCTCTCCTCTTTTTCCTTCCATTAAAAACATCTCCTACTTGCCTCTTAAATGACATATAGTTACCCCCTTCCATTTCTCCCTCTTTCCTCTCACTACATTTCTCTCTCATCATTTACCTTAATTCCTTTTAAGGTATGGTCCCATCCTATTCAGTTCAATCTGTGCTCTCTGTCTCTGCATGTGAATGCATGTGTGTATGTGTGTGCATGCGTGTACATGTGTATGTGTGGTCCCACCAACCACCCAGATACTGAAAAGTTTTAAGAGTTAGAAATATTGTCCTTCCATGTATGAATGCAAACAGTTCATTTCTGGTAAGTCCCTTAATACTTCTCCTTGCTATTTACTTTTGCATGCTTCCTCTCAGTCTTGTGTTTGAAAGTCAAATTTTCTTTTCAGCTCTGGTTTTTTCATCAAGAATGATTGAAAGTCCTCTGTTTCATTGAAAGACCATATTTTCCCTTGAAATATTATACTCAGTTTAGCCGGGTAGGTGATTCTTGGTTTGAGTCCTAGTTCCTTTGCCTTCTGGAATATCCTATTCCACGCCCTTCGATCCCTTAATGTAGAAGCTGCTAGATCTTGGGTTATCCTGATTGTATTACCACAGTACTGGAATTGTTTGTTTCTGGCTGCTTGCAAGATTTTTTCCTTGAGCTGGGAGTTCTGGAATTTGGCCACAATGTTCCTAGGAGTTTCTCTTTTTGGATCTCTTTCAGGTGGTGATCGATGGATTCTTTCAATACTTATTTTGCCCTCTGGTTCTAGAATGTCAGGGCAGTTTTTCCTTGATAATTTCATGCAAGACGATGTCTAGGCTCTTTTTTTTGATCATGGCTTTCAGGTAGTCCCATAATTTTTAAGTTGTCTCTCCTTGATCTATTTTCCAGGTCAGTTGTTTTTCCCATGAGATATTTCACATTCTCTTCCATTTTATTGTTCTTTTGGTTTTGTTTGGTGATTTCTTGGTTTCTCATAAAATCATTAGACTCCATCTGTTCCATTCTAATTTTGAGAGAACTATTAAATTCAGTGAGCTTTTGAGCCTCTTTTTCCATTTGGCTCATTTTGCTTTTGAATGCATTCTTCTCCTCATTGGCTTTTTGAACCTCTTTTGCCAATTGAGTGAGCCTATTTTTCAAGGTGTTAATTTCCTCAGCATTTTTTTGGGTCTCCTTTACCAAGATATTGACCTTTTTTTCATACTCTTCTTGCATCTTTGTCATTTCTTTTCCCAGTCTTTCCTCCACCTGTCTAACTTGCTTTTCAAAATCCTTTTTAAGCTCTTCCAAGGCCTGAGCCCACCCAACACCCCCCTGGGGTGTCTGGGGTACTGAGGCCCCGCCCTCCACATCTTTCCCTGATGGGAAAAATACGTTCTCGTCCTCCCCATCAGATCCGAAGGTTGGGATCATTTGCATTTGTTGGAAAAAACTCTCTAAAGTCTTATTTTTCTTCCCCTTTCTAGGCATTTTCCCAGCCAGTTACTTGACTTCTGAGATTCCTTTCCACCCCCGCCTGGATCTAGTGCTTGGCCTCTGAGATTTAAATGGGCTTTCCTCCTGCTGGCTGTCAATCAGTGAGCTTTAGTTCAGGTGCTGGGGCGGGGCCAGGGCTGTCTCCGAGACTCTGATCCCTCGGAGGGGGGGGGGGGGGGCTTTATGCAGAGACTCTCAAGAATGGAGCGGGTGGGGGCGGGGTGGGGGGGCCCGCCTCCCAATCTCAGCTCCCCTGGGGGTCCCGAGCAGAAGTCTTCAGCAACAGAGCGGGCTGGGGGCAGGGCCGTTTTCCCAGGCTCAGCTCCGTCAGGTTTTATGCGGGAATCTTCCGTAATGAAGATCCCGCCTGCAGCTGGGGGATTCCTGAGTCCCGGGCCGCTGCCGCCTCAGCCCCAGCCCACGCCTCTGCCGCCACCGCCTCCTGCCCCCGTCCCTGCCGCCGCCGCTTCCTCCCGAGGGGGGCCCGAGTCACAGACACCCTGCTTCCCCTCTCCTTCAGCCCGGCCTCTCTCACTGACCTGCTTCTGTGGGCGGAGGGACTTTCCCGGGCTTCTTCAGCTTCCGTCTCTGAAGCCTGCTCCGATCCGCTTCTCTGAGGCCTCGGCCAGGGCAGCGCTGGGGGTCGGGTTTACTCTCCGGGGCGCGCCGGACCCTGGGGACGGGTCTTGAGGGCTCCCTGGGACGGAAATCTCCTCCACTCTGCCTCTGCACACCTTGCACTCACCCAGAATCTATGGGGGACTCTTTCTACACCAATTCCATGGGCTTTGGTTTCGGAGCTCGTAAACGTGCGTCCTTCTACTCCGCCATCTTGGCTCCGCCCCCCCTAGGACCAGTTTTTCAATCAAAATAAACCTGTATGAAAATGGGGGAGGGCGTTGCCTTGAGAAGGAGTTGGTTCCCCCTCAACAGAGCCTGATGACCACTTGTTGGGGAAGCTGTAGATGGGACCCTCCGAGGTCCCTTCCAGGTAAGAGATTCCATACATCTTTTCCATGAAACTTCATTGAAAGATGGTCCTAGCTGAGTCCTAAATGTCCATCCTGTAGTTTTTTAAACTTTATTTTATTTTCAATTCTTATAACAAAACAAACATTCCCATAAAACAGTACAAAAAAAAAATGATTGCCCCTGAAACTTCAAATCTACCACATACAATTTACTATTTCCTGAAAATATACAAAAAAGTTATCAGGGAAATTTCTTTTTTTTTCCTTTTTTTCTTCCCTCACCCTTCACCCTTGAGATATCTACCCCACCATCTTCCCAGTATGCCCCCTCCCCCAGCATGCCCACTCCATATTGAGGGTGAAGGCTGGAGAAATAGATTGCTGAAATAGCAACCCTATGGTTTGCGACTGGATCCCAGTTTAAATGCCCAGAGTGAAAAGGAGAAAGTAAAGCAGAAAGGAGAGGGCTGAGGAGAGCAGGGATTGTCTTATTAATGCGAAGGATCAGAATTAATCCTAAAAACATTTGCCAACTGAAACTATTTCCCTGTTATTTTGTCCCCCTCCCAGGTTCTTTATTGTCCATTTCCCTGTGTTTTTTAAAAAATAAATCTCTTGTTATCATTGAACAAGGGAAGGGGTGGAGAAAAGAGGGGAACTCAACTTTGCTGACCCAGCAAGCAAGGCAGCTAAAACCTAGACAGTAATAAGGGAGACCCAGGCTTGCTGGGAAGGAAGGAGATCGAGTCTTGCAGGAGGCCTGTTGCCCCAGAAAACAAATCCTAAACATAAATACAACTTTTCAGTTATTTCCATCACCTTCTCACAAGTACACCCCTTGATGAAATCATTCTCTCACTCTAAATGCTGCATAATTACTGAAGGCAGAAGTAGGAGGATAGGTGCTTGGCAGTTTTTCAAAGCAAGGCCCTGAGAAAGGCCAAACCCACAATAGGACAATTGCCTCATCTGTGGCCTCACCCTGCCAAAGCCCCCCCACCCCTCATCCTGTCATGGCCCTCCAATCAGGAAGCTCCTAGGGGGCCCTGAGTTGAGTCTCTGGTGCTTTCTTTCAAAGCATTTGATTGTGCCAAGAGGTGACTCTCTAGTCCTTGATTTGGCATCAGAATTATCCATATACATGTGTCTGTCCTCCTTCCTCCTCCTCCCCGCTTGATTATAAGCTCTTTAAAGGCACTTCTACTTGATCTTAAGAGTATCCTCCAACCTGCTCAGAGTTCTACACACAGCAGGTGCTTAATAAATGTCTATTGAACTGAATAAAAAACCATCCAAGCTGGCCTGCTGCTGACAATTTGGTATGGCAGTAACCTCAGTGGAATCCTTAAGCCCCTTCAAGTTTTGGCTCACAGGATACCTCTTACTCCCCCAAACACACACCTTAGTTAGCAGTATCCCCTCCCACTCCAAATCACATTGTATATATTTTCTTTTACTTGTTGGAGGCATCATGTTATAGTGAGAAAGTTTGGTACTGAAGGATTTGGGCTCACATCTTTCCACCATGCCATACCAACAACCGTCCTCAGAACCCTATTTCAAACTCTCTCCAAGATGGTTCTTTAAATTAGAGAAGAAAAACTATGAAGAGAAAGAAAGAATCCAGGGCAGGCCAGCCTAGACCCATGCAGCAGTCTTCTCAGGCCATTTCTCCGCTCCCATCAATACTTACCTCTTTCTGCCTCAGTTTCCTCAACTGTAAGATAGGAGTAATAGCAGCACCTACTTTCCAGGTTGTGATGAGGATGAAATGAAATAATAATTGTAAAGAGCTTAGAACAATGTCTGGCATGTAGTAGGCATTATATACATATAGATAGATACAGATATAGACATAGAAATATACTTATTCCCCCTTTAAGAGGGAGAGTAGGCCTCTGGCCCACCCTTACACATCAAACCCTTCTTTGATGACCTGCTCCCTCTCTAGCACATCAAAGAATGACTATGAGAAGAACTGACTTTTAAAACAGTAGACTAGGAATAAAAAAGCCCTCTGCATTTCAAAAGATAAAGATATAAATTTCTCAAGGACATTTTTCCAGTTTCTGTGTCCCTCCCCTCTCATAGAGGTGCCAAAATGATTTTCCCCAAAGAACAAGTCGCGTCCCTCCCCTTCTCCAGAACCTTAAATAGCTCCCTACTGTCTCCAGGATAAAATAGAAATTCCTCAAATTGGCTTTTAAAGCTCTTTAAAATCTGACTCTAGCCTTATTCCAGGCTTATTTCATATTATTCCCCTTCAGATATTCATAGCTGAGCTACTATTATTTAAATAAAAGTGTCACTTTATATCATATTATGTCATATTATATTATGTTGTGTTGTGTTATGTTATGTTATGTTGTGTTGTGTTGTGTTGTTATGTTATGTTATGTTATGTTATGTTATGTTATGCTATGTTACGTTATGTTGTATCAGGGTGGGGAACCTGTGGCTTCAAGACCACATATGTCCTTCTGTGTCCTTGGGTGTGACTTTTTGACTGAGTACAAGTTTTCTAGAACAAATTCTTTTATTAAGGGGATTTGTTCTGTGAAGTTTAGATTCAGTCAAAGGGCTGTACTTGAGGACCTAGAGGGCCACATGTGGCCTTGAGACCACAGGTTCCCCACCCCTGTGCTATATCATGTCATGTCATGTCACATTATATTGTATGGCATCATATGGTACAATAAATATATAATATAATGAATATGTAATATGCTATAAAATAAAATATAATATTTTAAAAAGAATCACTTTGCTCTTTTTGAAATGTAAAATAAACAGCTCTCCAGTCTTTCCTACAATTTCACGAGCTACTTGGGCACTCTTTGCTTAAACCGACACTTAGCAGAGAGCCTAGAACACAGCAAGTGTTTAATAAATGATTGTTGACTTGACTTGAAGCACTGGAGAAAGAAGAAGTTCAAGTTTCTCAAGCTACCAGATTCTAGCTCATTCTCTAAAACTTTGGCTACTTTCTCTCTGCAGATTAGAGTCATGTGAATAATTAACTCTCCTCTAGCTAAATTGCTGACTCTTCTAGTACAATAAGGTTCCTCCAAGTAAAGAGACTGTCAAAATGTGCATCGTGGGCAGAGTACTGTTTTAGGAAACTTTATGCCAATTCCTAGAAATATATCAGAATGACCTAGCAACACCAGGGAGTAAGTGAGGGACCACTACCCTTCCCAGCTGTTCTCTTAGGACTCTTTCAGCCTCTGAGCTTTGAAGTGCAGAGGGAGCTTGAGCAACACAGTACCCACAGATGTATCACAGACTGTGAGAGCTGGAAGGAACTTTAAAAATTGTCCAGACCAACCTCCTCATTTTATGGATAAGAACACTGGAGCTCAGGGAGTAGTTTGCCCAAGATCACATAGCAAGGAGATATCAGGCCAGCCTGGAAACTGGTCTCCTGAGGCCAAATGCAGTGTTTTTTGTTTGTTTTTGCCCCATTACATCTAACTGGGCTTAGCAGAGAATGGAAGAATTTAGGCTGCCAACCTCTGGTCTCCAGTCTACTTTTTTCAGAAGTCTCTCCTTACTACCCCTCACTCCTTGGGAAAGGACTTGGCAACCTAGCTATGGAATCAGTGCTCTGGGGGAGGAGGAGGGATGAAAATGGTGATGAAGAGCAGGAGTCTGGGGTGGTATCTGAAAACTCCTTCCTCAATATCTCACTCCCCCTTTACCTGAGCTCATCACTCTAAAGTGATCCCTCCTATTGATGAGATACAGACGCTGGGAACCTCCTTGAACTCTCCTTGAATCTTTCCACTTAATCTGGCCTTTCACACCCAAATCTATTACCCCTAACCTACCCAAGCCCTCCATTGTCTGTTACCTCCACATTGCCCCACCTGCCTCCCACCCAAACCTGCAATTGCCTCCAGCTGTTTCCCATCCTTGATTATATCACTAGTTACCCCAGTCTCATCAAGATCCTCCTTAAACCCTCCTCCCAGACTACTAGACCACCCACCTCTAGATCTTCTTCCATGGTCTTTCTGTATATAAATTCCATCTCACCTCCATAAGGGCGCTCAGATTCGATCCAGCTCTGACTCTATCTAGCTGAGATTCTATCTGGCCCACTTGTCAATACATGCTTCACAAATGGTTGGGTTCCTTAAAAATCAAACCCAAAATGGCGAACCTTTAATAAACTTTGTTTTACTTTGGCTGAAAGAAGGCTTGCACTGAATTCATTCAGAAGGACCCAATATGTCGGTATTTTGGGGTCCCAAGCACCCCAAACCTCAACATTATGATTTCCTGACCTCAACATCATGACCTAACGGAAGAACATTTCCAGTCCCATATTCTCTATTCTCCCTATATAATTGTAAAATATGTCTTAATTAAGTTCCAAGGTAGCTGCCCCGTACCCTCACCCCCACCTCTCCATCAAAAAGAAAACTGGGGCATTTTCTGTGGTATCCTACAACTCTGATGAATTTGAGGGGCAACTCGGTGGAGCAGTGGATAGACTGCCCGGCCTTGGAGTCAGGAAAATTCATCTTCCTGAGTTCAAATCTGGCCTCGGACATTTACTAGCTGTGTTACCCTGAACAAGTCACTTTGCCCTGTTTGCCTCAGTTTCCTCATCTGTAAAATGAGCTGAAGAAGGAAATGGCAAACTATTCCAGTGTCTTTGCCAAGAAAACCCCAAATGGGGTCATGAAGAGTTGGACATGATGGAAAATGATTGAATAACAAGCAATAAAAATAAGGAGGAAGGGTGAGCGAAGCTGTTGGCTACATTCACTCAAACCAACTGGACACTAATGAGTAATAACGTCAGCTGGCTTTTATACTTAACACGCTTAGTTTTGCAATGCACTTAATCTCTATTTTCTCATTGAGACTTGGGAAAAAAGTCTATAAGGTAGATCCAACAAGGATCATTATACAGACAAGACAATTGGGACGGACTCGCTTGTGTATTATAGATTAGAGCATCGCAGATTTAGAGCTGGACAGGACCTCCAGCATCAACAAGTAAAAGGCCCTCCTTTTAAAATGAAGAACTAAGACTGGGAGAGCAGGTCAGCTAGGTGGCGGAGCTCGTTTGTCCTCCACTCTTGAAGAGCGCCATGGTGTCAGGAAGGTGATGCCATGACTGCTGGTGAATTCGATTTTAGTGAGGGAGAACTGTGCAAAGTCACCAGCCTCACTTTCTCTTCTGGAGCCATGTGGGTTCAGTGGTGAGACATAGATCAGGACAACTGGAGGATGCAGTGGAAGACCCTGGCCTTTTTAAATTAAGTTCTTTGAGAGTTCTAACTTTGACTGAGGCAACACCCATTCAAAGATTAAGGCTAGGTAAGAAATGAGACAAAAAATAGCCTCTTTTACCTGGTCAAAAAAAAAAATCAGTCTGGCAGGGAAAAAGCCTCAGGGTTTCTGGACAAAACAGAAACAATTGCTATTTACATTTACTCTGAACCAATCAGGGCCCAAAGCTTAGACCACATAGCCGCTTGGCCTAGGACCTATTGTTGACCAATTTATGAGAGCCATAGTGAACTGGGTTTAAAGCATGGTCCTTAAGGAAGAAATCTAGCCTGTAAACCCCAAGATACCTTATAAGGTTTCAGGGATCAAAACTTACATTCCTATGCGCAGAGCACCCACAGGTACAAGTGTGTGACACTCTATGAGTATCATAGAGGGAGAGGAAGAGAAAAAAAAGAAGAAAGGGAGAGGAGGGAAGGGGAGGGGAGAGAAAAGGAGAGAAGGAAAGGGGAGGGGGAAGGGGAGGGAAAGGAAGGGGAGGGGAGGGGAGAGGAGGGGAGAGGGGACATGTTGCTCAACTGGAACTGGTCAGTGCTAGTAATACTTAAGTTTGTTTGTACTTTGCTCTCCAAGAGGAACAGGACCTCAGCAAAGTGATGTCATAACTTGCAAGTGAATCAGATTTAAGTGAGGGAGGCCTTTCGTCTCCCTCACCATCTGCTCCAGCGTGAGATACAGATCAGAATTAGCGCAGAAGGCCCCTTTGAAAGGAAAGACCTGCAGTGGAGAACCTGCAGCCTCCAGGCCACATGTGGCCCTCCAAGTCCTCAAATGGGGTCCTTTGATGGCATGCAAACTTCACAGAACAAACCCCTTTCATAAAAGGATTTGTTCTGTAAAACATGGATTCAGTCAAAGGCTGTACCTGAGAACCCAGAGGCCACACGTGCTCTAGGCCACAGCTTCCCAGGTTCCCCACCCCTGCTTAGACTATCCAGTGGATATTGTCAGGAAGACATGAAGCTCTCTTGCTTCAGGTACTTCCTAGTTCTGTGACCCTGAGCAAGTCCCTTAACCTCTGTCTGCCTCAGTATTGACATCCATAAAATAGAGATAATAATAGCAGTTAGCTCACAGAATTGTTATGGTGACCAAATGAGATAACACGTAATTCTTATCACAGTTATATAAATGTTGACTTTTATTGTCCAAGGTCACACAGTGGTAACTGGCAGTCTTCCTGACTGGAGATGTTACATCACATCAAGGAAGATGCTACACATTGAGGAAATATCTGTTGTGAGATCTGAAGCAAGGCTTTCATGGCTCCAGCTGTAGAATTCTCTCTATGCTTGGCACAAGGGGCATATGATGCAACCCTAAGCTATATTAGAAGAGCTGGAGGTAACAGTCGATGATGGCCTGAAGCTGCACAATCCCACCCAAACTGAAGACACACCTCCTCTTGAAGACACACCTCCTCTTGAAGACACACCTCTTCTTGGCGGCACCCTGGGAGTAAAGACAGACTGTAGTACAAATTCCCAACTCTTCCTTGCTTCCAGGACTCTGGAACCCACTCAGAGAGAGAGACAGACAGACAGAGACAGAGAGACAAAGACAGACAGAGAAACAAAGACAGATAAACACAGAGAGATAGAGACAGAGAGACAAAGACAGAGACAGAGAGACAAAGAAAGAATCCCTAGATGGCAAGATAGCTCATACATTTCAAGGGCTAGCCAGGCAAAAGACTTGTTACCCAAGAGACAGGGTTGGGCTACCTTATTAGAACAGGTTGGGCAAGTTCCCCGGATGTTGGCACATTGGGCAGGGTAATAATGGCAGCTCACATTTATACGACACTTCAAAGTTTACAATGCACTTTTTTCACAAAACCCTGAACGGTAGATCATTTGAACATTATTATTTCAATGTGATCACTTTTCAAACAAGGATTTTGAGAGTCACTGATATACCCCCAGTCCTACGACTGATAAGGACCTGAGAAGTCCAATTGCTAAATCCTCTACACCCAGACATGAGGCCTGTGGCTGCATTGAAACCCACAATACACTTGGGTGCCCAGGAACCAGATCAAAATGTAATTGGGAAATGTTTGACAAAATAAATAAAAATACAATAGAACATGGATGATGTTAATATGTGGTTTTCTAGGTCAACAGGTGCCAGAAGGGATCTTTATGTATGGTTCAGTGGCCATATTTCTATTTGAGTTTGAGAACACTGCCCTAAGTCATGGCTGACACACCACTGAGAAGGAAGGAAGGAAGGAAGGAAGGAAGGAAGGAAGGAAGGAAGGAAGGAAGGAAGGAAGGAAGGAAGGAAGGAAGGAAGGAAGGAAGGAAGGAAGGAAGGAAGGAAGGAAGAGAAGGAAGGAAGGAAGGAAGGAGGGAAGGAAGGAAGGAAGGAAGGAAGGAAGGAAGGAAGGAAGGAAGGAAGGAAGGAAGGAAGAAAGGAAGGAGTATAAGAACCTATGATGTGCCAGATACTGTGCTAAGTATTTTACAAGTATCTCTTTGCTTTATGCTTCCTTCTCTCTAGAATGATACAGAGTAGATCAAGTGAGAGAAGCTAAAAATGTGGCACCATTTTCCCACAAATACACTTTAGGTCCTTGGAGAAGTCTTTAGAGTACTGGATTTGGAGGGATATATTAGAAAACACAGATGCTACAAAAGATAGGAATAAAAATGTGTTTTTAAAAATTATACCAAAAGTACTGGATTTGGAAATAGAAGACCTGGCTCAACGAACTATCAAAAAATAACAATAATTCACATTTCTATTATTGTGCTTTAGACATCTATCTCCTTTGATCCACACGAGGGCACAACTCTTCGAGGTAGGCACCATTATTATCCATATTTTACAGATGAGGAAAAAGAAGCTGAGAGAGTTAAAGGACCTATTAGGATGACATATCAGAGCTGGGATTTGAACTCTGGTTTTCTGATCCCAAGGCCAGCATTCTCTCCACTTTACCAAGCTCCCACTACATAGAGAGCCTGGAATAAGTCACTTTACTCATTTGAGTCTTTGTGTCTTTGACTATAAAAGGAAGGAGTTGGACTAAATGACCTCTAAGACCCCTTCAGCCTCTAAATCTTGGATCCTCTAAGTTTTCAACGTGAGGAGACTTGGCTTCTCCCTGCTCTTCCCCTGGCTTCATGATCTGCCTCCCTCCTTTCTTCTCTTTCCTCTCATCTTTACGTGGCTGCATTTTATTATCCAGTTTAATGGAGGGAGGACAATTGGTGAGATAATATAATGAAGACTGAATTTGAGTCAGAGGACCTGAGTTCAAATCTCAGCTCTGTTACTTCCCATCAATGTGGCCTTAGGCAAAGGACTTCCCTCTCTAGAAGTCAGTTTCCTTATCTGCAAAAGGACGAGGTTGAACTAGATCAAGTTCATTGGTGCTAGGAGGCCACCTAACCCACGGAAATGTGAAAAGTTAGAGTTAAATTATGGCACATCGGTGTGGTGGACCTGGGTTTAGAATCAAGAAGACTCATGTTCATCAGTTCAAATCTCACCTCAGACACACTTACTAGCTGGGTGACCCTAAGCAAGTCACTTAACCCTGTTTGTCTCAGTTTTTTCATCTGCAAAATGAGCTGGAGAAGGAAATGGCAAAACCACTTCAGTATCTGTGCCAAAGAAACCCCAAATGGAGTCACAAAGAGTTGGACACCACTGAACCATAACAACAAAACAGGGTTATTGAATGAGAAGTCAAACTATAAGGGACTGAGATGACACTTTCCCAACATGAATAGGAAAGCCAAGTGTGCTCATTTCAGTCCCTCCCCACCTCTCACCAACTCGCCTGACTGTTGCCTCACTCTTTACTCTCTCTCTGCTCCCATCTTTTTAACAAGCAGTCACCCATGTGAGTAATCGTGTCCCTATGGCCACAAAGGTGCTGCTCATTTAATGGTTTTTTCACCATCCTAACAGGTTGTTCCCAGTTCCTAAGCCTCCTATGTTACACGGTAAAATGAGTGAAATTAAAGTAGAGTTTTGCCAAGTCTTCCCCTTGCCCTGACAGGTCACACCCTCTAGCTATCCTTTCTCTCTGGCCTTTTGTGTATCTTCAGAATAAGATAAACAAACTTCGGCCTTGCTCTTCTCCAGGGGACATCCCTCCTCCAGGCCTCAGTGGCCCTCTCTCATGCCAAGGCTGTCTGTGCTCACAGAAATGGAATCTATATTTACATGAGTCACAGGGTTTCGGGGGCAGGGGAGATGGGAAGAAGGAGGCCCTCTCCCAACCCTTTCCTGCCTCTTCTCCTCAGGGTCCAAAATGGTCTTTTGGGAATTCTTAGTTTCTGCTGACCTCTTGGTTTCTTGGAAAGTACAATCACTACTCATGAGCTAGGTGATGCAGTGGATAAAGAGCCCGGGGGCTAGAATCAGGAAGACTCATCTTCATGAGTTCAAATCTCACACACACACACACACACACACACACACACACACACACACATTATACAATTAGACACTTATTAGCTGTATGATGTGACCTTGGGAAAGTCACTTAACCCAGTTTGTCTCAGTTTCCTCCTTTGTAAAATGAACTGGAGAAAGAAATGACACACTAGCCCAGTATCTCCACCAAGAAAACCCCAAATGAGGTCACAGAGAGCTGGATGCAATTGAAAAATGTCTTAAGGACAAAACAAAACAACTCACTGCTAAAGTGAGTTGGGTGAGCAAGATCCTCACAGCCAATGTGTGACTGAGCTTTGACGAGAGGAATTAGCTTGGTGGAGCCATGATTACAACAGATGACCAGGAAGCCTCTAGAACTGGTTAGGTGTGATAAATAGGGCTCTGTTCCCCATTAGGATGAAACACCTTCAGTAGACAATCTTATCAGAGCCCCTGTCCCTCAGAAACTACCTTTTCCCCCAAAGTCTTCATATTACCCTGCTAGGGTGCATCATAGGTTTATAGATTTAGAACTGCAAGGGACTTTAGAGGTCATCAAGTTCGGTTTACAGATGGGAAAACTGAGGCAAGAGAGACACAAAGTTATTAGTGTCTAAGGTAGGATTGGACCCCTGAGTTTCCTGACCCAGTGGTCTGCCCTAAAAATGTCTTATTTATATTTTTGCTTCCTTAAGTCTTTGTCTTCAGGGGCTAACTTTCTATATAGATAAAAAGTAAATAATTTCAAGAAAAGGTTGCCATTAATATGTAGGGAGATAAGGAAAGACCTAGAGAAAGAGAAGAGGTGGGGAAGAAGGAAACAGGCAGACCTATAAGTTAAGTGACTTACCCAGGTTCATGTAGCTAGCAAAGTGTCTGAGGCTGGATTGAACTCAGATCTTCTTGACTCTGGGTTCACAGTAAAGAACCCAAAGATTCACATGTATTCACACTCTAAGCTGTCAAATTGGTCTAGCTGCTATTTCTTTACAGACGACATTCCATCCCTCCCACCGCCAATGCCTTAGTAGTGGTCATCTGTCTCCCATGCCTGGAATTCTCTCCCTCTTCAGCTCTGTGTCTTAGAATCCCAAACTCCCCCGACGTCTAACTCAGGTGCCGTCTCCTACAAGAAGGCTTTCCTGAGACCTCTGGCTCTCTCTGCTCTCCCATCTGAAATTTCATCCTGCCACTTCTCCCCAGCACAATATATGTTGCTTAGAGATAAGGGCTGTTTGGTTCTTCACTTCCTATCCAAAACACTGGATAGAAGGCCTTTTGGATATGAGACAAAAGAGAACTAGACAGGACATCAGATCTCATCATTAGAGGGACTTACTGGTGAGGAAGTTTGTTCTACCAATGCAAATTAACATCTGAACTGAAATGTATAGACTCAGATTTTCCTGGGGGCACCAATAGTTAAGTGATTTGCCCAGAATCACACAGTCAGTGTGTATCAGAAGACCTAGGGTCCCCTAACTTTTAAATCGTCTCTCCATCTGCTATCTGACTGTATTATTAATATATTTTTGTATAATGGGAAAATCTTTCACATCCATTAATAGGTCCATGTGAGCTGCTTGAGTCGCACGGAAGTCTGAGTCATATGAGTCTGTAGTGGGAGGCACTTGCCAGAACAGGTGGAGCAGAGCTGAGAGGAAGTTGAACAGAGCAGTTAGAGTTGAGGGAGAAAGAGGGAGCAGGTAGCAAGCTGTGAGTGTTCCTTTGTGGGAAGGCCCTAGCAGAGGGAAGACTTGGGGATGGTGGTGCCCCCTGTATTGTTATCGTGTATAAGATTTCTTTGTTACTACGATGGGTTTGGTTTTTTGGTGTTTAAATAAATGCCTTGGTTCTGTCTTCCATGTGAAGAGTCTGAGATATTTTGCAATTCAGAATTATGCTGGCTGACGCTACAGACCTACAGACTCTGCTGCTCTCAAACTGGCCCACTACAGGAGCTTACTGAGTACCTAGTGAGCTAGACTGGGCTTCAACGTTGTTGTTTTGACTTTTTCTCCTTACCAGGACTTTTAACTCTCCCTGAACGTCAGTATGACATGCATTCCCATATAAAGGTTATGTGCTTCCCATCCTATTCTTTTGTATCCAATCACAGCTTTGCTTCTTCTGTACTAGGACCACATTGGATAAATGATCTCTCAATCAGTCCAAATTTCGATCCTTCGACCCTCTGAAGAACGCAAAGGTTTCCTATAGGTCTGTGAATAAGACGTTGGACTCATAGAAAAGTCCCAAGTTCTGCTACTTATTGGTGTATGACTAGCTCAAGTTGCCTAATCACTTAGTTTTCTCATCTGTTAAATTGGAGATAATAATGGCTGAACTGCCTATTTCACAGGTATGTGAGGATCCAATGAGATAGTGTATGTCAAAGACTTTGCAACTACTGAGTACTATAGAAATTAGAAATAGAGGTTACTAATATAAGGATTTTCTCTCCAGCAAGAATGCAAAGGGATCCACATTTTTAAAGTAAGTCTCATAAACACACTTCCAACATGTGCATACTTACCAGTATATTACTGGAAATCACAGAGATGAAGAAGATTTTAGAAATGATCTTGTTCTCTAGTGCAGTGGAAAAGATATGGGATTTGGAGTCAGAAGCCACAGTTATTCAGTCATTTTCAGCCTTGTCCAACTTTTTTTGACCCACTTAGGTTTTATTGGCAAAGATACTGGTGCAGTTTGCCCTTTCCTTCTCCATATCATTTTACAGATGAGGAAACTGAGGCAAACAGGGTTAAGCGACTTGCCCAGGTCACACAGGTCACCAAGGTCAGCTTTGAACTCAGGTCTTCCTGACTCCAGTTCTGGTACTCTATGCACTGCAAAGTCACCTGAGTTAGCAGTTCAAATCCCAAATCTGCTTTTACTACCTGGGCAACCTTAGATAAGTCCTTTAACATGTCTAGGGTGTCAGTCTCAAGGCAACTTCTAAGGTCACTTCCAACTCTAGATCTATGATGGTACAGCAGAAAATATAAAATCAAGGTAATGATGAAACAAAAAGGGTTGGGGAAATTACCATCCAAAGGCCTTTTTATTTAAAAGGATTGAGTTATTCACAAATTGGACAATTAAGGAAGACATTGATATGACTCATTCTCCCAGAGTTCAGAAATTTAGAATAGAGAGAAGTCACCTCCCTCTATCTCAAGGCAGGAAAAGGTACAAGATTACTCATCGATGAGAGAGGTAGGATGTCTATGTGCAGAAAACTCTCTGAGAATTCAGTGGCAGCTCCACTGGAGCTGCCTCCTCTTCCTTCTCTTCCTCCTCTCCTCTCTTCTTTTCTTACTCTGCCTGGGCTGTGTGTTAGACCAGGTGAATCAGAAATCCCACCAAAAAGCTGTTTAGTTACAACTAACAAAATGATTGGATTCATCAATGAAAAGAGGAAAGTTTGATTTTGACAGGTCACCACATAACCTTCAAGGCTTGGAGAATGATGTTATTGAAGATGGAAGGTCCCACCACCTAAGGGAGCTGCTAACTTTGCTGGCTTCCATGGTCCAGTCCAATCCAAGCAGCCTTTGTTAGGCACTTCCTATGTACCAACCACTGTGCTAGGCACTATGGGATATAAGGACAAAAATCTGCCCTCAATTCTATGGGGACATCTATATATAAAAATATATAGGTATATGCATGATAATTTGATGTGGATGGAGAGAATACTGACAAATAAACCTGAACCCACCATCTTGAAATACTTATTAGCAATGCAATCTATCATATTTCTATGACACTTCAGGGTTTACAAAATCATTTCCTTATCACCTTGAGAGACAAGTAGTCCAGTTCCTATTCTCTCCTTTTTTTTTTAACAGGTAAGAGAACCCAGGCTTAACAGGTCAAGAGACAAGGTTCAAGCCCAGGTCTCCTGATTTAGGTGGGTCCTCCTTGATTTCCAGGAGGAATGAAGGAGGAAAGGGGAAGTAGTGTGGGGCTGGGAATTATTCAAATCAATTCATCAGAAAGCATTTATTCCACACCTGCTCTGCATCAGAGGGATACAGGGACAAAAGTTAAACAAATCCCACTAGCTGTGTGACCTTGGGCAAACTATTTTATCTTTCAACTTCAGTTTTTCCATCTGTAAAATGTAACAGTTGGATTCAGTGGCCTCTAAGGTCCCTTCTAGCTCTAAATCTATGACCTTGTATCATTTTGGGTTTCCCAGAGTGTGGCTGCTACATCCCCTTAGGATTTGGAGTTTAGTCCCAAGGAGGTAAGGGTTGCTTTTTTTAATAATGTAACTCACAACCCTTCACTAGTATACTTTCCATTATTATCAGTTGATATTAATTGATCAACCAGACTTCATTAGCTTTTAGCAAGGATTAAGAACAGTGGCTAAAAACATGTCGCCCCTAAAGCAGGAGCACACTCTCCCCTCTACTATTGTGGTCCCTTTGGAGAGTTGGAGCAAACTAAAGGGGTTTCTATAAAGCATTTGCCCCAACCAAGTTCACTTCTGAATTTGGACAAAGTTCCCCACGCAAAATGGCATCTTGACTACTAGACCCAACTAACTCCCTGCTAAGCTGGGACCAGCACATTGCTCCTTACCAGTCTTGGCTGCCAGAAAACCACAGTATGGACTCCCATCTGTGGAGCACTAGTGGCTTACTGGCATTTATGACCATGATGGGCTTGACTGCTGACAGACTCTAGAATGGACTTCAGACTTTTTACATTCACAGGGTCTCACCACCAATGATCCTTAGCCTAAGAAAAGGAAAGAATAGACACAACTGAGACAGAAGCAACAACAGAGTCACAGGCTGAGAGGCGAAGACTTAGGGAGAAGGGAGAGAGACAGAGACAGAGACAAAGAAGGAGGAAGAGACAGAGAGAGAGACAGAGACACACACAGACAGAGAAGGAGGGAGAGACAGAGAGAAAGGGGGAGAGACAGACAGACAGAGAAGGAGGGAGAGACAGAGACAGAAACAGAGAGAGCATTCCAAGCATGGTGAGACAACCAATGAAAGGGAATGAAGATGGGGATGGAGTGGCCTGTGTGAGGAACATCAAAAACTGGTTGGGATTTTGCAAGAAATGGGAATAATAAGGCTAGAAAAGCAGGAAACAGCAAGTGTGTATAATAGAGTTTCTACTTTATCCGAAAGATAATAGGGAGCCACCAGGAAGAGTACAGAAAGATAACAACAGCGGTAATAACACTATCACACAGCCTCATTCTTATATAGCATTTGTTAATTTGCAAAGTGCTTTCACTCACATGATCAAGCCCATTACCTCCCCTGGAAACACAACAAAAAATGCATGTCCTATTGCCATGGGGAACTGTGAGGAGGGAGGGACAATAGGATCATTTTCGTAGATGTTTAATCAATATAAATATTTTTCACTTTAATTTCTAGAATAAATAATAAAAATGTTTTTTCTACTGTAGTGGAAACTAATAAGCTAATTTCTTCTTTTCTCTCAATTCATTTTATCCAGCTCCATAAGCCTCTCTGTCTCTGTCTCTGCCTCTCTCTGTCTCTCTCTACTCTCTCTCTGCATGTAACTGATTCCAGAATATCTGACCGGTATTAGCCCCTCTGAAGCACCAGGATTCACTAACAAACTATATCTACTCAAGCAGTGGGGCCAGACAGACCCAGCCTCCCCTTTTGTAAGATCAAAAGTACTTTAAGAAAATTATGAAAATGCTCTATGAAAGTGCCTCGCCTAAAGTAAGCACTTGATTGATTGACTGACATAGTATCTGAATATATGATGGTGGGGATAGGGGCAAACAGTTCTAACAGACCTTATGTAGGTCAACTGCTGATGATATTTCTAAGAGTTCAGGGAACTGTGTTCTACCAGGCAAGCTGGTTGGGTGACCTAAGCTTTCCTGATCTGAGAATTACCGTGCTCCTCCAAAGTCTCAGGATAATCCTAGGACTCTGTCACGTCCGCTTGGCATTTGAGTCTCTGCACAATCTGATTCCAACTTACCTTTTCAGCCTCATCTCACAGGCATTACTTTCTTTGCCCAGCCGCTCTATGGTAAATAATCAGGGCTGACTAGCAAACTTGTCCAAAGGCATCCATCCACGGGTACCTTATATTTGTCTGCCTTGAAGCAAAAACCAATCCTGAAAAAACAGAGGACCACACATCTTTCATCAAGCTCAAACATTCATTCTTCTTCCTTTGACCTTGTTACAAAATGTCTTTCACAATCCTCAGCACATCAAATTTCTTTAGGGACAAGCAAATTCAAATCAGTCGAGTAGTTCAATTCATGTTCAATGACATGATAATATGTTTGCAGATTCATAAGATCATACATGTTGAGGTAGAAAGCATCAGAGACCTTCCTCCTAGCCCTAATGCTCTTAACTTTTTCTGTGTCATGGATGCCTCAGGCAGTCTGGTGAAGCCTATCCCCCCCACCCTTAGAATTATGTTTTTAAAATGCATAAAATATTATATTATTTTAAAGGAAACCAATTATATTGATTATAAAGGAAATCAATTATATTGAAATGCCATAAAATACTTAAAAAGCAGGTTCACAGACCCCAAGTTAAGGAGCCTTAATCTGATGCCATGCCTTCATTTTATAGATGAGGAACAGAAGCCCAAAAGGGCTAGCCAATTTGCCTAGATTCATATAACTAATAAGTGTCTGAGGCAGGATCTGAACCCAGGTCTTCTTTCCTGACAACAAATTTGACACACCATCCGCTGCATTTTTACCAAGTATTATACAATAATTTTAAACCAGGAAAGAACACATTTTTCTCATCTTCCAAAGATAGTTTAAAATAAATCACTTTTAAAATGTAAAAACTCTGCTGAGTTTTTTTTTCTTCAAAATGTTGAACAATCATATTTTAAGAGAGGGAAGAAAAGGACTGTTCACCTTCTTCCCCTTCATGCACTCTCTTTTCAGGTCAAAATGGATGACTCACCATTACCCAAAATTGTCTTTCCTCCACACCTGTGCTCACATGTCCCCTCTCCCCTCCCTGAGCATTGATTGCATTCCCCCTCCTCTCCTGCTCCAATCCCACCTGTTGAAATGTTTCCCATCCAACTTAAGGTGCCTCCTCCTCCTTGAAGTCTCCTCTGATATCCCCACCAGAAGTAATCTCTCTCCCTGAAGATTTCTCATAGCATTTTATTGATCCCTTTCTCACATCCTTGTCATATTCATATACACTGCTATCATTTTGCGTTCCTACATCATCTCCCCAACTAGATTGAGGGAGGAAGAGACTGATTCTTACTCCTCTTTGAGTCTTGAAGCTCCTACTGGGACATCTTGGTTATTTACAGGATCCCAATAAATGCTACATGATTGAGTTCTATTGACTTCAGTGACTCCTGGTGAGTTGGGGGTCTTGCCCCTGAGTTCAGACCTTAGCTTCTTCTCTGCCATGTGATAATCAATCTAAGGTCAGGAGGTAAAAGTTGATGAAAGCAACACCCACCCGATGGGAAAGGGAGCGGTGAGAATGGCAAAGAGAAAGAATAGAAACCCTCACTGTCTTCACCCAAAAGGCAGAGTAGCCTGAAAGTCCAGTTTGGCAATGGGTGGAGAAAGGAGGAAACTTTCTTTTTGGCAAACTGAGAATTGAAGTAAGCAGAAAGATAATTATTTCTCCCTCTGGTAAGGAAACTTCCATTTGGAGTTTTTAGGATGGTCTGTTAGATTTCAGTTTCTGGATTTGAGGGGGTAGTGAGATGTTCAACACCACGCTCTGTGGGCATCTGTGGGTAAAAAAAGGAAATTGTAGAGATATCTATGGGGTGACCTAGCAGAGGAGTTCTCCTGTTATGCAGACCCACAGGCATTCACCAGAGACCGTAGGTAGCAGGCAGGGCTTGCTTATGCCCTATTTGCAACGAGGGCATGGATGTTCCCTCCCTCCTAGAGACAAGGTCTTCTGGAAAGACAGGCTGACTTTACCTTGCATCAGGGCAGGGCTGAGATACATCTCTCGTCCCCCTTTCAGGTCCCAGTTTTGCCCAGTTGCCCCTTCCTGTTACAACTGTAAAAATTGTTGTCGAAAGGACAACACGTCTGAGGAGAGCAGAGGGATAAAAAGCCTCCTCTTGGAAAGATGTAATGTAGGAACAGAAAAAAAAAAAGATTTAGAGTCAGCAGATTTAAGGCCCAACACAGAGAAATAGCTGTGTGACTTTGAACAAGCAAATTCACTTCTAGAGTTTCCTCAACTCTGAATGGAAAAGGCACATACATCTCAAAGGTCAGCATAGGACCATGGACGCTGGCCAAAGGCATTTTCCAGAATTATGGGATTTGGCAATGGGATGCCAATGCTATCGTTATGGGATCGGATTGACCAGTCCCAGAATCCAACCTGAGAAGGGCTTCCAGATAAATCTCGAGGTGCTTCATTTACACTTGTTTGCTGTTGGTGCTGTATGGGTTGCATCCAGCCCAGAACATGGTAGCCCATTCCTAACTAGCTCCACAATTATTTCAAGGTTTGGCCACACAGAAAAAGCAAGTGGAGAAAGAATGCCTGTTTACTAGATTCTCAACCTGGGGTCTGATCATTTGTTTTGCTTTGAATATTTTTATAATTATATTTCAATGTAATTGGCTTCCTTTATAAACTATGCATTTAAAAACATTATTCTGAGCAGGAGTCTGTAGTCTTCACCAGGCTGCCCAAGGAGTCTACAGAACAAATAAGATTAAGAACACTTGGTCTATGCAGGTATATAAATATGGTTTGATAGAGCTGACCCAAGTATATGCCAGTCTTGAACAAATTCCAGAAAAGGATAATGAGCTAGGCCTAGAAGTGAGTAAGATAACCACTTTTGGGTTATGGGATTTAGAACGAAGGAATTTAGAAGTCATCAGCCCAAGAAGGGCAAGGCAAGGTAGCAAGCACTTATTAAATGTCTACTATGTGCCAGGCAGAGTAGTTGGGTGGCACAGTGGCTAGAGTACCAGGCCTAGAGTCAGGGAGACCTGAGTTCAAATCCATCCTCAGACACTTATTAGCTGTGTGGCCCTGGACAAGTCACTTCACCTTGTTTGCCTCAGCTTCGTCATCTGTAAAATGAACTGGAGAGGCAAATGGCAAACCACTCCAGTATCTTTGCAAAGAAAACCCCAAATGGGGTGATAAAAAGTATGAAATGACTAAACAACAGCAAAAACATGTGCCCAGACAATTTACAAATTTATTTCATTTGAGCCTTACAAAAACCCTGCAAGATAAGTGCTATTAACATCCTCATTTTACAATTGAGGAAACTGAGGCAGACAGATATTAAGTAACTTACTCAGAGACACTCAGTGAGAAAGTATCTGAGGCCAAATTTGAACTTAGATCTTCCTGATTCCAGACTTAGGGCTCTACCCATTGAACCACCCAGCATCTAGTTCATCCTCTCTCATTTTATAAATGAAGACGCTATGCCCAAAGAGAAAGTGCAGGAGAAAGAATATTAACTCTAGAATCAGAAGACATGGGTTCAGATTCTGCTTCTTACTCTACTACCTGACTTCAGGTGAGTCACTTACATTTTCTTGACCTCAGCTGCCTTCTATGTAAAATGAAAGGCTTAGGTTTCTTCTGGCTCTCAGTCTATGTCCCATGAGGGAAAAAGACTTTCCTGATTGTTTGGAAAGACCCTGTTTCTCTCTGAAACAAAACCTATTTCTTGGCATTGATATTCTTCTAGTGGTACAGAATGACTACAAGTCATCGAAGACCACAGTCTCCAGAGAATTAAAGCTTTTCTTTGGATTTCATAAACTTGTATGAGGCAAGAATTGTATCTGTCTATTGCTTCACTGCTGTTCCCCACCAACCAAATACACAGTTCTCTCCAGACAGTGGTCAATCCATAAATGTTTATAGTGCTTTGCCCTAAGAAAATGCTCAATAAATACTGACTGAACTGGACTGGTCAAGCTTTCACAGGCAAGGAACGTGAAGGTAGAGAAGCTAAAAAGGAACCTCTCAGTCCAATTCACCTTTTTTCTGACTACAGTGCTCCCCTAAACATCATCCTTGGATTTTTCAGGGCAGCTTTGCTGCTACCAGCCATTTACTGGTGAGAAGAAGCCAGATCCATTTTAGGAAATCACAAAACTTTGGAGAGCTAGAAAGGACCTCATTTTATGGATGACAAAGTTGGAGTCCAGAAAACATGAGATGAGATACCCAAGATCATACACCTTCTTAGATCATGGATTGCAACCTAAGGTCTTTGAGTTGGAGAACTTCAGTCCAAATATTATCTCTGTCACTTGGATTGACCAGTCACAGAATCCAAACTGAGAAGAAACTAGATAAAACCTGAGGTGCTTAGGCATTTTATTTCATTCCATTTCTAGAGGACCTCAATTACCTCAATTACTCTACCTGTAAAAGGTGGTTGGTCACTAGATGACCCTCTGAGGTATCTCCCATATCTAAATCCATGATCCTGCGGTCTTATGTCTTTTTCTGTCCAACGCCACCTCAAGCAGCATCTCAGTTCTAGGGGCTTAGACTGTTTTCCTTTTAGAAAATTTCTGACAACTGTTCACCCAGGGTTGATTTAAAGGGCACTGCCGTGTTTACTTTCACACTCAGAGGCCCAGGGCTCGTAAAGTATGAAGGCATTAGATGTTCTACAACAGAGTTTGAGCTTAAGGCCATGTGGGGAGGAGGTCAGGTGGAAAGGACTCTAGTTTACTTCTCTGTTGCTATGTTTTGTTCCTCCTCCCAGGGCAACCACTTCAGACCTCGACTGAGCTCATTAAATCACCTGGGCAGGTAGGCACAGGGCCTGGACAGGGTTTTCATGGCAGCAAAACCCAGGCTGCCAGCCACCGGACAGGATACCATCAGTGGTTCTGAAGAGACTTTCCAAGGACTGAACTCATCTCCACCACATTCCAGGAGAGATCTAGGTTATCTCATACGTAGTCACTCCTATCACTCAGCTTCCACATCCCTCAAATGGCATGCTTAATGTATGCCATGCAAATGATGGGACTCTTGCTCAGAAATTTTCTGTCAGCAAAGCCAAATAGGGTAGAGGGGCTGGAGGAAAACAGGAAAACGAATAATGCATGGTAGAGCTGTGAACTGTTGCAGCTGTTCTAAAAACAAATTAAATATATGTAACAAAAGACATTAAATTGTGCATACACTTTAACAGTCCTAAATAATAATAGCTAACATTTATACAGCACTTCTAGTTTTACAAAATGTTTTACAAATATTATAACATATGATCCTTACAATTTGATCCTCCTTGAGAGGCAGGGATGATTATAGTCCCTATTTTACAGGTGGGGAAACTGAGGCACAGAGATTTTTTTTTTTTAAGTGACTTGTCCAGGGTCACAAAGCTAAATTAATCTGAAGCTGGATTTAATTATGGAGCATGTTTCCCAAGTAGATGAAAAAGAGAAAGAAAAGCCCCATAAACCCAAAATATTTGTAAAAGTACTTTGAGCATTTGCAGAAACAAAAACCAAAATTGAGGTACTGTTGTTCATCCTTTATTCTCAAAGAGGACCAACAACGTCACAAGGATGGCATCTTGACTTTAGTGAATGAGATTTAAGTGAGGCAAAGCTGTGCAAGGTCATCAGCCTCACTGTCTCCTCCAGAGTCACTGGAGTCCAATGGCAAGACATAAGTCAAGATGACTGGCGATGGCCCAGCACTGAGGTAGATAACTAAAGGAAGGGACAGCTAGGTGTTGAAGCGAACAGAGTGCCAGGCCTGGAGTCAGGAACACTTATCTTCACGAGTTCAAATCTGGCCTTAGACACCAATTAGCTGTGACCCGGGGCAAGTCCCTTAACCCTCTTTGCCTCAGTTTCCTCAGAAAGAAATGGTAAGCCATTCCAAGATCTCTGCCAAGAAAACCTCAAACAAAGTCATGAAGAATCAGACATGACTGAAAATCCACTGAATGATGACAAGGAGAGTAAAGAGAAGAAATTCACATGAAATGTAAAATGACTAAACAGTTATATGAATGTGACTGAATATTATTTTAGTAAGAATATTACTATAGTAAGAATTTAGTAAGAATATTATTATAGTAAGAAATGAATATGAAGAATTCTGAGAACTATGCAAAGATTTGTATTAACAGATAACAGAGTAACATAGAATTAGGAGAGCATTTGGCAACGACTGCAATAATGTGGAGGAAAATCGAATTAAAAGAAGTCAGAAGAATGATTTGTGAAACACACTTCCTTCCTCTCTGTACAGAGATGAGTGGGGCAGCCCTATGGCTGAGGGATATCGTTTACACACTCAGATGTGATCACTGACTCAGATGATTTTACTAAACAATTTTTCTTCATTACAAGGGAGGATTCAGTAGGTCAGAAGCCATTATAAGGAAATAATCATGGTGTAGAAACAAAGGGGAACTATAAATCTTTAAAAAAAATATCCAAACAGGATATTGACATACCTGTAGGTGATTGGTTAGCTAAAGTTCATATCAATGGCAGGATGACTTAAGATGAACAGTATTTTTGAGAGACAGAAGCATAGGAGGAAATGAGACCCTCTCACCACTTTTGCTTTAGACACAGCTGAGAGGAGCAGGGATGAGCCCTCCTTTTCTGAATGACTCCAGCCTTACTTCACTCACATACGCTGAATGTATAATAAATCAGTGCTTAGTGTATTGAAAAGAATAATTGCTCTCTCATGAGTCAGAGGTTCTGAATTCAAATTCTAACTCCAGTGCTTACTACCTGTGTGCCCTTGGGTAAGTCATTTAATCTCCTGGACCTTAGTTTCTTCATCTGTAATATTGAGGAGATGGGATTTGATGGTTTCTAAGGTTCATTCCATCTTTAAATTTGTGATCCTTTAAATTCCATCTGCATCAGGAGAAAAGGAGGTTCTGACTGAATACCATGAAGGGTTATTTGATACTTCTCCAGATTATGCCCTTGTGTGTGTATATATATATATTGGTTTAAGGAATGTGGTCTTTAGACGTTTCCTTCAAAGCCTTCTGGTGGTCAGCTGCTGGTATTAGTTCAGTTGGAGCCAGAGTTAGATCATCATGGACACTCCTTCCACTGATGAAGGTCACAACCCTCCAGACCCTCTCATTCTGGGTGAAACTTGTCCAGAGCATCAACCTAATCTGGACGGGACCTTTTTCTGGTTCTTTTCATGTCACTACATTGTCCAGGTAGCATCCTGGGCAGTCTACTGGCTGTCTCATTCTTAATGTATGACTAGCCCACCTTATTTTGTGGTCACCAATGGCCTCAGTGATATATTTTACGCTGCTTCTTCCCATAAGTCTAAAATGCTGTAGCTGTCCAACCATATCTATATCTATCTCCATTGTCCTTTTGGTTGTGGTAAATTGGATTCTTCTAATATTCATCATTAGTAATTTGGCCTCTAGGCCATGGAGGTTTTTTAACTGCTACAGCCCACAATAAATGAAGGAAAATGCATGAAAAACCTAATTAAATGCTTACCATGTGCAAAATATTGTACCAAGTAACTAGGTAGTGTGGCAGATAGAACACTGGTCAAGACCTGAGTTCAAATCTGACCCTGGTCAATGACTGGCTGTGTGACCCCGGACAAATCACTCAACCTCTACCTGTCTCAGTTTTCTCTATGTAAAATAAGGATAATACTAGCACTTATTTTCTCAGGATTGTTGTGAGACTCAAAGGAGATAATATTTGTAAAATGTGTAGCACAGTGCCTGGCATGTAGCAGGTACTTATTATATGAGCCTTCTTCCCTTTCTTCCATCTCTCCCTCCTTTCCTTCTTTCCTTCCTCTCTCTCTTCCTTTCTTCTTCCTTCTCTCCTTCTTTCCCTTTCCTGCTTCCCTCATCCCTTCCTTCCTTTTTTCTTTTCTTCCTTCCCCTTGGAGATACAAATAGAAAAGCAAAAAAGTCTGTGCTCTCCCCACTCTAATAGAAGGAGACAATGGATACAGAAGGTTTCAGCCACAAGTCATGTGGAAAGGCCCGGTGGTCCCTAGGGTACAGCAGTAGGGCAGATGGCAATGTTCCTTTAGTATCATTTCCATTAAAAAAAAAACCCAAGCCATTTCTGATGCTGAACCATTACTTTGGTGGTAACAACTTGCTTTATCTGGCAAAATCATCGCTGGTACTAAACTGAAATTCAGTCCCTGCCACCAAACTATGGGAAAACATTCATTCCCAGGGCTGTCAGTTCAGTTGAGAGGCAAAGGAGAAAGGAAAGAAATGTTGCTGAGAAAATGAGGAGGGAGGAGGTGTCTGCTTGTTGGGTGAATCTGGAGCCAAGTATAATTTTGAGTCAGTTCCAGACAAGTGCATTTATGTGGTTAGAAAAGCTGCTCCTCTCTAACCTAGCTCCTGTCACTGGAGATCAAAGCCCTTTTCCAACGTGAACTCATAGCCTTCCTAATTCCCCAGTGATTTGGGCAGACAATGGGCAAACTTCCCACACTGGGAGCACAAAGAGAATTTGGTGATAAGCTCAAGGTCACACAGTGAGTCAGTGGAAGGGCTCTGAGCTGGAGCCAAGGCCCTTGGCAAAGCCCTGGCCTCCTCCTACAGCGTCTGACCTCCAGCACTGTCTGCAGAGGACTTCATGGCCAGCTTTGCTCATTGACTGAATGTCGCCTCTGTGCCTAAGCAAGCCTCCCCACAAGATAGGAAGGAGTACATGAAAGAACTCTCCCCTCACCTTTGCCACTTAGACTCTTTAATTTCCTCCTGAACTTCCCAAAAGCATGACCTTTCACACAAAGCCCTTCCTGATTCTCCCAAGCTGCTTGTGCCTCCCCACCAACTATCTGCATATTTTTTATCATATCATACATATTTACATACATACATTCACACATATACAGATTGCATAGCAAGGCAGAATGGAAGCTATTTGAGGACAAGGATTGTTTTCTATTTATCTTTGTATCCTCAGTGTTTAGCACAGTGAGAAGACAGAGCACCAGCCCTGGAGTCAGGAGTACTGAGTTCAAATCCAGTCTCAGACACTTACTAGCTGTGTGGGAAAGTCAATTCCAACTGCCTCCAAAAAAATATTTTTGGCACAGTATCTGGCACGTTGTGGTTTTGTTGACTGATTGTAAATCGACTGATTGGCTGCCCCAGGGAAAATCTTGGTGTGTTTTGACCAATGTGGAGCCAAAGCTTGTGGATAACAATAACCACTCAAATTTCCTTTGGGGTTTCCAAAGCACTTTCCCCACAAGAGCCTTAGGAGTAGGTAGTGAAGTCATGGGAAGTTAGATGATGGGTTCATCTTGTAGTGTTAAAGGTGGGACATGAACTCAGATCTCCTGACTCCAATTCTGCCAGGCCTTCTAATGCCCCACCTGGCGTATCAAGGTGCGCAAGGCTGCTTGGAGGGGGAGAGGGCATGATATTGCACCAATCAAGGCACCGCTTTGGTAAAAATAAATATATGAACACATATATACTTAGAGATGTGATTTCATTAATGAGGAAACTCCTCAAGAAATGTACAGCAACTTCTCTGCACCTGAGACCCGGAACACTGAAAAGTGAAGTGACCAAGCCAGGGTCACATAGAGGGATGGGGAGAGAAGGAAGGAAGGAGTGAGAGTCACATGCACACACATACACACAAAGACAGAGATTGAGACTGAGAGACAAAAAGGGAAGGTGGGGGAAAGGGTGGGAGGTGAGGGGGTGGGGGCAGAGAGAGAGAGAAGAAGGAGGAGGAGAAGAAGGAGGAGGAGGAGGAGAAGGAAGAGAACAAAGAGAAAGGAGAGAGAAGGACAAGAGAAAAAGGAGAGGAGAGAAAAGGAGAGAGAGGGAGAGAGAAAAAGAGGAAGGAAGAGAGAGATACACATATATACATTTGCATATACATATATGCATGTGTGGGTATATATATATATATATATATATATATATATATTTATATGGGGAGAGAAACTATCCCGATCTATCCCTACACGTACATGTACATGAATATGTGTGCTATATTAGAAATTCAAGAAACTAATTTAACTTTGTGGCTTATAAACTAACTGCCTTTTCAGGGAACTCCAAAAGATATGATTCAACGGAAGCATCGTTGAAAAACATTTAGAATAAGGGCACTTGAAAATGAAGCAACATGAAGTCTCAGAAAGAGAGAATGGAGCTAAGGTCTCAGGTTCAAATCCTGGTTCATCTACTTCCTCTCTGTGCTACCCTGGGCAAGTTATTTCTTCTTTCTAGGCCTCAGCCTTCTCATCTATAAAAAGGGCTTCCAGGGGCATAAGGAGCATACAGTAATAACTCTAATATCTAATAACCCATGATATATGCATTAGAAGAAGTAATGGGGAAATCAAGAAAGGCTTCCTGTGGGAAGGGGTTGTACTTCAAAGGAGTTAGGTTTCTCTGCCCTCCTCTGATCCCCCAAGTCTCTACTTTTAGTAAAATCCCCAATACCCTTCTACCTCAATGACAAACCAAGCCTTGGGCTGAGAGCAGGACTCGACCCTTGAACACAGTGCAGGCTCAATGCCAGGACACGAGATGCATGATGTAATTTTGACCTTTCCTTGAATGATAATACAGCACAACGCTGCTATGTATATAGCACTTTTCTCTTATATGAGTGTTCGACAAACATTACTTCATCTTGAATGACTCCCAAAGTCTCTATAGGGCAGGGAAATAAATATAGTTTCAGACTTTGGTCATACAGGTGATTTTGGAGGCCTCGAATAAAAAAGCATTTTATGGATCTGACAAATTATACCTCAAGAGGCTGAATGGTGGAGTCCTTAACCAGTTGGGCCCAACCTACAGTCAAGGTCACCCAGCAAAAGAGGGATAATGCCTAGATAATGAGGCATGGCCCCATGCTAGGATTAAAAACTAGGAGTTAGAAGGGTATTATAGAGGGTACAGAATCATAATTCTAGATCTGGAGCTGGAAAAGAGTTCAGAAACCATTCTTCCTCTCTCATTTTACAGATAAAGAAAATGAAACACAGAAAGAGAAAGCAATTTGACCCAAGTCATAATGGTAACAAGGAGCAAAGCTGGGATTTAAGCCCCCAAATTCAAGACTTTTTCCAGAGCACTACTTACGTCACCTGGACTGGATTGCTGTTTAACTCTGAACCAGCTGTACGCAAATCACATTCTAAGCCCTGTACACATCATTTCCCTGAGTTCATAAAAGGAGCTGACCACACAGCTGCTGCTTGACTCTTTCTTCGGAAGGATTACATAGGAGAGAGAGAGAGAGAGAGAGAGAGAGAGAGAGAGAGAGAGAGAGAGAGAGAGAGAGAGAGAGAGAGAGAGAGAGAGAGAGAGAGAGAGAGAGAGGAATATCTGGGTTCTAATCCCGCCCCTGACACAGACTGGATGCATGATCCTGGGTAAATTAGCTGAGTTCTCTGTGCCCGGGTCAGTTCTCTAAGCCTAAACAAGCCTAGAACAGTTATTGATATTCATTTCATTAGGGAGAGTTTCTATGCCTGGCATGTCTTATACCATCAAATTACAGTTCTGGACCTCCCTCTCCCTTAAAAGGATTATGTGTCTTTCTAAACGTGGGTTGGTCAGCTGAAAGCACACCTTTACCTTTTCCCATAAGTCATTTCAATAAATGGGCAACATCAATTTATAAATAGCAATGTTTCATTTTTTATGTGAAACTTTTTATTTTTTTAAAATTAGGTTTAAAAGCAATTTTTAATATTCACTTTTTTTGAGCTCCAAATTCTCTCCCTCCCTCACCTCCCTCCTGCAATTCGATATAGATTATATGGGTACAAATGGCAATGTTGATCATTCGGGTTTACAAAACGTTTTCTTCTTTGTGTGTACAATGACTTAGCCAAGGTCACCTAGGAGCAGGACTTGGACCCAGGGCCTCTGATCCCAGATCCGAGGTTCATTCCATCATAGCACAGTATTTTTCAGCAGATGAACAACAAAAGCCAGGCATTGCCATAGCCCCCACACCAGGACAAAACAATGGCTCATGCCTTCAAGGAGGTAGGGGGAGACTCCATGCAAATGCCTTTGTCTGTACAAGATATACATAGTCTAAGTGGAAAGCAATCTCAGAGGGAAGATACTGACAATAGGGAGAATCTGGAAGGTCGCTGAACAAAATCTCCAAGGAAGCCCAGAAAGTTGGTAAGGAGGGGACCTGGAGTGAAAAGTCAGTTATCTGTTTGAGGAAGAGCCAGGAGGCTAGTGTCACTGGCCTATAGGATACTCAGAAGGCAGCAACCAGTAAGAAACATGCAAAAATAGGAAGTGTCCAGACTGGCAAGGGTTTTAAAAGCCAAGCAGAGAGAGGATTTCATATCTGATCCTGAAAGATTTAGGGAGCCACGGGAGTGAATTAAGAAAGGAGAGGAGAGACATCATATACCTAGCTGCAAAGCAGAGGTTATTGTCTGGACCATAATTTGTCTCTTTCATCAGTCAATCAATATGCATTTATTAAGCACCTTCTGTGTGCCAGAAACTATCCTGGGGATTGGAGAGACAAAGATAAGAACAGTCCTTTTCTTCAAGAATATTATATTCCATCCCAGGTAGCAAGACTTGATCATGAGGATATTCCCTCAAGGCTGAGGGCTTTCCAGAAGCACACTGAATGCTTCTTTCCAAGCCAAAATTGCTCTAAAGATTCCCTGCATCCTAGCACCCTGCCCCTTCCACCCTTACAAAGGAGCTCTCACAGGAAATGTACCTAAACAGATATTCTGATGTTTCATTATTTTATTTATCAAGTGCTTCTTTTTGTTTTATTTAAGAATTTCTTACTTTTACTTGAATATATTAAGTACTTGATCCAGGGATAAAGAGCAAGTGATTAATAAATGCTCATTAGCAACATCAGATGGTCCAAAACTTCCTAAAAGAGGTTTTACACCACGGGAATGCAGCTAGGACGCCCAAAAACTTGGCCTGCCATGAAGGAATAGAGTCTGCTTAAGTGGCTACACAGTGCATCAAGCAGCTTGGGGTGTCCCGTGCCAGCCTTTTAGCCACTCACCCTCATTTCTCTTGTCAGTCCAATGGAGATGACAAGGCCCATGACTCCCTGTGCTCCCGCTCCCAGAGAGAGTGTGAATATGGATGAGTAAATGTCTGCAAAGTGATGGGAATGTCAGGGGGAAATTCTTAGCAACCTTGAAAACTTGAGACCAAGGGCAAGGTCTAAGCAATTAGGCCTACCCCCTCTAGCTCTTCATCAAGGAGGCTCTGATTTGTTTTATGTCTGAGTCCTTTGTATTTCCGTGGAAGGCCCTGGAGGGCTTGGCAGGGTGCTCGTGAGACCTCTCAGCAGGTGCAGACCCCCTGCTCAGTCGGCCCCCAGCCAGCTTCCCATTCCTCATTTGAAATGAAAACAGTAGCTAGTAGGAACCCCAACACAGCTTAAAAAAGAAAGAAAAAAGCTGATTGCCAGCCGTTGGCTTTTTCTGGACAAGTCATTTTGAACACAGAAACCAACTTTCTTTGCTGGTATAGTTTCGTTTTTATTACATTTATTTAATGTCTTTTGTCCTTTTGTCTCCCTTTCTGGGGTGGGAAACCCTCCCTGGCCACCTAGATTGCTCCCTCCCTTATAACTGTAAGATGCATGGATGTGCCTGTGTAAGATGTGTACATTCACATGGGTTGCCTAGCTGTGTAGACGCAGTTCAAGAGAAGGTATCTCAAGGGAGTGTAGTAGGATAATTAGAAAAAAGAAAAGGATGGAGGGTGGGGAAGGAAGGAATTTGGAACCTAAAGTAAATGAAATTAAAGAAAAAAGATATAATCTGAGGTCTGGCTAGCCTCTGAGAAGAGGACAGTCTAGGGCACTACCCATACTACCATCAGCACAATATTTGGCATAGGGGGATGGTAGGGAGCAGCAGTCAGGCATTTCCCAAGTGCACTTTGATACAGAGCAATTTTTTCTCCAGTTTCCAAGAAGGTACTTAGTAGGTCCTTAATAAATGCCAGTTGACTGACTAACTAGAATTAGATATGCCCCGCCTCCCAAAAAATATTGTTGGGTAGAATATGAATGGTTTGAAAGAAAAGCTACTTTTCTGGTTTCTAGCCCTTAGCTCACTTCCACTAGCTTAACTACTTTCCTCTAACAACCTAGTTACACAAAAGATCGTTGCAAACGGTGAATAGTGAGTAAACCTATTAATCTAAGCAAAACAGAACACAGAAATTGCAGAACTTTGTAAGATATGAAGTCAAACCTTAGAGATGTTTCAATTTGCATTTCTTTTCCTATTAGTGATTTGGAGAACATTTTCAAGTGGTCATCAGTAGTTTGCAATTCTTCTCTTTAAAAATGTTGGTTTATATCCCTATTTCATATATATTTGTTCATAAAACTTTTGTCAGTGATAGTTTGATGAAAATATTTTCCCCTCCTGACAGTTTCCCGTATTCTATCTTCATTGGTTTTATTCATGCAAAAGCTTTTAATTGAAATTAAAATTGAATTTAAATTAATTATTAATTATGATTGAATTTAAAGTAATCAAATAAATTATTTTGGTTTTTATGAACTCTGTCTCTTATTTGGTCAAGAATTCTGACCCTTACCATAGTTGCTACCCATACCTTCTCCACCACTTCTAATTCTTTATAATATATCCTTTCATATCCAGTTCATTTATTAATTTTGAGCTTATTGTGGTAATTTACGATAATGATTTAAACCTGATTTCTACTAAATTGTTTTGTGATTTTCCCAGTAATTCTTGTCAAAAAGATAGTGCTTCTCCAAGTATTTCATGTTCTTGGGTTTAGCAAACACTAAACTATTTGTATTTGTTATTTATCTTCTATGTTCTGCTGATCTACCTTCCTATTTTTTTTTTTTTTTTGTAAACTAGTATCAAGGAGATGCAGTAATAGAAAGCTAGCCTGAGATTCAGAAAGATCCGGGTACAAGTGCTGGCTTTGATATACACTGGCTCTGTGATCCTGGGCACATAACTTACCTTCTCAGTGTCTAGATAACTCTCTAAGACTATGAGTTTCTGAACAATTTATAAATTGTATTCATAGAGGGAATTTCTTTCGCAACACAGCTTCAAATAGTTCTGATAATTCCTGATTTGTAATTGCCTAAAGTGTGACCTTTATTCCATGTGCCCTTAATTGAGACTTTTTCCTCATTCTAGAACTTTTGCTGCTCCACATAAATTTTAATATTTTTTCTAGATCTATCCTTTCAGTTTCTGTGTTTGTCCTTCATTCTTGAAAAGGACCATGACATCAAAATGATGATATGACTTACAATTGATTTTGATTTGAGTGACGGATGACTATGCAAGGTCACCAGCCTCACTTTCTCTTCCAGAGCCATCTGGGTCCAGTGGCCTGATATTGATGAGAACAACTCGAGATGGGCCAGGATGCAATGGGAGACACCGGCCATTTGTCTGGTATAGGTAGAACACTTAATGTATAATCAAATCAGGCAATATCATCATTTTTTGTTGGGTTGGCCTGATGCTACCATGAGTAGGGAATGTCTCTCCAAATTGTTGTACTTTATTTCCATAAGGAGTCTTTTGGAGTTGAATCAACATAAATTTTATGTGTCTTGACAAGTTAACCTCTAGGCATTTTATGCATTTTGTAGCTATTCTAAATGGAATTTCTCTTATTACCATTTCTTTCTGATTTTTGTTAGTACTAAATGGAAATGTTGGTGATTTTTTGTAAATTTATTTTGTATTGTATTGCTGAAACTATTAATCATTTCAATTAGTTTTTTCACTAATTCTTTGTGGTTTTCTAAGTACACCATTATGTCATCCATAAAAAGGAAAATTTAAATATCTTCTCTGTCAGTGTTTATTACATTAATTTTATTCTCTCATCTTATTATAATAACTAGAATTTGCAAAACTATATAAAGTGAGGTAAGAAAGGAATTGTCCTTGCTTTACCCTTGCTTGTACTGAGAAAGCTTCTGATATTAATTCTTGGTTTTAGAGATAGACTTTTGATCATATTAAAGAAAAACTTTTCTACATTTGTACGTTTTAGAATTCTTAATAAGTGAACATTACATTCTGTCAGCCTCTTTTTCATTTACTAAAATAATCATGTGTTGTCATCATTGTTGTTTTACATGATTAATTATTCTTCTTATCTGCCAAATGTTGAACCCTCTTTGAACATCTTGTATGAAGATAACTTAGTCATAGTGAATTGTTTTCCAGATAGTTTGCTATCATCTCAGTTCAATTATTTTATTTAAAATCTTTGTACTTATTATTAAAATTAGTTTGGAGTTCTCCCTCTTTTTCTGGATATCAGAGACATGCTTAACTCATAAAGAGAGTTTTTAGAGTGTCTTCCTTCTCTATTTTTGTGAATAATTTTGTAGCATAGATATTAATTGCTCTTTAAAAGTTTGATAAAATTAATTTATAAACCTACTTGTTGCCACTGTTTTCCCTTTGAAATTTCATTTTGAAATTTCATGGCTAATTTGATTTATTTTTATGAGATTAGATTACTTAAGATTTCTAATTATTATTTAGTTAATTTAAGTATTTGGTATTTTATTTGATCCTTTGAATTCCTAGTTTTCTGGTATATAATTATATTTAATAGTTTATATTAATTCTTTTTATTTCTTCTTTGTGTGTATTTACCTTTTTATTTTTTATTTTGGTTACTTGATTTTCCTTTCTTTTTTCTTAGGCAGATTAGGTAATGGTTTATTAATTTTATTATTTTTATTAAAAATAGTTCTTTCATTTTGTTTATCGGTTCCTTAATCTTTTTTTTTATTTTAACATTTCTCTAGTTTTCAAAATTCATTCTCTTGTACTTGCCTTGAGATTATTATTTTGTTTGTTTTATAGTTTTTGAAACTCAATGCTTAGTGTTTTAACCCTCTCCTTTTCTATTTTGTTGACAGAAATTTTCATGTGAGTGCTGCTTTAGCTACATCCCATAAATTTTGATATGTTTCTCTCTGATACCATTCTCTTGGATGAATTATTCATTGATTCTCTCATTTGTTCTTTGGCCTACTCATTATTCATCATGCCATTAGTTAAACTCCATTTAGGTCTATCTTTGTAAATTCATACTTTCTACACTAATTACTAATTTTATTATTTTATTGCTTATCAATGATGTTTATTATTTCTGCCTCTTTATATTTGCTTATAATTGCTTTATTCACTAGAACATGATAAATTACTTTAATATTCTTATTAAAAAGTACCAGTCAAACCTAATTTTCTGACAATATATTCTGCTCAGTATTTCTTTCTTGTGTATCTTTTCCTTGGATTTATCCAGTTCTGAGGAATATTAAAGTAGCATGTTATTACTGTGTTTCTATTTATGTCTTTTTCCAGTTCTCCTACTTTTTCTCTTAGGAACTTAGATTCTACATAATTTGGGGCATACATACATAGGTGTGTGTACGTGTGTGCACACAGTATTTTTCTATTGTCTGTGACTTTTAAGTACAATGTAGTTTCACTACTTATCTCTCAACATAATCAATTTTTATACAGCAAACATGATTTCAGGAAAAAAGCAATGTGTGTGTTTAAACAATCACAATAAATAGATTTTGTCATTCTGTCCCTCCATTTACACTCCTTCATTTACACTTTATTTTTAAAGTTGCCAGAGTCAAGTAGGGATTGAACAAAATAAAATATAAACCTAACCTCTTTGATCCACTGAACTAACCCAGGAAAAGTGAATGTTTCTGGATAGAGAAATAATTTGAAACTGATTCTCTCCACACTTGAGTTTCCTAGGAGAAGTAACTATGCTCATGTCCCAGACCTAAAGAAGCAATGAGTTAGTAATGTCCTAATTATCTTATAAATGTAATAGGATACCTAACCACCTAATCAATTTGCATTTATTAAAGACCTATCATGTGCTAGGTACTGCACTAGGCACTAGGGATACAAAAATGCAAAACAATCCATAACCTGAGCTTGTTTTTTATGTACCATATATGCAAGAGTAAACCCAAAAGAAGGCAATTTCTGGGGAAAAAGGGAACACTAGCAGCTATGAGGATTAAGAAAGATCCCATTTAGGAGCTGACATGTCAGATGAGCTTTAGTAGACACTAAGGATTGTAAAAGGTGAAAAGGGAGAAAAATGCAGACATGGGGGAAGTATTCAGCTTAGTATAATGGAGATGGAGATGGAAATTTCTGTATGAGAGATAACAAGGAGGCTTCTTTGAGTGGATCATAGAGTGTATGAAGGAAAGTCACATCTAAAGTAAGTGGAAGACAAGAGGCAAATTCCTTTAAAAGCAAAACAGTGGGTTTTTTAGTTGCCTGTTTTGAGGCAGCAAAGTGTTTCAGTGGATAGGATCCTGGAGTCAGGAATACCTGAATTCAAATCTGGTCTCAGAAACTGACTAGTTGTGTGACCCCCAGGCAAGTCACTTAACTTCCATTTGCCTCAATTTCATTATTTATAGAATGAGGATATAATAGCATGTACCTCTTAGAGTTGTGAAGAACCAGTGAGATAATATTTGTAAAGCACAGTGCCTGCACATGATAAGGTTTATAGAAATGCCTGTTAATGTCTTCCCTGTTAAGAGAAGAGATTGTATTTTATCCTGCAGGCCATAGTCAGCCATTGGAACTTCTTGAGATGGGGAAAGACATGATAAACTTTGTGCTTTAGGAATATTATTTTGACAGTTGTTTGGTAATAGGGTGTTGCAAATACTAATATGGTATTGAGATTAATAGGGCATTGCTAAAGTCCAAACAAGAGATGATTAGGCCTGAACAAAGGTGGTAATTACATGAGTGGAATCAGATTAATGCAAAAGATGTTGTGGAGGCAGAATTAACTTTGTATGTAAAGAAGGAGTTGAGAATGACTCCAGTGTTGGACATTTCTAAGACTCACAGGACAGTGGTGCCCTCAAAATAAATAGGGTGATTTGGAAAGAATTCTGATGCCTGGGAGGGACTTTGGAGATGATCTTGTCCAACGCCCTTCATTTTACAGAAGAAGAAATAGAGACTCATGGAATAGCAGCAACTTGTCGGATTGGATTGAATTGGATGGAAGTGACCAGAGTTGCATAAGGAACAAGGAGCAGACCCACGTTTTCTGATTCCAAGTCTCTTGCGTTCTTTACACTGGGCAAGGCTGTTTTTAGAGGTAAGGAACAGGCAGACATAAAGTTTTCTAGATTCCTTTTTTAATAAGGAAGGGGTGTTGGCTGGACTGAAGTTCATCCTAAATGATGAGATCAGCCCCAACTTCTGGCCTTACTTTCTCAGCATATAGTGAGAAGGATGGCCCTATCCAAGGTACTTGAAATGTCAAGGAGCTTGAATACCTGTGAAAATCCCTAAGATCCAAGATACCTAGAGCGTGAAGTTTCATCCAGGAATTCTTAATTTTTTTTGAGTCATGTATCCCTTTGATGAAGCCTACAGACTCATATCAAAATAATTTTTTAAGAGTATAAAATCCATTGCATAGGATTACAAGGGAAATTAATTATATTGAAATATAGTTATTACAATTTTTAAAAAAAAATTTACAGACCTCAAATTAAGAGCCTTCAGGACCCACATAGGGCAGAAACCAGCATGGTCTTCAGCACCTGAAGGGGGCAGCCAACATTGGTTAGCAGTTACATCTCAAAGAGCACCATGATCCCTAACTTATAGCTTTTCAAACGAGCACCTCTTATGAGAAAGCTTTGGGTAAGTGTTGCTTACTCTGTTGCCCAGGCTCTAGTTCTGGAATCTCTGATGCTATGGCAGTGTTACGAAACATGTCAAATTCTTTGATCAGCCACCTGTATGACTGACAATGTCATTCCTTCTGAAAAGGTACAAATTAGACCAATTCCTCAGTCCAGATGAGAGGCTGGCAATTCACTCTCTAATAAGGATGTGACCTCAATAGCAGCTGCCTCAGCATGGAATGAGCAGCTGCCTTCAAAATGTTTGTCAGGTCTGACTTCAGGGGAGAAATAGAGCATGAGCTGACTGAACAGAGGTTTGATTATGTGACCTGGTCCAAGAGCAGCACTGGATCCATGGTCACCTCCTTAGCAGTTTTAACTAGCCACCTTCCTAATCTAGTGGTCCTTACAATTATGTTATAGTCCCTAGTAACCAAGAGTTATTTAACCACTGCTTCTACTCAAAGGTTTCCATAATGTGGAGTCATTCTACCTCTTCAGGCTTATTCTATGTTCTAACCAAGTTGGACAAGTCTCTGTGTGATGCCCGGTGAATAAGAAACACTTAACAAATGCTTCATCTAACCTCTAATGCAATCTGCACTTTCCCACCTCAGTACCTTTGTTTAGCTAGTCTCTGTTTCACAAATGCCTCCCCGTTCTCCAGTCTATCATTCTCCAGATATTTTATTTCTTTTCATGCTGATCCTGTGATTTCATCAGCAGAGGGGACTTGCAATGAAGAAATTCCTTCTGTTCATGTAATTAGCACTTTTTCTATAATTTATAGTTTTAGTTAGTCACCTGGGAGCATTGGTAGGTTAAGTGACTTGCTCAAGGTCACACAACTGCTGCGTTTCAGAGGCAGAATTTGAACTAGACTTCTTGACTCAGAAAACTCTTTATCCATTCACTCTATCATCCTTTCTCTCTCGTAATTTCCTTTTCTTTAAATTAAATTAAATTTATTTTTTGTTACATTTTAAGTTTCCTCCTTCCTTCCCTCCCTACCCTGCCCTAGAGAAGGACACACATACACACACATGCATGCACACACACGCACACACATGCACATGCACACAAACACACATGCACACACAAACACATGCATACACATGCGCATGCACACACACAAACACACACATCCATGTCACTCCATACTATGCACATTTCTGTTCATCAGCTCTTTCTCTGAAGGCAGAGAGCATCTTCCATTATAGGTCCTTTGTAGTTGATTTGACTATTTATGATAACTCAGAATCACCTATCCATTCACAGTAATTCTTTAGACAACATTGCAGCTACTGTATACAATGTTGTCTTCGTTCTGCTCATTTTGTTTTTCATTATTTCATGCAGGTCTTCCCATGTTTTTCTAAAACCAACCAGCTCATCACTCCTTACAGCACAGTAGTATTCCATCAAGATAATATACCAAAACTTGTTTGGTCATTCCCCAATTGATGGATGTGTCCTCATTTTCCAGTTCTTTGCCACTGCAAAGAGAATTGTTAAAATTTTTAGGACATAAAGGTTATTTTTCTTTTTCCCTGATCACCTTGGGAAACAGATCTAATAGTGGTATTGCTGGGTCAAAGGGTATGCACAGCTTGATTCTGGGCATAATTCCAGATTGCTCTTCAAAATGACTGGATCAGTTCTTAGTTTCATCAATAGTCTATTAATGTCCTAATTTTTCTACTTTACCTCCATTTGTCACTTTCCCTTTCTATCATTTTAGTCAATTTGATAGGCATGAGATATCTCAAATTTGTTGTAATTTGCATTTCTCTAATCAATAATGATTTAGAGCATTTCTTCATTTAACTATATAGAGTTTGGTTTCTTCATTGAAAAGCTACTGTTCATGATGCTGAGTGAAAGGAGCAGAACCAGGAGAACTTTGTACACAGCAACAACCACAGTGTGCGAGGAATTGTTCGGTAGACTCAGCCCTTCACAGCAATGAAAGGACCTAAAAAATTCCCAAGGGACTCTTGAGGCAAAATACCTTTCACATCATGAGGCAGAACGATGGAACTGGACAGCAGAAGGAAGCAGACCATTTTCTCTTGTGTTATGTTTTGTTTTACTTGGTTTTTATGATTTCTCCCATTCATTTTAATTCTGCTACACAACATGACTAAGAAGAAAATGTATTTAATAAGAATGTATATGTAGAGCCTATATAAGATTGCATGCCATCTTGGGAAGGGAGAGGGGAATGAGGGGTAAAGGAGGGGGAGGAAAGAGGAAAAAATCTAAGATATATGAAAATGATTATAGAAAACTGAAAACAAATAAATTAATTAATTTTTAAACATTTTTTACTTGTTTAACTTTTTACATTCATTTTCACAAAATTTTGGGTTCCAAATTTTCTCCCCATTTATCCCCTCCCCCCACCCCAATACCCCAAGCAATCTAATTTTCCCTATCACCAGTCTGCCCTCTCTTCTGTCATCCCTCCCTTCTCTTGTCCCCATCTTCTCTTTTGTCCTGTAGGGCCAGATGACTTTCTATTCCCCATTACCTGTATTTCTTATTTCCTAATAGCAAGAACAATACTAAACAGTTGTTCCTAAAACTTTGAGTTAGAAATTCTCCCCATCCCTCCCTCCCCACCCATTCCCTTTGGAAAGGCAGGCAATTCAATATAGGCCATATCCGTGTAGTTTTGCAAATGACTTTGATAATAGTCATGTTGTGTAAGACTAACTGTATTTCCCTCCATCCTATCCTGCCCCTCATTGTTTCTATTCTCTCTTTTGATCCTGTCCCTCCCCAAGTGTTGACTTCAAATTGCTCCCTCCTCCCATTGCCCTCCCTTCCATCATCCCCCCCACCCTGCTTATCTCCTTCTCCCCCACTTTCCTGTATTATAAGATACATACCCAAATGAGTGTGCATTTTATTCCTTCCTTTAGTCGAATGTGATGAGGGTAAACTTCATGTTTTTTTCTCAGCTCTCCTTTTTCCCTCCACTAAAAAGTCTCCTGCTTGCTTCTTGAATGAGAGATAATTTACCCCATTCCATTTCACCCTCTCTCCTCCCACTACATTTCTCTCTCACCATTTACCTTAATTTCTTTTAAGATATGGTCCTGTCCTATTCAATTCACTCTGTGCTTTCTGTATGTGCTTGCATGTGTGTATGTGTGTGTATGTGTACATGTGTGTGCGCACGCATGTACATGTGTGTGCGTGTACATGTATGTGTGTGTGTGTGTGGTCCCACCAACTACCCAGATACTGAAAAGTTTTAAGAGTTACAAATATAGTCTTTCCATGTAGGAATGTAAACAGTTCACTTCTGGTAAGTCCCTTAAGACTTCTCTTTGCTGTTTACTTTTGCATGCTTCTTCTCATTCTTGTGTTGGAAAGTCAAATTTTCTTTTCCGCTCTGGTCTTTTCATCAAGAATGCTTGAAAGTCCTCTATTTCATTGAAAAACCATATTTTCCCCTGAAGTATTATACTCAGTTTTGCTGGGTAGGTGATTCTTGGTTTGAGTCCTAGTTCCTTTGACTTCTGGAATATCCTATTCCACGCCCTTCGATCCCTTAATGTAGAAGCTGCTAGATCTTGTGTTATCCTGATTGCATTTCCACAATACTGGAATTGTTTCTTTCTAGCTGCTTGCAATATTTTCTCCTTGACCTGGGAATTCTGGAATTTGGCCACAATGTTCCTAGGAGTTTCTCTTTTTGGATCTCTTTCAGGCGGTAATCAATGGATTCCTTCAATACTTATTTTGCCCTCTGGTTCTAGAATCTCAGGGCAGTTTTCCTTGATAATTTCATGGAAGATGATGTCTAGGCTCTTTTTTTGATCATGGCTTTCAGGTAGTCCCATAATTTTTAATTGTTTCTCCCGGATCTATTTTCCAGGTAAGTTGTTTTTCCCATGAGATATTTCACATTCTCTTCCATTTTTTCATTCTTTTGGTTTTGTTTGGTGATTTCTTGGTTTCTCATAAAGTCATTAGCCTCCATCTGTTCCATTCTAATTTTGAGAGAACTATTAAATTCAGTGAGCTTTTGAACCTCTTTTTCCATTTGGCTAATTCTGCTTTTGAAAGCATTCTTCTCCTCATTGGCTTTTTGAACCTCTTTTGCCAATTGAGTGAGCCTATTCTTCAAGGTGTTATTTTCTTCAGCATTTTTTTGGGTCTCCTTTACCAAGGTATTGACCCATTTTTCATGCTTTTCTTGCATCTCTCTCATTTCTCTTCCCAGTTTTTCCTCCACCTGTCTAACTTGATTTTCAAAATCCTTTTTGAGCTCTTCCATGGCCTGAGCCCACCAGACATCCACCTCAGATGTCTGGGCTACAGAGACCCCGACCTCCATGTCTTTCCCTGATGGTAAGCATTGTTCCTTGTCATCAGAAATAAAAGGCAGGAACATCTGTTCCCCAAGAAAGCAGCTTTCTATGGTCTTATTTTTTTTCCCTTTTCTGGGCATTTTTCCTGCCAGTTACTTGACTTCTGAGATTCCTCTCCACCCCTGCCTAGATCTGCCCAGCTAGTGCTTGGGGCCTGAGATTCAAATGCTGCTCCCCAGCCTCAGGGCTTTCCGCAGTGGGCATGGGTGCAATTCAATGTGAGCTTAAGTTCTGGTGCTCAGGTGGGGGCAGGGCCATCTCCCAGGCTCAGTTCCCTCAGAGGGTTTATGCGGAGATCTTTGGTAATGGAGCGGAGCTCCTGTCTGCTCTGGGAGCCCAGATCTGCTGCTGTCTCTTTCTCCGTTGCTGCCTCCCTAGGGGGCCCGAGTCATGGAGACACCCCGCACCCCTCTCAGGCAGCTCAGACGTTTCTCTCACTGACCTGTGGCGCCTGTGGGTGGAGGGACATTCGCGGCTGCCGGAGGTTCCGTCCCTGAAGCCTGCTCAGATCTGCTCCTCTCAGGGCCCCTTGGCCAGGGCAGGGCCAGGGTGGGCTCCACTGCCTGGTGTGCAACGGACCCCTGGGGACGGCTTTCCAGGGCTCTCTGGAACGAAATCTCCTCCACTGCGTTTCTGCACAGCTTGCTCTGCTCCAGAATTTGTGGGGAGTTCTTTCTACAGAAAATTTATGGGCTGTGGGTTCAGAGCTAGCATAAGTGAGTCTTTCTACTCCGCCATCTTGGCTCCTCCCCCCAATATTTTTTAAAATTAAAAAAACTACTGTTCATATCTTTTGGACATTTATCAACTGGCAAATGACTCATTCTTTTGACAAAGTTCTCTATGTAACTAAGATCAGATCTTTATCTCAGAAGCTGCCTATAAAAATTTTTCCTCCAATTTTCTGCTTTCCTTCTAATCTTGGCTATCTTGGTTTTATTTGTACAAACAAATGCTTTTTAGTTTAATGTAGTAATAAAAATTATCAATATTGCATCTCACAATGAATTCTCTCATTTATTCATAAATTCTTCCTTGTCCATAAGTCTGAAAAGTAATACGTTCTATGTTCTTCTATTTTTCTAATAACTTCCTTTATATCTAGGTCACATATCTATTTTAACCTTATCTTGGTAAATGATGCAAGATATTGATCTATGCTCAATTTCTACCAAACTATTTTCTAGTTTTCCCAATATTTTCCGCAAATATTGAATTCTTCTCCCCAAAGTTTAAATCTTTACATTTGTCAAAACAAAGTTATTATATTCATTTACTACTGTGTACTGTATGTCTATTCTGTTCAGTTGATCCCCCTTTCTATTTCTTAGCCAGAACCAAAGAGTTTTTAATATTACTTCCACATAATATTGTTTAATATTTGATCCTGCTAAGTCTCCTTCCTTTGTATTTTTTCCCACTAATTCCTTTCATATTCTTGAACTTTTGTTCTTCTAAATAAATTTTATTGATGACTCACTGGAAGCCAAGATTGCAGAGTGATAGGTAATTGCTATCTCCCTCCCCTTGTTGACCTTGAAGAATCCAGAGAATATCTCCCTGGGAAAAATCCTGGAACAGTGGGAGTAGCAGAAGGAGTAAACATTCTCTTAGCCTGTGAGGCTAGGAAGATCGTTAAGGAGTGTTCCTCTTGCTGCCACTGAAGGGAAAAGTACAGGACCAGAGCTGTCCCAGACAGCCCCACCTCAGCAAACCAGGAGAAGATCCTGAGCCCCGGGGGGTGAAGCCCACAAACTCCAACACCAGGACCCTAGGTGTGTCTCAGCACCCCAGAGGAATCAGGAAGACACCAGCTCAGATGAGATCACCAACCGCCAAGCTTGCCTATGCTCTAGCTCAAAAGAGGAGACCTCCTCTGGCCAGACCACCCCTCCTCCACATGTAACAAGCTACCTCTGAGAGTAACTGCAGGGAAACCCAAAAAGACCACATCTGGCCTCTGCTTTCCAACACCAGGCAGCTCAGCGCTAGGTAAGCTGCAGCATTTTAGCTTCTAGCTGAAAGAACCAGAGGTCACAACACCCCTGAAGTTTTAGGCACAAGAACTGTGGGACAGAGCCCCCTGTGCCCCAGACACAGAGATCTACTTTAAAAGTCAAAAAAAGGGTGATTATCATGAGTAAGAAGCAAAGCAGAAAAGAAAAGATTATAAAATCTTTCTATGGGGACAAAGACCAAAACATGGATGCCAAAGAGGTCAGCATTGAGACTGCACTCTTAATCTTAAATTTCAGAACGGTATGTGATCTGACCTGAAGCACAAAGAGCATTTTTTGAAGGGCTCAGGAAGGATTTTAAAAACTAAATTAGAGAAATAAAAGAAAAACTGAGCAATGATTTTTAAAATATGAAAAAAGAAATCACAGAAAAATTTAAAAGAAAAATTGGACAAATGGAAAAAGAAATACAAAACTTAACTGGAAAAAATAACTCCTTAAAAGGAACAATTGGACAGATGGAAAAGAAGATTCAAAAGTTAACTGAAAAAAACAGATAAAAATTAGAATTGGGCAAGTAGAAGTTTATGACTCTATGAGACATCAAGAATCAGTCAAACAGAATCTAAAGAATGAAAAGATAGAAGAAAATATAAAATATCTAATTGGAAAAACAACTGACCTGGAAAATAGACTCAGGAGAGAAAAATCTAAGGATTATTTGTCTACCAGAAAGCCATGATGAAAAATAGAGCCTGGACAATATCTTCCAAGAAACCATCAAGAAAAATTGCCGAGAAGCCCTAGATCCAGAGGGCAAAATAGTCATCGAAAGAATCCACTGTTCACCTCCTGAAAAAGATCCCAAACTAAAAACACCAAGGAATGTTGTTGCCAAATTCCAGAACTATCAAGTGAAGGAGAAAATACTGCAGGTAGCCAGAAAGAAACAATTGAAATATTGAGGAGCTACAGTCAGGATCACACAGGACCTTGCAGTTTCTACATTAAAAGATCAAAGGAATTGGAATATGATATTCCATAAGGCAAAGGAGCTGAGACTACAACCAAGGATCAGTTACCCAGCAAAGTTGAGCATAATATTTGTGGCAAAGAGATGGGCATTCAGTGAAATAAGGGATTTCCAGACCTTCCTGATGAAAAGGTCAGAGCTCAATAGAAAATTCAATCTTCAAACACAAGTCTCAAGAGAGGCATAAAAAACGTAAACAGGGGGAAAAAAAAACTTGTTATTCAATATGGGTAAGCTCTTTACATCCCTATAAGGGAAGAAGATACTTGTTAATTTTTTTTTTTTATTTTCAGGGGTTTTTTTCCTTATTTATTTATTTTTTAACTTTTTACATTCATTTTCACAAAATTTTGGGTTCCAAATTTTCTCCCCTTTTATCCTCTCCCCCCACCCCAATACCCCAAGCAATCTAATTTTCCCTATCTCCAATCTGCCCTCTCTTCTGTCATCCCTCCCTTCTCTTGTCTCCATCTTCTCTTTTCTCCCGTAGGGCCAGATGACTTCCTATTCCTCATTAACTGTATGTCTTCTTTCCTAGTAGCAACAACAATACTAAACAGTTGTTCTTAAAACTTTGAGCTCCAAATTCTCCCCATCCCTCCCTCCCCACCCATTCCCTTTGGGAAGGCAGGCAATTCAATATAGGCCATATCTGTGTAATTTTGCAAATGACTTCCCTGATAGTCGTGTTGTGTAAGACTAACTGAATTACCCTCCATCGCCCCTCATTGTTTCTCTTCTGTCTTTTGATCCTGTCCTTCCCCAACTGTTGACTTCAAATTGCTCCCTCCTCCCTTTGCCCTTCCTTCCATCATCCCCCCCTTGCTTATCTTCTTCTACCCCACTTTCTTATACTGTAAGATAGGTTTTCATACCAAAATGAGTGCATTTTATTCCTTCCTTTAGTCAAATATGATGAGAGTAAACTTCTTGTTTTTTGTTTTTCTTTTTTTTCTCAGCTCTCCTCTTTTTCCCTCCACTAAAAAGTCTCCTACTTGTCTCTTAAATGACATATAATTACCCCATTCCATTTCCCCCTCTTTCCTCCCACTACATTTCTCTCTCACCATTTGCCTTAATTTCTTTTAAGATATGGTCTCATCCTATTCAATTCAATCTGTGCTCTCTGTCTCTGTATGTGTGTGCATGTGTGTATGTGTGTGTGCATGCATGCGTGTACATGTGTGTGTATGGACCCACCAACTACCCAAATACTGAAAAGTTTTAAGAGTTACAAATATTATCTTTCAATGTAGGAATGTAAACAGTTCACTTCTGGTAAGTCCCTTAAGACTTCTCTTTGCTGTTTACTTTTTCATGCTTCTTCTCATTCTTGTGTTGGAAAGTCAAATTTTCTTTTCAGCTCTGGTCTTTTCATCAAGAATGCTTGAAAGTCCTCTGTTTCATTGAAAGACCATATTTTCCCCTGAAGTATTATACTCAGTTTAGCTGGGTAGGTGATTCTTGGTTTGAGTCCTAGTTCCTTTGACTTCTGAAATATCCTATTCCACGCCCTTCGATCCCTTGATGTAGAAGCTGCTAGATCTTGAGTTATCCTGATTTTATTTCCACAATACTGGAATTGTTTCTTTCTAGTTGTTTGTAAGATTTTCTCCTTCAGCTGGGAGTTCTGGAATTTGGCCACAATGTTCCTAGGAGTTTCTCTTTTTGGATCTCTTTCAGGTGGTGATCAATGGATTCTTTCAATACTTATTTTGCCCTCTGGTTGTAGAATGTCAGGGCAGTTTTCCTCGATAATTTCATGGAAGATGATGTCTAGGCTCTTTTTTTGATCATGACTTTCAGGTAGTCCCATAATTTTTAAATTGTCTCTCCTGGATCTATTTTCCAGGTCAGTTGTTTTTCCCATGAGATATTTCACATTCTCTTCCATTTTTTCATTCTTTTGGTTTTGTTTGGTGATTTCTTAGTTTCTCGTGACGTCATTAGACTCCATCTGTTCCATTCTAATTTTGAGAGAACTATTCTCTTCAGTGAGCTTTTGAACCTCTTTTTCCATTTGGATAATTCTGCTTTTGAAAGCATTCTTCTCCTCATTGGCTTTTTAAACCTCTTTTGCCAATTGAGTGAGCCTATTTTTCAAGGTGTTATATTCTTCAGCATTTTTTTGGGTCTCCTTTACCAAGGTATTGACCAGTTTTTCATACTTTTCTTGCATCTCTGTCATTTCTCTTCCCAGTTTTTCCTCCACCTGTCTAACTTGCTTTTCAAAATCCTTTTTGAGCTCTTCCAAGGCCTGAGCTCACCCGACATCCCCCTGGGATGTCTGTGGTACCGAGGCCCCGCCCTCCACATCTTTCCCTGATGGCAAGAATATGTCCTCGTCATCAGATTCGAAAGTCGGGATCATTTGCATCTGTTCAAAAAAACTCTCTATAGTCTTATTTTTCTTCCCTTTTCTAGGCATTTTCCCAGCCAGTTACTTGACTTCTGAGATTCCTGTCCACCCCTGCCTAGATCCGCCTAGCTAGTGCTTGGGGTCTGAGATTCAAATGGGCTTTCCGCGCTGCCCACCTGCTAATCAATGTGAGCTTTAGTTCTGGTGCTGGGGTGGGGGCAGGGCTGCCTCCCAGGCTCGGCTTCCTCAGGGGCTTTATGCAGAGACCTTCAGTAATGGAGCGGGGTGGGGCAGGGCCGTCTCCCAGGCTCAGCTCCCTCAGGTTGTTTATGCAGAGACCTTCAGTAATGAAGATCCTGCCTGCTGCTGGGGGAGTCTCGGGCCGCCGCTGCCTCCGCCAGCTCCCTCCGCCGCCGCCCCCGCTTCTGCCTCCGTGCTTCCTGCCCCCACCTCTGCCGCCGCCGCTTCCTCCCAAGGAGTCCCGAGCCACGGAGACACCCTGCTCCCCTCGGCCAGCCAGCAGTCTCTCTCACTGACCTGTAGCTTCTGTGGGCGGAGGCACTTTCCCGGCCGCCGGAGCTTCCATCCCGGAAGCCTGCTTGGATCAGCTTCTCTGGGGCCATGTCCAGGGCAGCGCTGGGGTGGGGTCCACTTTCTGAGGCACGACAGACCCTGGGGACGGCTCTCCAGGGCTCTCTGGAACGGAAATCTCTTCCACTATGTTTCCGCACACCCTGCAGTGATCCAGAACTTCTGGGGGGCTCTTTTTGCATTAAATCTATGGGCTGTGGGTTCGGAGCTCACAAACGTGTGTCTTTCTACTCCGCCATCTTGACTCCACCCCCCCGATACTTGTTAATATTGAGAATTGTATATTTATTATGATATATAAGAGGGATATACATTGATAGAGGGAGTGGTATAAAGTAAATAAATAATATCATAATAAAAATGTGATTTAAGTGTGTGAAGGAATTGTAATAGATGAGAAAAGGAGGCGTCAGAAAAAGGTAAATTACATCACAGGAAGAGGCACAAAAATAACATTAGAGGGAAAGAGGAGAGGGAGATGAGCATTGTTTGAGAGTTACTCTCATCTGATTGAGTTCAATGAGGGAACAACAAACTCAGTTAAGTATAGAAATACAACTAGTTCTATAGACAGTAGGAGGGGAAGGGGAAAGAAAAGGGAGGGGAGGCTAAAAGGGAGGGAAGAAGTAGTAAGGGAAAAGGGGTTAAAATGGAGGGGAGCTGAAAGAAGGGAGGGAAGACTGAAGGAGGCAGTGGTCAGAAAAAAAAACTAAATAAATTTAATTTTTTCTACCTCAGTAAAATAATTTTTTGGTAATTTAATTGGGATGTCATTGAAGTAGATTACTTTAGGTAGAGCTGTCATTTTTATTACATTGGCTTTTGTCCATCCATGAATAATTAATATTCAATTATTTAAATCTGACTTCATATAAAAAATGTTTCAAAATTATGTTTGTGTAGTTTCTGGGATTGTCTTGGAATATATGCTCCCAGGTATTTTATATTGTCTACAATTATTTTCAGTGAAGTATCTCTTACTTTTGCTTCTTGCAGGGTTTTACTGGTGATATGTAGAAATGGTGAAGATTTTTGTGGGTTTATTTTATATGCTGCTACTTTGCCAAAAAAAAATGTTAATTGTTTCAACTAACTTTTCAGTTGAATCTCTAGGATTTCCCAAGCATATCATCTCATCATTTACAAAAAGAGATAATTTTATTACTTCATTGCCCATTCTGATTCCTTCAGGTTCTTTTTCTTCTCTTATTACTGTTATTATCATTTCTAATATTGGTGATTGCAGTCATTTTTGTTTCACTGCTGATCTTACTGGGAAGGTTTTAGTTTATCCCCATTACAAATAATGCTTGCTGATGGTTTTAGGTAGGTGATTCTTACCATTTTAAGGAAAATTTACTTATACCTATGCTTTCAAGTATATTATTTTATTTTTGGCAAGGCAATTGAGGATTAAGTGACTTGCCAGGTTCACACAGTTATTGTCAAGTGTCTGAAGTTGAATTTGTATTCAGGTCCTCCTGACTCCAGGGCTGGTATTATCCACTGTACCACCTAGCTGCCCCTACTTTCAAGTATTTTAGGGTTGTACTTTACCCAAAGTTTTTTCTGCCTCTATTGATATAATTATACGATTTTGTTACTTTTGTTATTGATAGAATCAATTATGTTAAATCTGCATTTCTGGTATGTATCCTATATGGTCACTATATATATATATATATATATATATATATATATATATATATATATATATATATATATATATATGTGTGTGTGTGTATATATATGTATATATATATATATACATATATAAACATATATATACATATTTGTAATCTTGGTGATACATTTTTTTAATCTCCTAGTTCATACTTTACTTATGATTTTGCCATTCATATTCATTAATGAGAGTGATCTATAATCTTCTTTCTGTTTTTTTTCTTCCTCCTAATTTAGGAATCAGCACCAGATTTGTTTCATAAAAGAAGTTTGACAGGACTCCTTCTTTGCCTATCATTCTAAATAATTTATTTAATATTGGAATTAGGTGATCTTTAAATATTTGGTAGAATTCACTTCTAAATTGATCTAGTCCTGATGCTTTTTTCTTAGGAAGTTCATTTATGACCTGTTCAATTTTTTTTCAAACATAGGTTTATTTAGATACTCTATTTCTTCTGTTAATCTAGGCAGTTTATGTATTTGAAAGTATTCTTCCATTCACTTAGATTGCTAAATTTATTAGCATATAATTGGGCTAACAATTATTTTGATTTCCTCTTCATTAGCGATTAGCAGCCCTTTCCATTTTTGATTTGTTTTCTTCTCTCTCTTTTTAAAATCATATTAGCCAATGGTTTATCTATTTTATTGATTTTTTCATAAAACAAACTCCTAGTTTGATTTTTTAATTGAATGGTTTTCTCACATTCAATTTGGATTTCCAATTTAGTGCTTAATTGAGAATTTTTAATTTATTCTTTTTCTAATTATTTTAATTGCATGCTCAATTCATTGGTCTCTCCTTTCTCTGTTTTAGTGATATTAGCATCAAGAGATACAAATTTTCCTTTGATTACTGCTTTTGCTGTATCCCATATGTTTTGATATAGTCTCATTACTGTCATTCTCTTTAATAAAATTATTTATTTCTGGAGATTATAATTGCCCGATCTGCAAGAAAAACCAATGAGGCAGAGCTCTGAGCTAATGGAATTTTATTGAAGGGTCCATGGTCCCTTCTAATGAAGTGGACCTCAAGCCTTCTTCATAATCTGAGATGCCCCTGGTCCCCAGGACCTTGTTTTTATAGGATTTGATACTCATATATGCAACACAGGCATGGTAAAAATACAGAACCTCATTGATAGATCAATCTTGAGGGTCAAAAATGACATATCAGCAGGAGGGTCACAGGTTGGGTGAAGCATGGGGCATCTCCACTGTCTTTAAGATGGTCACCTGCTCATGTTGCACAACAGATAGTAGTTCGGAGATACAAAAATAAGCTGGAGGGCTTTTCAAAAAATTAAGTCATCCTACCCATGCTGAGTTTGGACATGGAATTTGAGTAAAACAAGAGGGAGATATCTTTGTCAGCATTCCTGTGGTTGCGCAAATGAGGTTCATAACTGGTAAACAAGCAGTGAACATTACATTAAAGTTTCAGGCCCATTATAATGACCTACTATGAGAACCTCTCTTATCTAATTTTCCCTACATGGTTTATGTAAAATATTAAACTTATTAATACTGATTGGAATAGAGTAGGGGTCAAACTGAATCATTTCTCATATATCATTTCTTTAACTTGTTCTTTAACCCATTCATTCTTTAAGATTAGATTGTTTAGTCTCCAATTAATTTTTAATCTGTGTTTCCATGGTCCCTTACTAAATATACTTTTTATTATGCTGTGTTCCAGGAAGAATGCATTTATTATTTCTGCTTTTCTGCCTTTAACTATAAAGTTTTATGCTCTAATATATGGTCAGTTTTTGTAAAGGTAACACATCATTACTGAGAAAAAGTTATATTCCCTTCCATTTCCATCTAATTTTTTCCAGATGTCTATCATATCTAGCTTATCTAAGATTCTATTCATCTCCTTGACATCTTTCTTATTTATTTTTTGGTTAGATTTATCTAGTTCTGGAAGAGAAAGATTGAAGTCCCCTAATAACCCCATTGTTATTGTTTTGCTATTTTCACCTATAATTAATTTTTCCTTTAAAAAATGTTATGGCATTTAGTGCATATAAGCTCAATCTTGATATTACTTCATTATCTATGGTGTCTTTCATTATACTGTAGTTTCCTTGTTTACCTGTTGTAATTAAATCTATTTAAGCTTTAACTGAGATTGTGATTGCTACCTCTGCTTTTTTTTTTGCATCAACAGAAATGTAATAAATTCTACTCTCGCCCTTTATTTTTACTCTGTGCGTATCTCTCATTTTTAAATGTATTTCTTATAAAACAAACAAACATATTGTTGGATTTTTGTTTTTAATCCATTCTGCTATCAATTTGTTTTATGAGTGAGTACATCCCATTCACATTAAAAGTTATAATTACTAGCGGTATATTTCCTACCATTCTGTTTTCCTCATTGTTTATCCACTTCTCCCTCTCTTTTTACCTTATCCTTCCTCAAACAATCTAATTTACTTCTAACCACTGTCTCTCTAATCAGCAGCCCAAGAATCCTTCTCTTAGCCTCTTCCCTTAGCCTCCTATTTCTTGACTGTACACCATTCTAAAAGTTCCTCCCTTATCCTATCCTCTTTCCCTATTTCTTTGTAAGTTAAGAAGACTTTTATATCTTTCTATGTATATACTATGTATATATGTATGTACCCCTCTATTTATATACTATTCCCTCTCTACCCCAGTTCTGACAAGAATGAGGTTCTAACACTACCACCCCTCTACCCTTTCCTGCCCTCCACTATAACAGTTCTTCCATTCATTCCTTATTTGTATAATTGCCTCATTTTATCTCTATCAAATTTTTATTTTTTTAGGATCATCATGTTATACTCAACATAAGCCTTCAATCTATGTATGCTCTTTCTACCCAACTACCCAACATTCTTAAGTGTTACAGATAACATTTTCCCATGTAAGAAGTAAACAATATGATTTTATTAAATCTCATAATTAGTCTTTAATGTTTACCTTCTTATGCTTCTCCTGATTTTTATAGGTCAAATTTTCCATTCAGTTCTGATTTTTTTCCTCAAAAAATACCTGAAAGTCCTTTACTTCATTAAATATCCATTTTCCCCCACGCAGGACTACAATCTACTTTGCTGGGTAACTTATTCTTGATTGCAAACTCAGTTCCTTTGCTCTTTGGAATATCATGTTCCATGATCTTCAGTTTTTTAATGTAAAAGCTGCTAAATCCCCTGACTATAGCTCCATAGTATTTAAATTGTGGGGTGTGGTTTTTTTTCTAGTTGCTTGTAGTATTTTCTCCTTGATCTGGGAGCTTCAAAACTTAGCTCCCAGGACATTATGTTCCTGCCAATTTTCATTTTGAGATCTCTTCCAGGTGGTGATTGGTAGATTTTTTTTTCTATTAACTATTTTACCCTCTAGTTCTGAAACTTCAGGAAATTTTCCTTAACAATTCCTTGAAGTACAGTGTGTAGATTTTTTTTTATTAATCATGACTTTCAAGTAGTCTAACAATTCTTATATTGTCTTTTTCCAGGTCAGCTATCCACTGGAATGTTTCATTCTCTTCTATTTTTTCATTCTTTTGATTTTGTTTTATTATTTCTTGATCTTACAGAATCATTAGCTACCCCTTACCCAATTCTAATTTTTTAGGAGTTACTTTGTCCTTAAGTTTTTGGATGTTTTTCCATTTGGCTGATTTTTCATAATTTTCTTGATTTTCTTACATTACTCTTTTTCCCCTTAATTTTCCTTCAACCTCTCTCTTTTTTTTTTTTTAAAGTTAAGCTCTTTCAAGTACTCTTTTTGGGCTTGTGACCATTTAACAATTTTTCTTTGAAGTAAAAGTGACTGTTTTAACTTCACTGTCTTCTTCTGAGTTGTGATTTATTTTTTTTTTTAGGATGAGAAGACATGAATATTTTTTAATTTAGTATTTTTCAATGAACATACTTCCCTGTCCCAACTCACTGGGGGAAAAAATCCCTTGTAACAAATATGTATGATTAAACCAAACAAATAACTACATTGATCATGTCTATATCTATATCTATAACAGAATTGGTACCATAAATTTATCACCTCTATATCAGAATATTTCATCATAAGTCTTCTGGAATTGTGGTTGGTCATTGTGTTGATCAGAATTCTTAAGTCTTCCAATGGTGTTTGTCTTTCCTATGAGTATGTGGGAGACAGTTTGGAAGGAATCAGTAAATAAAGACCGAAGATGAGAAAAAGGAAATTACTGATGGGGCAAACTATTTCCTGGTGCAGATAAGAAGATATGGAATCAAAAGTACAAGAAGAGGAGATGACCATTGCAAGAATGGCTGTTTTGCTATCTACAACAGAAGTTAAGAGAGATAGACCTCACAAAGACTTATGGATGTTATGGAGTAGAGGAGATGAGGAGGGAGAGAATGGATGACTGTGATTTCTCAGTAAAGTGGAACATAAGGTCATTTATAAAAAAAGAGAGGTTACGGTAGAAGAGCAGATTTAGATGAGACATGGTAGCTGTTTTCAAGAAGTGAAGGGCTATCATGTGAAGAATTATACTTGCCATGTGAGACCTCAGAGGTTAGAACCAGGAATAAGGTCCAGAAGTCACAAAGATGAAGATTTGATGTAAGGAAAAACTTTCTAACAATTAGTGACATCCCAAATTAGGCAGGTGACTTACCTTTAGGTTTTTGAGTGAATGATGATTGGCCACTTGCTGAAGACTATTGCAGAAGGAATTTCTACTCAAAGACATGTTGGACTCAATGGCTCCTGGGTTCCTTCCAACTCTTGAAGTCAGTATTTCCATTAGACACAAAGGCCTGAGAGAGGTAGAGGTATTGTTGCCCACATTCTCCTCTATAAAAAGAAAAAAAAATAAAGACATGAAGGCCTAAGGATTCTAGAGGACTACATGTTCAGTATGACTTACTGTTATTTGGCAGACAAAAATTAATTTGCTCTTAGGTTCTATCAATAGAGCAGTGTCCAGTGAGAAAGGTGGTAGTGCCCACCTCGGCTCTGAACAGAGCACAATGTGCCCAGTCCTACTTGCCACATTTTAGGGGGGACACTCACAAGCTAGACAGAAGTGGCTATCAAGAAGGACCACCAAGTTAGTGAGGAAATTTTAAAATATGATATATAAGAATCAATGGAGTGGGGGGAAGTGGAGATATTTAGCCTAACAAAAACGAGATGTGCCAAACAGGCAGGGAGATACGAGAAGATAGGATTAGAACTGCCTTAATACGTGTGGGGTTGTCATGGAAAAGAGGAGTCAGATTTCCTTGGTTTAATCCTGAAGGACAAAAGCAGGTCCCGCAGGAATAAGTTGAATAGAGCCAGATTTTAATTGATATAAATATACAAATGAGGTAATACATACAGCCCTTTGTAAACTTTAAAGTGCTATATAAATGCTATTATTATTATCATCAGAAAAATTTTGTGCACAATTAGGATCATATATTTAGAGCTAGAAAAGTTTTCAGTGAATCCAACACCTTCATTTTACATACAAGGAAACTGAGACAAAAAGAGATTAAGTGAGATCCCCAGGGTCACACAGTTAGTATTTGAGAGAGGATTTGAATTGTCCCCTTGACTCCATCTACTGTGTGCCTAAAAATGGAATGGACCAGTCTGGAGGAGTAGCAAGTTCCTCATTACTGAAAGTCTTCAAACAAAGGCTGGAAGACTGATCACTTGTCAAGGGTATTGTATAAACAATCCATCATTTGTCTGGATGTCTGAGATCTCTTCCAATTCTAAGTTTGATTACATATTGGTATGTAATCTCCATTAAACTGAGAACTTTTTGAGGACAGTTAATGCTTTTACCTTTCTTTGTAACCCCTGGGCTTTGCATAATGCCTGGAACACAGTCAGCACTTAATAAATGCTTGTTGATCTGATTTGTTGACTTGATTCCCTGATGATTTTTCTATGGGGAAATGCATTTTAAGTTCCAAAATTCAGCTTGCCCAGTTATTTATTAACAAACCCTTGGCACATACCTGGCTCATGTATTATAGACTCCCAGTATGATTGTTTCTAAACTCAACTTCTGTTAGCTTGAGTTTCCTTTCCCTATGGAGGCCTGCCTGTTCTAGTCCAGAACTTTGGTAATTTCTGTGGAGGAAAAGATGGGAGCAAAACCACAAGAACTATATCCAAGAGCTTGACATGAATCACAATAAGGGGAACTTCAGATGAATTCCCCACATGGAAGAATTGCACACCCTCACCCATCCCCCACTCCATAGTGCCAAGAGACTGGCGGGCACTCAGTGAATGGTTAGTGTCTGAGCAAATTGTGAATACTATTCTGGGATATGGCCCTTCTTCCAATCTATAAAAGTGGATTTCAGGGGTGCCCATATTCAGATATTTTTGGGTGTCCCATGTATTTCATAGCTTATGAAACAAAGTCACAAGGTCCTGGAAGGTAGAAAGTTGATCTTCAACTCTAGGAATGATTCCAAATGATCCAGTTTTCACCTCACACTCAGTAAATTGACCCAGATGAGGGAAATAAAAAACACTAAAACACGGGAAGAAAGGCACACTAATACACTGTTGGTGGAGCTGAAATGACATTTTTTAAAATATTAGCATAGAGCCCGGTATATAATAGGCTTTCTCCACTAGGAAATGTTTAAAATGAAATGATCTCAACTTCAAAGGAGAGATTAGTCTTTGTTATCTAGACCAGGGCTTCTTAGACTTTTTCCACTTGCAACTGCTTTTGAAGGCATGCACAGTGCAAAGTGCACATGCTTTGTGTTCAGAACCAAGGCTACAATGAAGTTGCCTGCTGCAATATGGGTAAGCACTGACAGAAACACTTAGGATTCATTGCGTTTGATTTTTAATTAATTTTTGGTTGTTGTCCATTCAAAAACCTTTCACTGTTGCAAATTTTTTATCACCCTACATGGAGTCCCGACACATGTTTAAGAAACAATGATCTAGATTAGTCTTTGTTCTATCTACAACTCTACCAATCAGTAAGACTAAGTCACCACTTACCACTGCACATGCCCTAAGAGCAAATACGTTTTGGTAGAACTGTTGTCCTGGCAGTATCGAATTTTGCTCATGTTTATAGTCAGTGACCCTGACAGACCAACATACCTCGCACTTTCTACTTTCCTTTTAGTGGAAAGAAACAACAAACTTGGGAATCAGGAGATCTAGGTTTGAATCTTCTATGTCACTGGCTGTGAAACCAAGGATGAGTTAGCTGACTTCTCAGTTATTTTCACCACTTGTAAAATGGGAATTAAAATGGTTATTCTACTATTGAGTTACTATTGGGAAGGTGCTTTGAGAAATGAACTATTATTCACTGGGAAGTACCATTTTTGTGTGTTTAACCAAATCTGCCTCAGTTTCTTCAATGGGAAAATGGGGGGGGGGACAATAATAGCACTTACTTCCCAGGATTGTTATAAGGATGAAATAACACATATAAAATGCTTAGCACTGTGCATGGCCAGGTACCATGTAAATGTCAGTTACTAGTAATTATTATTAGCAGTAGTAGTATAGTAGGAAGATGGCGGAGTAGAAGGATGCATGTTTACGAGCTCCGAAACCACAGCCCATAGAATCAATGTAAAAAGAGACCCCATATCTTCTGGACCACTGAAAGGGGTACAGAGACGGAGTGGAAGAGATTTCCGTTCCAGGGAGCCCTGGAGACCCGTCCCCAGGGTCCGTCGCGCCCCAGAAAGCAGACCCCCACCTCCAGCGCTGCCCTGGCCTTGGCCCCAGAGAAGCTGACCCGAGCAGGCTTCAGGGACGGAAGCTCCGGCAGCCGGGAAAGTCCCTCCGCCCACAGAAGCTACAGGTCAGTGAGAGAGAAGGCTGGGCTGGAGGAGGGGAGCGGAGTGTCTCCGTGACTCGGGCCCTCTTGGGAGGAAGCGGCGGCAGCAGAGATGGGGGCAGGAAGCGGCGGAGGCAGAGGCGTGGGCGGCAGTGGAGGCAGGCAGCAGTGGCGCGGCCACAGCAGCCCGGGACTCCCCGAGCAGGCAGGATCTTCATTACTGAAAGTCTCTGCATAAACAACCTGAGGGAGCTGAGCCTGGGAGACAGCCCTGCTCCACCCCGCTCTATTACTGAAGGCCTCTGCATAAAGCCCCTGAGGGAGCTGAGCCTGGGAGGCGGCCCACCCCACCCCCCGCTCCGTTCCTGAAAGTCTCTGCAGAAAGCCCCTGAGGAAGCCGAGCCTGGGAGGTGGTCCTGCCCCCACCCCAGCACCAGAACTAAAGCTCATTGATTAGCAGCTGGGCGGCACGGAAAGCACATTTGAATCTCAGAGCCCAAGCACTACCTGGGCGGATCTAGGTGGGGGTAGACAGGAATCTCAGAAGTCAAGTAACTGGCTGGGAAAATGCCTAGAAAAGGGAAGAAAAATAAAACTATAGAGAGTTTTTTCCAACAAATGCAAATGATCCCAACATTTGGATCTGACGAGGACGAGGAAATATTCTTGCCATCAGGGAAAGACGTAGGGGGGGGCCTCAGCACCCCAGACACCCTAGGGCGATGTTGGGTGGGCTCAGGCCTTGGAAGAGCTCAAAAAGGATTTTGAAAAGCAAGTTAGACAGGTGGAGGAAAAACTGGGAAGAGAAATGAGAGAGATGCAAGAAAAGTATGAAAAACAGGTCAATACCTTGGTTAAGGAGACCCAAAAAAATGCTGAAGAAAATAACACCTTGAAGAATAGGCTCACTCAATTGGCAAAAGAGGTTCAAAAAGCCAATGAGGAGAAGAATGCTTTCAAAAGCAGAATTAGCCAAATGGAAAAAGAGGTTCAAAAGCTCACTGAATTTAATAGTTCTCTCAAAATTAGAATGGGACAGATGGAGTCTAATGACTTTACAAGAAACCAAGAAATCACAAAACAAAGCCAAAAGAATGAAAAAATGGAAGAGAATGTGAAATATCTCACGGGAAAAACAACTGACCTGGAAAATAGATCCAGAAGAGATAATTTAAAAATTATGGGACTACCTGAAAGCCATGATCAAAAAAAGAGCCTAGACATCATCTTCCATGAAATTATCAAGGAAAACTGCCCTGAGATTCTAGAACCAGAGGGCAAAATAAGTATTGAAGGAATCCATCGATTACCGCCTGAAAGAGATCCAAAAAGAGAAACTCCTAGGAACATTGTGGCCAAATTCCAGAATTCCCAGGTCAAGGAGAAAATATTGCAAGCAGCTAGAAAGAAACAATTCCAGTACTGTGGAAATACAATCAGGATAACTCAAGACCTAGCAGCTTCTACATTAAGGGATCGAAGGGTGTGGAATAGGATATTCCAGAAGGCAAAGGAACTAGGACTCAAACCAAGAATCACCTACCCAGCTAAACTGAGTATAATACTTCAGGGGAAAATATGGTCTTTCAATGAAACAGAGGACTTTCAATCATTCTTGATGAAACGACCAGAGCTGAAAAGAAAATTTGACTTCCAAACACAAGAATGAGAAGAAGCATGCAAAAGTAAACAGCAAAGAGAAGTCTTAAGGGACTTACCAGAAGTGAACTGTTTACATTCCTACATGGAAAGACAATATTTGTAACTCTTAAAACTTTTCAGTATCTGGGTAGTTGGTGGGTCCATACACACACGTGTACATGCATACATGCACACACACATACACACATGCACACACATACAGAGACAGAGAGCACAGAGTGAATTGAATAGGATGGGACCATATCTTAAAAGAAATTAAGGTAAATGGTGAGAGAGAAATGTAGTGGGAGGAAAGAGGGTGAAATGGAATGGGGTAATTATATGTCATTTAAGAGGCAAGTAGGAGACTTCTTAGTGGAGGGAAAAAGAGGAGAGGTGAGAAAAAAAAAACAATTAGTTTACCCTCATCACATTTGACTAAAGGAAGGAATAAAATGCACACTCATTTTGGTATGAAAACCTATCTTACAGTATAGGAAAGTGGGGAGAAGGAGATAAGCAAGGGGTGGGGGACGATGGAAGGGAGGGCAAAGGGAGGAGGGTGCAATTTGAAGTCAACACTTGGGGAGGGGCAGGATCAAAAGACAGAAGAGGAACAATGAGGGGCAGGGTAGGATCGAGGGTAATTCAGTTAGTCTTATACAACACGACTATCAGGGAAGACATTTGCAAAATTACACAGATACGGCCTATATTGAATTGCCTGCCTTCCCAAAGGGAATGGGTGGGAGGGAGGGATGGGGAGAATTTGGAACTCAAAGTTTTAGGAACAACTGTTTAGTATTGCTATTGCTACTAGGAAAGAAGACATACAGTTAATGAGGAATAGAAAGTCATCTGGCCCTACAGAAGAAAAGAGAAGATGGAGACAAGAGAAGGGAGGGATGACAGAAGAGAGAGCAGATTGGAGATAGGGAAAATTAGATTGCTTGGGGTATTGGGGTAGGGGTAGGGGTTAAAAGGGGAGAAAATCTGGAACCCAAAATTTTGTGAAAATGATTGTAAAAAGTTAAATAAATAAAAAAAAAGTAGTAGTATAGTAGTAGTAGTTTTGGATTCAAATCCTAGCTCTTTTACTTACTAGCTGTGTATCTTAAGCAAGTTACTTCCCTTATTTGGACCCATTTTTCCACCTGTAAAAATGAGGTTGAGGTAGATGATCTCTTAAGGTCTTCCAAATAAAATCTTAAATTTCATCAGTTACTTCTTGGTAGACAGTCAATTGCCAAGGGCACCATTTTCAAAAGGGAAGCAGGGAGGAGAAAACTTCGAACTTTGCCCAGGGCACACAAATCCCTTGACTGGCATTGTTAGGCACCCACCTCCTTGAAACAGAAGGTGAGAAAGCCACCTCCTTGACAAAACGATCCAAGAGGTAAACAGACTGAGAATTGCTCTGAAAAAAAATACTTGTAGTTTGCATCCATAACCTGGCTACCACACTGGGAATCAAGGCATCTGAGGGTCAGCAGGCAGAGATGAAATATAAATATGTGAAGGAAAAATCTGCGTCTCCAGTTTTCAGAAACTGCAGCAGCAGGTTCCATTTCCTTGAGTTTTGGGACCAGAGGCTGAGGAGGGCACAGTAAATATGAGGGGTCCTGGGACCCAAGTTTTAATGTTGGTTTGACCACTTACTACCCATGTAACATCAGGGAAGTCACTTAATGTGTCTGGATCTCAGTCTTCCCACTTGTAAAATGAAAAGACTTGTACCAGATGACCTCAAACATCCCTTCCAGCCCAACTTCTATGATCTTGTAGGAGAAACACCTTCCTTTTAATGTCCTATTTAAATACCTTTACTAATTAAAAAATAAAAGTGTGAGGGCTAAGCTCTGACATCACAACAGCTCCACACCTACAAGGGGAGACGAGAGAAAACTGAGCTGCATTTCCTTCTTGAGCCAGATTGAGAGGTGAGCTGCGATGTCTCAACCATGGAACTAAGCCAGAACATGAGGATGCCCAGTAGCAGATCCAGACTTGCTGGCCCCATGGAGATTACAGAGCTTGGCCCCAAAACACAGAAGAGCGTGAACATGTAAGAGATGCTGAGCATTCCGCTGTCTTTCATTTCAGATGAATGCCTGTTCCCCCAAGTCTGGCCTGACTCCCACTCCTGGTGCTACAGAAGAGAGGGTTCAACAAATACTTAGGGAAACCCGGGTTTGTGCTACAGAAAAATAGCCCGTGTCACCTTTTTGGAAACCATGATGACCAGCTCCTTCTGCCCCATTCTGGCATTCCTTTCTGCCAAAACTAACTGAATGTACTGTGGTCAAATCACACCAAATAAAAAGGCTGAGGATGAGATACAACTCCCATAAACAGCAACTTTATTAAACTACATGATGCTGAAGAACATATAAATGGTCCATTAAATACATTCAGTTCATCTTACACAAATTTGTATAGAAATTTATTTACATTTTCTGGAACTCACTTAAATTATTTTTCTTCCAAGCTCACTACCAATAAAAGGTAATAAAAATCAATCACCTGCTCATGCAGATGAACATACAGAAGACAGATAGGACTACGACCTCATTTCATAGGAAGTCCACACATGGGAAGTCCCAAACAGCTTTTTAAGATTTTCAAGCAAAATCTCCCCTTAAAAGTGGATTCTTTCCATCTAGCATTTTCATTAAGGCCCACACTTTCAGATGCTGAGTTGGTTCCTAAAAGCAGACCCCTGGGAAGAGAGAGATTTCAATGGGACTGTCTTTCTTTTCTTTAAGTCTGGTGGTGGGTGGTCACCCTACTTAAGTCACAAAGTTCATCCTGTCCCACTTGGCTGGTTTATGGAAGTAAAAGGTAATAAAATTCATTTTGTCTCACAATACATTCCATTGAAGAAGGGAAAGAGTAACATGTGGTGAAGTCAATAACTCATCAGCACTTGCCTTAAATATACTTGTCACTGTTGGATAGAAAATAAGGATTTTGCTAATAAGTAAATAAAAAGGCAACTTAAAAAAATAAAATAAAAAATAAGAATTACCTTTAGGTCCCTATTGACATAAATTACTCTGAAAGGGAAATGGAAAAGGGCATTTGGTAAAGCTGGTTAAGGCCCAAACCTTTCATTAAGGATGAAGCCTGATTTTTATTCCCCTCCTCTTTTGTCCCTGCCGATAAAAATTCTTTTGAAAGCAATGTTTGCCTATCAAAAAGCTGGCTTTTGTTTTTCTTTTAAATCTGGATTTTGCCTTTCAAAATTCAAAAACCATACCAAAAGGAAAATGCTTAACTCATAAAGCACCATGTCACAGACATTATCTCTCCATGTGATCACATAAAAAGATCAGCTACAAAAGACTTTCCTCCGTCTCTCTAACCAGAGTTTACACAAAATATAGCAGCATTCACATAATTTTACAGCACATGAACAAACTGGGGAAGGGGATGGAAGATTAGAAGAGTAAAAAATTAGTCCTTAGCACTGAGTTATTAACCTCTGCTGGATCTGGTTCTACAAACGTTTTAAACACTGGGCTGAAGTACAGAAAACTGGGTGGTGATTGTGCATGTGGCTGCCATTTACCAAAACACCAGCCATGGACTTTACCCTAAAGAGGCTCAGGCCTGCCCAATACTCCCAGTGTCTGTTTTTCACCCACCTCAGTTTTTAAATATAAGATACTGTATGTAGCCCAAAGGGAGGAGTGGTTTTCTGTCCAGCAGAGATTTTTCTCTCTCTTCCCTACCCACATGTTCCTTCTCTCTCTCTCTCTCTCTCTCTCTCTTTCTCTCTCTCTCTCTCTCACACACACACACACACACACACACACACAAACATACATGCACCAAAAACACATCTGCACTCATGCACATGGAGCTATAACCATGCTGTGAATTTGTTGAGATGAAGTCAACCATGATGCATCAGCTTTGGGGTTTGCAGGCCAAAAGGTCCTATTGCCAGCAAAAGGGCCCTGAGAGAGGCATGGAATTAAAGGAAGACAGCAAAGATCTTCATATTAAAGTCATTTTTTCCCCTGTACTGTTCTTTGGGAGGCATTTCACTCAGAAAAGGAAATTGGTAATATTTAACTTATATCATCTTATAAAATAAGTCTTTGTCATACAAAAACTGGCCAAAAGTTTTTTAACTTGTTATATATAAGAAGTTCATCTTCTATTTCCAAGTCCTCTTTTTTTTTCTTTTTTTCTTTTTGGAGAGGTGGAGCATTTGCTCACATGCACCCACCCCAAAAGCTCAACTGGGTACCAGGTCCTCAGCTCCATCACAGCAGCATTAAATCTATACATTCATACTGTTATTTTACCGCGGGACGGAGACAGGAGTACTGACATGGTGCTTGGTCTTCGGAGGAGGTTATACCATAAAAGGTTTTACAGCGAACAGACTTTGAAGCCAACCCATGCACTGGGTCATGTGGAATGAAGACAGCTACTGTTGACATCCCACTTCCAAAATCTGTTCACATACTCCCCAACCTAGAGAGGTGGTCTGCAGAGGAGAATATACCCTCTTCATTTCCATAATGGATTCAGAATTTTCCCCAGTGTCGTCCTATTTGAATCATTTCGTTTCAGAGAAGATTTCTCTGCCATGCCTCTCCCTTTCAAAGGGGCTTCCTCTTTAATGCTAGTGCTCCCACTGGGTTCTGGGCACTTTGGAGCAGTCCTTGCACTGCTGGTTCGCCTCAAGATACCACCATTCTTAGTTTGGGGGTCATCTAAAGTTGTCTTTATCCTCAGCTGCCTCTGAGAGGCTGCCCGGGTAATACCAGGTACCTTAGAAATAGGAGACGAATCAGTTTTCAAACGCCTAGAAGAGGAGGCAACTGTGTTCCGGGCAAAGCTTGGAACAGGTGGTGGGGGCCGAGGGATACTGACAGGTGGGGGGGGCTTGGGCACTTCCTCAACATCCTCTGTTTCCTGAGGGTTGGTACGGCAGATCTTTGTTTCATCTGCCTTTGACTTGGGGAGATTCCTGATTGGTTTGGCGCTGGGTTTCTTGAGGGAGGTCTTATGTTGCAAAGGAGAGTCCTTCCCCAAACGGGTGCTGCTGGATGTAATATTTCCTCTCTGTAGCCTCTGCTCTTCCGCTGCTACAGCTGCTGCTACTGCCACACCAGAAGGCCTTCGGGGAGATGTGTCTGCAGTGCCTTTGACTGAGCTTCGGCGGGACAGTCGTGTATCAGTGCTGCTGCTGGCCTCCCGGAGGCTCATCCGAGCTGGTACTTCAAGCCGTTTCCAGCTCCCTGAACCTCTGCTGGATTTGGAGATGGGAACCACCTTACGCATACTCTCATTTTCAGAAGCATTCAGGGTCCGCACTGGTTTGGAAGAAGGCCCCAAGCTACGCCGCACACTTCCAGGTTTAGAGGTACTTGTAGGTGTGTCTTTCAGGGAGTTTCTCTTTGGCCCTGCTGTCTCTTTCCCTCTAACTACTTTATCCTTGGGCAGGCCACATTTGTAGCCAAGCTCATTCTTTCCAACAGCAAAAGCACAGTCCTCCCTGGTGGGACTGAAATTTGGCATAGAGGGAACTCTGCTACTCCTGGTCTCTCCCTCCATGTCACCAGTACCAGAAGACAGGGAGTCATTCACTGTTTTCTCCTCTTTTGACTTGCTGCTTCCCATTTTGGGTTCATTTCCTTCTGAGCAATCCAAAGTCAAGGAACAATCAGTGGTGTCTGAGATGTAGAAAATAACCCCAGCCTCCTTGTTTTCAGACTCACTTGTGTCTGTGGATGGAGAGACTACACTGCTAGGCACTGTAACATCAACTGCTATGTCCTTTGGGGCTGAGTTGCCATTTTTCTTTTCCGTCACTGCTTTAGAGTCTTGGCCATCAGGCACCAGGACATCATCGGCAGCAGTAAGGGATGGCAAGCTTGCATCGTCCAGTGACTCTGATTCTACCAGACTAGAGCCCTCCGAGATAAACCTTGGTGACTCCTCTTGTTTCACTGGCTCCTGGAGGTCAAACTGGATCAAGCCACGAACCAGTTCTCGTTCTTCAACCCCCATGGTCAAGGTGGACAATGGAGGCCCATCAGGCTCACTGTTTCTTTGTAAGTTATTATTGGCATGGTTCTGTGGATGGTAAAGGATGGCATTACAATTCTCCAGAGATGGATTGGGAAGCTGGCCAGGCTGAATCAGAGGTGGGTTATTGCAGTCCTTCTCAGTGTCATCAGCCTGATGGAAGCTTAAGTGGTTGGAGTTCACATCCTTTGGCCCTGTGGGTTCCATCCAGGCCACCAAAGGCCTGGATTGCCTCGTGCCAGTTCTAGGAAGGCTGTTGAATTTGTTCAAGTCCTCCCCCGTGGAGGTCTCTAGGAAAGTGAGCAGCTCTCGATCTGCAGAGGTGCCCAAGGAGAGCCGGGAGCGGCGGGAATTAGGGGCCCGGTGGGAAGGGCTGATGGGTCTATGCTGCAAGAAGGGGAGGGTGTCTTCGAGGCTCTTCTTTGTCAACAGCTCCACATCATTCTCGCTGCTGCTCCTCCCAAAGCCCCCGATCTCACCAGCAGCCCAGGAACGCCTTTTCTCTTCCAATCCCTTCAATTTCTGTAGCTGGCGGAGTTCTTGCATTTCTCGGTCCCTGTTGTCCTATAGAGCAGAGAGAAAAACTCCATGAGGGGATAATAATAACAGTAAGATCACTAATGTTATCTCCTTATAATCCTAATAAGTAGTTGACACGATTTCTCCCATTTTACAGACAAGGTAACTGAAGTTGAGAGGTGAGTGACTTTCCCAGGGTCACACAACTAGTAAGTATCTAAATCAGGATTTGAACTCAGTTCTTTCTCATTCCAAATTCAGAACTCTACCCACTATGGTGGACACGATTATAGTTTCTAGAACTTAATATCTGAACATGACATTCATTCATTCTTGCTTGGTGTAAGGTTAATGTAAGGTTAACAGTGAGTGGGGGAAAGAGTTAAAGATCTTCTCTGCCCATTAATAGGCCTCAGATACCTTTTGCTAATTTCTACTGAGGCACTGGGTCTGAAAAGTGAAGTGAGGGTTTACTTTGGAGCTTATTCATCGGAAGTATTTAGCCAGATGAGACTCTGCGAAGCCATGAAGGAGCGCCCCCCAGCTTTGAAAACCCAGATGTTGGCACTTCTTAACTATGTATGTAATGGTCAGACAATTGGATCTGCCTGTTGATCTGTAATGTATATATTGCTTATGGTCAGATAGTTGGAAGCCCTGTCTGTTGCTTCTTATTTCTCTGTATTTTCTCTGAAGTTCAGGACGCTGACTTTTTCCCCTGAACTAAGTGAATGATATATGTGCTTGATTAAAGTAGATTGTTGACCCCTCAAAAGTTGCTTTCCTTTTAGAAAAGCAGAACTAGACCTAAGAACCTATACAGCAGGCGTTCCTGTGTATGCCAGGGTCCTAGTTCTTACACTAAGTGCCAACTATGTAGACTCTCATACATTCTAAACTTGTATTCCTTCTATGGAGCTAATGTTCATATAAAGCTTTAAGGTTTACAAAGCACTTTGTCATGACTCAAGAGGACTGAAGATGTCATATACATCCCACCTCCTGCAAGCAAGGCAATAGGCCTTAAAATACAAAAATAAGACAGGGATTTCTGAATTCATTTTGCTAGATTATGTATAATTGTTACGCTACTTTTTCTTTTCTTTTGAAAAAAAATGTTCAAATGTGGGATGAGGGAAAGATAAATGCTTATAAAAATTTAGTTTTTTTAAACATGCATTTAAGTTAGTTTCTTTTTTTTAAGCTCCTTTAAAAAGTAATACTCTTCATGAAATGCAACAGAGAAATACCACCACAGAAAAAGTACCTTTCCTCTTTGGACTAGCTCTTCTGCTGCTGCAGAAATGTGTCCTCTAATTCCCATCCTGCCTCTCACCAGGAGGGTGAGTCAGTCATTGGCTCTTTGCAAGCTACTGTAAGCAACATTACCCTCTGCACCCTCGGTAGCAATCTTCAGGTTAAAGGTGATGAGCTTATAGTACATTTCTGTCCTACAAATTCATGGCTCTTGCTAACCAAGAAAAACTAATCATTAGCCCTTTAAAATCAATGATGACAATGACTGGAATTTCCCTTCCCCTTCAGCACAGGGCCCTCTGGCTGAACTTCCCTAGTTCTCCTTGGCCCTCCCCTTAGGTGGCCTGGCTCTTCCTGCAGGGGCTCTAGTCCTGGCTCGTCTCCTCTCCTCCCTCCCTTCTCCTGGTCCAGCTGTGACAGGGTGGAGGCAAGCTCCCTACTCCCAGGACAGCTGTGCTGAGACTATTAAGCAGGTGGCCTCATTTAAAGGGGAAAAAAAAAAAGCTCTTGGATTCCAGCTGGGAATAGGGGGCCTTTGAAAAAGCCGATGTCTGTGCTTCCCCTTCTATCCTACTGCTGAGCTCAGTGCTTGGACAAGAGCGAGTCAACGTGGCCACAAGCTGTGCATGATTTCTGAGCTGGAAGGAGACAGAGAAGGTGTAGTAAGGGGAGGCCTGTGCCTCTGCTTTCACTGGAGGAGGCACTTCCTAGGCCTGGGAGAAACTGGATCAGTCTGAGATTGGATATGGTCCAAGTTAAATGAAAGGAAAAAATAAATGGCTAATTCTTCTGATCTCTTAAGTGAATGGAAGTAGGAAAGATGGGTGACTTTTTTTTTTTTAACAGGATCACTGGTTCTTTTTTTTTTTAACCACTCCTAAATCAGCAGGCATCTATCAGGGTCTTTTTTGCTTTAGGGCCTGGCTTCTAACATGAGAACATGAGCTTTCAGAGGGCAGAAAATGTGACTTCTTCTTTAGGACAGCCAATGTGTTAAGCACCAAATAAAAATAATACAAGACCAGCATACAGCCAAAGGACAGTGTGGATCCGACTTTGAGGACTCCAGATGCTGGCTGTGGAATTTGAGTCAGGAGAGAAAGACAAGTGCAGGTGCACAGGCACCCTACAATAAGCCCCGCTTGTGTAGGATGGACATTAAGGATCTACCCAAAAATGATTTTTGCCAGGGATCCCTGTTGGCATAAATGAGCCATACTCAGCCAAAAATGGATTTCATGTACTTGTTTAAAAAAAAAAAATCCAAAACAACAGAACACTGGCCTCCTGATGATGCAAATGGCCTCTGGACCAGGATGACAGTCAGTTCTCAGTAAGCCAAACCCAAGTGAACTGGCATTCTTTGCTATACACTGCTAACTAAATTCAAAAATTCCTGAAAGTAGAAAGCTGAGTTGACTTTCTGCCTCAGGCAAAGATCATGTTAGAAAAATGGAAGAAAAAAAATCCAGTTGTTCCATATTAAGATAACTTCCAGTCCTACTTACCTTAACAGCTTTATCAAATTTGGTACAAAAGTCTCTAAAGATCTGAAGGCATTCGTCCAACTTCATAGTTTCTTTGTCTTCACAGAAAAAATCTATGAGGGCATGAGCCTCCTTCTGGAGCTCCTCTCTCCAACTCTCTAGTTCCTCCAACTTTTGTAGAGCAAACTAAAGAAAAAGAAAACAGTGACGGCTTAAGCAAATAAACTGGTTAGATGCTCAGGTCTGAGATTCACATTATTCTGGCATCCCCACTGAACCAGACAGTAAACTAATTAAAAGACACGGTATGGGCCCTGGCTTTCTCAGTTACTGTCTGTGTGACTTCAGCCAAGGCCCCTTCACTTCTGGAGGCCTCAGTTTCCTCGTTTGTAAAATGAGAATCTTGGAAGAGATGACCTCGAAGGTCCCTTCCAATTTTACATTCCTTGACTCTGTATGATACTTGTGGCCCCAAAGGAAAGTTCAAGGCCAGCAAGAGGTCAGGTTTATTGCCAGTTTGGAAAATTCTAAGGAAAAAAGGGAAAGAATTAATCTCAAATGGGACCCCTGTGATGTAAGGTGGATCCTATGGGGGAGAGGAAAAATAGAAGAGCAGGGGGAGAATTAGAACAAACTAAACAGATTTTTAATCACAAAATCCCTATCTGGGCTGCCTTCCCCTATGGCTGCCTCTATACATATCCATCAAGCCACTTCAAGATCCATACCCTCACCATCAACACTTGGCTGAGCATATGCATTTAACAGAAGAGTCCAAATTGTTCTGGACTGGGATAGCAGACTCAGTTCTCAGTAAGCCAAACCCTGGTGAACTGTTATTCTTTGCCACACCCTGTTAACTAACTTTTTAAAAATAACCAACTAATCCAGGTAATTGGGAGAATTTTAATCTCAGCTCCAAATTACTTGGAGAGTCCTTCAATGGGTAGAGACGGGCTAGTTAACTACCTGGTGGACAGCAGCTCAAATAACTGACTAACATCTGTTGATCTTCTCTCTCGTTCTCAGGTGTTTGTTTTCTCCAGGATAAGATTCCCAAGTCCCTAGTATATTCTGATACTGCATACTGGAAAATTAATGTGGATTCAGTCTCTACTTGGACAGTCCCCATCTTTTTCTGAGAAAGGATTTGCTTTTCACTTCCTTCGAGAGGCAGCATCCCCTGAAGCAAGACAGGGAGGTAGGAAGTTGGAAAGGCTAGGCTTTCTTCCAGCCAAAGGGAAAGCTGCCAGCATGTTCTGCTCCCTGTAGCTTTCAAGTATTACCAATGGCCAACTACGGTGAGGGATGATGGTGCTGACTCCAAATGAGAAAGCCTCAGAAGTCAGCTCATAAAGATATTAAGTGCTAGAGCCAGGTCTTCTGGATATCAAATCCAGCATTTTATCCACTGTATTTGTTGACTCCTTTTATCCCTGACTTGAAGTATGTCATCTTTCCTTTAGCTTGATACTAATAAGGAAAAAAATCAAAAACAAAAAAATTGAGTTGGGGGTGTGTGTGACCCTCTGCCTTCATCAGTACATAGCCCTTCCAGTGTGGAAGTTCCTTCCTTGATACAGACTGATAGGTCCTCTTTAAAAAGAGAACTTAGGGGAAGGACTTGAAACCCTCTGATTCCAAGGCTGACTTTTTTCCCCATGATGCCATGGTACCTTTCTAGAAAAAAACGACATTTCAAACTGTGTGTGTTTCTTTCTCTGCTGAGAGATACGGAAGGTAGGGAAGGATTAAGTTATAGGTGACAACCCTAAGATGAACTGCTATTTAAATGTTTTTAAAGAAGCCATCACCCTTTGCCCTTCAAAACAAAACAAAAAACAAGACAGGGAGGTGAACAACAAAAACTCATATCACAATAACATTCCCCATTTCCCATGTCAGCGAAATTCTGTTCCTGATTATGTCCTTTCTGTGCCCAAACATGAATGGTGACTTTTTTTATACTGTTGTTGTGAAAAGACGTCAGAAAAGAAATATGAAAATGAAAACTATTTAGTAAACTAGAATCCTGGAGAAAGTATGCATCTGAACCAGCAGCCCAAGGCAATATAGTTGGAGGGTGTGTGCAGCACAAGTATCTTTAGGGAAAGTATGAATATGAGGGCATAAATCTTTGCATGTCACTTTCCCAATGGGGGATGAAAATGAACTAGTGCCAAAAAATAACTCCATCGAAGAAAAATAGGCCTCCTGACAAGACCATGCATGGCAGGTTGGCTCTGCCTTGTTGGTATGCTCTCTATTTCTGGGGATGTAAGAAAGAAGCCAAAACAAAGCAAAGTCATTCCTTAAGTTGGGGGACAAATTCTATAGAAAATATAGATAAAAGAAAAATATAACCCAGGTTCAAAGTATCTTTTATGTTACCAAGACTTAATTTTCTGGGCTGTATTTAAATGTTATAAACAGTAAAAATTTAAAGGCAACTCCTTCCACACACAAAAAAACCCCAAGCAACTAAGGTCCACCAGGAGGTATGTTTATTGGTACAAATGCCAACAAATTAAAATCTGAATGGTAAAATAAAACTTAACTCTAATTTCCTGAGACACTGAACAGACTTCAGTATCAAAAGGCCAAGACACTTAAGACTGGTGCTAGTTTGGAAGCGTCCATGCAATCGTACCTAATAATGAAGACTTCCATCATATAAGCAGTCACATTAAGAAGTTAATATTTAAATCAAACAATCAAAACTGGATGTGACAAAAACAATGGAAAGATACAAGTGGTAGCAAAGAATTGGAAATTGAAATAATGCCCACCAATAGGGGAATGGCTGAACAAGTTGTAGTATATGACTGCGATGGAATACTATTGTGCTACAAGAATTGACAAGCTGGATGGTTTCAGAAAAACCTGGGAAGACTTATGTGAATTGATGTAATGTGAAGTGAGCAGAACCAGGAGAGGATTATACACAGTAACAGCAACATTGTAACAAAGATCAACTGTGGAAGACTTAGCTATGATGATCTTAGCTACAATGATCCAAGACAATTCCAAAGGACTAGAATGGATGAAGTCTGAGTGCAGAATGAAGCACATTTTTTTTCACTTCATTTTTCTTGCAACATGGCTAATGTGAAAATATGTTTTGCATGATTTCACATGTATAACTGATAAAATAGTTCTTGCCTTAACAATGAGTGAGGGAGGGGTAGAAGAGAATTCAGGAAAAAAAGAGAATTCAAAAAAAAATTTTTTTTAATGAATGCAAAATAAGAATAAATTGAGCTTTCCTTAAAATGATAAATAGAATCTACATAAAATCATCAACAAGCATTATCTGTAATGAGGAAAGTTAGAAGCTTTCCCAATAACATCAAGGTTGAAACAGAGATATCCATTATTACCACTATTATTCAATACTGTATTAGAAATATTAGCTATGGCAGTAAGAGAAGAAAAAGAAATTGAAGGAACTAGAATTAGGCGATGAGAAAACAAAACTGTCACTCTTTGCATATATGGTGATATACTTAGAGAATCCTAGAAAATCAACTAAAAAAAGTACTTGAAATAATTAACTTTAGCAAAGTTACAGGATATAAAATAAACCCACATAAATCATTAGCATTTCTATACATTACCAATAAAGTCCAAAAGCAAGAGATAGAAAGAGAAATTCCATTTAAGATAACTGGAGACAATATATAATACTTGGGAGTCTAACGAGCAAGAGAAACCCAGGAACTATATAAACACAATTACAAAACACTTTTCCACAAATAAAGTCAGATCTAGGCAACTGGAAAACTGTCAGTTGCTCAGGAGTAGGCTGAGCCAATATAATAAAAATGACAACTCTACCTAAAAACAAATGCTAAAAATATAGTTTTTTTTAAAAAGAAAATTCAAATTAAAAAAAAAGATAAATGGTATATCAAGTGCCCTACAACTTGAAAAAAATGGCATAATAAACTTTCATTAAGCATGTCTACGATTGGAAAAGGGTAAAGAATGGTCATATAAGGAGAGTGAGAGAAAGTATTTGATAAACAGCATCAATGAACAGAGGGCTAAAGTTGAAGTTGAGACTACCTGGATTCAAACACCATTTATGACAATTACTAGTTATAAGATAAAGAACTGACCTGTAATTTCACTGAAATAAGGGACTCTCTAGTGAGGAAACTCCTAGAGACGGTTAGCACCTTCTCTACAACTTAGGAGAACGCCAATAACCACAAACTTCCAAGATAGTTCTGAGAATCAAATAATGTAATGTGTAAAAAATGTTTTGCAAAATCTTGGAGCATAATATAAATGTCAACTATAGTTACTATTATTATAATTTTAGGATATTAAAAACACAAGGGCATAATGGGCACATCTATAGAAGGATGTGAATGAAAAGTTACATAGAAGGTGAGATTTTGATTTGTGTTGGCTGTGAAAATCAGCCTCAGCTAGGAAGAATCCACCCTTGTAGATCCTCTTACCATCTCCCCACATCTCACAGTACGAACCTTGCATGAGTAAGTAGCATTAGAGCCTTACCCTAGCCTCCAAGTGTGAAAAGTTGCCACTTTTGTTTTTCACTATGGGAGATAAAACGTATATGTCAGACTATATAATTAATGAGTCACAGGGAGCTGTCACAAACATGTCCACTCTGCTACTTTTTTGTTTATGTTATTCTGATCAGCTCATCGGACACACCCAATTAGGTTATTGTGCTGAGGGTGTGAATAGGTACAGCTATCCCAGTGCATTCTGTGGCATGAAACCATCCAGCTCGCTCACCTTTTTTTATCTTACAAACAACCAAAGAGAAAAACACATAAATGATTTCCCTTCTCTAAGGCTGATTTTCTCATCTGCAACGGACTAGATTATCTCAAAAGTTGCCTCCAATCTTATCATTCACTATCTATAACTATTACTCATTTCTCAGTACATTGGGTTTAAACCCCATATCTTATGCCTAGTAACTGAACAATTTAACCAACTTTCCTTGGTGTGAATTTCCTTATCTGTTAAATCAGGAGCAGTCAAACTCCAAGGTCACTAGGATTTTCATCTACAATCCAAAATTTTAGCTTACAGTCAATACTGGGTAGAACAAACATTGGATATGGAAGTAGATGACATGGCTCTTCCACTAAAGACCTGAGTGACCCCAAGCTTAAGTCTCCACTTCTAGCTTACCTCTCTGAGCCCAAGTTTCTCTCCCTGTACAAAGAGGATGGCAGGCTAGAAGCTCTAAGATGTCCCATTTCCAACCCCAAATCCCATATTCCACAATAAAGTTTTGCAGCTTTAGACTTCTCTTTCTGTTCTTCAATGCATAAGGAAATGCTAATTTTATTTGCTTTTTTTAAAGTTCTTAATTTTAAAAAATAAATGAGAAAAAAATAAATTCTCTGAACGGTCATAGAATCTAAAAACTGACAAACCAAAGCAGGACAAAAACACCCAGGCACAGAAGTGGCAGAACTGAAATCTGACTGACATTCAAAACATGGATTCCTGCAAAGAATGACGTTCAAATCTAATCTCTGATATATCTTTCCTAAAATCGCTTGACTTCTCCTAGGCTTTCTCAGGATCAAAAGGTAAAGCATTTTGAAAACTTTAAAGTATTATATAAATTGTGAGTTATGATTATTAATGACAACTCCAATACTTTCTATTGGGAAAAGAATAAAACACCTGTGGTGACTGGGGGTTTGGGGGGATGTTTATTCTAACGCATATAGGTACTAGAATTCTCTTTCCTGCCCTGGAAATGTTCATGGAAACCTGCTGCTTCCACAAATGCACCTATGTGATTCTGACAAGTCTCAATACACTCTGAAACTCAGGAACCTAGTTTTGAATCCTCCACTAAAATCCCACTCCAAAGTTCATCCAAGTGTAGAGGTGACCTTGGATTCTCAAAATATGAACCAGCAGAATGTGCGTTCTGGCAAATCCTGCAAAGAGATTTAGAGACCTCCAAAGACAATCCAGTCTTATCCCTTTCACTCTAGATAGATCTGATGCTCCTTTGAACATGGGCCTGGGAAGAGACTATTACAGTCTGAGTACCAGGATCACCGAATTCAGTTTTCCCCCAAGAGTCGGACATCAGGTAATGAAGTCATTTCAGCCCCAGTAAGACAGAAAAGCCTGGAAGGTCCGTGATCTATACTGGCTCGAGGAGTAGCCATGTCAATGAAATCACAGACCTTTTGAAGTGCTGGAAATATAATTTTGAGCCCCTAACAACAAACCTTAATAAAGGCTTTCATCTGTTGATAAAGCTCAGGATCCCGCTGGATATTTTCCTTTAGAGATCTTGTCCGTGCAGACAGTGAGTGAAGTTCTGACTCTGTGTTATCAAGAGATAATCTAAAAGAAGAAAGGCAGAGATGAGCAGTTAGGATGAGGAAATGACTCCAGAGTATCATGTTTTGAGAATTATCACGTGTCCCAGAAGTACATCAAACAAGACCTTTCCCTGTTGGTCAACATTATCAGAACAGAAAGTGAGTTATTACAATAGCCTTCCCCGTGGTTAGATCTCTGTGGGTTTCTTTTCATGCTTTGTTGTGGGGTGCTTTTTGTGAGTTTTTTTTTTTGAGAGAGAGAAAGAAAGAAAAGATGATGACTTGTTCACAAATCCAAAAAGTGATAACGGGTTCAAAGAGATTGTGTCATTACTTTGTGGTATACTGACAAACTGTCAGAAACGTGGAGCTCAGGAGTCTACTGCATCAATCGATTGGTATGGTGTCTCACAGAGATCAGAAAATCCTTATATGGCAACCTCACCCCATCCACCCAAGCCCTGTGTTGGGGGTGGAGAAATAGTAGAATGGAAGAGACAGAGATCAAAATAGACAGACAGAGAATATTCCTGCTTTCTTCTACTCATTAAAACCAAACAATAGAAAAATTTAATCCTGAGAAGTAAGAGACAGAGTAGTCTAGTACTTCCTGTACCAATAATGGTATTCTAAAGAAAAAGGAGCCACATGCTGGTTCCTATAAAAAGTAATAATGGTCACAGTTCCTATTTTTACAGCACTTTAAGGACTAGATAGCACTTCTCTGCTCATAACAGCTCTGTGAAGAAAGTAATATAAATTGCGCTGTGTGTGTAAGAGTAGCAAGCATCAGAGAGGTATAACAGTTTCTCTCCAGCTATTAAAAATAGAAATGTCTAGAACTGGATTCATTTCACAGTTCCAGCCCAAAGTAAATTATTCACTAATCCATAAGTATTCAAAACTATATGTTCAATAGAAATGGATAAGGTGACTTTTAGCTATCCGAAAGTTAGCTGAGGAGTGCTAATGTCGCAGCAAGGAGACAATTCGTTAGAGGGCTATTTTCCCTACTACAGTCAACTCTAACTGTGTTTGACTCAAGCACTCTGCCTTCATTTTAATCATCTGTGTTTGCAGTCAACACTAACCTTTTATAATTTCATAATTTTACTAATAATACTGCTTCACTCATTAGAAGCTTTCATTTTCTAACAGACCAGCTTCAAGTACATATTTTCACATATTTCTTCCTGTATTCCAGGCACAATTAAACTAATTTACTAAACCTGTATTCTTCCCTGTAGAGCTATAATTTAAAACTAAATCATGAATTTGCTATTGGTTTTCTCTTCTTGTTACAACTATTCTTTGTAACATGTCATTATTAATCAGAGGGGAAAAAGATTCCTCACAAATTTCTTTCAAAAATTCACATTTCTCATGTAATGTTTTAAATGCTGCAGTATAGTGGAAAGGGATTTTACTCTTGATTTCTTTGACTTCAAAACTGTTATCCCAAGCTGCTACCCTTATTAGGGCAGAAACAGAGCGATGTAGTCTGAGCTCCCTTCTGGGTGTGGAGGGATTTGAAGTTCTTAATACACTTTTTTCCCCCTTAATCCGATTTTTAAAACTGATGAGGGTATTTTTTTAAAGCTAGAGCTCACTTTATTACTGATTCATAAAAGGGGGTGTGGCTAAGGACACACAACTCTGTAGGCCAATCAAACAAAGGTCTACAAGCTAAGCAAGAGAAATGTTTCGGAAGATTTTTAATTTCGTGCTAAAAACTGGGAACATGTTTCCATCCCTCACAAAAAACAGTCAAATTCCCAAATTTTTCCAAGAATCTTCCCTTGCTTACCTGGCAGTATGCTGGACATGACGTAGTTTTTCAGAAAAGTTCAGAAGGATAATATCTTTCTTTTGGGCTTCCTGGAACAAAAAAACACAAATTCTTCTCTTTATAGACTTATATGGGAAAGACCATTTGAAAGGAACTTTTTATAACTACTTGAAAGGACCTTAAAACTTACTAGCACAATTCTCTTCTTGCTATATGCCTTGTTACTCTGCTGAGAAAGTGAACTATGATGTTCTTAAGATTTACCAGAACACCTCAAGTTTCAAAATAAATTGTCACTTCTCACAGCAATTGGCACCTTATGCTGATATGGGATACAATCCTTGACCCAACAACTGAATGGGAGGAGGCAGGAGTGGTTGAGCAGGGTCCATTGTTTCTAAGAGAATCCCATATTTCCTGCCTGAATGCCACCCATACCTAAGTGTTTGCCTTGAAATGATCAAGATATCTGGCAGCCGTTAAACCAGTTTACAAGGTAAGCTTAATCAGAAGGTGCACATCATGGAGGTGTCTGGATTCTGTGCCTATTCAGAGAATGGGAGGTGGGAGGGGAACAATTCCTGACTAATGAAACTTCACCCTACATGGGCAGAGACCCATCCCGATTATGTCAGTGGGAAACAGAAATAAGAACTCCATGTGCAACCCATTTGTGGTTAAAAGAAGAACGTATCTCAAAGGGCTTAAAAATGAGCTTTTCAACCAAGTATGTTGCTAAAATAAATTACTGTCCTCTGAAAATGAAAGCTGTGCTTGTGACATCAAAACTAGTTCATGTCAGTGGGAGAAAAAGAGTAAAGCAGGTTATTTGGCATCTGATAAACAAATTTAGTGAATGCTTTTCTGTGATAATGAGGACCTATTCACTGGGGGAAGCAAGGGGTTAAGAACAAATGACCTTGATTTAAAAATTAAAAGCAAGAATAAAACTTTATTTTGAACAGGAGGAAATGTATTCCATCTTAACCCTATCTAGGCAGACAGTCAAAGGCAGGGATGGGAAACCTTTCGCCTCAAGGCCACATGTGACCCTCTAGGTCCTCAAGTGAGGTCCTTTGACTGAATCCAAACTTGACAGAACAAATCTCCTTAATAAAAGGATTTGTTTTGTAAAACTTGAACTCAGTCAAAAGGCCGCACCCAAGGATCTAGAAGGAGGCCACATGTAGCTTCAAGGCTGTAGGTTCTCCACCCCTGGAAAAGACATGCTGACCCGATTTACTAGGCAACTAGGTGGTGCAGGGGATAGAGTGCCAGGCCTGGTCAGGAAGACTTATCTTCCTGAGCTCAAGTCGGCCCCCAGCACACTTACTAACTGAGTGATGCTGGGCAAGTTACTTTTAACTCTGTTTGCCTCAGTTGTACTTCTGGAAAATGAGCTGGAGAAGGAAATGGCCAAGCACTCTAGTATCTTTGCCAACAAGATCCCAAATGGAGTCACAAACAGTCAGATGCTACTGAAAAACAACTGAGCAATATATTTGTAACCAAAACCAATGTCCCTCAGACTCATTTTTAAAGATATTTAACTTAGGTGAAGAGTGGGGAGGACCTAAAGGTCCAGAGGTAAGAGAAGCACTGCAATCCTAACATGTTTCTGAACTGGTTAGTATGGCAATTTACAAAGCACAACCCTTTCATAAAAAATCTCTGCTGGGAAATACTCCTCCTCCCCCCAAACAGGTCAGTCATTTGGCTGGCCCCAGATAGCCACCAGCAATCATTTTTACCTACCAGAGCCACAAAGTGGAGCAGATTCATCCCTGGTTTGTTTGCTTTCGTGTCTGCTAATTTGAGCAATGAAGACAATTTGAAACCCACTGCATTGCCAGCATAACCTCCCTAAAGAGAGAAAAATCAAAAGAAATTTCGGTATGTACCTTCTGCAGATTGCCACACTGAAGCAGAAAAGCCCTATTTCTATTTAGAAGCAGACTTACCGCATTCATAATATTTCCAGCCTGGAGGACTAAGTGCAGGACAGAATGTAACTCTTCACAGGACATCAGCTCTGGGGAAAGGAAAGAGGAGGATTTTTAGCTCAAATCCTCATACCTAATCCACTTTTATCAGACTGGCATCTAAACTGTACTTGCACACAAAACTAAGAGGGGATTAAAGCATATATAAAACAATGCATTTTTGCATATTACAAATTCATTTCCCCAACCAGTATTAGAAATCCAGCAGTCCCTTTGGTTTAGATTGCAAATATACCAGGATTTGTTTGAGACCACTATTAGTAACTTACAAAATACTCAATGAACAAAGTTTGAAAATATGAGAAAACAATGTACAAGATGAATAAAAACTAAAGGCTAATTTGTTTTTTCTGAAATGGAGCTCTACACATATTCTTCACTATGGTTTCAAGGCAACACTGGGTTCTGGAAAGCTGTGCCAGCAGAGTACAAGCTCTGACAGGTCCTGCCAAGCTTCAAGTACATGCCAGGCAATTGTCTATGACTTTTTCATATGAAAGACCCATCCAGTGAAGTGCAGATGGGGTCATCAACAGAAGGCTGGCCACTATATGGGGAAATATTGGGTAAAGCAGCTCTTGAAGACTGGCCCTTATAAACAACAAAGAGATTTTGATCCATATTAGTTGAAGAAGTATCCAATAAGAATAAACCATAGGTTCTAAAGGTTCTAATTTAGCTCTGCCACAAGAATATATCAGGGAGATTTAGGCAAACCATTTAACTCCTTGGGGACTCAGCAGTTTTCAAAGGAAAAAACACAAACTATCAATAACTATAGACACTTCAGATTTAAAAAAAAAAAATCAACCATATTAAAAAAGTGCTCCAAATCAATAATTGGAGAAACGCAAATTAAAATAACACTGAGGTTCTTCCTCACACCCATAAGATTGGCAAAAATGACTTCAAAAAATGAAAATAGAAAATCCTGGAAGGGGCTGTGGGGAAATGGGCACCATTGTGTTAGTGGAGACAGAAAGATCCAGCCTATGCAGAATGAGATGAGGAGAACCAGAATTACACAAAACAACGACATTGTAAGAACAAACTTTGTAAGACTTAAGAATTCTGTGAATTGTAAAAACCAGTCACAATTTCAGAGGACCATTGACAAAGAACGCTATCCACCTCTTGAGAGAGATGATTAACTCTGGATGAATGAATAAGACACATATTTCAGTAAACATTTATTTATTTATTTGTTTTGCTTGTTAAAAGACTTTGTTTTTCCTTTCTTTTCAAAGTGAAACAGAAAATAGCCAGAGATAACATTCCCCATCCCACCCATCCCCCAAAAAAGAAAGAGGTGCTGAAATAATTTTTTAATGTAATTTGAATTTTAACAGAAGGAAGGCCAGAAGCAAGATAGCTTTGAAAGTTAAATGCTGAAATTATTATATACTTTAAAAGAAAATAAAGCTCTTTGTAGTTTCATGTAGAATCCTTTTTTCTGTTACTATGTGCTTTGAAATGCTCCTTATATTTGGTGTTTAAGCTCAGAGTTAAGCCTTTTTTTTTAAGAAATCAGTTTCTTTAACTGTAAAACAATTGGGTTAGCTCCCTTTAAGCTCTAAAATCAAGATTTTAGCTCTGAGGGTAAAGGCTATGTGTCCTCGAAATAAACTTTACTTTTCAGGTTTTACTCCTTTAATTTTCTTCCTCAAATTCACGTTAAGATTGGGTTAAAACAATAGGAAGGATTAAAAAGCAGATGGTACTTTGTTTTTCCAATGAGCTCCAAAAAAGCTTTTTTTTGTTGTTTCTAATAATGCCAAGAGAGCATGCAAATAATTTGCAAAGTACTGCACTTAGAATATGGCCACCGTGTCAACACTTTGCCTTCATTTCAAATGACAGTTTCTTTAAAAACAAAAAGATACATATTTCAGGTCTGCAACAAAGTGACTATTTTTTCCTACATCACCCATCTGCTGTACATCTCTACAAAGTGACTTTGTAAATGTTAGATGAATAACACTGTAAAAATTGTAAATTAGCTCTTAAACTTATTTGAATATGTGTACAAAGCTGAAAGATCTCTGATTGCAAGAGTCGCAAATCATCTATTATAATATTTTGACATCCATACTCTCTCTTTCTATGCTTGGTATTACTGGAATTATTTTCAATTAAATTATACTTGGATCCTGGCCTACGGTGTGTTATCTAAGTAGGCCAGTTCTCTAAGAGAAAACAGATAAGAGACACTTCCACCATGCCCACTAATTTGCAAATCATATTAAACTGCATTTCCTACAAGACATGAAAGAGAAAAGTACCCTTTTCTAACTAAAGCAAAATAAAAATCCCAAATCCTTCAAAAGCTACATACGTTGCTGTAGCAAGGGGAGAACAAAAGGATTATTTTATGGGTAGAAGAGAAAGCTTATTTTTTAGTTTTCTAAGAAGTAAAATAAATGGTCTAAAAAGACAAACATTAATTCAGCCACAAGGAATAGTGAACAAACAGGAAATCCAAAATCAAACAAAACAACTAGAAACCTCAAGGGTGACAAAGAGGAAATCCAGCCGGCATTGATGAATTGTAAAAAAAAAGTTCATGGACAACAAAACAACAATAGCTAACATTTATGTTATAAATTTATAACGTTTATATTTATATATAAAGCTATATGTTAGCTTTAAGGTTTGAAAAGTATTTTATGTATAGTATATTATCTCATTTGACTCTCCCTGAGAGCAATTATTATTTTCATTTTTACAGATGAGAAACGGAAGTTAAGAGACTTGTTCAGGGTTACACAGCTAGGCTCCAAGGCAGAATTCAAACTCAGGACTTCCTGACTCCAAATCCATTGTTCAATCCGCACCACCACATGACTGCCAAGTCATGACTCAGTGTGGAAATACGCAAGACAAATACAGATAGATTCCCCCAGTATAAGGTTCCAAGAAGCTAGGTTAAATAATCCTAGTAAAGATCTATTTCCCCAAGAGATCCTAAAAAAGGGAAAAGGACCCACTTGTACAAAAATATTTATAGTAACTCTTTTTGTGGTGATCAAGAATTGGGAATGCCCATCAACTGGGGTATGACAGAACATAGGGTGGCTTATGAATGTAACAGGATACTACTGTTCCATAAGAAATAATGAGCAGGCATATTTCAAAAACTGGAATGACTTATATGAACTGATGCTATGTGAAGTGAGCAGAACCAGAAGAACATAATACACAGTAACAACACTGTGTGATGACCAACTTTAATAGACTTAGTTCTTCTAAGATAATTCCAAAAGACTCATGATGGAAAAAGGCTCTCCACATCCAGAGAAAGAACTATGGAGTCTGAATACAGATCGAAGCACATTATTTTCTCTTTTTTGTTTGTTTTTTCTTTCTCATGATTTCCCCCTGCTGTTCTGATTCTTCTTTCATAGCATGACTAATGTGGAAATATGTTTAGTATGATTATACACGCATAGCTTATATCAGATTATATGCCATCTTAGTGAAGGGGGAAAATGGGCGGGAGGAGGAAAATTTAGAACTCAAAATCTTATAAAAGTGAATGACAAAAACTAAAAATAAATAAGGAAAAAATAATCCTAATAAACAGAACTTGGGGGGGGGGGCGGGCAAGTCACAAAAATCAGAAACAAAATAGATGCCCTACAACTAGGGACTGTTGTAACAAATTGTGGCATGTGTGGAAAGAGCACTAACTCTAGAGTTACAGGACATGGATTCAAATTCTACCTCAGACAGTTGCTACCTATTTAATCTTGAGTATGTCATGGAACCTCTGTGGGTGTCAGTTTCTCCACCTGTAAAAGGAAGGAGGGGGGCTAAGTAGCATCTGGAGTTCTTTTCAGTCCTAGATTTCTATGAGCTAATATGAATTACGGAATCACAAGACTTTATGGGATCCATCTGAAAAGGATCTTGGTGGTTATCTAGGCTAACCCATATCTAAAAAGAATTCCTATTTTGTAACGGAAGACTAGTGCACTCTTCAAAGACAAATATGCATCATCCAAAGAAACATGGAAATTGAAATATATGACCTGATAAGAAGTAAAGTAAAATACCTAGGAAAAGACTATATACATATACATACATGCATGCACATCTGCATGCATGTATTGTTATGTTTGTCCCTCATTTTCATGACAACAGGGAAATGATGTCATGCAGTTGACTTAGATTTGAGTGAGGTAGAGCTGTGCAAGGTCACCACCCTCACTTTGTCCTCCAAGGCCATTTGGGTCCAGTAGCCAGGATGCACTGGAGATGGCTCAGGACGCAATGTTATTTTAGGTTAAGGTCTTAGACTCTCACTTTGAGTGAGATACACCCATTCAGTGAATAGGCCTCTTTAAGAAGTTACTCAAGGGATGATGGCCCCTTTCAATAAAAGAAAAATAAAAAACCAAAAACATCGAAGAGGGAAGGGAAGACTCTCAGGGCTCCTGGGTAAAAGAGAAACAGTTACTATCTAGTAATTACATTATAGAGTAGGCCTCCTTAAGAAGTAAGTCAAGGGATAGCTCCTTTCATTTAAAAAAAAATGAAACTACAAGGGATCAAAAAGAGAAAGTTACTGCTGACATTCATGTATATGTACATATGTACACACACACATTTATATAATGACTTCAATAATGTAAAAGAAAAAACAATGAAGGACAACTGAAGTGTAAAAGTAATGAGTTCTCCTTAGTCAAGGAGAGCAGACTATGAAAGGTGAGGGTCTAGGGAGTATGAGATGTTGTATACGCTGTCAGATCTGTGGTTCAGCTGTTTTCACTTAACTGCTGTTTTCCTTTGTTACCAGGGAAGATTCAGTGAATGAAGATTAGTATATATAGAGAAATTACTCCATTGGTATTTTTTAAAAGGCATCAATAAAGCTTTAAAAAACAGAGTTTTAAAAAAAAAAAATGCTTTCTGGAACCTTAGGCAAGTCACTTCACTTGAATTTCCTAATGTGCAAAATGAGGGAATTGGGTAAAGTTTCCTTTTTCTTTTTTAGTGTTATGAACCCTCTGGCAGTCTGGTAAAATCTATGGACCTCTTCTCAGAATCATGTTGTTAAATACGTGAAATAAAATACACAAGATTACAAAGGAAGTTAATATTATTGAAGTACAGTTTTCAAAATATTGAAACAAGTTCATAGAGCCCAGATTCAGAAACCTCTGAACTATATGATCCCTAAGGTCCTTTTCTAATGCCAATTCTATGACCTTCCCATTTCACATTTGCGATATTATCAGCAATTGACTTTCATCCAACTTCCACTCAAGTTCAATCCCTTATCGTAGCTTAGAGGTGACCCTGGGCTCTCCAAGCTCAGCCCAAGCTCTGGCTAGTCTACCTAATCTGGAAACATTTCAAGTACTGTCCTGGCAATGGGTGGTGCCTCTATCATCCAAGGATCTCCTTAGTTAAGATTAGAGAAGCTTATCACCAGAACATGGGTCACCAGGTGATGACTTTTTCTGGCAACAACAAATCATGAAACAGTCTTACCAGGTCATAGAGGGGCTGCATTCCATTAAGGGGGAGAAGAAGAGGATCCACACCACTAAAATCATGGCTCTTTTTTGAGGTATTGGAGATTTAACTAAAACAATAATAATTAAAATATTGCCACAAAGAAATAGACTATAAAATTAGAAAAGCAAGGAATAGTTTAGCTGTTGGATCTATGGAGAATAGAAGAGAATCTGACCTAACGAGAGATAGAACCTTATGAAAGGCAAAGCGGATAATTTTGATTACATTAAGTTTAAAAAGTTTTTGCACAAACAAAGCCAATGTAACCACGATGAGAAGAGAAACAGAAAGCTGGGAAATAATTTTTACAACCAGAGTCTCTTATAAAGGCCTCATTTCTAAAACATATAGAGAACTGAGTCAAATTTATAATACAAGTAATTTCCCAAATGATATATGATCTAAGGATATGAACAGGCAGTTTCCAGATGAAGAAATTAAAGCTATCTATGGTTATATGAAAAAATGCTCTAAATCACTATTGATTAGAGAAATACAAATTATAACAACTCTCAACATCATACCTATCAGATTGGCTAACACGACAAAATGATAAATGTTGGAGAAGATGTGGGAAAACTGGAACATTAATACACTGGTGGTATAGTTGTGACCTGATCCAACCATTCTGGAAAACAATTTGGAACTATGCCCAAAGGGCTACAAAAATGTGCATACCCTTTGATCCTGCAATACCACTTCTAGCGCTGTATTCCAAAGAGAACAGAAAAATGGGAAAAAGACCCACATGTATAAAAATAGTGAATAGGCTTCTTTTAGTTATTCTAAGGGATAGCCCCTTCAATCAAAAAATAAATACATAAATCAGGAGGGGAAGACCCTCAGGGCTACTGGATAAAAGAGAAACAATTCCTCATCTTTAAAGTGGTAATAACTAATACGGAAATATGTTTAATATGAACATACATGTAAAGCATATATCAGATTGCACAACATCTTGGGAAGCGGGGAGCAGAGGGAGGGGTAGAAAATTTCTAACTCAGAATCTTATAGAAGTGAATGTTGGAAACGAAAAACAAATAAAGTTTTAAAGAAGAAAAAGTAGATTACAGGCTCTTTGCAGGCAAAGGTTATTTCATTTTTGTCTCTGTCCTCAGTGCCTGGCACGAAGCACTTGATGAGAGCTTGTTAAACTGAAATAAGTAAACATAAGCACAAATAATTAGTTACTTACCCTTCGTAGCCACTCTTAAAATGGACATGTCATCCCATAGAGAAGAACATGAAGGTAGAAATTCCTTCTTTAGCACCATGGCTTCAATCCGAAGTGAATAACTAAGAGACAAAAAGAAAGGAAGAAACAAAACAAGAAAAGAGAAAACCTTTATACAAAAACATCAATAATCAAAAACTCACTATGAAAAGAATAACTAGTACATCCTTACTTTGGCACCTGAATAAGGAAGTATACAAAGGAATCTGCCAGAGACAGCTTGGTTGCATCTCCACTAAATGTTTTTAATTTCTTTACCTAAAAGACAAATGAGAGGAGAATAGAGAAATAACAGTTTATGACCAAAAACTTTAGCACTGCCTGAATTTTTTTTCAATTTTAAAGAGCTAAATAAAAGCATTACAACAGCAGAGATGGATAGAGACAAGAAGAATTGTTAAAATCACACTCAGGCTTGTACTCTATGGATTTTACTTTTTCCCATGATCACACAGATTTGAAATAGAAGTACTTGGAATAAATACATGAAACTATAAAACATCCTGATCTGGCACCATTAGAATATACTAAATGGAACCAGAACATAAGCTCCCTGAGAACAGGAACTATTGGTTTTTTTTCGTATCTCCAGTACCTCTCAGTGCCTGGTATGTGGTAGTCATTTAATAATTGTCAAATTTAAATGATTTGAAATTTTTAAAAAATGAAAAATTAATGATTTGAGGTAATAAAAGATGAATTGAGTCTGAGGAAAATATTTTGAAAGGGAACATTGTTCCTATCCTACCCTAGGATCCATGCTTTCCAGGTAAAATTTATACTATGCTACTTTTTTATATATTAGAAACTAAACACCCTTGGATGCGATCTAACATCTACATTGTACCTACATTGTTTATTCCTAGAATGAACAGTTTTGTGGAAAGGGACTGGTATATTCTGCAGTTCTCTAGCAAGAGGGGAAAAAAAGGAAAAGTCTATCAAATAACTGAAAAGTTCTTTAAAATTTTCTTCCCAGGATAAACTGAAGAAGAAAAAAACCAGCTCTGGTAAACCTAAGGTCCAACAGCTTGGGATGGGACCCAGGGTTCCACAGAAGGGCTCCTAGAAAACAGAAGTGCTGCTCCCCAACACATTAAGACCAGCTCACTAAGGTGTATTAGCAAAATCACTCATAAGACCTCTTGTGCACACAATACTTTAATAATGCCAAAAAGTACAACTCATCAGTGCTATCATATGTCCCCAACAAAGCATGTTCCTTTTTTAATCATTTTTCATCTACTTTATAGATTCTTCCCCTTTCTTTACTTTCCACCAATTCATTGGGGGGCTACTGACAATCAAGATAATTTGTCTTCCGAAGGTTTGAAATAAAACCTAACACATAAATACATGTATTTTGAGAAGATTCTCATCAGCTACTTCTCTGAAATAATAGGCCAAATCTGTACCCTATGTTGGGCCAGACGGATGTTAATTTTTTTTTAAGATGAGAAAGAACAAATTTTTCCTGCAATAGGCTAAAAGTTAAATTTCCTCCTAAGCACTTACTTCCAGGAAGAAAGAGGCTCAGAGTAATTTTCTTTACACCTGTATTTGCTGATCCTTTCAATATGTAGCCCATCTCTGGTCCTACTAACATGGGACATCTACGGAATTTTCCATTTCCAGCCACTAATGTGTTGTGTCTCTACCCACCTCTCTTCCTCTAATCACTCCTTTCTCCCTTTCTCAATCTCATTTATCGAGCCCACCCCCATTTAAAAAAATGAGACATACCCAGTACTGAAATCTTTGTTGGATGAACCACAGCATCTTGACACTCCAATCAGAAACACCAGGCAACTCATTTAACCTCTGTTCTATGGGCAACTCGCTAAAAGTAAAAGCTGCAAGCAGGTGTAGGCTGTGCTGGCACAAGGAGTTCCCTCAATGGAAGTTCCCTGTACTAATACAACCCCAGGGACAGCTAAAGAAAAGGTGGCATAGCAACAGTAGAAGCATGTGAATCAAAGGAGTGAACCAGGTTTACAGGGAACAAGCCTGTAATTATGATAAATTCTCATCACTCTTATCAAGAATCTCTTTAAAAATACATTTATTACTATCTTTTGTTTTTATATCACTTACATTTCCCAGTGTATTCTTCCCCCACCCCCTCTTAGAGTCATCCCTAATAACAAAGAAGAAAAAGAAAGTTCAGAAAAACTAACCAACGTTAAAAAATTCTCAAATGTCCCATGCTCTGAAATGCCCCATGCAGTGTCCCATGCTCATAGTCCCCCACATCTGTAAAGGAAGAGGGAAGGAACCACATCAATGTCTTTTTTGAAGCCAGGAGTGGTAATGATTATAATTTCACATTAATTTTTAAAATTTATTTTTCCATTTATGTTATTGAGCATATTAGAAATATTTTTTCCCTGGTTTTGCTGACTTCACTTTGCATCAGTTCATAGAAGTCTTCCATACTTCTCAAATTTATTATAGTCACCATTTCTTACAGGGCAATAATATTCCATTACATTCATGTGCCTGTACTTATCAAAAAACTTTTGTTAAACATTAAGCATTATGTTGGCTGAGGGCAAGGGACTTGTTTAAGCCATAAACTCAAACTATGCATGCTCCCAAAAAATACAGTTTCAAACCCACAGGGCCTTTTGTCTACTCAGCTCAGACTTATGGAAAAAATGAAAGACTAGACTTTGGCATTCTTTTTTTTTAAATGTTCTACAATCACTACCATAAAATTAAGATTTTAACCCCCCTACACCTATCCCCCATTACCCCCTCCCTCCCCAAGTCGGCATTTTTGCATTCTTTAATAAAGGAATCAATCTTCCTTCCCTTCACCTACATAATGCTTCCCCCTCCCACACCCAACACAGCCCAAACCCTAAAGTTCCTTCCTTGTCATTATTTCCCCAGGAGAAACAGAACATGAAAAGGAATGAAGAGAAGAGGAGGTGACCACAGCAACCAATATGCTTCCTGACTCTGTCTAGATTTCCTCCTTCCTTTCTAAGCATGTTGTAATGTCGACCAGATAGTCAGAGTGGGCATGGGAATCCCTGGAACAGAAGGGCATAGTAGAAGAAAGGGACTGAAGATAATACTTCTTAGACTTTCCCCCTGGCTGGGAGCTGAGTCCGAGCCCCTCCTCTCCCTCTGCAGGATGAAGAGGCCGCATATACACTCTTTTTAAGTGCTCTAATATCTACATTTTTTCTCTGTCCTCATTTGAGGGAAGATTAACAGACCAGATAGAAGAGAAATAAATAAGAAAACCCAGCTCTTCAACTAGGAAAAGCTGAAAGAAAGGGGCTTTTCCTATTCTATTTTTCCAACACAGGGAGAAAATTAAATGATCCATGTGGCAATTACTCACACCAATGTGTTCTGATAGCAAATGTGGTAGAAAAGCCAAGGGGAAAGTCAGGGCTGCTTTAAGCCCCTTTTATGGCAGTCAAAAGAGACTTGCACTTGAACCCAGTCTCTGATACTTATCAGCTCTGTGACTATGTCCACTAAGCTTGAGCTTCCTAACATATGAATCTATCACAGTGACTAGCGAACAGCTTTGGAGTTCAGAACAACTGAGAACCTCTGACACTAACGAACTTGTGATGGAGATGTAAAGTGGTTCAGTTATTATGGAAACCAATTTGAACTATGCCGTTAAGAGTCACTGACCCAGCATTACTACTATCAGGCTTATACTCCTAAGTGATCAAAGAGAGAAGAAAAGGTCCTATACGCCCAAAAACATTTACAGTGTTTCTTTCAGAAGTAGAAAAGAAATTAAGGGGTGGAGGGATGCCCATATATTGGGGAATGGCTAGACAACTGAATGGAATATTATTGCATTGTAAAAAAAAAAAAAAATCACAAAATGGTTTCAGAGAAAACTGGGAAGACCAGCATGAATTGATGCAGAGTAAAATAAGAACCAGAACAATTTGATGATAACATTATAAAGAAAAACTCTGAAAGACCTGAGAATTCTGATTAATGCCATGACCAATGATGGTTCCAAAGGACTGAGAAGGAAGGATGCTATCCACTTCCTGACCGAAAAGCAACAGACTCAAGATGCAGAATGAGACTTGGACGCAGCCGATATGGGAATCTGTTTTGCTTGACTGCGTGTTTGGTTTTGAAAAATTAGTTTTTATTGGTATTCTCTGTTTATTACATTGTCATGGCATGCTATGTATGCCTCCCCTTCCCAGAGAAACATTCCACATGACAAAAAATTGTTTTAGAAGGAGGTAGGAAGTCATCACATTGATTGATAACATTGACAAGTCTGTGAATATGTGCAAAGTGGAACACCTCCCATTTCCATGAAGGGATAGATTGGAGGTGTCTTCTCATACTTCTTCGTTTGTACTGTGTATATTTGTTACAAGTATATGAGTTTTCTTTTTCTTTTCAAATGGAAGAGTAAGGTGAGACAGACGATGAGGTAGAAAAAAAGAGGCACTGAAGACTCTTTTTTGAAATATGGAGACAAATAGTAAGGAGACTAGGAAAAAGCCCAGGCAGGCAAAATAGTTTTGAAAACTACAGGTTGGTCCTAATGCCTTAAAAGAAAAGCAATCATGATAGAGATCTGTAGTTTTGTGTACAATCCTCTTTTCTGTTTTGCTATGTACACAGAACTGCATTTCTTTTTATTTGATGTTTGTTAAGCTGAGAATAAAAATAAATCTAAAAAATGCTTTTTAAAGTTCTGACTTGATACATACTAGCTCTACCTTGGGCAAGCCTAAGTGTTCAATGCCTTTAGACAACTCTCAGATTTTTAGGTTACGTTGAAGATATATGCATTGGTAGAGTTTCCACACTGGGAATTCACGGATGAGATGAAATCGTTAAGTATGAGAAACAAACTAAAAAATGGGGACACGTAGTACTTTACAAGGTTGCTATGAGTATCAAATCAAAAGATACAAAATGTTTCATAAACCTTATATTATTCAATCTTAGAATTATAGATTTAAAGAGTGAAGAGACCTTAAGAGACCACTAAAGCCAACTTCCCCATTTTGTAGATGAAGCAACCAAGTCACACAGAGATTAAGTAACTTGTCCAGGGTCATGTGGCTAAGAAAGTGAAATCTGAACCCAGTCATGCCCTTATGCAATATACCATGTTGCCTCTGTCAATTCATTATTCTTTATTCCGCAAATGAACCCAGACATCACTGCTCCAGTAAATGATGGCTCGTTCTGTCACTAATATGCCCCTGATACATTCTTCAGCTTCTCCATTTGGCACTACTTCTTTAGACTCTCCCTGACCCTCAAATCCCATGTCCAAGAAAAAAAATCATCCCTCCACTCTAGCTTTTCTGGCATTGAGATCTTTTGGGCACCTAATCCTCAGGAGAAGGAGGGGTACCATGAGCTTCAGGTCCTATGGTGCCAGAAGCCACATGGTACTAACACCACTCACAAAAATTTGTTCTTGTTCAGGGCATCCATCACCAGCCTTCTGCTGCTACTGCTCCCTTCCACAGCACAGATATGCTGGAGTTGCTTAGGGACGGGAGAAGAGAGGGGGGGAGGCATGAGGAGTCAGCCCAGGGACTGTCAGGGAGTTCCTGATGAAGGAAGGGAGCTCCCAGTTTGAGTGGGGAGGGTGTGGTGAGTTGGAACCAACAGTAAGTACTGTAAACAAGGAGTGTGACAGGGCTTGTCAGATTGGAAGGTTGATGATCCTGCACCAGAGAGAGCAATGTAGACCAGCTGCAGCTTATTTCAGCTGGGAGGTAACTTAAGGAGACCACTCCCAGGCCCTGGGATGGGCTAACCAACCACCTGAGGTGAGAAAGGAGCCAGGGGAACAGGCTTAGAGGGTTAGTCCTTGTGTGGCCCTGGAGAAAGTCACTTAACTTCCTTGGGTCTCCTTTCCCACATCTGTAAAGCAAAGGGGTTGGGCTACATGGCCTCTGAGGTCCCTTGCAGCTCTAAAACTAAGATCCAATGACTCTAGGATTCTAGACAAAGCTGACATTCCTCATGGTGTTCTGGGAAGAAAAACGATCTTTAAAATAAAATGTTTTTGACAATTATTTTGCTTTTTTCCCCTCTAAGATTTCTGTAACTTCCAAGTTCTCTGGTAATCATAACAACTGACAGTTGTATTGCTTTTTAAAGTTTTAAAAGCACTTTATACACATGATCTCATTTACAAATTTGGAAGTTAAGGCTCAGAAAAGTTGAGGTGCACCCACATGTGGTATCAGCAGTGGATTTGAACACAGGACTTCATAGCTTATACCCTATTTCTCTTTGCATTCCCCCCACCTTCTATCAATATCAACAAACACAATGCCACTGTTCTGGTACTCCCATCTCCAGCTCTCCTTTACATACTGTCTTCTTCCACTGGAATAGAAGCTCTCTGAGGGAAGAGACTGTCTTGTTTGCTTATACTGGTATCCCTAGGAATGAACAGAGTGCTTGGAACACACCAAGCACTTTATAAGTGATTATTTAGCTATCTACTAGATCTTCTGAGATAAGAATGGATATACAAAACTTAGTCCTAACTAGGATACAACTAGGGAAGGAAAGCCTAAGGAAAGCCCGGGTTTCCCCCAAATATGAACAAAGTTATAATAAAATCATGTTTGTTTTAATTTTTGCCCAAAATAACATGTATGAACTAGTGCCCACGCTCAAGTTTTACTCTGATGCCTCACTGTAATGTGGTAGGGATCTGGGTGTCACCAGGCTTTGGACAGCTCCTACTAAGTCAATTGGAAAGGCTTCCAGTACAGCCAAGGGGATGGACTGTGGTTGTGGCTGACTTTGGCATCTAAGGACCAGCCAACTAAAGTCAGAAAGAGTCATTATTCAAGGTTGAACACCAAGTAGTGAATGCTTCAGTAGTAGTGGTTCCTGCATCAGGCATGGCAGGACTCCATATTAAAGAAGGAAGAACTGATAGTATTGGAATGAATGAGATTATGTAAATCATAATAGAAATGCACAAACATTCCTTACCAATAAAAGCATAAAATAGGTAAGATATAGCATAAACTATGACACCTTTAGAATTCCTTTCACAATCTCAAGACTCTTCACAAATATTAAGTTTTACTAATTAATCTTACCCCTTTAATTTACAATTGGGTAAAACGGTACAAAAAAACTTACAGATTATGAAGATGCATTTAAAATGCTAAGTTGTCCTTAAACATGACATTTTAAACTAGAGTTTCCCACTGATGCCAGCAGAAAGCGTAAGTGGGCTTGTTAATAAATTACTAACCAATTGTACAAAAAGACAGAGGAAAGGATGTGTCCATTTAGGGAGCTTTCACAAAGTTTGATTTTCCCTTATGCTTTAAACCTATATCACAGGACTTCTAACCACCACGCTCAAATTTTTAATTCACTCCAGCCTACTCCTTCAATTCCCTCTGAAAGTTAATCAAACTACTTTTGTTCCTCAGACACAGAATTCTGTTTCCACTTTTCAGCCATTTGGGTTGGTGAATTATTCACAAATAGTTCCACACCAACTCTGTGGAGGACTTTTCTTTCTTCAGTTTCAAAAGTGTTTTCTTTTGGGGAAGAAGAAACCAGACTGGGGAGTTTACAGATGTAAGATGTCTCCTTAGAAAAATGTACCTATGCAGACTGGGACTTCTCTGGAGCTTAAAAGTATGAGAAAGTTACCTGGGGTACTAAGAAGTTAAGTGATTTGCCCAGGGTAACGTAGACAGTATGTGTCAGGCATGGGACTTAAACTCACATCTTTCTGACTGAATCCAGCTCTCTTTCTACTACTCTACTCTGCATCTCTCAAATGCACTTTCCTCTCAGGGAAGAAATAATTATAATTGAGGAAAAGGAGATCATAATCTGATGAACCAAGGATAATCTATTTTTAAATTTATAATTTTAATGTGTAGGTTGGCATTTTAAAATGCATCCTAACAATGTATAATTTTCTCTGTACTTTACAATTCCAATTGTAAATTAAAGAATAATTTACATGGGGTAAAATTAACATTGGTAAAGAGTCTTGAGATTGCAAAAGGAATTCTAAAAGTGTCATCTTATATGCTGGATCCTAAGTATGTTGGGTTTTAACTGATGAGGAATGTGGGTTTCTGTTAGGACGCATATGCTCTAATCATCAGTAAGCATTGCTGAGTGTACCATGTACCATGTACCAGGTACTGTGCACCAGGAGCTCTCACTGTGGCCAGAGGAGCAATCAGAACAGAGACCTTTCAGCATAAGAAAAGACACTCAAAATATCCAGTCTACCTCCATCACAACAGGAGCAAAGTGAATTCAATCAGCCCTCACATCTACAACCCATCCCTCCCCAAAACCAATGTACCTCTTCTGACTCCGGCAAAAGCTTAAGAAATTCTTGCAGTGTTTCTGATCCGTAATGTTCACAATTTCCTTGGAGGATATCTTCTACTATGGACTGAGGGGACCTTAAAGAGAGAGTGGACCAAATCCCATTTCATATTTGCTAGTACCAACAGGAGGCACAATCCAGGGGAAATGAAAGACACAAACACCCCTCTCCCCTGCCCAAACCAAACACACACCCTTTCAAGTCCACAGCCTCCCCATTTTGACAAGCTATTTGGTATCAATGCTCCCAACAGCAGCATGGATTGCCAGGGAAACAGCATGACTCTCTCTAATGCAATGTTCAATGTTGCCTTTACCCAGAAAACAATCCACCAGCCACCCTGGGAACCTCAAAGCAGCCACAGATGTTGTGGGCCTTTTTTTTCTCTCCTGGTGAAAAACAACATTAAGTCCAAACTTCTCTGGCCTTTCTCACTAAATCTTCATATATTTAACTCTGTTTGTTTGTTTGGGGGAGGAGGGGGTGATGTGGTGGTAAGGAAATGACTCTAGACTATCTCTTTTCATTTTAGAGAGATCTCTCGCATTTAACAAATTTTTGCATCCCCAGTTTCAACATACACTTAAAGGGCAAGGACAGCATTAAAACTGTTAACCTATGGACACAGCAGGATCTAAGCAGAGCCCTGGGATAATTCTTACTGCATCTAAAATCACAAGCCTATTTTTTCATGGCTGAGAACAGCAGAGAGTGACATCCTCTGCAGCATTATCAACTACCCCATCTAAAAGGAGCATGCAGAAGCTGAGGGGGAGGAAAGGGATTTTCACTCATTAAAATTTAATCCCTCTGTCACACCCTGGGTTTGAAACTTTCCTTAATAATAGCAGAGCTGTCAACATTCAAACTGTGCCAACACAAGATCTTACTTTTTGAACTGCTTGAGAAATATTCCAATGTTCATGCACCGTTTTGCATCCAAGACTGAAATCTGGGGGAGAAAAAAAACCACATTATTAGAACACCAACAAAAAAAGGAACTAAAACCTAGCAAACACAAAATCAGTTTTTATTACAACCAACATACAAGTTTGAGGACTGATAGTCTAGACAGCTTTCTTTTACAACATGAAGGATTATCCATTTCTTTAAAAGGGGGGAGAAGGGAAGTGGTCTTTTCTTGGAAACAATAGAGCCCACCCACTATTAATAGCCACAATTCGGAAACAGATGTCTGAGTCTACACTATGGTAAGGCTTGAACCGAGAGAGTTAAATCTAACAGTGATGGTTTATAATACATAGTAATTCCCAACCCTGATTGGGAGATGGTGAAGGGATTCTCTAAATATTTTAATGATTATCATGAAAACTTCTGTTCCATTCATGCTTCCCCCGCTAAAAAGCTAAATTTAAAAAATAAATACTTGTCTAATAGCATATTTAGGGAGGCTAGAGAGAGAAGCCTCTCAAATCAAACACATTTGTTACTGTGGAAGTTCTAAAAAGGCTGCAAATAACGGAAACTACCTAACATAAAAAGCAACCCATTTCTTTCTGCATTTACTCTGCTGTATTATCAACATGCAAACTTCAGCTGCTGCCTGTTTCACATGTCTCCCTCAGGCAGAAAGATTTTTAAATACTACAGCTTGCCAGGGTGCTTAAATTCTTCATTTCGACACATTTTGCCTTTGAGGTAGGGTCATTGGTTTGTATTCAAATGCATCACCATAAGTAATTAATTAGATAAGGTTAATCAGATTGGAAAACAGGCTGAACTGAACTTTTTTTTTTTTGGACGAGTCTTTAATTTCTCTAAAAGTAAAAAAAACCAGGATGCAGGAAAGAAAGATAAACTTAAAGAGGAAATAATTTTTTCCATTTGTTTTTTAATAAAGTGAAGACTTGCTACAAATAAAAATGTTGTTTTAACCCTTTTCCTTTCCAAATGAATGTTGGTATTCTGAACAAAAGAGAAACTAAACTGACAAGTAAACGAGCTAAAGTTTTCTGGTTCTGTCAAGGACCTTAAGAAGACGCAAAACCACTTTTAATTGATGACATATCACTTTCTTCTATGAGGTTAATCTTTTACAAGACTGAATTTTGGGGTGAAAATCAATATAAAATTTTTTTAGAGACTGAATTTGGTGGAGTTTTTCTGATGACAGTCATTAAACAGCTTCTTGATTTACCAGCCCAAGGGATATATTTAATTTTATCACTTTCATCTACTAGTCATAAAAAACACCTCCAGATGCTAAGGGGTAGGCAGACTTCTCAGTAGTACTCCCACCAAGTACTTTTGGTCTGATTTCAGTATGGAAGAAGAAAGGCAGGGGGAAGGAGAGAAAGAACGAGAAAGAGGAATTTCAAAAATAAACTTAATATCCTGTCACAGAGAAAGATCATATTATGAGGAAAGAAAGGAATGGGAATTTAAGGTCATATGATCGTAACTTTTCGCACAGATTAGCTGGTCCTGGACTGCTTAATCTCTTTCTTGTGTGTCATGGACCCCTTTGGCTGTCTAGTGAAGCCTATGGATCATTGTTCAGAATAATATTTTTTGCCTAAACTCATAATTGAAGAACATGCTAAATTCCAGTTAGAAGTTAGTGAAAATAAAGATATATATATTTTTTCCCATCTAGGTTCACAGAATCCTTGAAAACTATTCCCAGTCCCTGTAGATCCCATGTAATTGATCTAATCCAATTCTCCCTCTTTACAAGTAAGGAAACTAACTTGCTCAAGATCAATACTACTTAATAAATAGCAGAACCAGCATTTGAATTCAAGTCCTCTGATTCCAAGTGGGCTCTTCCCACTACATTCGTATTTATTCTACATATATCTTAGTTTACAAATTTTTAATATACATTTGTATTAATTCACTGAAAAAACCATATGCTATCCTCTACCCTTATGCTTTTTTACTTCTCAATAGAAAGTTACCTTAGTAAGCTCACTGAGGTCAGGGACAATTTCACTTTTTGTCTGTATCCCTAACACTTAGTATAATAGCTCCTAGTATGTACTAAGGGTTCAATCAATGTTTGTTGGTTCTCTGAGATTACTAGATCCTTCCTGACTGATTCACTATCCATCCCCAGCCCTCAAAAGTCTTCCTGATCCATTAATCCTCTATTGTTCTATTATTTTCTACCCTAAAAATCATTGGAAAAGAGGGACTGAATGTTTTGCAGAGTACTTTCCCCAATACTCTTTTCCACAATTTTGTCTCTATCAACATGCGCTGCTCCTGCCTTCTTCAGGTTTGAACCACGTGACAAATTCATCACCCTCTCTGCTCCCGTAAAGTAGAGGTTTAGATAAACAAAGAGTCAACTTGATCAAGTTAACTCAACGCTTGTAATTGGCAAAGATAAAAGACAAAGAAAAGTACTTCTAAAAGCTTATGAAGTTTTCAAAATAAGACTTATAAACAGCTTGGAAAAATGTTCAAAATCACTAACAATCAGAAACTGCAAGTTCAGACCACCCTGAGATACCATTTCATACCCATCAAATTAGTAAAAAACATCTAAAAGATAAAAACTTATTGCTGAGCAGCTATTGGAATTCAGAAGTGCTAATATACTACCAGAGCTATGTCATCTGTCCTGAAAAACAAAGAAAATACAAAACAATTTGAAATTATGTAAAAGTTATCATGTTGTTATAATTCCCTCTGTCCAAGGAGTCCATTACTGGGACCATATGCAAAGGTGATTATTGAGAGCAAGAAAAAATCCTCACGTACAGAAATGTTCACAGCAGTATCATCAGTGACAGCCAAATGCTGGAAACAAAGTATGTGTTCAGTTATTAGAGGATAATTAAAAAAATCTAGGCTATATTAATGAAATGGATATTACTGTGCTATAAGGAATGATGATTTTCTGATAGGAAGAACTAGGACAGAATGAAGAAAGTTGACCCCAAAGAACAATGTAGATTACGGCTGTAACAGTGTCAACATGGAAAGGCACCAAAATTCTTGTCAAACACAACAGTGAAGATGACTACCACACTGTCACCCTTAAAGAACACATTCCTCAGTCCTGTTAATAGAGTAGATCAAGGGAAAGGAGTGAAAAGATACACATAGTTTTCAAAAGAAGAACTGCAAACTATTAGCAATATGAAATAATTCTCCACATTCTTGGTAATAAGATAAATGCAAATCAAAACAATCCAGAAGTTTCAGCTCACGCCTAGCACTCAGCAAACCAGCAATGATGAAAGATGAGGTAGTCACTATTGGAGATCTTACAGAAAGACAGGCACACTAATGCATTGTCAGTAGAGTTGTGAATTGGTCTGCTTGTTTGGGAAAGTAACATGGAACTATATGAAAAGTGATTAAAATATCTATCTTCTTTGATCCAAAGATTCCACTGCCAGGCATTTATCTTATGGAAATCAGTGATCAAAAAAAGGCCCTGCACATACAAAAATAAAGATAGTAGCAAATTTTGTGGTTGCAAAGAACTCAAAACAAATGTATGTCTACTGCAGAGTGACTAAGCAAAGTGTGGTACGTGAATATAATGGAATATATTGTGCTGACTATAAGATGGTGACTATAGACACTGATGTTTATGATGACGATAGAAAAATGAAAATAGAGAATTATAGGAACTGAAATAAAGTAAAGTAAGCATAAGCAGGAAAATTACACACACACACACACACACCAATATAAGTGAAAAGGATGAGGACAAAATTATTGAAAATGAATGTTACAAAACTATAATAGCCAAGCTTGGCCCCAAGAAAAGAGCTATGAGACGATACCTCGCCCTGTGCAGAAGTAGGTGACCATTTTTTTATAATGCTGCATATTATCACCAGATTTTTTTCAACATATTAGCTAGTTCTGCCAAATCTTTTTTCCTTCTTTATTATAAAGGATGTCTCTCTAAGATAGGATATGGGAAGGAATGCAGTGGAAAATGTATGCAATATAAAAACAAGGGGGAACAATTAAAATTTGTTTTAAAATACTCAATAGATTAAGAAATATAGGATTTTCTGGGTGTTTGGTTAAGTATCTGTCATGCCTAAAACAAATCTATCAATGCTTTTTTTTTAGACACCAGGAAGAGAAACAATTCAGAATGGATTTAAATTCATAAATAGTCAAGGAATATGAAAGAAATAGCTTTCAGAAAAATAAATCTAAACTAACGATATCATATGAAAAATATTCCAAACCACTAATAATTTGTTATTGTTCAATTGTTTCAATTGTGTCTGATTCTTTGTGACCCCGCAAAGATACTAGAATGGTTTGCCATTTCCTTCTCCAGCTCGTTTTACAGATGAGAAAACTGAGGCAAACAGGATTTAAGTGACTTACACAGCTAGTATCTGAGGCCAAATTTCAACCCAGACTTGGGTTGACTTGACCCCAGACTCTTTACTCTATTCACTGGGCTACCTAGCTAGAGAAAAGCAAATCAAAATAGCTCTGAGGTACCCCCTCACAGGAAAATGACAAATGCTGGAGGGACTGTGGGAAAACAGGTATGTTAATGTACTGGTGTGGAACTATGAACTGGTCCATCCATTCTGGAAAACAATGTGGAAGTATGCCCCCAAAGCTATTAAACTCTGTATATACCCTTTGACTCAAGGATATTACTACTAAATCTAGGGCAGCTAGGTGGTGCAGTGCATAGAGTACCACTGTGTGCAGGAGTGCAGGAGGACCTGAGTTCAAATCTCACCTCAGATACTTGACACTCACTAGCTGTGTAACCTTAGGCAAGTCATTTAACCCCAATTGCTTCTTCCTGGGTTATCTCCAGTCATCCTGATGAATATCTGGTCACTGGCTTCAGATGGCTCTGGAGACAGAGTACAAATGAGGTGTGTGTGTGTATGTGTATGTGTGTATGATACAGTCAGTGTGGGAATTTTTGTTTACCTGTACATGTTAGTAAAATTGTTTTCTCGGTGGAGGTGGGATGGGAAGCCTTTCAGGATTCCATCAAAATTGTTTTATATGTACTTTCATCCACTCACATATGTACATATTGCTTTCTCATGAAAATAAATTCTTTGAAAAGAACTGCTATGCTTGTCTTTATAGCATGGAAAATCTTATGATGGCAGATACAAATAAATATTTGTTGAATTACAATAAATGCCACTATTTCTAGAACTAAGTTATGAAAGTGGTTGAATTGCTTGAAAAGAAGGGTGTTACTACCCATGTCAATGGGGTTAACTCATTTTCCAAATGCTGGGCAATCTCCAAGCTAAAGAACCCAGGGAGGCACTGTCTGAACCAGTCCTTACATCTTGTGAAATGAAATCTGACCTCTGGATACCTTTATGACTCTTAGACTATTACTACACACGGACCAGTGCAAAAATGTCATTAAAGAAGCAGACCCAGACTAAGCAGCTGACTATCTGATCAACCCAGGACATGGGGAGCAGAACAGGAGATGCCTGAAGTTGCTCAGGTGGTTTAGCTCTACATAAAAGGGAGTTATTCACTGCCAAGTGTGAATAATTCCAAGCAGCAACCAAGGCTTTACCGTGTCTGTACAGTATTATCTGCATAAATTCTTTATTTAGCCTTAATTCTACCAATGGCAGAATATAAATTATTTTGGATTAACAGGAATAAAACAGATAGAAAAGTGGCAGGCTAATTTATTCTTAAGACATTTCAGTTGAAAGTGATATGTTTCACCTCACTTAGCTGGGAGAGAGGCTCCGTGGCAGGGCCAAGTCCCATCTCTGACACACACTAGTTGTGTGGCACTGGGCAAATTACTTAACCTTTCAGCGTTTCAGGTAACTAAGACTAGAAATTGCAGAGAAGGTACCATCCTACATTGGTCGAAGGACTTTCCTTACTTCAACATTTCATACCCTACTTCTACAGATGAATATAAAATCTGTCTCACACTTTTAGAAGAAATGGGGGATAGTATTTTTAACCACTACTCCATAACTAAAGGAAGATTTCCTTTCTATATACTCCATTCCAGCACTTAGGACAGTACCTGGCACACAGTAGGAACAAAATAAATGCTTACTGACTGACAGATTCCATTGGCTAAATCAACTTCCTGGTAAGAGTGGGATGGGATTGCCCTCTTCCCTTTCCCCATGGAGTCTGATGTGGTACTTCATTTTGTATTCTGTTAGATGCAAACTGAAACAGTTGTACAATTTCTCCAAAATGTAAATAAACAAAATCCAGATCAAGTATAGTTTCAATTTTTCCTTTCCTTGGTCCAAAAAATGCTAGACTATGAATCTATGTCTAGAAGTGGAATAAAATGAAATTTGATCATATAGGATTCCAAGCAGCATTGCTAACCATTGAACAGCATGGGAAAATATAAATGCATTGTCTCACACAGATCAACAACCAGCCCGTTGTGTGGCATGCTATTTTTAATACTACAATTACAGCTATTACTTACATGATAAGTTTCAAATTACCTGAGTATTCATAAGAAGTAACCTTAACTATTTTAATAGGTTTTTGTCCTTTCATTAATTCCGATTGTTTTAACTTTGGAGATGTTCCTGTGTTCTCATGCTCCATATTCATTGTTATCACTCTTTACAATTGTGGTCTTTTCTCTTTCCCTCCCTTTTTAATTACTCTCTCTGTTTCTGGCTCTGGTTCTGTCTCTCTCTCTCCCGTCTTCCCTATTCTTGGAGCATGGATCTCCCTTTCTCATCCATACTTGGCCTGAACAAACGCTCCTTTTTCAGCATGGCATCTCTGACCTGCTCTGTTTCCAGTCTAGACCAGTTCACTCTCCACAGCCATTTGGGTCACACTCCCCAGGTTCACCATGTTGATCCCTTATTGTGCAGACCCCGATCAGCTTGAGCCCTACTGCACTTCCTGAGTACACATGCTACATCAGTCTCAGCCTCCCCGGTAGGCAGGATTACTGGTGTTTACCACCACATCATGCTATCTAGTGAATTTTCAAACATACAACAGAGTAACATATGTCAACACTCATTTTTTTCCTACCCAAACACTTTCTAATTTAGAATTTCAGAAATACTGTCCTTTCAGTATACAATCCAGTTTCTTCAAATCAAATGTTTTGGTAGGCTGAAAATTCTCCCTTTCTTTCTTCGCAGTATAGTTGAGCCCATTTTTAAAAGTGCTAAGGCAAATAAATAAATAAATAAAAGTAAATAAAAGTGCTAAGCTAACCACCTAATAACACATATTTTCCATAAGTAGTAATTATGTTTCAGGAGAGATGATCTATCCAGATCTGGGTAACAATGAGCTGTGTTATAACGTGTCAAAATTGCATTTCCAGTTTCAGGATTTATCACTTTTCTTAGCATGTACCTTGGTACATTCTCCAGATCACAAGTACTGGTGGTTAAGAGCTATTGCTTTTCAACCCTGGACTGCACTTGACGATAATCTAGATTTATTGCTGATAGCGACTCTGTTTAGCTAATCAGTTAGTTCCCTATCCTTGCTAGGCTACAATTTCCAAGGCTGTGATGATGCAACATTTCTCCCTAAGAATAACACAGGAAGTGCTTCACCAAAATTTCTAAAAGGGTATTAAAGCACTGGATTTGGAGCTAAAGAAAGTAGATCCAAATCCTTGGTCTTGCCACTTACCAGCTGTGTGACTTTGGGCAAGTCACTTTGCCTCTCTGGGTCTCATTTCCTCATCTGGAAAAGAAGGTTATCTGATGATCTCTACAGTCCCTTCTAGATCTAAAATTATAATTCTCTTGTTGTGTTCGTCCTTCGTTACCAGAAGAAGACCATGCCATCACAGAAATGATGACGTGACTTGTACTGACTTTGTTTTGAGGGACGGAGGGCTGTGCAAGGTCACCAGCCTCACTTTCTCCTCCTGAGCCATCTGAATCCAGTGACCAGATATTCATCTTATTCAAAAAAAGTATATAAAACTTCAATATATGTGTCACTGGCCATATTTGTGGGAAAACTAGTTTTAGAAAGGATCTATAATTTGGCAGCAACCCCTACCTGTCACTTCCTCAAAGAGTTATTATAAATGAAATATTTATATCTGGCTAAATAATGTAGTTAAATTAAGGCCAACTGATGAGTCACTTCTTATGTGTTTTTTGAATATACAATCAGAGCACCATTTTCCTTTTTCAAGCACTGCCTTTACTCAAAACCTTGGGGTGACAGGTTCTAACCTGAGATTGCTTTGTCGTTGCCATGGACAACACAGCAAGTGAAGTGATTTGCTCAAAATCCCAAAGCTAGAATGTGTCAGAGGTGAGACTTGGATAACGCTCTTCCTGACTCCAAGAGGTATTTTCTCTACCTCCCTATGTAGTTTCTTCCTTCATTCAAATTATGACAAGCAATTGTGAGCAAGTAAGAAGTTAAATAAGGATATATTCTTCCTCACTCTCTGTTTGGCCAATAAATGCTTCTGTACTGGCTATCACTGGGGTAGCAGGTGTTTATGTCACTCTTCCTTCCATGACAACTTCCCTTTCCTTCCTTCTAATACTGTGGTTCTCAAACTTTTCTATCCTCAGAAAACAGGGACAAAAGGGTCCCTGGGCTTCCTCATCTGTTAGCTGCTTCTAATGATTCTCATCCCTCAAAACTGCTGCTGATGCTAATGCAGCCACCCATATGATCATATTTTAGAGCTGGACATATCCTAAGCACATTTTAATTCACATCAGGAACAAAAAACACAGGCACCGTCATATCATAAGCAGCAACTATAAAAGAAAACTTTCCGCAGACCATCAAATCACTGGTGGATCTAATCTTCGATGGAAGCCGTGTTTCCTACAGCTTTGATACCAAGAGTGAATTTAAGGGTGACCCCTTGAAAGCCTAGATTTTATTTGCTTAAATGTTCACTTCCTTTTTTCCTGAGTCACCACAGGCTAGTATCAATCAGGTCCTTGTGGGAGCAACATCGGCAGGTTTTCTCCCATCCACAACGGCCACCACCCAATCTGACTCAACTGGCAGTCACTCTTCAGAAACAATGAAGCACATTCTCTGCAAAACCACAGGAGATAGTGGTAGCCCCTGTGTCTTCTCCAGTACTTTCTGCCAACTGTGTGCTTCCCTGGGATGTGTACCTTAATTTTAACATGGCACAGATCCAATATTCTAAGTTTTCCTATTGCTCTGGCTGATAAAGTGGAGCCAGGGAATGATACGTTAAATGATGAGGAGATCTACGGGTGTGGAGGTCCTGTACCCTAAAGTATTTTTGTCTCCCTGATGAAGCGTAGGTGAGGGAACAGCTAGTTCTCACAACATTAAAGTCGGTCAATCAAACAACATTTTCTAAGTGCTGCTATGTGCCAGACACTATTATCTTAACTGATGTGCAAAAAAACTGCAATGGACAGTCCCTTCCCTCGAAAAGAAAAAGAAATGAAAAAAGATAAGGGTGTTAGGTCACCAAGATTTCTTCTAGAAATTTCCTAATGCTTACTTTAGTCTGTTAACCTGTATTAATCCACACCAAGGTCTCTAGGTTTTACTATGTAGGTGTTTCTTATAATAATAATGATCTACTTAAGATAAACATAATTCTGGTACAATTTCTAATATGAGAAAAAACCCTTGACCACAGAAAAAATAATCATTTGACCCAACGGTTCCATTATGGGGAATAAGCCAAGAAAGTGTTATTTAAAAACAATTAAACAAAAACTATCTGTTGAAAGGTTTTCACAGGAGAATTATTTGTAATCGTAGCAACCTAGATGACCAAAAAAGTAAGGGAGAGCCCAAACAGCTTGTGGCACATTAACACAATGGAACACTGTCATGTAATTAACACTGACAAATATAAAGCTTATAATGAAACCTGCAAAGATCTTGATGAAATAACACAAAAAACCAAAAACCAGAACCAAAAGAGAGGACACACTATCACAAGAGAAGAGAAAAATGAATTAGAATGAATGGACAAAGAATCCTAAGATAGTCCTCGAGAGAGCCTGAAAAGTGATGATGTGGATACTTTGAAATAAATTTGAATGCCAACAGTTACAGAGAAAGTGGAATGAGTCGTATGATGTTTAATATTAGGTCTGTAATAAAGCTTTTTTTTTAAACATTAGTCAGACAGCAGAATCATACAAGAGTTCCCAAGTAAATGAGTGGCCTATAGGCTTGGCTACAGCAAGTTCATGAGTTTCTGAGCCAGAAAGGAAAAAATGGTCAACCCTGTTAGAGCAAAAAATTCAACGATGCACGGTATATCACTCCTGCTGCATTCTCCAGGCTCTACCCAAACCTTGTCTTGCCAGGCCCCATCTCTGGCCCATTTTCCTTGTTTACAACAGGTAAAAAGTGAAGTGATTTGACATCATCCATTTTTATCCTTAGTGAAAATGCAATATTCTAAACGATCCCACCACTGCATTTAATAAGTAGACTTCTTCATTTTCTTAATGACTAGCTATGTACTTAAACCTGTAATTCCTAATTCTTCTGCAACACAGATCTAAAGGCATCTGTAATTTCTCATTTCCTTAAAATTCATATCCTTTACTATGTTTACCATCCTCAGGCAATTCAGTCTTGGTGACATACAAAATACACTTCCTTTAGACTTGGTTTGCAAATAGCTTCACGCCTTACCTAAATTGCCTTAAAGGTAGCAACAGAAGAAGGAGAGAGGGAAGTCACAGCAAAATCCTAAAGCATGCTGGAGTAAATGGAAAAAAACTGCCCGACGACTGCTTGCTCCAACATTTATTTCAACAAATATTTAAGTCACTGCTTCCTGAGAGCACTGTGAGTCAACTGTTGGAGGTGACAGAAAACTGAAATAAGATACAGCCCCTGCCCTTGTGAAACTCATCATCCAAGAGGAGAATATACCATATGCACAAAAAGTCATAGTACAAAAGAATATATGACAGATACATGAGAAAGGTGTAAGCCAAGTGATTTACTTCTCTGAGGACGTTTGGGGCATTACTGACAAAACCAGGGAAGGCTTCACGGGGGAGATGGCATTTGGGAGCAGCTGCAAGGGAAGAACTAAGTATCTTTGATTTCCATACAGTGTTAGAAGAAGTTCAGGACCTCAGTGGATTTTCAGTTGAAAAGCGTTGTTCCAGGCCTTGGAGTTGGGAGGATCTGAGCTCAAATTCAGCCTCAGATACTTACTACCTGTGTGACCCTGGGCAAGACACTTAACCCTATTGCCAAAAAAAAGAGAAAAGCACTGCTCCAGGAAAGAAATCATTTACTAAATCATAGGCCGGCTACAAGCCACTGGAAGCCAGAATGTCCATTCTAGAAGGTACCCTAGAAGCTGTCTAGTTAAACTTCCCCATTTTACAGATTTACATATTGAGACCCAGATCCCACAAGAGCCCACACATCCCACACATGATAATGGAACCAGGACTCCTAACTTCAAACCATTATGTGATGATGCAGCTGAGTAGTAGGGCAAAAGCAAAAACATCACCACCTACAAAATGAACTCTGTCATCAATGCCTATGGCCAAAATCACCAGCGCATCCATAAGGAAGAGGAATCACATAAGCAAATGCTAGGTTTTCCTTAGTAGAATTAAAGAATGGTGGCCAGTGTTGGAAGAGCAGAGGAGAGGGGGTTGGTGGAGGCTTACTGCTCCAGGTTCCAATCTTACCTCTTCTTTAGTGTCTTTGAAGGAAGCATTTAAAGCTCCACCTCTCCTAGAAACCGGGGATTTGGTCTCCTCTTGCTGCCCAAAGAGTTCTTCAATAGTTTTTGTGTCAATCTGGTACTGCTGTGGCTGTCTTGCAGCAATTGTCCAGATGTTGGTCTTACCCCGAACTTGCTCTTCTGGAATTGTTTTCCAAAAAAAACTCCTCATTTTCTTTTTCTTACTGAGGGGGACATGTCCATTGACATAAGAAGAAGGAGGTAGTCCTGGAGGAGGTGGTGGTACAGGAGGACCTCCCGGCAAAGGTGGTGGTGGGGGAGGAACAGGACATCCATTGTCTGGGCATGGCAACGGTGGAGGGGGTGGTGGTGGGGGTGGTGGAGGTGGTGGGGGTGCCGTTTGCCCAATCATTAATCCAGCTGCAGCAGAGAGATCCCCATTTTCTTTTTCACTGGCCAAGGAGACACAATTCATAACATGCATCTTACTGTAGCCTTGAAGAGAAGTAATTTCTTGGCTCTCCAGGGGTGGCTTGAAACATCCAACAATGCAATTGCCACTCCCGTCATACTCTTCCAAACTCTAATCAACTCTCCATGAGAAAAGCACAAGTGTTTCCAGTCATCTGCCAAACCTGAAGGATTAAAAAAAGCATTGTAGTCAGTTCAAGAAAAGTTTTCAATGACAGCCTCCCCCCACACACACACACAATCAGAAGAAAGTGTGTGCTCTCCCTAAACTAAATGTTTGTCATTTCATTGACATAAAAATCCTTGATGATCAACATGGCCCATTGCAAAAAGAAATATGTAAAATAGGAATAGTAATGCCCTAGAATGAACTGAATCTAGTTCCCTCGGAATGCAGCCAAAGGTGTTGCAATGAATTCCATTTACTCATCCATTACTACTGTGCTTAATCAACAAATGGTTATTGAGTGCCTACTCAATAAAGTAGTGGAGTGCCCTATTACTCATCACATGATTTATAACTTACTTATGCTCAGCTATCTGCTCCAGAATTTTAGGACAGGTATGTAGGCCCTGGGCCCACAGAAAGCATTTCTTTCCAATACGTAGAGATAGCCGTTTCCCCCATAATGATCCTTGGGGAACATGGTACCTTTAACAGGCATGCCAAAGACTACATACTGGGTTTGAAAGCTATAAAATAACAGCCCAGCTTAGCTTCAAAGGGTCAGTTTTATTTTACTTATGCCAATCCCGCATAGCCCAACCTTCCCTTTACCCATCTAGGTCTATGAGAGTGAAGAGATCCAAATCTAGTCCTGGCTCTTTCACTAAGTAGCCCCCAATGACCTTGAGCTACCTCAATTTTCTCATCTGTAAAATGAAGAAGCTAGAACCTTCTAGGTCTAAGGTTAAAGTCCCTTTCCATTCTTGAAGTTCTATGGATTCAAGGGCATGATTTTACCATAAACTTTTAGGAACCACCAGGATGTTGACTGCCTGGCCCTTTCCCTTCTATTTGAAAGTCAGTATTTAAGTACTCAGAATACATTAATTTTTTTTTTAATTTAAAAAATTTTTAAATTATTTCTAAAAAATTTAATTTAAAAAAATTTTTTAAATCTATTTTTAAAAAATTATTTAAGCAACTATCATTTTTAAAGAACAATGATCCAAACGTTTTTAAGTGATCAGGACCCTGGTCTCAAGGAGTTTATGGTGTGTTTGCATGGGGAAGGGAATGGAGGGCAGGGAAATGCCTACTCGAACAAGAAAGTACCTATCCAAAGGACTATAGGAATATTTGAAGAGGTACAAAATAAGGGAAATTAAGAAAGCTTTCACAGAAGAGGTATCATTTAAGACAATTCCAACAAAAAGAAGAAAGAAAAATCCCACAAGGCAGAGATCAAGAGAGGGTACACTTCGAGGCATCGGTGATGGCTTCTGAGATAATATGGAAATGACATGATGAATTTAGAAAATAGCTTAAGGACCCAGTATGGCTAGAGTAAGAGTATACAGGAGGAATGATGGATAATAAGGCTGAAAGGGTAGGAAGCCCAATTGTGAAGGACCTCAGAAATCACGGAAAGGCAAAAGGTTTGGGGTTAATGTTGTGATATAATCAGGGGTACAATGAGCAAAGGACTAGATAATCTCTAAAGTCCTTCCTAGTTAGGCAATGCTCTCAATTTCCTTGCCTTTGAGGAGTTTACATGCAATCAGCACAGGATCACTCAAGTCACAGTGTGCTGCACACTTTACATTCCAATGGTCTTTAAAAAGAAGGCACTCATGTTTGAGATATAAAGAATACCTTCCACTCAGAAGACAAGTAATACGCTATCAATTTTTGCTTTCTATTTTCATTATTAACAACTTTGGTGTGACAAGAATTGGAATAAAACCAGTATTTTCCTGGCAGAGTAAATATGTGGACAAATAAAAGATTCAAGGGAAGAAGAAATTTTGCACAGGTGGAAAAATCTTGAATCAAGTATAGTTTTCCTTCAAAATGAATCATGTCCAAGGATGTAGTTACCAATGTAATCTTTTTAAAAATTTTCATCCTAGTAATGTGACATAGAGAAAGGCAATCTGTTATGGTGGAAAGTGCCCTGGATTTACAGGCAGGTGAGCTAAAGGCAAACCCCACCCAGCTCCCTAATTTTTTAGACAAGTCACTTTATCTTTCTTGGTCTCAGTTCCTCATCTGTAAAATGGAATTAGTCATACTTGATTTTTCCCCAGTGAGGAAAGGACTTTGCAAACATTAAAGCACAATGTCAATGTGAGTTGTTATTAGAGTTAAGCTTCTGGCTAATATGAAAATGTTTTTGATGACTTCACATTTATAATTGATACCATACTGCTTGCCTTCTCAATAGATGGGAGAGGGGCAGGTGGAAGGGAGGGATTTGGGAACTCAATATTTTTGAAAATGGATGTTAATAACAGACAAATAAATAAGAGAAAGTAGTACTCCTAAAGCATCAATTACCAAAATCTATCCTGTCAGATATAATTTGCTGAAGCATAGGTAGCTTAAGCTAAATTGGGATTTTGAGGTGGATAAATCACATCACTTAATCAAAAAGCAAGTAATGTTTATACAGTATTGTTTTGAAGCTAGGCCCTATCTATCATTTCTCTTACTTTTTACAGGAATTTCATTTGCTTTTAAAATATACTTTATGGTTTGGTGTTTTTTTTCTTTAATCCAGATTTCATTATAGAGAACTGTAAGTGAGAAAGTTCTCTATACTGAGGCTGGTTAGATACTCTGACACTTCAAGTCTTTAACAGGTTAAGTGACCTGCCCAGGGACACGCAGCCAGTGTATGTGAGAGGAAGAATTTTAATTTAGGTCTTCCTGATTCCTGAGACCTGCTCCCTATCCTCTACTCCAAGATACTTCATTGTGTTTACCAACGTAAAACAGGATTGGCCCCCTGGCAACTAGATGTATGCATCTGATATTTAAATTTATTAGAAGATGTTAACTTGTTTACTTCTTCACTGCTCATGACTACACATTAGATTTTCTATATATCAGAAACATGAGAGCCTTCTTTTTACAAGACCATTTGAATATAAATTTTTCTTAGACAGCCTATGGCCAAACCTCCTACCTCTTACCCCTAAGGACCACAATTTGTTTAATCTTGAAAATAGTCAAACCTAATTTCTTTACATGGACAAAACTATAAATATTTATTCCAAGCATATTTATAGGTCACTTTAGATGTATCTGACTCTTTAATAAAGTGTTTTGAATTATCATTAAGATGATAGCTGTTATTTTCATGGTTGGCACCCCTAAAGCAAATGACTCATTGTCAATTACAGTTTATAGTTCTATTTAAACTCTTTTTTTCAAGAAGGTGCAGGACATTTTGGCAGATCATCCTTGCAATGTATTTAAAACTATTTTGCATTAAAAAAATCTCATTCATTGTAGTTATCCCATCGATTAGATATATTCCACAGGTATCCATTTGTAGAATTTATTGCTCTTAAGAATAAACAGAAATTTTGGCACCCCCAAATCAAAAGCTCATTTATTTTTGACTACTTGCACAACTGTGACATTAAAATATACACACACCTGCAATGAAGGCGGTATGCAAAAGAGCAAGAAAGAACACACAGAAATATAAGTTATATACACACATACGACTTCAAATACCAATAGTTCAGGAGGAATTTATGAAGTGTATATCCTATGTGCCAGACGCTAGCACAAAGAATGAAATAATCCCTACTCTCAAAGATGAAAAAAGACGTATAAAAGGTGTCAAGTGGCTGCCATCATTCCTTGGTCCCACACTTGACAAAGCATAACTTTTCTCCCCAAAGCATAAAGGAAATGACCTTTTACAGTAATGTACCTTACTTTATATTATTTTTCTCCCTGGGTCACACACATGAATCTCAGCACCTTCTCATGAATCTAGCTCACCACTAATGATGAGCTAAAATGTGAAGGCAACTTTATGGAGGTACTAATTTGCTGGAGGGTCCTTGACTGATGTTAGGAGAACTGGATTTTGCAGTGGAGACTAAATACAGCGTTCTGCAATCAGGCACCCTGATATTCTGAGAATCAGGCTCCAAAAGTCTTAACCAGATCTGAAGTCAAAAGAACACCTAATTTACTCAGGTACCTCTCATAATCTGGATACATGCAAACACTTCTCTAACTCATCTTGAAAGCATCCAACTAAGCCCATTTCCCCAAAATTATATACTTTGAGTAGTTCAAGTACATATACTATGAGATTTGTGTCTCTCTATATGAGGTAAATACTTATTCTTTGAAAGTTAAACAACAGAATCTACACAGACAATATCTATTGCCTATTTTTCTGTGCTAAGGAATGCTTGCCATGAAAATGGAATACACTAGCAGCCATTTGGTTTGGAAAACAGAAGGCACTTCTTCAGGATATACTGAGAGACTTGCATATAATATCAACTCTACAGTTTAGGGTCTAATAGCTAAGAATACTCAACAAGGCTGCCCAATATGTTTCCAGAACAACTCACAGAACAGGGTGAAGTTTCAGCCTACCCACTGATCGTCTTCTATGGCAAGATGATCATTTTTCCTCAAACATCCTGAATACTATCTGTCATACAAACAGGGATAGTTTCTAGCAGGGGCCCCTCTTGGTGTGATAAAAATATTAATTCATTTCTACATGGAAAACTTTGCAGAGCACTTTCCTCACAACAATCCTGTGAGGTAGGTAATTTAAGTATCATTATCCCCATTTTATAGATAAAGAAATTGAGGCTCTGAGAAGCTCTGACTTGCCCTCAGTTAATAAGTGTCTGAACAGAGATTCAAACCCAGCTATTCTGACTCCAAGCACAGCACTCTTCTCTACAACCGTGCCCTTGAAGTAGAGTTCAATCTCTCAGCTGTGCCAAATTTTACTTAGGGACAATTAAAAAAATGTTTTTACTTAGATTCTGGTTAGATTGGAAAAAGCAAGGGACTTCAGAATAAATATTGCCAGAAGGGTCTTCAGGGAACTTTAAGCTTTATCTTTCAAAGAAAAAAATGTTCTCACCTACTTATTGAGCCAATACCACCCATTACTATCCTTTGGACCTATAATGCTTTGTAAAAAGCTCTGATATTTCCAAGAGAATGTACAACTAGGAGGGATTAGGCATAATATAGTTTTTTTTTTGGTGTGAGACAGCTGGGGTTAAGTGACTTGCGGAGGGTCACACAGCTAGTAAATGTCAAGTGTCAGAGGCCACATTTGAACTCAAGTCCTCGTGACTCCAGGGTCAGTGCTCTATTCACTGAGTCACCTGGCTGGCCCAGATATAATAAAGTGTTAATGATGCTCCATTTAGTTCAAAGGCTTTTTTCCAAGTGGGCCAGTTATGTCTGCTCAGCCTATCATATATCCCCTGATAATAAAGACTGTGGATAAATGGCAATGCCAAAGAAAACCCATCAGAAAACCTTGCACCATCATCTCATTAAATGAATGACAGATTCAGAGGGTGGCAGAAAGCGTCAGCTCACACCTTTTGGAAGATAATAAATGAAAAAGAACAAAATCTGAGCTGAAGAGAAAAGATCCATTAGAATTCATGTGCTTATAAAAACACAGCTCTTGATTTTCATAGATAAGGGGGAAAGGAAGTGAGAGAAAACTGAGGAACAATCCAAGGAGAATTTTTGCTCCCATTCTGTTCCAATTTGTACTGAAAAAGAACACCTCAACTTTTTAGACAAGGAATGTCATTCACTACAACTGCAACAGTGTTGCCAATGTCCAACTCTTCTTGAAATATGTACAAAAACTTGGATTGCTCTACTGTCACGAAAGCACTCAACTGAAGACTACGCATGGTCAATGCATTAAGCCCGTGTGTACAACGTAAACCTTTTACAGATGCCTAATACTAGGAGAGCAAGACAGAAGTAAAAAAGAAACGCCTATATTTTGAATGTTACAGTTTCAATTTCTCTGTTTCATCGCTACAGAGATCTTACGAAGGGTGCTGAGTGAAATTAAACATTTCCCAGAGAGAGGAAGGAAAGAAAACGCTATTTAAATATTCCAAAAACGACCGTTTGCCGATTACAAAAATGGTCCCCAAAAGAAGTACACTAGAGATGTACTTGCTGAGCAAAACAGATGTTTGCAGGAGAGGAGATCTACAACAAGGGAGCAACCCAGAGTATTTCTTGGAAGCCACTCCATAAAGAGAATAGCTTCCTAGGTGAGCAGCTCCACCTTCCACACCTTCGATTCGAATGCATACCACCTCCTGCCCCAACCATGATGGTCTTAGCTACCTGCACCCCTGGCTCACTCACCATCCCGACAGAGCAGCTTTCCGAAGTCTGGAACTCAGTAATAGCGACACAAAGGAATCAATGAAGCATCTCGTGACCAATCCCAGAGGCAGCAGCGACAAACACCGGCAACTCATTCAGATAAAAACCCCACACAACTGGTGGGTGGGCACAAGCCCGGACCCATACGTAACTTGTTGGGCAACAGATAACCCGGAAAAGAGTTGGGCGCTCCGAATCCGGGGAAGTGAGAAGAATGAGATGCTTAGAGTAAGTTGGTGACCCAAACTGAACGGCGTCCCTGGAACCGCCAGCTGCGACCAAGAGCTTGGGGGCTGGGAGGACCCAGGCGATGGCGGCTGCTCGCCCTATGATGATGTCAACTTTCTCCCTCTCTCTTTCCCTCGGCGGGTTTGTTATCTTGGCGGAGCCGGATCGCTTCTCCAAGGCGTTAAGGTCTCACGTGGGAGGGGTGACGGAGGGTGGGGGAGTCCTTGCTCCAGAGAGATAGACACATACACACTAACTCGTGCACAGAAGAAGGCTAAGCGCCAATTTGGGGTGGCGATCAAGTCAGGGGCCAGCCCGGGCTTCCTGGGATGATCGCCCTCCAATAGGCAAACGTTTCAAAGATGAGGAGGTGGGGGGAGAGATTGTGCACCATTTCTGTAGCGATCTGATGACTGTAAAGCGCTTTCTTTCAAAACCCCAAGAAGACACCCCTCCCCAAGTCCCTATCCCCAAGGCAAAAATGGGAGTACCAGCCATAGCTAAGTTCAAATCAAAACCAAGGAAAGGGCTTTCCTCGGGGAGAGGACTTTCTTCTCTCACCGCCTCCAGTCTCGCCCATCCAGCTCTCTCCGTTACTAGAGACAAGGGTAGAGGCAAGGGCCTCCCCAAGCCCTGGGTCTCCCCGGTCCCGGCGCGCTGGGGGGCGGGGCGGTCTGGGGGCAGCCGCCCACTGGGCCGGGGCTCCTCCCCAGCACAACCTCCCTCCATGCCCGCAGGGGAATTGGCGGCCTTGGGCTGGGGGGTGGGGGGGAATGGAGTGGGGAAGGGGACTGGATTCCTCGTTTCCATCTCACCTCCCAGTCCAGCTGGGCCAGGCCTACAGGTTAGTTTCCATCCCCAAGGCGGGGGGCACCATGGAGCTCCCCTGCCAGCGGATAACGGGGGGACCGCCCGACCAAGCGCCAGGTGGGAGCAGCACCTCCCACCCACCACAGGAGCTGTCCTGCGGGCATGAGGGTGGTGGGGAAAGGCCCGGGGTGGGTCTTTTCCTCGAGGGTGAAGGGTCCCTCACTGCCCTCTCTAACAATGCCGCTCCCAGACTGCGCCGATCCCGCGGGAGCTACCCCGCCCCTCGCCCCCTCCCCCCGCCTCCCTGGGGATTACTGCGGGAGCAGAGAAAGCCTCGCTCCTCCGAGAGCATCTCCCCCTTAGGGGCTCGGCCGGGGCTGGGGTGGGGTGAAGGAGGAAGCCCGGACCGGGACCGCGGGAAGCTCGCCACGGATGGATCAGGAGGAGGAATCAATGACGAGCTTGTTCTCCCGCGCGGCTGGGTGGGTAGCAGTGGGTGGCGAGTCAGTGCGGCTACGCGCACCCTCCTCCCTGCCCCCACCCTGCTCCTCGCCCAAACTTCTGCCAACGTAAGCTGCTCCTCCGAATCCCCGCTCCGCGCCTGGTCCGTACCCCGGGACCCGGTGGTCGGGGCTGTGGGCCGGGGAGCGCGGGCACGGCGCTCCGGGGAGAGGGCAGAGTCAAGTGTAACTGCCCTGTCCGCGCACCAAGTTGCACCGGGCGCTCGGACCGGCTCCCACCGGCTCCCACCCCCTCTTTACCGCCCTTCGGACCCGCCAGGGATGCGAGGGAGGGTGGGGAGGGGGCGGGGGTGGCCTGAGAACAAAAAGCCAGGGTCCAAAGCCGAGCACAACACGACCCACCCAGAGCGAGGGTGTTGGGGCTGAGGAAGGGTTCGCGCTGCCCTCCCCCAAGGGAAGGCGGACCCGGAGCAGATCCCGGTCTGCGGATGCACCCTTGCTTCCCCCCGCCGCGCTCTTATCCGTGCCCCTCGGGGGAGCGCCGAGCTCCAACTCCTGAGTGGGGACCCGCAGGAACGGCGGGGTGCGGTGGGGCCGGTCAAGTGAGGGCCACCTCACCCCTCCCTGCCGCTGCCCAGCGGGGCGGGGACGAAGGACGGCCGGGACCCGCCGCCGCTCTCCAGGCTCTGTTTCCCTTCTGTCTCGGCCGCAACCAGCCCCTGTTCCCGCCGCGAGCCGCGCCGCGCCGCCCGGACCCGGGTTTGGCCCCTCCGGGGAGGCAGCGGGGTGCGAATTCCCAGGGGCGGCACGTCCCCGGCTCTCCGCCGGCAGCCCTTACCTCGCGGACGCAGCCCTCCGGCCGATCGGCCTCCCTCCTCCTTCCCCTTCCCCGGCGCGGAGCGTAGAGCTGGGCGTCTCACCCCCTCCCGCCGCCGAGGCCGGCTCTTCCCATGTCACTGCAGCTTCCCAGCCGAAGGGGACCGGGAGCCTAGGGGAGGAGAGAAGCGGGGAGAGGGGAGGCGCCGGCGATGGGCGGGGCTGGCAGCCCGGTCCTTCCCTTCTCCAGGTAACGACGCGCCGCCCCTGCCCTGTGAGGGCGGGGCGCCTCCTTTTATCCAGGGGTTTTCTCCTCCTCGACCTCCCCGTTTCCATTCTGCCGGGCATCTTTACCTTGGGAGGATGCGTCTGGAGGGATCCGGAAGCCTCAGGAGAGAAACTACGAGGACGCAAAGGCTGGAGCGGAGACCCTGCCTGTGTGTGTGTGTGTGTGTGTGTCTGTGTGTGTGTGTGTGTCTGTGTGTCTGTCTGTGTGTGTGTGTGTGTCTGTGTGTACGTGTGTGTGAGTGACATAGGGATACAGGCACAGAGAGCCACACTGTGCAGGCACAAAGACAGACCTAAGCACGCAGAAAAAGGCAGCTACAGGCAAAAATAGACTATCAGACAGTGTGAAAAGCACAAGATTTGGAGCCAGACGAAGACTTGGTTTAGAATCCAGATTCTGCCAGATGATTACCTATGTGAATTTGGGCAAATTCCTAAATTTCTCTGGACCTCAGTTTCCATTGAGGTGGTGGGATCCGACTTTTTGTGTGACAGTCACATACAAGGGTTAGCAAGAGAGAGACACAGAAACAAAGACTTCTTATTAATAGAGGCAAGGAGGTGTCCCCATGGAAGGGACAAAGGTGAGCTCCACCCTGACACAGCACACAAAGTATATACAACCATGGATACTGAAGGGGTTCAATCCTCCCTTCCTCCCATCAGCTCCCAAAGCACTGCATAAAAAAAATCAGCCTTCCCCTCTTCTCTCTTCCCCTTTATGTTTATGTCATGCCAAATGCACCAAAACCAGGGAAGAATATAGTCTTTACAAAGAATGACAGGACCCTAGGACCTAGAGGGGAAAGGAATCCCAGAGATAGTCTGGCCCAGGACTTCTTATACTAGGTTCATGAATTTGGATGGAAAAAAAAAATACATCTTTATGTTCACTAACTTTTAGTTGTTTTTTTTATAACCCTATGTATTTTATTTTATTCTTTGAAAAAGAAACCTGAGACAGGGCCCATAAGCTTCAGTAGACTGCCAAAGGGAAAATGTGTTTAAATTAAGAACTCCCAACCTATGCCTCCTGGCTTCTTCCCTGGGGTCCTTCAAGTCCCAGTTTAAATCCAACCTTCTACAAAAAACCTTTCCCCATCCCTCTCAATTCTAATGCCTTCCTCTCTGATGTTATTTCCTATTTAGTTCATTTCCCCTGTAACTTGTTTGCACATGATAGTTTGTGTGCATGTGGTCTCCACCATGAGATTGTGAGCTCCCAGAAAGTAGGGTCTGTCTTTTGGCTCTCTTTGTAGCTACGGTGTACATTGTAGCACAATGTCTGGCGGGTGTGGAAGTGGTGGTGCTGGTGGTGGTGGTGGTGATGTCATTTTTCTATTATGTCTGACACTTTGTGACCCCATGTGGGGTTTTCTTGGCAGAGATATTGGAATGGCTTACCATTTCTTTCTCCAACTCATTTTACAAAGGAAGAAACTGAGGCAAAAATGTTAAGTGACTTGCCCAAGGTCACATAGCTAGTAAATGTCTGAGATCAAATTTTAACTTGGGAAGATGAGGAGTCCTTAACTCCAAGCCTAGCTAGGAGTGCCACCTAGCTGCCCTAGTATGACACATAGTAGGTGCTTAGTAAATGTTTATTAATCGACCAAATCCAACCAGAAACAAAGGCTCAGTTTCTTAATTTGTCCAAGGATGCATAGATAGTAAGTGGAAGGACCAAGAGTTAAACCCAGGTTTTCTGAGTCCCCAGTTCAATGTTCTTTCTATAACATAACACAAAAAGAAACTCCTGCCTGAGTAGGGCATGTCATTACTTCTATGTGGCTCCCATTCCCTCCCCCAAATTGGAATGGAGTGGAATTTTTCCTTTTTCAACACAAAAACGAAGACAAAAAGAGAAGCCAGGTATTAGCAGCCTCACTCTGCCATTGTATGTGAAATATTCTTTAGACAGGGAGGGGGAAATAGGTAAATCTTTTATTACTATGACTTGTGATACCAGTTAATGAGAATCAGTTCAGGACACACTGCCAACCTGAGGCAACCTGGTGTTCAAAAGAGAACAATGCCCACTGGAGGAACTCTGATGAAGTCATTGCTACCTTTGACACTATACCTGTGATTCCAGATATGGACTTTTCCTTTCCTTGGTAGCATTTATTGCTGACTTGTGTTTCCAGTAACCTTGGGTCTCTAGGCTCCTTCTAGCCAGGCCTCCAGAAAACTATTTAAATCATGAATTCTTAACTAGATGACATTCAGGGCAAAGAGAGGTGATCAAATATGATGTCTGTAGAATGTTCATATACTGTATATATGGAGATATCTTTAATACCAAAATATTGACCAGATTCCTCCTGGTCACATCATCTATATATACACCTATCTGTTAAACCTATCTGTACTCATTGCCTCTACCTTCACATCCCTCTGAAGTCTGAACTTCTTTCCCATCATCCTGCAAAGCATCCTTTTTTTTCTTTTGCTAAATAAAATTTCCTTGAACTCCTTGCAGCATTTGATATTGCTGTACACCCTCTCCATTCTTCCCTCCTTAATTTCTTATCTTCTTGTTTCTTTTCTTTCATTTGTTGAACTCATTCTTTTTCACAGCTTCTACTATCATTTCTATGGGATGACTCATACTTTGACTTCTCACTAGAGCTCCAATTCAAGTGGAAACATCCATGTGCCCATAGAATATCTCCCCTTGACTATCCCTGCCTCCAGTCTCTCCTACTTAAAATCTATCCTACATACTAACAGATTACTTTTCCTAAAATATTACTTTCAACATGTTATTCACCTCAAATCTTCCAGTGGCTTCTCATGCTTATAGGATAGGTCCAAATTCTATAGCCTGACATTCAAAGCATCACCCAACCTGGCTGAACCCTGTCTTTCCAATTGCCCTCTTTACCTTCTGCTGCAAACCCTACATTCAGGTCAGATCTCTTTACCTGTTCAGCTCTCCTGAATATGTCATACTCACAAGATCATATATTTTAGAACAGACAGGGACCTTGAAGGGAGAGAAGAGGGTCAGCCCAAGGTCATGCAAGTATTAAGAAGCAAAGACGATGAAAATCCAGGCTTCCAACTCCAAATTTAAGTTTCTTCTCTATCTTACGTTGCCTTCTCCTTCTCCCTGCCCACCAGATTCCGGCTTAGTCAAGACCCTGGACAGGGAAAGAGGGAAAAGTAGACCAACGTGGGTATTCCTAGGAAGGGAGTTCATTTGGCAAGTTCCCTCCAAAAAATTAACCACAGCTGGGTCCAGGGCAGCTGGGATATTATAGCCTTTCACTTTCCACTATGGATTCCTTCTCAGTCTAGACCCAGGCATGCAGGCATTGCATTCAGTCTAGAGTGAGCCTAGAGTGAACTCCAGTGAGGATGGGTCAGTGTTCTTTTTGTCTCATTGGCTATTGGAAAATCTGCCTTTTTACCACAGGAAACATTACTTAAGGACTTCAACCATCTCCTAGGTGGGTTAGGAAAGTATTAAAATGTAAAATGTAAATCAGATTCGGGACAGCTTTTTATTTCTTCCACACAAAAGAAATGCTAAACATAAAATGCTCTCACAGTTTCAAATTAGTAAAGCGCAGAAACGTAACTACTGTTATATTCTCCTGAGAGTTTGATACTTTAAAAAATCAAGATTATGCATTTAGAAGGATTATTGAATAGTCCTTTTACGATTCATTCTGCTCTGTGCAGACCAGTTTCCTTGGTGTTCCTGTCTTTTGCAAACCAGGCAAAAAGTTAGGCTCCTTTGACCCACAGTTATCTCCTAGAGGTGCCACAAGGGTAGTAGAGAGACTGACTCTCATACTAAATGAGAGTCCAAGACCAACAGACCTCTTAGACTCACAATGTCGCTCCGAGGCTGGAAACACCTATTCCAGAATGACCACTCAGTCACCTATGATCAAGCAAAGGACATGGAGAAGAAGAGGCAACAAAAGGTCTAAGACAGGCTGAGGCTCAACTAGCAGTTTTCCATTTCTGTGAGAGCTGAGGGAAGGGGGATTTCTTCCCCTGCCTCTTATGGGAAGCTCAGGAAGAGAGAACTATTTGCCACACTGAGGAATCCATCAAAGAGAAAGCAATTGCCCGTGGGATGCAAATCCACATGGTGGAAGAGGAGATGTCCTCCAAGCCTTCCTGCCTCCTACTTAGAGAAGTGAGGATTTCCTGGGCAACGTTAGTGTTTTTGTATGAAGTGGACCACAACCACATCTGTTACCTTCAATGCTTGTATGGGAGCTGAGGTCCCCTTTCAACTATATCTGTGAAATCTAGATACAAGCTGTATTCAGAAAACTAAGGCAGAAAAGATTGAGTGACCTGCTCTAGGGTCAGTCAGCTAGTAAGTGTCTGAGGCTGGATTTGAGCTCAGAAAGATCCAGATCCAGCACTCTATCCACTGCTACCACCTAGCTGCCCCAGAAGAGACTTTAGAGCTGATTTAAGCTAAACCTCTTATTTCGCATAGGAGACCGAGGTCCAGAGTGTAAAGTGACTGACTCATAGTCTCACAAAGAGTGAGCAGCAAAGAGTGGAGCTAGGATGTGAAGTGGATAAGTGTGCTCTTGTGCTCTTTTGGGAGGAGAATTTATACATAACACTGTTTAATCTGCATTCTTAATATTTTCTGTGTCGCTTTCTTAAATCTGTACAATCAACAAAACAAGAAATCAAACCGTGATTTGTATCATTTGCCAATTTCCAAGGTACAAATGCTCCCACTGAAAATTAAACATACAGCTCTTAAGCTTATATAGCAAGTTAGTGAGTTAGAACTCACTCCAAACCTAGCTCCTTTTCCATTTCACAGAGCTGCCTATCATGCAGAACTCCCTTCACCCTCCTATCTGTTCATCCAAATATTACCCATATTTGGAGGACAGAGTAAGTCCCACCTCTGTTTGCGACAAGGCCCGACCACATCAGCCTGTCCATACTGATCTCTCCCTCCTTTTCACTCTGATAGCATTTTTGTCTGTACCACTCATTTGGCCCTTGTTCATTTTGGCATTTATACACACATGAGATAGTTCAGGAACAATGCAAGGCTGAATGACTTGTTTCCTCAACCAGATTTTCCAGGGGAGCCAAGAAGGAATTTTGTAGTTTTCCTGTATTACCCCAAAGCATCAAATTGTACTTTGTACTAAAAATTGTACTTTTAAAACTCATGCTTAAGACTTGAGGAGAGTGATAGTCAGATGCATACCCTATATACGGCCACTTCTATACTTGGCTGGGTCTGGGATCTCATCCACGTGGGCACTCCCACCATCGATGCAGAATGAGATTCATCCTGTTCAACTCTTGTCTGTGTCTGCTCATAAATTCACCAAAAGGGAAAGGGAAGGAAGTGTTTCCCCCAATGTCCAGGGACTGTCAATTAAAAAATTATATATATATGTACACGATATGTATACATACATATACACACATGTATGCATGTGTGTATCTATGTACACACAGAGATATATACACATATATTGTAACTGTATTTCAACAGAATTGGTTTCCTTTATAATCCTATGCATTCAAGTGATACTACCAGCTTGTACTTCTGTTCACTGCTGGATGATCCTTGCACCAAACTTTCCCTGCCTGCCAGAACACCCCTCTACTGCTCATTCCATCAGTCCTGACTTTTGACCTAATAAAGCCTCTGCTTCCAAATTCTTCTGACATCCCTCCTGTTTTATCTGTGGTGTGGTGGAGCAAGCTTTAGATTTGGAATCAGGGGAACAAGGATCCCACCCAGAAATTACAGAAATGACCATATATCTTCTTCTATAAAATAAGGATAATCACATTTGCTAATCTTGAATTAGCTATGGATCAGACTAGTTTGCATGGCCTTGTTACCTCGACTCTGGTCCATCTCACTGACCATCAACATCAGTACTCACAGGTCACCAAACTCTTTGGAAGATCCCCCCCCACACACACTCCTATCTGCCTATTGATTTTAATTCCTTCCTGTTCGTTTGGAGCTATGGCCCCACTGACTAAACTGTACATACTCTTTGGCCTAGCAATACTATTATTAAGCCCAAAGAGTTATTTTTTTAAAATAGAAAACATCCTATATGCGCAAAAAGATTTACAGCGTTACTTTTTGTTATGGCAAAGAACCGGAAAGTAAGGATGTGTCTTTTAATTGGGGAATGGCTGAACAAATTATGCTAAATGAATATAATGGAATACTTTTGTACTGTAAGAAACAACAAAGGGGACAGTTTCAAAAACAAAACAAAACTGGGAAGGCTTTAACGAACTGATGCAGAGTGAACAGAGCCAGAACAATTTATAATATAAGAACAACTTTGCAAAAGGGAGCAATTCTGAAAAATTTAAGAACTCTGCTCAATATGATAGCTAACTGCCATTGCAGAGGACCCGTTGACTGTACATGTCATCTACTTCCACAGAGAGGGGATAGACTAAATATGTAGAATGAGACACACATTTTTAGACACGGGAATGTGTAAATTTCTTTTGCTTAACTGTATGAAGATTTAGTCTCTTTATTCAGCCGGGGGAGGGGAGAAGGTGTGAAGGAGAGAAAAAAATACTTGTTCATTGAAAAACAAATTTGTAAGTACTTCTTGCTCTACTCTCTAAGATGTTCCTTTATTTCTCATGCCCAAGTTTTCTGGTTTGATGGTTTCTAAACAAAAGCTGTTGCCTTTCTTCCCATAGCCTTCCATTCCTCTTATAGCAAGCATTTAACTTTTAAATTTGCCTATAAAAATAACTTCAGCTAAGGCTTCTGTCAAAGTGAAATAAGCCAAGATCTGTGTATGTGGAACATACAGTCCTTTATAGATGATAACCATTATTTTTAAGAATACTCTATCAATCCTGAAATGTTATCCTTATGCCTGAAATTTGCTTAAGAGATGAACCTCAACCCATGACCTGACTTCACACTGTTCCCTGGCCCTCTGGGAGCCAAGTTGGATGCATTAAAATAGCTGCCTGAGGCACAGGGTTGATGTACTAACCAGATTTTAAATCAGTTTCATTAACTTCCTATCCAGCCCTTTGCAGCTACATAGAGGGATTTATTTTGCTTTAAGTATTTCTCCTTTCAAATCACTAATCAATGAGAGGGTCAGTGGGGATCTTTGCAATACAAAATAGGAAACGGGAGGGGAGGGATGAGGAGGGAGGGCATCTGTGGTCTGAACTTCTCTAATAAACCAAACTTCAATATCTGGATAATTCAGCAAGCATTTGATGAGCCCCTGCCATGTGGCACATATTGTGATAGGCATTGAGACACAAAGTCCAAACAAGAACATTCTCTGTTCTCCTGGATCTTCCATTCAATTACAGGGGTCAGAGGCATTTACTTAGAGCGCATAAACGGATCATATACAGGGTAAATACAAAGAATTGTAAATGGAGGGTGGCAAGCAAAGCCTTCTCTAGGACCATACAGTCATAACTCTGGAGGCTGGAAGGTCCCTGGAGATCTTCTAACTCAACCCTTTTGACTTTACAAAGGCACAGGGATGTGAAGGGACTGTCTCAAAATTATAAAGTAGCAAATGTCAAATACAGGACTTAAACCCAGGTGGTGGTGGGCGCCGTGGAGAGAGCACCAGCCCTGGAATCTGGAAGACTTATCTTTCTGAGTTCAACCCCAGCCTCAGACCCTTACTAGCTCTGACCCTGGGCAAGTCACTTAACCCTGTTTGCTTCAGTTTCCTCATTTGTAAAATGAACTGGAGAAGGAAATGATAAACCACTCCAGTATCTTTACCAAGAAAATGCCAAATGGGGTCACAAAGAGTTGGACACAACTGAAATGAGAGAACAACATGTGACTTCTAAAGGAGGAGAGTACAGAGAACCAGCCTCAGACTCAGGAAGACCTGGGTCAAAGTGTTGCCTTTGACACACACTGCCTCTGTTACCCTGGTCACTTAACCTTGTAGGCCCTCAAGCAACTTTCTAAGAAGTTACAGAGTAAGTTGATCAACATTTCTAAAGGAAATTTCCTAACTGGGAGTATATTATAACAATGAAAAGGTCTGGAAAGAGAAAAGCAGAGGAGAGAGAGAGGAGAGCGAAGGGAGAGGCTGGGATGGGAGGGGAAAACAGGAGAGGGGAGGAGAGAAAAGAAAGGAAGGGACATTTTATTGCAAATTTCCTGACTGGCAGAGGACAGTCTTTTGCCTTTTTTGTATTCCCTGTGCTTAGCACAGTGCCTGATGTAGATGTTTATAAACATATACTGATTATTGATCAGTATACATATATTAGGGATGGATACTTAACATCTAGGTGGCACAGTGACGGACTTGAACTCAGGAAGACCTAAGTCCTGCCCCAGACATTTACTGGCTGAGTGACTTTGGACAAGTCATTTAACCTCTCTAATTCACTTTTCCCATCTGTAAAACAGGGATAATAATAGCACTACCTCCCTTAGAGTTTTCTGAGGAAAAAATGAAATAAAATATGTAAAGGACTTAGTAATCTTAAACTATTATATAAATTTGAGCTATTATCATTATATTTCAGCATCAAGGCAGTGATTTCATTGATGGAGGTACTTCTACTGATGTAGACCTCAACTACTGAATTGCAGTGGCTCAAAAAACTTAAACAAAAACAAGTAAAAAACCAATAAAGCAAAGATAAAACCTCAGAGCAAATATACATGGTCCAGCAGACCAAATTCACATGGGCTGTGTCCAAAAACGTATGTCTCATTTTCCATATTGAGTTCATCACCTCTTTATATCAGGAGTGGCCTATTTCATCTTCAGTCCTCTGGATTTTTGTTTTATAATTGCATTGATCAGAGTTCCAATATGTCTTTTACAGTTGTTTTTCTTTGTAATGTTATCATTGTATGAATCAGCCTATTTCCATTCATCTCACTTTGCATTAGTACATATAGATCTTTCTTCACAGTTACCTCTGAAACGGTCCCTTTCATTTCTTATGGCACAGCAATATTCTATTATAATCATATTCTATAATTTGTTTAGCTGCGCCTCAGTAGGTGGGCACCTCCCCCCTTCGTTTTAAGCTTTGAGCTACTGTGAAATGAGCTGCTATAAATATTTTTGGTCTTTTGTGGATCCTTTTCCTCATTCTCTGAACTCTTTGGGGAAGAGAACTGGTTATCTTGGTATTTCTTTAAAAACAAAACAATACAAAGATCTGTCCCCTCTCCCCTCAATGTATGGAATTCACAAGGCTGCCACAGTATATCTCCACCTTCCTTGGAGAGAGGAGGGAGAGAGCCCGAAGGACTTACCTCTTTTGGCTTCTCGAAATCCCAGAATCCTCGCTGTTGTTAACATTCCTCTCTGGAAACTGGTCAGCGTTCCTTTAATTGGCACAGATGCTGAAGCCCCATCTCAAAGTCTACAGACCTCATCCAAACTCCAGACTAGAAAGTAAGCTTCGTGAGGGCAGAGGCAGTTTTTTGCCTTAGTGTGTATCCCAGCTGCCTTACACACGGCATACATAATAGGCATTCAATAAATGTTTCTGGAACAGAATTGAACAATATATCCTAAACACTAACAATATTAATAATTGGAGTCAGGATCATTTTCCTGACAAAAATAGAAAGTAGATGATAAACAAGCTTTGGTTCTTAGCAAAGAAGAATTATCCCAGTTGTCGATTTACATCCACTTAACAAGTGGTAGCCTAAGGAAGAAAAGGACCTCCCCCACCAAAATATTTACCATTAGAATCACTACACACTTAGAATCTCTCTCTGCCTGGAGGCTGTGGTGGAGATGGGGGCGGGGAGAGGAAGGAGAATAAGAAAAAAGAATTTCTCCTTCGGATCCAGCTTGGGACTTTTTTTGGCTTGGTGTCAGACCTTCACCATTTTGCCCTTTAATATTAACTCATGGAAATGTGTTTTTACTCTTTTATTCCCAAATTATTCTTCAATTTGGTATTTTTATGCATTTGATTTCCAGTAAGAACCATGATAAGATACTCCAGTGTAAGTGTCATTTATCTGGTGTTCTGTACCATCAAAGGAGGTGTAGGTTTCAAGGTCTTGGGCTAATGAAAAAAAGCAAATGAGTTTCCATATAGATCCATCTTAAGTTTCTTTATAATTGGGCTCCAGTTATACAGGAAACACAGCATGGCCCCACCACTCTCCCTGCTCCCTTGGTGAATGCCCTGGTAACTCTCTGTCTTGGGTCAGTCACTGCAACCTCTTTCTTGCGTCCCTGCTGCTCCGAGCCCCCATGGGGGGCTGGGAGTGGGTCAGAATTGTGTATTTTTACCTTAGTAAGGGGCCAAGGGAGGAAAAAGAATGAATTTAATTTACTTTAGATGGAGAAATGGCAAAGAGTTTATTTTTGCTGCAGATCACCTGACCAGGCGGAAATGGGACCTTTGATTCTTATGTCTCTAAACTAAACTGACATTAATCATTCTCCAGGTAAAGACAAGCAGCATGGTTTGTTAGAGAAAGACTACTGGACTTGGAGTCTAAGTCCTTCCTCTGCTGTGGCAAGTCACGACCTTCCCAGGCCTCAGTTTCCTCATCTGTAAAAAAAGAGGATTGGGCTATCAGCGGTGGGGAACCTGCAGCCTCAGAGCCCCCAGACCACTCTCTAAGACTTTAAGTCTTAGATTAATTGTTCATTTGCATCTTCTTAGACTACTCTTGATGGTGGGACTTGCCATATTTTCAAACTAGCTTCAGGCTGGTGAAATCAGCATTCTGGACCAAAAAGGAGGCCCTTATGAGTCCCCTTCTAAGGGCAACTATGTATTCTTTTTTTTTTTTTTTTTAACTTTTTACATTCATTTTCACAAAATTTTGGGTTCCAAATTTTCTCCCCTTTTATCCCCTCCCCCCACCCCAATACACCAAGCATTCTAATTTCACCTATCACCAACCTGCCCTCTCTTCTATCATCCCTCCCTTCTCTTGTCCCCATCTTCTCTTTTGTCCTGTAGGGCCAGATGACTTTCTATTCCCCATTACCTGTATGTCTTCTTTCCTAGTAGCAACAACAATACTAAATAGTTGTTCCTAAAACTTTGAGTTCCAAATTCTCCCCATCCCTCCCTCCCCACCCATTCCCTTTGGGAAGGCAGGCAATTCAATATAGGACCTATCTGTGTAGTTTTGCAAATGACTTCCATAATAGTCGTGTTGTGTAAGACTAACTGTATTACCCTCCATCCTATCCTGCCCCTTACTGTTTCTATTTTGTCTTTTGATCCTGTCCCTCCCTGAGTGTTGACTTCAAATTGCTCCCTCCTCCCATTGCCCTCCCTACCATCATCCCCCCCGCTTGCTTATCTCCTTCTCCCCCACTTTCCTGTATTGTAAGATAGGTTTTCATACCAAAATGAGCGTGCATTTTATTCCTTCCTTTAGTTGAATGTGATGAGGGTAAACTTCTTGTTTTTTTTTCTCAGCTCTCCTCTTTTACCCTCCACTAAAAAGTCTCCTGCTTGATTCTTGAATTAGATATAATTTAGCCCATTCCATTTCACCCTCTTTCCTCCCACTACATTTCTTTCTCACCATTTACCTTAATTTCTTTTAAAATATGGTCCCATCCTATTTAATTCACTCTGTGCTCTCTGTCTCTGTATGTGCATGCATGTGTGTATGTGTGTGTGCACGCATGTATGTACATATGTGTATGTGTATGTGTGTGTGTATAATCCCACCAACTACCCAGATACTGAAAAATTTTAAGAGTTACAAATATTGTCTTTCCATGTAGGAATGTAAACAGTTCACTTTTGGTAAGTCCCTTATGACTTCTCTTTGCTGTTTACTTTTTCATGCTTCTTCTCATTTCTTGTGTTTGAAAGTCAAATTTTCTTTTCAGCTCTGGTCTTTTCATCAAGAATGCTTGAAAGTCCTCTGTTTCATTGAAAGACCATATTTTTCCCTGAAGCATTATACTCAGTTTTGCTGGGTAGGTGATTCTTGGTTTGAGTCCTAGTTCCTTTGACTTCTGGAATATCCTATTCCACGCCCTTTGATCCCTTAATGTAGAAGCTGCTAGATCTTGAGTTATCCTGATTGTATTTCCACAGTACTGGAATTGTTTCTTTCTAGCTGCTTGCAAGATTTTCTCCTTGACCTGGGAATTCTGAAATTTGGCCACAGTGTTCCTAGGAGTTTCTCTTTTTGGGTCTCTTTCAGGTGGCAATTGATGAATTTTTTCAATACTTATTTTGCCCTCTGGTTGTAGAATATCAGGGCAGTTTTCCTTGATAATTTCATGGACGATAATGTCTAGGCTCTTTTTTTGATCATGACTTTCAGGTAGTCCCATAATTTTTAAATTGTCTCTCCTGGATCTATTTTCCAGGTCAGTTGTTTTTCCCATGAGATATTTCACATTCTCTTCCATTTTTTCATTCTTCTGGTTTTGTTTTGTGATTTCTTGGTTTCTCAGAAAGTCATTAGACTCCATCTGTTCCATTCTAATTTTGAGAGAACTATTAAATTCAGTGAGCTTTTGAGCCTCTTTTTCCATTTGGCTAATTCTGCTTTTGAAAGCATTCTTCTCCTCATTGGCTTTTTGAACCTCTTTTGCCAATTGAGTGAGCCTATTTTTCAAGGTGTTATTTTCTTCAGCATTTTTTTGGGTCTCCTTAACCAAGGTATTGACCTGTTTTTCATGCTTTTCTTGCATCTCTCTCATTTCTCTTCCCAGCTTTTCCTCCACCTGTCTAACTTGATTTTCAAAATCCTTTTTGAGCTCTTCCATGGCCTGAGCCCACCGGACATCCACCTGGGGTGTCTGGGATACAGAGACCCCGCCCTCCACATCTTTCCCTGATGGTAAGAGTATTTCCTCGTCATCAGAATTGAAAGGCGGGAACATCTGCACCCCATCAAAGTAGCTCTCTATGGTCTTATTTTGCTTCCTTTTTCTGGGCATTTTCCCAGCCAGTTACTTGACTTCTGAGATTCCTCTCCACCCCCGCCTAGATCTGCCCAGCTAGTGCTTGGGGTCTGAGATTCAAATGAGCTTTCCGCAGCAGGTGCGGCTTCTATTCAATGTGAGCTTAAGTTCTGGTGCTTGGGTGGGGGCAGGGCCACCTCCCAGGCTCTGTTCCTTCAGGGGCTTTATGCAGAGACCTTCAGTAATGGAGCGGGTGGGGGCAGGGCCGCCTCCCAATCTCAGTTCCCTCAGGTGGTTTATGCAGAGACCTTCAGTAATGAAGATCCTGCCTGCTCAGGGAATCCCGGCCTCTGCAGCTGCCTCCCGAGGGGGCCCAAGTCATAGAGACACCCTGCTCCCCTCTCAGCCAGCCCAGAAGTCTCTCTCACTGACCTGTAGCATCTGTAGGCAGAGGGACCTTCGCGGCTGCTGGAGATTCCGTCCCTGAAGCCTGTTCGGATCTGCTCCTGTGGGGCCGCCCGGCCAGGGCAGGGCAGGGGTGGGCTTTGCTTTCCGGGACGCGATGGACTCTGGGGATGGCTCTCCAGGGCTCTCTGGAACAGAAATCTCTTCCACTGTGTTTCTGGGTGCCTTGCAGTGATCCAGAATTTGTGGGGAGTTCTTCTTGCAGGAAATATATGGGCTGTGGGTGTGAGTCTTTCTACTCCACCATCTTGGCTCCACCCCACAACTATGTATTCTTGAGAGTGCACCAGACCTGGTAAAGTGCAAAGAATTAGAGCTCTCCTTTGGTTTCATATCTGAACTCTGTTATTTACTATGTTCATGATCTTGGACAATGACTTCTCATCTGTGAAATGAGCAGGTTGGACTGTTAGATGAGTGGTTTCCAATATTTTTTGGAAGAAGTTTTGTGAACACCACCCCAGGGTAATTTAGTATATTATTATTATATAATATATTTAATATATTATTCATAATATTCTTTTAGATTGATTCATTAATGCTTTTATTAACTACAATGATAACTTTTACCCCCAAATATTTCAAATTAAAATCTGAATTATATAATCATAAAATATACAATGCTATTCTACCTATAAAACTCAAAATATAAAGTTTATAAAGTTATACACATAAAGGATTATATGGATATTATATTATTTGGATTACAAATATTATTTGGTAAAAATGAAAAGAAGTGATCCAGCAACACCTTCTATGCTTGCTCTTATCTGCAAGGCTTCATATCAAATCATTGCAGGAACAAACCTATTGTGCTTCATATACTCACATGCTTGATATCCCAAAAGAAAGATAATGTGTAACCTAACTGGGCAATTATTTACTGCCTAAGGTACCATTATTAATTTTTAGTGCAAACCTTTTGGACCATTGTCATAGATCCCTTGGACCACCCTTGTGAGTTTCTCCCATCATTGTCATGAAATCTTAAATAAGAACCACTGGACTAAATTTTCAACTGTGAAGCTATGATTTTATGAACATTCTGGTAAGACAGTTGGTGTTTGCTAACATGGTGAACCTGAAGTCTGTGTAGTGAAATGAATTCTGTCTAAGCAGAATAAAAGAGTCATGTTGGTTGAAGGGTACGGCCATCAGAGTCACCTTACCCAGTAAGGATCTCTATCTGCAGCACCAGGAAAAGGAGAGGGGTCACTCAGAAAGAAATCTCAGAGGTCTGGTAGCAGAGTCAGGGAAGTAGAGAGAAAAGAAATGGAAAGTTATCTACATAAGAGGGTTTTCCACAGTCCTTGCTTAGATTCCAAACATTGAATGTAAGCCACTAGTTCATAGGATAATGCCTTGTAGTTCTGTGTACTATGAAATTAGGAATTTTTTGGTTTAGCTAAAAATGTAGAGACAACCACATAATAAGACCTTGTCAGAAGTCTTTCCTCATCCCTCAGATTATTAGTACTCTCTCCTTTTCCCTGTGAGCTCACCCTGACTTATCTGGGTACATGTTGTTTCCCTCCAGGAGAATATGTTCCTTGAAGAAAGGGAAGGTTTCATTTTTGGTTCTGTATCTGCGGTATCTAGCACAGGGCCAGGTATATAGTAGGTGCTTAACGAATCCTGGCTGGATTGAATACATTCCCTTTCAAAGGGGTAGTGTTGTGGAAAGTGAACTGGATTTCAGAGTCAAAAGATTTGGTTTCTTGTCTGTTGTGCTCATTTTCCAGATGAAGAAACTGAGACTGGAGAGATGAAAGAACTTATTTAAGGTCATATAGGTAATGGGTCAGTGCATCAGCATGTCAGGGATCTGAGGAATGGTGTGGTACAATGAAAATAGTGGTGGATTTGGAGTCAGAGGGTTCAAATCCTGTCCCTGTGATCTCAGGTAAGTTACTTGTGTTACCCCTCTGTGCATCAGTTTCCCTATCTGTAAAGTGAAGGAGTTGGACATAAAAGCCCTAAATTTTCTTCCAACTGAATTTTGTGTACCTATAAATAGAAAGTTATGTTCAAGATTTTAGGCTATTTAAGACATCTTTCCCCCTCTCTCCAGTAGAATAAACATTCCTTGAAGACAGGGATACTTGTGTTGTCTACAATACTTGGCACATAGGAGGCTCTAAATAAATGCTTTTTCAGTTAGAGTAAATTGAACTCAGGCTATTACAGTGAATGATGTAATAAGAACTTTGGTGACCAGAGTTGCCTCCATATTTCCAATCTCTCCCTCCTCCTTACTGGCATTGCAGTCTTACGGGTTGACCTCAAACTTAAAGCAGAGCACAGTGCTTTCAGGCTCCTAGCATCTAGACTTCTCCACTTGCCCAATTTTTAGATTTAAATTTTTAGCCCAATCTAATTGAGCTCCCAATTTTCCAAGCACTCCCCTCTTCCATCCATCCTCCCTACAGGTACCAAAATCACTTTCCTAAGGCATAAATGTGATCATGCATAGGAGTCTTCAGTATTGCCTCTAACATACCATACATGTCCCTCAGCTGGGCAATTGAAACCTTTCACAATCTGTTTCCAGCCAATCTTTCTCAGTTTGTTTCATATCACTCCCTTTCACATACTCTAGGCCCTAGTCAGCTTGCCATCCCATTTCCCACTTGTGGGCCTTATTGCCAGTGCCTGGAATGGATTTCCTGCTTCCCTCTGCCTCTCAGAATCACTAGCTTCCTTCAAAACTCAGTTCATGAGCATATTTCCTACGGGAAACCTTTCCTAAGGTTTCTCATATTGTTTAGTGTTCTTTTCAGATGGTCACATATGTTACTTATCTGTGTACACATTGTATCCCCTCACTTGAACATGAGCTTGTTGAAGACAGAGGCTGACTGGCTTTCTATCCTCAGCACCTGGAATGGTATCTTTCTTGGCACACAGTAAGCACTTAATAAATTTTCATAGGGGATTAGATTGTATAGCAAATGCTAATATATGAAAAGTAAATCATTCCTATAGGCTAGAAACTGTAGCTAGAATACGATCCCTCCTCACCTCCTCCTCTTCATTTCTTGTTTAAAACACTTCAATCTCCATGAAGCCTTTCTGATGCCCCTAGATACCCATGCCTTCTCCCTGCCATTACAGTGTATTTAGTTTGCACATATTTTGATATACAGTACCCCACAGAATGCAAGGCTCTTGAGCGAAGAGGCTGCTTCATTTTTTGTCTTTGATACCTGGCACAAAATTGTCACTCAATACATGTTCGTTGGTTGTTGAACTGAGACTGCCATTTTGGAGATATTCCAATGACTTATTCTTATACAGGAGCAGGTAAAAGCGAATCAAGCTAGTGTGTCAAACTGACAGGCAGAGGAGGGAACAGTACGTACCAGATGAAAAGTGAAATCTAGAAAGGAGTAATACACTGTACCATTCAGTTGTCTTTAATTACATGAGACCTAGGATGACAGCCTGTTATGTTTAGTTCCCACACACCGAAGGGCACTTATTCATGGGCTAGTCTTTGTAAAGGACAAGACAGTCTCCATGAAATCCTCAGAGGCTAAAACTTGTCTGGTGGAAAGTTTATCTTTTTAGGTTTGGAAGCATTGGAGGCGAATGGTCACTGGTACTGAAACAAAACAAAAAAAACAAACAGTCCCGAAGCTGGTGCATAGTAGGATGCTTTAAAAATGCTTGTTGACTTTTTCAATGGTGAGCTGAAGGGCAGGAGGCCACTCAAATGAAGCATGGACAAGCACATGTGGATCTCCCCAGCCTGAAGGTTCATAACCTGGCCTTAGGTAGATGGAAGTCAAGTCTAATTCTGAGATGGCTCCCAAGGAGGGTACTGATCTCTTGCCTTGGCAGTTCAGGCAAGGCCTCTTCTGTGAAGGAGTTTGGCTAATAAAATTAAGTGCAGACACACAAGAATGGGAATCAAGGGTGCACCCTCCACTCTTGTGGAGTTTATGCCAAAGAAGTGAGACTCTATAAGATCATCAGTGTCCTAGAAGGAGCTACACCCTTAGTGAGACATCTATGATACCAGGATCCCAAACCGGGCTCCACCAAACCCATGGGTGAGGCCCTCAAGCTTCAGGAGACAGGCCAGGCTGCCAGAAAAGGCAGCAGTCTAGGAGTCCATTTCAGTCTGAAGTGTCTTGATCGGGTGGCCCTAGTTCAGCCCCCACTGAAAAGAAACTCACATAAAATTCTACTGCATAATTTATCTAGAGACAAGACTAAACTGGCATAGATCTTCCTGGAAGAAAGCAAGGTCAGGGCTGAGGTCATTTGCAAGGAAGTTTGGTGCAGCCCAGACTGAAGCTGCTTGTATTAGGGGAAAAAAGACTTGTTTTCATTGCTCCTGGTCATGAGCACAAATATTCACTCCAAAGGCTGAAAATCCCAAGCCAACACAACAGCCTTATATTATGTCATTGTATTAAATTTTTTTTTAAAGGACAAAGGGGCAAGTTAGGACCAGTGCCTGGCTATGAAGCTTTAATACAGATCTTTCCCTTGCTTTGTGGATTTAGGCAAAGTCTTTCACATCAGTGATTTGGAGCAAGGAAATTAACTCTCTTTTCATTTCCAACCCTTCTGCAAACACTGTTAATTTTCTTTGTGGTTTTGTTCAGAAAGGCTAAAAACAGTCTTAATTAACTTTTGAGAAAATAAAGATCATTTTTTGTTTGGTTGTTTTTGTAAGGGGGAGGTTTGATCCATAAATATATAGAAAAATTACAGTTCCATAAAGAGTGATGAACATGAATTCAGAGAATCATGATGTTACAGGAAAGACCTGACTCAGATCAGCTCTCCGGTAGTTAAAATTCCAGATTGGAATGAAATGAGACACTCATAGTCCATTTAACAGGAGATTTATTTAGTCATAGGAAGGCAAGGATATTCAGGGACCTGTAGCAAGGACACCCTGGAGATTTATCTCAGTGCAGACTCTGTTTCTCTGAATTATCCATGGTGGCTGATGGTTTGAGTAGCAACTTGAATGACCCACATCCTTCAGTAAACATTCAGAACCATATAATCTTTGAAGAAAAAAAAAAGGAGCCTCTTACTTTTCAACTCTCAAGCTTGGAAGCACCAATGAGTATGCAGCACCGATTGTGTTGCTGAGAACTTTGGGGGGGATCTGAACCCATTATTTCATTGGTGTAGGGAATTTCCAGTGTGGAAATGCTCTCACAGATATAAAACTTCCTCAAAATAAGGTCTGACTTCCTATTTCATCTTCTCCTTTATTTCTTTCTCTCTCTCAATTCCAAATTTCTACAAATTTTTAAGATGAAGTTGGGGCAGAGTTTTACTTTCAAAAATTGGGGCTATGTCTTGATTACTTCTTGCTTCCGGGTAGGAGACAGAAGGGAAGGAAGGATAGAATTTGGAATTCAAAACAAAAAAAAAACCCAAATGTTAAAAAAATTTTAACATGTAACTGGGGGAAAATGATATGTCTGTGTGTGTGGTGTGTGTGTATATATACATATATGTGTGTGTATGTATATGAAATATACACATATAAATTGGGGTTAAAATGGAAATATAGGCAATGTCTTCTTTTGTACATTAGAACATTGTCCAGATGTGCCAATCTAAAATTACTTCTAGCTTTGAACATAAAAGTGTATTATGTCTAAGTTGCCTTGCTCCTAAAATGGCCATGTATGGTATATTAAAAAGCATAGTTTATTCAAAGAATTATTTTTGTTTAATTTACTTGTAAATAGTTTAAATTTTGTTATAAATGAAATGTCAAAGAATCCAGCAGCTCCTGATTTTTGCCAGTTTATGAGAAGCAGGGAAAAACTTGAGAAGTGAAGAAACCATCAATTTTATAGTATGACAAAGAAAGTGATTATGCTTTTTGGATTTCTTATCTTCTACATGGTCAAATATATACAAAACAGAAAGCACTCAGTTTCAGAAAAGGAACTGAAGGGTTGGAGGAGGGGACAAAAAGGCCAAAATCAAATGAATGCAACTTTGGCCACAAGGAATTTTATCTGCCTCAGTTTTTGAGCTAGGACCATCAGTGATTTCATCTCCACCCCCACACCCTCCCTAATTTATAGGATCCTTGAAAACTTTGGAAAATTGGTTTGCCTGGATCAAGACAAGTTCCCCCCTTTTTGATTTGGTGTATTTTCCAACACTGACCCATTTCTCTGAAGATTCTTAAGTCGACAAGGAATAATAAAGGATGGAGTCTGTGTGATTCAAAGACTTTGACCCTGTGGTACGGAAGAGACAGATATGGAAGAATCTTGGAGGATATTCCTTTCTTTTTTTCTTTTTTTTTTTTTTTTAAATTTATTTATTTAGCTTTTTACATTCATTTTCACAGATTTTTGGGTTCCAAATTTTCTCCCCTTTTCTCCCCTCCCCCCACCCCAATACCCCAAGCAATCTAATTTTCCCTATCTTCAATCTGTCCTCTCTTCTGTCATCCCTCCCTTCCCTTGTCTCTATCTTCTCTTTTCTCCTGTAGGGCCAGATGACTTTCTATTCCTCATTAACTGTATGTCTTCTTTCCTAGTTGCAACAACAATACTAAACAATTGTTCCTGAAACTTTGAGTTCCAAATTCTCCCCATCCCTCCCTCCCCATCCATTCCCTTTGGTACGGCAGGCAATTCATTATAGGCCATATCTGTGTAGCTTTGCAAGTGACCTTCCTGATAGTCGTGTTGTGTAAGACTAACTGAATTGCCATCCCTCTTAACCTGCCCCCTCATTGTTTCTCTTCTGTCCTTTGATCCTGTTCCTCCCCAAGTGTTGACTTTCAATTACTCCCTCCTCCCTTTGCCCTCCCTTCCATCATCCCCCCCCCAATATCTCCTTCTCCCCCGCTTTCTTATACTGTAAGATAGGTTTTCATACCAAAATGAGTGTGCATTTCACTCCTTCGTTTAGTCAAATGTGATGAGGGTAAACTTTTGTTTGTTTGTTTGTTTTGTTTTTTTTTTTCCCTCAGCTCTCCTCTTTTTCCCTCCACTAAAAACATCTCCTACTTGCCTCTTAAATGACATATAGTTACCCCCTTCCATTTCCCCCTCTTTCCTCTCACTACATTTCTCTCTCACCATTTACCTTAATTTCTTTTAAGGTATGGTCCCATCCTATTCAGTTCAATCTGTGCTCTCTGTCTCTGCATGTGAATGCATGTGTGTATGTGTGTGCATGCGTGTACATGTGTATGTGTGATCCCACCAACCACCCAGATACTGAAAAGTTTTAAGAGTTAGAAATATTGTCCTTCCCTGTATGAATGCAAACAGTTCATTTCTGGTAAGTCCCTTAATACTTCTCCTTGCTGTTTACTTTTGCATGCTTCCTCTCATTCTTGTGTTTGAAAGTCAAATTTTCTTTTCAGCTCTGGTCTTTTCATTAAGAATGATTGAAAGTCCTCTGTTTCATTGAAAGACCATATTTTCCCTTGAAGTATTATACTCAGTTTAGCTGGGTATGTGATTCTTGGTTTCAGTCCTAGTTCCTTTGCCTTCTGGAATATCCTATTCCACGCCCTTCGATCCCTTAATGTAGAAGCTGCTAGATCTTGGGTTATCCTGATTGTATTTCCACAGTACTGGAATTGTTTGTTTCTGGCTGCTTGCAAGATTTTTTCCTTGAGCTGGGAGTTCTGGAATTTGGCCACAATGTTCCTAGGAGTTTCTCTTTTTGGATCTCTTTCAGGTGGTGATCGATGGATTCTTTCAATACTTATTTTGCCCTCTGGTCCTAGAATGTCAGGGCAGTTTTCCTTGATAATTTCATGCAAGACGATGTCTAGGCTCTTTTTTTGATCATGACTTTCAGGTAGTCCCATAATTTTTAAGTTGTCTCTCCTTGATCTATTTTCCAGGTCAGTTGTTTTTCCCATGAGATATTTCACATTCTCTTCCATTTTATCGTTCTTTTGGTTTTGTTTGGTGATTTCTTGGTTTCTCATAAAGTCATTAGACTCCATCTGTTCCATTCTAATTTTGAGAGAACTATTAAATTCAGTGAGCTTTTGAGCCTCTTTTTCCATTTGGCTCATTCTGCTTTTGAATGCATTCTTCTCCTCATTGGCTTTTTGAACCTCTTTTGCCAATTGAGTGAGCCTATTTTTCAAGGTGTTAATTTCCTCAGCATTTTTTTGGGACTCCTTTACCAAGATATTGACCTTTTTTTCATACTCTTCTTGCATCTTTGTCATTTCTCTTCCCAGTCTTTCCTCCACCTGTCTAACTTGCTTTTCAAAATCCTTTTTAAGCTCTTCCAAGGCCTGAGCCCACCCAACACCCCCCTGGGGTCTCTGGGGTACTGAGGCCCCGCCCTCCACATCTTTCCCTGATGGGAAAAATATGTCCTCGTCCTCCCCATCAGATCCGAAGGTTGGGATCATTTGCATTTGTTGGAAAAAACTCTCTAAAGTCTTATTTTTCTTTCCCTTTCTAGGCATTTTCCCAGCCAGTTACTTGACTTCTGAGATTCCTTTCCACCTCCGCCTGGATCCGCCCAGCTAGTACTTGGCCTCTGAGATTCAAATGCGCTTTCCCGCGGCAAGCTTTAGTTCTGGCGCAGGGTGGGGGCAGGGCCGCTTCCTAGCTTGGGCCCTCAGGGGCTTTCTGAAGAGACTTTCAGGAACAGAGCGGGTGGGGGCGGGGTGGGGGGCCCCGCCTGCTGTGCTCAGCTCCCTTGGGGGTTTTATTCAGAGGCGTTCAGCAGTAGAGCAGGGTGGGGGCAGGGCCGTCTCCCCTGCTCGGCTCCCTCAGGTTGGAAAGACCTTCAGTATTGAAGATCCTACCTGCTGCTGGGGGATTCCTGAGTCTCGGGCCGTTGCCGCCTCAGCCGCCCGCCCACGCCTCTGCCTCCGCCGCTTCCTGCCCCCGTCTCTGCCGCCGCCGCTTCCTCCCGAGGGGGCCCGCTCCCCTCCCCTAGCGCAGGCTTCTTTTTAACTGACCTTTAGCTTCTGTGGGCAGAGGGACTTTCCCGGCTGCCGGAGATTCTCCCGGAGCTTTCCTCTCTGAAGTCTGCTCAGGTCAGCTTCTCTGGGTCGCGGCCAGGGGTGTGGGTGGGGTCCGCTTTCCGGGGTGCGCTGGACCCCGGGGACGGCTCTCCAGGGTTCAGTGGAACGGAAATCTCTTCCCCTACGTTTGTGCACCCCCTGCAGAGATTCAGAATTTATGGGGCGCTCCTTTTACCTCAATTCCATGGGTTGTGGGCTCGGAGCTCGTGAATGTGCGTCCTTCTACTCCGCCATCTTGGCTCCGCCCCCGGATATTCCTTTCTATCCAAATATTGAAGGTTTATTCTACATACAGATCTAATCATAATATATCTAAAATTATATTCTGCTGCATTGTATCTCGAATACATTATGTTGTATATAATCATATCTATTTCATAATACAGTCAAGTGTGCAGGCAGCTAGGTGGCATAGTAGATAGACTGCCAGGCCTGGATTCAGGAAGACCTGAATTCAAGCCTGGCCTCAGTTTCCTCATCTGTAAAATAAACTGGAGAAGGAAATGGTAAGCCACTCCAGTTTCTTCGCCAAGAAAACTCCAAATGGAGTCGCAAAGAGGTGGAAACTGAACAACAACAAACATTATTGGTGCTTGAATCTTGGATCCAGGTACTATGAAGCAGCATAAAGTGCTTTTGGGCTTCAGTGCATATTGTGCTGGGCTTGAAGTAATCACTACTTGGGTTGAGGTCCCACCTCTGATACCAGCTGTGAGATCCTGGGCCAAGTCATCCCAGGCCTGGGGGGCCTCAGATAAGGTTTACCTAGTAAATCAAAGTTGGTGGCTACCTGGAAAACAAAAACATGTTTTATTATAATGATCTGACAACATAGATAATTTTACATTAAAATCACAGGATGTAGGGTTAGAAGAGCCCATGTGCTCCAGTGCTTTTCCAAGAGGAATCGCCAGTCTCACATATTCCTACTAGGTATCCTACCTCTGCTGGACCTCTAATGAGGGGGAGCCTCCTGCTTGTTGAGGCAACCCTTTCCACTTTGTGGACAGCTGTAAGTGTTGGGAAGTTTTTCCTGATTTCTGGTACAAATGTGCCTGCAACTTCTACCCATTGTTCCTATTGCTGCCTTCTAAACAGAACAAGTCTAATTTCCACAGGACAGGCCTTCAGACACTAGAAGACAACTATCTTATGCCTTCAGTCTTCTGCATGCTAGATATCTCTGTTGCTTTCAGATGATGTCATATGAGTTGGATTCAAAGCTCTTTACAATCCTGATAGCTCTCCAGCTTACTTGAGGTAGTATCCAGAACGGAACACTCCACACCAGATGTGGTTTGACGTGGGTGAAGACCAAAGGACTGTCACTGCCTTATTCCTGGAAGCTAGCCTCCCTTAAAGTAGCCCAAGGTCACATGGAAGCTACCACATCATATATACTGGTGTCTAATGCTACTTCGCTCATTTAAGTCCCCTAAGAAATATATTGTTCCTTGCCCACATGTCTTCCTTTATTTTAGTGTCCCTAGGTATTTTGCAGACAAATTGCAGTCTAACCATGCCTTCCCCAAATAGGTGACATTCATCCTTATTGAAATTCATCTTATCAGATTCAGGCCAAGATCTTTTGGATTCTTGCTCAGCTAGCCAGTAAGTTAGCTGTCTCTCTCAGCTTTGTAGCAGGTTCAGATTTTATGAATATAAAATCTATATATTTTCCCAAGTGATTGGGCCAAGTACAGGTCCTTGTGACTGGACAGCTCTCACCCAGTTGGCATTCAATAATACCGAGCATTTACATAGCATTGTAAGGTCTGCAAAGTACTCTATATATCTCCTTTGATTGTCACAACAAAGGTGCTATTTTTAAGCTCATTTTGCAGTTACAGAAACTGAGGCTAAATGAGGTTAAGTGATTTGCCCAGGGTCACACAGCTAGGAACAATAAAATAAATTAGCAGATAAGTAATAGCTAACATTTATATAGTACTTACACTATGCAAGGCACTGTGCTAGTGCTTTACAATTATCTCCTTTGCTCCTCACAACAATGATATGGGTGCTGTTAATATCTCCATTTTATAGATGAAGGAACTGAGGCAGAGGTTAAGTGACTTGCACAGGGTCACAACAGCTAATAAGTGCCTGAGGCAGGATTTGAACTCAGGTTTTCCTGACTTTCATCTTCTCACATCACCTTAATGCTATAACTACTCTTCCAATGTAGACATTCAACCAGCTCTAATTCCATCTAACTCCAAATCTCTTCATCTTCTCCATAAGAATAGTATGAAATGCTTTATTAAATGTTTTCTAAAAAAAAAATCTGGTTAACTCTGTCAGCATCTATATCTGTGATCAGATAGATCAACCTTACATTGATGACATCATGGTGGGCTTTACAGCTCCCCTTTGTACATGGCTGCCCACCTCTTCAATGATTCTAAACATTTCCCAGGAATCTCTCATCATATAGTTTTTAGGAATCATTTTGAGGAAGAAAAGGTTAGGTAGTATGGAGACCCCATCTTTACCATTTATTTCTCTTTTGCAGATCTATGATCTCAGAGCTGTGGGTCCACATTCTTTCTATAAATCCTCCATGGAGGAGCCACCCAGTCAACAGACTAGAATTCTCTTGTACTTGTTGAGTATCTCAGAGGTACCAATGCAGCCCTTCCTTGGGCTTCGTGTCTGTGATTCTTGCTCTGTAACTGGCCCATGACGGGTCCTCAATGATGTCTCATTTCCATTTGGGTCCCTTAGCAATAGATGATTCCTTACTTACCCTCATATGTCTTCCTATTGCTTTTTTAGTACCAATCCATGAAATTAACAAAAGGTAAAAGCATTTTATTCATTACTCTAAAGAAAAAAGAAATGATTAAACATTTTCTAAAATAATGAAAAAGAAAAAACAAGGTCCTCAAGGAATATCACTTCTACCCATCCTTTGTTCTCCTTTGAAGTCTTTGGTCTTGCCACAATTGTGACTTCCTATTACTAGGTAACAGAATGTTAGGGATGAACCAGTCCAGCTCCCTCCTTTTACAGAGGAGGAACCAGGTCCAGAGAGAAGTGATATTTCTGTTCCATTTATTAGCAGAAACTGACTATCCAAAGTCCTGCAATGTAGATGGCTTCAATTCAATTCAATTGACATTCTGTTATCTGTAAAGTGCTGTGCTAGATGCTAGAAATACAAAGACTGAAACTAAACCATACTTCCCTCAAGTTACTGGTATGGATATCACATATATAAGTAGAGTAGAAGGAAAATTGAGGAGGGAAAAGACAACTGTAGGAATGAGGAAAAGTTTCAGAGAGGAGGTGACCTCTAAATGAGCTTTGGGAGACGAAGATTGTGTGGCAGAGATGAGCAGGGAGTTTATTTTAGGCATGGGGAATGGTTTTGGTGAATGCCAGGAGGAAGGTGAGTGGAATTCAGGAAATGGCTCATAGCCCAGTTGGGCTAGAACTTAGACTGTGAAGGGGAGTGGAAACAGAGGACAGCCAATTGTGTAAGGTTCAGACTAGTAGTTTGTATTTTATCCTGATGTAGGTTTTTGGATGGGAGTGGCACAGTCTGACCTATGCCTTAAGATGATTATTTGGAAATTCTACAGTAATCCGGAAGCCAGACTGTCAATGAAGATTGTTGAAATAGTGCAGGATAGAGATGGTTAGAGCCTGAACTAGGAGGATGGCCTTGTGAAAGATGGGACAGATGAGAGAGATGGCGCTGAGACAAAACCCTAGATTTGTAGTTATTTGGATGCTAAGGAATGGGTGAAAGGGAGGGAAGAGTCAAAGATGACTCCGGTGTTAGGAATCTGGGTGACTGAGTGATGGTGCCCTCAGCAGTAACAGGAATGTCTGAGGGTGGGCAGACTTAGGAGCAAAGATGATGAATCCCATTCAAAAAGACCGAATTTGAGAAGCCAATTGGAGATTAGAAGAGAGATTAGGGTTGCATATATGGATCTGATAATCATCTACATAGATAAATCTTGAACCTACAGGAGATGAAATCTCCAAGGGATGGTGAAGAAGATGATTAGGTTTAGCAGGGAGATATAAAGGGAGAAGACACTGATGTAAAAGAATGCCAGTTAAAAATTCAGAAGTGGCACACATATGGATGATGGCAAAGGTTAGTAAGCTAGAAAGTTTTAGGTTGTGGGAAAAAGAGAGTTCATAGAATTATGGATTTAGAGCTACAAGGGACCTTGGAGGCCGCTCCCCACCAAAGTCAAATGGTTCTGGGTATTTTCTGAGTTCTTTCAACCTTCATTTTAAATCTGGAGACATGGAGGTCCAAAGAGATTAAGTGACTGTCCAAGGTCACGTGGATGACCAAAAGCTGAGTTTCTGCCTACGTTTCCAACTCTACAGTCTAGTGTCCTTTGTACCATGATGTCCTTTGTCCATGATGGTTACTGAGGGATGGGGGCAGAAACTCTGCCTTATGTAATATACATATATATATATTATATATAAATTAAGCTAATATTATATCCTCTTCCTTCTGATGTCAGTTGTAAAATACTTTACCTTGTAGTACACACACATGTGCGCGCACACACACACCCTAAGATCCTAAGAAATCTGTAAACTATGCTTACCTAAGACATTTTTTTTTGGAAATTATATTTGAACAATATTCTTTTATCATCTCCTAAATCACCATCTTCTGTGGTGGTAGAAGGAAGTACTACTGGGAAAGAAGTTTTTATCAAACCAAAGGGAAAGTTTTGACCAAACAGAGGTGGAGTTTCCTACTTGCCCACTGTGGAAGCTTTGGGCTTAAGAAAATATTGGGGAAATCCTCTCATGGCCTTGCCTATGTATGCAACTCACTTGACAGAACAGAAGCACAGCTGCAGTTCTTAGAGTAAACCATTTCATTCTACTGTGGATAAAATCCATCTATCAAATGATGGGATCTAGTACCAAAATTAAAAAAAAACAACCAACCAACCCAGGGTTAATCAATGAGACTACTTATTATAAGGAGGTGAATTTTATTTCTCACACAAAAAAGTTTACAGTTGTTGGTACACTGAAGAACGTCAACACAGCAATTTATTGTAAAGGATCATTTGTGCAAAGAAACCTGTTGAGCAGGAAACGTCTGAATGGGGAAGCGTAACTGTTTAATGCAAGGGCTGGAAATACAAGCATCTTAAAGAACAGAAAAGCTGATTATCGTCGCTTCATTATTTAGAGAAATTTTGCTAGTCTAAATTACCTGACAGAAAACTGCAGGATTTTTCCTGCCCAATAAAAAATCTGCAGTAATAATGCAAAGTAGGAGAGAATTTGTGGTTAGAGAATAACACACATCCAATCCAAAATGGAAGAATCAAAGCCAGTATGACTCTTCTACTTCTCTTTGGCTAGAATGAGATGATGGAGGCTTGAGTATGCACTTCTTATGGCCAATAACTGTATTACTGAAAATTTAATAATAAGAATACATACAACTTGTAGGAGAAATTTAGAAAAATGCCCACACTAGAAATATTGTATTTTTCTGAGAAACTAATGGATAAAAAAAGAAATGAAATATACTCACTGTGCTAAATAGCACTGGATTTATAGTCAGGGACCTTAAATTGAATACCTGGTATACCTATGTAACATGGGGCAAGTCACTCAACCTCCCTGGGACTTCTTTTCCTGTAAAATAATAAGGTGATGTCCAAAGTGTATTCAAACTCTTAGTTCTATGTTAACAGAAAAAGCCCTGGGTTCTCAGTCAGAAGTTAGATTCTAGTTCTAGTTATATCTCCAGCTCTGTGTATGGTCTAGGATAAAACAACCTCTCTGGGTTTCATCTTTATTAACTATGCGATGAGAGGCTTAGAAATGATCTCTGAGGTTGCTTATAGGAATAACATTTTACAATTATATTTCATTTTTGTTCCTTGGATTTTTTCATCTCAATGAACATTTTCAACCCAGGAAAACTCTACAGAAAAAAAGTGATTTGGAACACCTTTTATTAAAGTGGACAAACAACTTTTCTAATTAAGTTTTACTACATATTTCATTTAATTACAGTTTTACTTGATCTTGGAGTTAGTGAATTATCATTGTCCTCTTCACAGTCTAAGTTTTAAAAGGAAACAAATTATTATAACAATGAGCACTTAGAGTTAATTTTTTAATAGAAAACAACTTGCTTGAAAGTGACTTTAAGTATTTTAAACTTAATGGTACAGTATAATGAGCACTGCCTTCAAATCCTGCCTTAGTCATGTAGTGGGCCTCAGCTTTCTCATTTATAATGGAGGGAACCTCTGAGGCCCCTTCCTCAGTTCTATATCTATGATCCGGAAAGCACATGGGAAAGCTAACTGTGTTTGTAGACAAGTAAGTTTGCTATGAAATAAACATCAGGCACCAACATTGCTAAGGTCCTCCTTGACAGATTTTTTTTTTTATATTTATAGCATGATATTCAATAGATATTTCAAATGATTTCACCTTCATAGTGTCCATCTTTGTGGCTTATTAGCTTCAAGACTGAGTCATCTTATAAACTTACTTATATATACAAAAATGTACTATATCACTTTTGATATAGGCAGCAAATTTTTATGCTATTTAAGCCCTCATAGTTAAAATCTTTATACCTCTTCATGGCAGACCTTTCTTCCTGTTACTGGTTCCAAGTAAAAAATGGCACTGCATCGAGAGAGGTCTTAGGTCTGTAGGTTTATGAGGGAGTGGCACCATATTGTCCCTGCCGACAGAATAAGCCATAAAATAGCAACCAAACAGGTGGCGAATAACTCCTACTACAAATACAGGAGTTACGACTAATTTTAAGTTATGTTCTTCTTTTCCTTATGAAAAAATTTTCAACTGAGTCTGCAAAGGGCATTTTTTTTAAATAAGGGAGAAGGGAAAGGTTATTTTATAATATATATCAATGATAAAATTCAATATTCTAGTTTAGAATATGACCTAGTAAATGACAACAGCAGGTGTCAAAGGGCAATAGATGGTTATCTTAAAGCCAATTTTTCTAAGACAAATAGTTAAAAATTTAGGGTGGCATTATATATATATATGTATATATATATAAATATACTTCAAGCACACTAGAATTAAAAATCACTTTTTCCTTTGGAAAAAATCAGTCATGATCACTCAATATAATCACATGATATATTTAAATTTAGCGTAAGCAGAGGATCCATACTTAGGTTTTGATTAGATTTTTAATTAGATGGTCATAAAGCAAAGGATTGAAGGGGATGTTTACTTAGTCACATACCTGGCTTTCATTAGAGATGTAATATTTTGGGTAAGTTTCTGAAACACAATCACAGTTGTGTCATAAGTTTTGGAAATCTTTGTTTCTAGAGTTAGATTTTTGCCAAATTCCTTCCGCAAACATACCATTTTTTAGGTTTTAGTTTCTTCTCTCTCTGCATTCTTCACTGTGGACCAGGAAGACCTGTGTATCTTTCATGAATAATTTATGTGTATAATAATTATGCGTGTGTGTGTGTGTGTGTGTATTGGTACTTTAGCTTTCCTCTACTTCTGTCCAAAAGATTCTTTTCTTTCCTTGGTTCAATGTACTTTATTAGGTTAAAAACTAATGATGAAACTGCTTTGTGTAATTTAGCCACCTTCATCTTGGTGCTGCTGCTGCTAGGTAGCAAGGTGGATAGAGCACCTGGAGTGAAGTTCGGAAGACCCAAGTTTAGATCTTCTCTCAGACACCTAGTAGCTGTGCGACCCTGAGCAAGTCACTTAACTTTTGTTTGTCTCAGTTTCCCCATCTAAAAAATGGGGATAATAAGTAGCACCGACCTTCCAGGATTGTTGTGAAGATAAAATGAGATAATAATTGTAAGGCGCTTAAGCAGTGTCTGGCATATGGTAAAAGCACTATGTAAATATTAGCTATTATTACTTGCACATATCATTTACATAAACATCAATAATTGTATACTTTAAAAAAGGAATCCCATGAAATAGTTCACCAACCAAGGCAATCTTTACTATGCTAAAATGTGTCACTTATGTCTAAAGAGGTTCACTCCCCAAAGGAGATTCACCTAAGTGAGAGAAAACAATTACTCAGAGAAAGTAATTTTAAATCAAGGTAGCAGAATTTTTCTCTTCTTAAACGTAACATACCCAAATAAGTTATTGCAAATTGGAGGTGGGGGGTATATTGGTTCTAAGGGTATGTATATTTTAAACCAGCAGAAGTCAAGAAAGAAGCTAGTGCAGTAAACATCTTTAATAGGAATACAAAATTCACATGGAGGCACATTCTGGGGAATGTAAATGAGCTATTATCACAAGAGAAAATTCTGCCATAAACTAAGACTCTGTCAGAATAGAAATATATAGTGAGGAATGATTTAAAATAGGGTTGTGGATCACAGCCATGTTACATTGTGTTAGGTATTGAAAACCGGCATGATAACTCAAAATGCCTCTTGGTTGAAAGGCATCTGAACGTATATAACAAATTGTATAGTTGACAGTTGTAAATAATAGCAATTTTTGAGTACTTCATTTCAATACAAAATAAATGAACATCTGCAAGAGACACCTCTCAAAATAATATTAATTTATAATGTCTAGGATAAAAAATTAACAGAGAATTTACATTTAATAAGGATTACACTACTGATGAACAAAAAAAGTACAGATCACTCACAAGAAGTCAACACTGACCAGCATCAAAGAGATTACTGGCTTTCCTTACTGTCTCCTTCCTTCCTCCTTGTACCCAACTGCACCCCCCCCCCCATTAAAAAGCAAAACAAAGGCCCTTCCACTTAATATTCCTCAAAAGGAATCAAATCTTAAACAATGATTTTTCCATAAACTTACTTGTTTTAGTGAGTACAAAGAAATTCAACATTTCTACAGTGCCCCTTTTGGTTAGACAGACACAGCAAACATTATCTGGAAGGGGCTACCCTGTGGATTGTGTACACTGGTTCAAAGGGAATTATTGTATCTATGAAGGCACTTCTCTGATTTAAGGCTAGTATGGCATTATTACAGTGAAATCTGTCTAGGATCTGCTTTACTGAAAAGGCAACACTGCCTAAAAAGTTTTCTACCACAGATTTTTAGACTAGAAATGACCAAGAACCAAATGTTCTAAGTTAACCTGTCAAAATCCCCAAGATCAACCAAATGACAAGTGGGTGGTCCTTCAAATAAGCAGGTTTCACTTTTTAGTAAAAAAAAGTAATTGTGAATAAGAACCACCCAAAGTCTTTATATGATACAACTGTGACCTTGGAAGTTCCATGGAAAAGACAGTATGATTCTTGTTCGTTCACAATTTTACAACAAACTTCTAGCGGTACGGCTCCATCCTTAATGGAGGGATCTGTTGCAGTCCCTTAAGTTAATCAGCTTAGAGCTACTTTCTTGGGGTGCTGCAGAAATGCCCTATAATTTTACTCTGTAAAATAGTATTACTCTCTCTTTAAAATAATACATGGAAAAGAATCTCTTAAAGATGTTTAATATATTCATATATAAAATATTAGATGTTGATACAAATCATGTAAACCTCCCTTTGGAAAAGTCCTAACTGGCCCACAGCTTGAGGACCAGAAGCCACGAGTTTGTATCTTGTCAGTGCAAAGCTATTTTAGATGTTTTCAAATGACAGAAATAGCCAACAATCCTCGTAATACAAAAGAATTTCTTCAAAAGAAAAGCTATGTTTGGATTATAGAAAGTATGTTTACATTAAAGCCACCCACCTTCCCATCAATTGGAACAGTTCAACTGTTAAAGTATTAAAAGGGAAAAATTAAAGCTCTTTGTGCAAGAATCTACGTCAGGTCTCCTCCCTCCTTCTCCCCCCTTTTAATTCTTGTTGGGTTCTCAGGTAACAATGGGCCATTTTTTCCAGGTCTGATCACGGTTCTTCAAGCCAGGAGGGGGCATCCACTCCGGGAGTTTTCAATTTGATGTGGAACTGTCTGAGCGTCTGTTCAAGCTGTTTCTGGTTCCCAGCAAAGTACGCTGTGATGGCATTGTGGAAAAGAACGAGCTGATTGTGCAATACTTTCACCTGTGGACAAAAGCAGAGCGTTCAAAGAGCAAGCAAGCGCACTGACACTGAGCTGGAAGGTCATTTACTGCACGCTTTAATTAAGTAGCACAAAGTTATTCACACTGGTTTAGTATTCCATGCAGACTGGGAAGACAGCGTCTCATGAGGTTGGGGAATCGTCACTGCATGTTTCATGTCTTTCTGGGCATTGAGTATTTATAAAAACAAATTACACAATATTTCCCAACACTCCAGGACGCATTAATTTTACATTAATTTCGCTGAACTCCCTCACAAAATGAAGTTTGCTCAGAATCGTGTAGGCTGTCCACTGGGTACGGTGCACACCCACACAAGTGCTATGCCAAATAAAAGACAACTTCATGGGAAGGGTCTGCTTCAGAAACAAGCCGAACACAATGTCAAACTGAGTCACATGGTGCTTTTCAAATCAATTGTAATTACTAGATCACTTACCCTTAAAGATTAAGCTAAGGACACAGTCAATGCTTTCCTTAAAGTCAATTTATTTAAATCTCAGATGACTTTCATAGCCATTTTCAAACACCTGGTTCTTCCAATGATTTATATTAATATATTTTATTAAGCCAAAGTACTTAACCTGGGGTCTGTTAATTTGGTTTAAAAATATTTTGATAACTGTATTTCAATGTAATTGGTTTCCTTTTAAATTCTATATATTTTATGCATTTAAAAACATTCTTGGAAGAGATTCACAGCTTCCACCAGATTGTAAAAAGGGGTCTCATACTGTTTGTTGAACAATTCAAAGAGGAGCTACCAAATAACCCTTGTGATTTTAACCTTTCTACACATGAAGGCTACATTTGTCTGAACTGGATGCTCTATATCTGCCTCTTCTCCCCCCCCCCCCCCATTTCTCACATAATTCAGAGGAAAAATGTACAACTTTCCCTAGGAACAAAGAAACTACATTTATCAAGGTAGAAATACTTTCCCATCAGAACTCAGTGCTGTTTCTGCAGCTTACCACCAAAACGAGCATTTAGAAATGCTAGAGTGATTTGCACGATTATGAATATGAAACTGGCTGCATTTGCTGACTGTACCGAATCGGGGAGACTAAGAAGTTCTGTAAGAATGCTTTGCAAGCGACATTACTGTAATTTCCATTCTAGGCCCCAAAAGCAAGGCCAAACCGCATTAATGAGGTAGTTTTAGTTTACATTCGAAGTTCAGAGAGGGCAGATCCATTCTGATTTGTGATGTAATCACATCTGAAACCAGGCCAAGAAACCAAAGGCTAACGTCCTCGGGGCTCCACCGTCGCACCTCGCCTTCTGAACAGCCATGACTCACTGCACCTGGCCAGCTGATTGAGTGTGACCACCAGAGAAACACGCAAAGCTCCTGTCCTGAAAAGATCCCCAGGCCCTGAACTCTTCTGAGCAGCTTTTGTACAACTGCTCTGAAAGGCCTGGGGGGAGGGGAGAGGCAGAGGAAAAAGTAAAGGCAGTGGGGGAGAAGATGAACCCTGCTGTTGGACATACAGGCTAAGACATGCAGCCCCCCAACCTGGGAAAACTGTGTCTTCTAGCAATTTTATTTTAAGGTCAGTTGTCTCATAGAAACAATACTATTCATGTTGGTTAGATTTTTTTTTTCTGGCTACTACACAAAAACTGACCTAGAGCACCACAGTGCTTAAGAGACTACAGAATGTAGACGGCCACGTCAAACAATGTTTCTAATGGGAAAATGCACCCAGAGAGCCAATTTGGGGTGCCACCGGGGCTGTCCCTCTCAATCTAGAAGTAGAAGCAGGCACCTGAGTGGTTTTAAGCCCCTGACACTGGCTTCTAATGGCCTAGGGCAAGAGAGTCCAGCCTGAAAGGGAGAGAAGATGATGAGGCAGCTGGGGTCTTGGTAATAGAATGTCCATCAGGGATGCTGGTTCTCTAATTACCTTTAGAAAAGTTCTAGGAGCCCAAGGACTGATTGCTCCATCCACTTTCTTGGCCTCTGCCACCACCTGTTGTTTCTGACAAAGGTTTTTTATCTTCCTGGCCCACTGTGTACACTTTTTGTAAAAAGGCTTTCTAAGGAAAATTGAAACAATCAATCCACAAGCATTTATTAAACACCAACTACATGCCAGATGCCGGGGACACAAATATAAAAAATAAAGCAATTCCACTCTTAGGGAGCTGATGTTCTACGGAGGGCAGCGAGGTGGTATGTAAGGGTGTGTATGGATAAGAAGGCATAAAAATAAATCGAAAATAAATCGAAAATAAATATAAGGTGGTAAATAAAATGTAGCCAAGGAAGGCAGGACCTGAGGGGAAACAAATCAGAAAAAGCACACAAAGGATGAGGAAAAATGACGGGGAAGTAGGGGTCCAATAGGACAGGAGGAACTGTAATGATGAAAGGGAAAGGAGAGGAGCAGTCTTGGGGATTCACCCTCCTTACCTCTTTCCACCTACTAGGGCTGCTATTAATGAACCTAATGTGGGGAGGGGGAAGGCGCAAGAGTATCCCAAAAAGCAAGAATGGGGAGGCAAAGGGAGTTTTGGAAATTAACAGTTCAAATTAGCTACGAAAACTGCTTTAGGGAGATGAGCCATATGTAAGGATCCTAAGTCAGGAACTGCACATGCAGGCAGAAATCGTCAGTTCTGTGCATGTCCGCCTGAGCACCAGTGCTTGAGGACTGAACAGAGCAACACAGCACCTCAGTTCTGGCTGAGAGGGCCTTCAGCCTCATCTGCTTTTTGGCGGAGGCCTCTTGCCATTTCCATGCAATCGTAGCAAACAAACACCGCTTTTTCCACTCAAGGGAGGAGAGAGGAGCTGCTGAGATCAAGGACTAACCCACATCTCTGAAGCTCCGGCACAGGACAAGTCTGTGCGTTTTAATCTCAAAGTGTTTGACTGGGGATCATGGTCTGAGTCACTCAGTGTCGTCACACTGTCAACATGGCGTAACTTGGATCCACCTTTCATTTTAGTGAGTTATTTTATGCATCTCAAAAGAACCTTTTGTGAGTGGGAAAAAAAGTCACCCCCCCAAATAAGTACATCAACAGGCAAGAAACATTATTATAATGCATTTAGACTCTGCTGAACCCAAAGTGAGTGGTACAAAAGGAGGTTATACCTGGCACCTGCATCACAAACCCTTAGAATGAACACGGTTAACTGTCCACTTCTTCAAGCCTCTAGGCTGTCTAACACTTGATTCACCCCAAGGTCTCAAAACAAAAGGATTTTTTTCCCCTCTTCCTCAGAGAGAGGGCAGGGGAAGAGAGAGAGAGCAGATAAGGAGCCTCTGGCTAGCTCAACAGGAACGAGTTACAATGCATCACACAACAACATGAAAATGAACTGCTGTACGGACGGTGAACAACAGTCAGGTCCTGGGCGATCCTAGAGAACGAAAGCCTGCAGAACTACCTCAAGTGAAATCCTTAGACCTGGAAAGAACACAGGGCTAGAGTTATATAAGGCAAGCAGTTGGCACAAGTAAGTTTTTAATATTTAAAAAGTTTTCTTTTTCATGTCAGAAAAATCCTACTTCAGTTTTAAAGATTTTCATTTGCTCTAAGAATGATAGTAAGCTAATATTAATAACCAAACATGAAGAAATGCTCATTTCTGACAACGCACAAATGTTAACGTCTAAGTCAAGACCCCTACAGCTGCCTTTTCCAGTCCTGCCGGGGGCACACAAATGTCTTCTACTCACTCTGCCCAACAGACCTATTCTGAAATTATGCACATTGTTCTTGTCTAGGATTCTGAGCAACTGCACTCACGTTCTGATTCAACTTAAAGGACAAGAGTGTTTCTGAGCCCCTTTCTCTACTGGACGTTGGAAAGGAAGGAGCCATCAAATGTTCACTGCAGAAACTGGAAAGAAGGCAGGTGTCTGTCAAATGGAGAACAGCTAAACAAAGTCTAATATGAGAATGTAATAGAATGTTACTTCACTGTAAAAAGCAATTAACGTGAAGAATTCTGAAAAACATGGGAAAATGTACTATCCAGAGTAAAATAAACAGAGCCAGAAAACAACACGCAAATAGCACAGAACAATGTAGGGCAATAAGAAAATGAAGTGACTGCTGAGTAACTTTAATGACCAAATCTGGAAAGGGTATGTAGAAAATGCATTTCCACCCCTTCTTTACAGACGTGTGGGACTACGGTAGGAGAATACTGCAGGTGATGTTGGATGCTGTGTGCGGGCTAGCTGGTCTTGTGAAAATATTTTCTCTTTTTCCCTTTTAATCTTTGTTACAAGAAAGGCCTGATCAGCAGAGGGGACGGGGAGGAGGTACAGTTGGAAATAAATGTGATGTCTAAACGTAACATCAATACTTAAAAAAAATTCTAACTTAAGATCACAAACAGGGCATATATTACAAAGCCTGAGTAGGTGAGATTTCAAGGATGAAAGGATGGTCTCTGGTTCTCTAAAACAGCTCCTTCAAAAAAGCTGGCTAATGAGAAAATTCCAGCTAGAGAGCTTCAATACTTAAGACTGATGACTTGATATATCTTAAAATACAAACATTTACCATGATTTACATTTTTGTTTGGAGAGTGAGATTTTCATTTGGAGAGAGAGATGAGGAAGAGAAAAGGAGGAAGATGGACTCTGAAGGACACACAAAAGAGAGAACAGGGAAGAAATCTGTTATACTCAAGACCTAGGTGGCCACAATATTCCTGTAAGGCAGAAAGAGTGCAGGTCTTACAGATATCGTGGAACTAAAGTGGGACAAGAACCTGGGTTTTATTTAGGCTTACAGTAAGCTACAGCCCTCTATACTTAAACAGTGAAACACTAAACCCTTGGCATAGTATTCACAGACATATTCTTTATAAATCTGCTGTTTTGCTTAAACATCTTTTAATTTCAGATTTTCTTCCCAGGTTCTAATGGAGCAAATGCATTATACCTACAAAATAGGCAAGAACCTCTGCACTTACAGGCCCTGGAGCAGCAAAGAAACTGCTGCTCTCCAATTCAATTCTCCTTATCATTATCTCTCAGGCTGAGCCTGCTTGGAACTGAAAGTAAAATCCCCAAAACCTTACATTTCTCTCTCCAAATTAAGTTTTCTTTATAAAGGAGGTGGGGGTAAAAGGAGGAATGAACCTTTTCCAATGAAAGAAACAGTTCATCCTATCTGCTGCCTTTTTTGTTCAATAAATGGATGTTCTTTTGCCTCACCTGGTCAGGACCTTTTGGTGAACTACAGAAGGGAACAGTGTGATGCAGCACCATGACAGCCAGGAGACCTCCAGGTTCCAGTCCCAGTCAGCAATGGTGACTTTGGACAAATTACTCAGCCTTATGGAGCCTGCTTCCTTTTATATTAAAATGAAGGTGGAGGAGAGGATCTCAGAGTTCCTTAATATTTATCTAAAACCCTAACCTTCTACTCTTTTGTGAGCTCTTCCGAGGAAAAGACTGTTTGCTAAGCAGGAGTATGCATGTTTTTGGAACCCTGAAAGGGGAAAGTTTCTTCTCTCTTCTAGGAAAATTTATCCAAATTCACTATTAAGAGTTAGGGTTGGCTTTCTCTCACATAGGTATATATGTGCATGAGACATACTGAGGTACTAATGGGGCAGATGGCCAGGATTTGGAATCAGGAAGACCTGAGATCAAATCCAGTCTGACTCTGGCTGCATGAAGACCCCATGCACTTAAACACACTAAGCTGGTTTTCTCATCTGTAAAATGAGACTGGACTGGATGTCCTCTAAGCTCTTTTTCACTTCTCAATCTACAAGTTTATGATTCTTTAGCTACTCAAGATTCCATGCTCTTGCTTTTCTAGTTAAAGGCATTTACAGCCTGCTGGCAGATGTTGGTCACATATGACTGACGAGGGTCACAAAGTGGCTTTGCTTTCCACCATGCTCTATCAGTATGGGGAGGGTGATTTTCTTAGGGTCCACATGCTATCCAGTCTCATCGTAATCAGTAGGTTTAATTAAGGAACTGAACCTCAAGGGTTTTCCAGGATCTGGGAAGGGCCAAGAAGAAAGGTGACACTAAACTGCGGATTCTGCTGACATTCACAGGCCTACCCAGACTTTATCTGTGATGGTGCTAAGTGAACTAGATGGAAGTAGTGGGAAAGATTTACTTGTGGCTGATGAAGACTTGACACAATGCAAACAAAGCCTAGACGCCGCGTGCAAAGACTGTGTCTGTGTGTGGGTGGTGAGTGATGCCTTCCCCCACAGATGAAACTGGTCTCTTGGAAACCATGAGAAGCAGAGGGACTTTTTAGGAGGAATTCTGGTTTCCAAAACAGAAGGCTATGCAGTATGTTTACCTAAACAAACACCTGTGAACCTTAGGTGAAATGGAAATGTAAAAGACAGACTTAAATTCCTGCAGGTAGACACAAAGACCAGACCAGTTCTCTAGGGAGCCACTTCAATTATTGAGAAAAGTGGAAAAGACACAAATTCACATTGAAACTGCAGACAGTGTTCCACGTCTTAATTCTAGTCACACTTTTATCAAATAAACTTGTTATACTATTTCAAACACTCTCAATTTTTCATATTTCACCGAAGGGGACAGATCTAGATTCCCTAAGTGCTAAGTGAACATGTAAAAATAAAAAATTCAGAGTACCAGAATTACTTCAAATCAATCCCCCAGATCATCTCTGAACAGAAACATACTAAATTTGGCATCAGGAGAAGACCAAGCTTTTCTGTACATAATTTTTGTAGTCTTTGTTAACTAAGAAGTGGCACTGTTAACATGCATTAATATGCAAAAATCTAGTGCTATTCTGAATGTAGCTCTGCCTGGTGCTTTTCCAGATAGCTCTAAGGATACTGTTTATTAAAATAAATTTTAACTGATATAGTTTAGTTTTACATTGCCTAAATTTCCTCCTGTATTTCTACCTTGCCCTCTCCCCAGAATGGTACTCCACAGTAAAAAGGTTTTACCGTTATCACTGCAAAAGAGGGCAGAGAGAGGAAGTATTGTACGGTGAAAAGTAAGAGGACTAAACGACCTGAAAAGACAAATTTTCTACGGGACCTTGGATAAGTCATTCTACTCCTCTGAGTCTCAGTTTCCTTATCTGTAGAACTGGGTTAATTTAGATGATCTCCAAGGTTACTTTACAGCTCTATTTTTCAAATTAATTAACCTTAAGGAAATGGTTAATTTGACAATGTTATATAAATGAGATGTTTCGCCTCCAATTTCTTACCACAATCGACAAGATTGAAATACAACCACTGCTAATAATAATTCAGTTGCGTTCAGCAGTTTCACTTTACTCTGGATATTGTTGAGGAGCCGTACAAGGGAGAGGAGGCGAGATGAGCGGTCCCAGAGTGACTGGTTTAAGTCAAGTCATTTTCCTACTTTTTTATTCACAGAAATGAAAATATAATCATAACTGACTAGCCTGAAGTTTTTTAAGGTGGGTTGTGAAAGACTGATAGTGGAAAACAAGTTGACCCAATGACGAGAACATAAGTGAAAAAAAAAAAACTGGAAAGGTACGAAAATACTAGGTTATAAGGATTTTATATTTGATCCTGGAGGTAATAAGGAGCCACTAGACTTGACCAAATTTTGTGTGTGTGTGTTTGAGAGGGAGATACGGAAAAAGACCTGTGCCTTAAGAAGATCAATTTAACAGCTGAGCTGAAGATGAACTGGAATGGGAAGACTTTTGCAGCAGGAAGGTCAACCAGTACCTCCTTCAGTAGCTCAGGCCTCTTCTAGGCTGGTGGCAGTGTCACAGGAGAGAAAGGGGCATGTATGAGAGATGCCACCAAAGCAGAGGCAACAGGAAGTGACAACATTACCATAGAGTGTGAAAGAGAGTGAGGATTGAACAGGACACCTAGTCTTTGTAAGCCTGATAACTTTGGAAAGCAATAGTGAACTTAGGCAGAAAGATAATGAATTCCTTTTTGGATGTGCTGAGGTTCGGATATCTCTGGGACATCCGCCTGAGACATCTAAAAGGTAGAGATGTGAGCCTGGAAGCTGAGAGAAGTGAGGGCTGGAGAAGGAGACCTGAGAATCATCTGCAAAGAGATAACTGAATCAATAGGGACTGATGAGATCACCAAGTAAAGGGAAGAGAACTCAGGGTACACCCATGGTTGGTGAGCAGGACCTGGATGAAGATTCAGTGAAGGCAAAGAGAAGGAGAGAACAGGAAAGAGTGTCCTAAAAATCTAAAGAGAAGAAAATAATCAAGTACAAAAGGGTGACAGCAGCATCCAAGGATGAAGAGGGATCAAGAGTGATGAGGGCTGATTGTATCAATATATCACCAGGATCACACACTGTGACCAGGTGAGACTTACACGAGGAATGCAGGGCTGGCTCCATATTAGGAACACTATCAGCATAACTGGCCATATAATAACATAAACAAAAGAAATAATATGATTAGCTCAAGAAATACTAGAGAGCAGAGGGACAAAGGGAGCGTTCCTTAAAATGATAAGTAGTATCTATCTGAAAACATCGACCCCAGTAAGATTGGGGTGAAGCAAGGCTACCCATGATCACCACCAAGAGAAGAAAAAGAAACTGACGTAACAGAGATAGACAAGGAGTCACCACACTGCCTCTCTGCAGCCGCTATGACGGTGTACTTGGAGAATCAACTACACAACGACCTTCAGCAAGTCGCAGCGTGTAAGTCAACCCACATAAATCATCATTTCTATTTGTCACCAACAAAATCTAGCAAGAAAAGACAGAAAAAAAAAATTCAATTTAAAATACCTGCAAAAAATATAAAATACTTGGGGAGTCAAGCTGCCAAGATAAACCCAAGAATTTTCACACAAATAAAGACAGATCTAAACAACTGAGACATGTTAATTGCTCATGGATAGGTGGAGCCAATATAATAAAAATAGAAACTCTACCTAAGTTTATGTATTTAGTGCCATACTAATCAAACAACAAAGAAATATTTTATAGAGCTAAGTAATACAAAAGGTCAAGAATATCTAGAGTATTGACAAAAGAAAATGTAAAGGAAGGTACCCTCACAGTACCAGATTTCAAATTATATTACAAAGTGATAATCATGGAAACAGTCTAGTACTGGCTAAGGAATGGAGTGATGGATCAGTGGAATAGTATAGGTACATAATACACAGTAGTCAATGACCACAGTAATCTAGCGTTTGATAAACCCAAAGATCCAAGCTTTGGGGGCCAGAACCTACCATCTGATAAGAATTACTGAGAAAACTGGAAAGCAGGTTGGCAGAAATTAGGTATACAGCAACAACTCACACTGTATTGGAAAATAAGGTTAAAATAAATAAATGATTTAGACCGAAAGATAAGTAAATTATAAATAAATTAGGGGAGCACAGAAAAAAATCACCTTTCAGATCAATGGATACAGAAAGAGCTTGTGACCAAAACAAGAGACAGAGAGAATCATGGGAAGTAAAATGGATAATTTTGACAACATTCAATTTAAAAGACTTTGGACAAATGAAATGAAACTGGGGAAAGTTTTAAGCAAGTTTCTCTAATAAAGGCCTCATTTCTCAAAAATACCAGGAACAAGCCAAATGCAGAAAAATAAGAGACATTCTCCAATTGATAAATAGTCAAAGGACAAGAACAGGAATTTTTCAGAAGAAAAAAGTCAAAGCTATCAATATCCACATTAAAAATACTCTAATTCATCACTGACTAGAGAATATAAGTGAAAACAGCTCTGAGATGCCACCTTACATCTATCACATTGGCTAACATGTCAGAAAAAGAAAATGATAAAGGCTGAAGGGGATGTGGAAAAATTGAGAAACTAACGCAACATTACTGAAATTGTGAACTGATCCAACCATTCTGGAGAACCATTTGGAACTATGCTCAAAGGGTAATAAAACTGCGCACACTCTTTCATGAAGCAACAGCACTCCTAAGTCTATATCCCAAAATGTCAAAGTAAAGGGAAAAATATATTAAAATATTTTATAGCAACTCTTTTTATGAATTGCAAGAGGGAATTAAAACAGTAGCCTCCTTCAGTCACTCCTCAGGGACCGATTGAACAAGTTGTGGGTTTATGTTGTGATGGAGAACTATTATATTGTATGAAATGATGAGCAGGATGGTTTCAGAAAATCCTGGGCAGTCTTATATGAACTGATGCAAAGCGAGTGAGCAAAACCAGGAAAACAATGTATACAGCAATGACAATACTGTAATAATGATCAACTGTGAAAGACTTAGCTATTATGATCAATCAGATCCAAGACAATTTCAAAGGACCCAGGAAGAGAAATGCTATCCATCTCCCAAGAGAACTGATGAACTCTGAGCACAGACTGAAGTGTGCTTTTTTCACTTTCTCTACTTTGTGTGTGTGTGTTTTCTTCTGTCACCTGCCTAATATGGAAATGCTTTGCATGACTTATTTCACATACTGAATTGATGTCACATTGTTTGCTGTATCAATGGGTGGAAGAGGAGCATGAGGGAGGGTGAGAATTGGGAACTCAAAAATTTAAATTTTTTTAGAAATGTAATTGGGAAATATTTAACAAAATAAATTAAAAATAACTTTAAAAAGGATAAAGATTGTGCAAACAGCATTAGATGTGGCAATTCAGAGATCACTAGCAATCTTGGAAAGAGCTGTTTCAGGTTGAATGATGAGACTGGAAGTCAGACTGTAGAATTAAAATGAGAGTGATAGGAAAGGAAATGGAGGTGCTGATTGTAGAGAGGTATTCTCAAGGAGCTTAGCCCAGAAAGGTAGGAGAGCCATGGGAAGGCGGCTAGAATTGATGGGCTCATCAATTGATGGTTTTTTTGGAGGATGGGGGAGCTATGGGCATGTTTGTAGACTGTAGGAAAGCAGCTAGTAGAAAGGGAGAGACTAAAGATTAGTGAGATAGTGACTTTTCTTCGACTGTTTAATGAATATTGATATGGGCAATAATAACACTACACAGTAGGAAAAAATAATCTACGACTTGGAAAGGAACTTAAGAGATCACCTAGTCTAAACCCTCTCTACTTTACAGCAGAGGAAATGTACCCCCAAGACCTGCCCAAGGTCAGTCGTGGACAGGATGGGCTAACGTAGCATTTTTTTGCACATATCACACTACCTCTCAAAGGAAGATAAAATCCTATTTGGGGTAATGTGCACACTAAATAAAAGGTTTAAGAAAGATTTCAAATAAGTTTTACAGTATAATGGGAAGGAGAAAAGCAGGTGGAGGGCATTTTGCCTACTTAACAATTCTGCCTAGTGCTTTCCTTGTCTGGGCTCAGGTAGGGAGAAATATCAAAAGCTAAAACTGCTTTCTAAAGTCAGAATAACAATACAGTACGGAATTTTCACTAAAGTTCTCCATTCTGAAGGAACAGAGATCAGCACTCACATTCGTCACATTTGCGACAAATCCTCTAAACTTAATATCAGAAACAATTGTGGCCATTCAGTTATAGGAAACAAAGGCCAATCAAATTCACAGCAGACCAGAGTATAAACAGAAGTCAGAATAAGTTTTAGAGTAACATTTGCGGAGAGACCTAATCTATATGCAAAAATACTTTTAATGTCAACTGGCAAAATAAATACCAATATTCATCAATGAGGAGAAGAGACCAAAAGAGGCTTAAAATGGAAATGAGGCATCAGATCAATCCAAAGATGTCCTGACAGTGGTGCTCCATGGATTAGTTTGAAAACTTCTGTGGTGTGTGTAGTTAGCAACTTAAAAGAGGCCCTAAGACAAACTGTGTGACCCTAGTCAAGTCACTTAATCTGAGTACCTTGAGCAATTCTCTAAGTAGAGTACAGACTAGTCCCCACTGGAAGAGGGAGTTTAGTTTATTCCCATGAAATGGCAATAACAATGAAATGACAGCCCTGTTTTATTTTTAAGTTGGGAAACTGCAGAAAACAGTATTAATTCTTAGGCACCAAAGCTGTAAACTGCGTTTTACTACCACCCACGTGAGTTTTTTCGCCCAGGTCTCATTTACTTAATTAGTACACATACACCTACTTACTGACAGATATTCATATAGTAAACACAGAAGCAGACATTTCCTTGTTACAGATGACTTAAATGTGAATGTGGTATATAAATGTTAAGTGCTTCACAAAAATGACTAGTTTCACTGAGCTTGTAAGTTGGTGTCAGTATTATCTATAGAAATACTAAACTGAGGCAAATGCTTCAGATTTGCAGCACACAAGCAATCCCCACAAAAATTTGGGACCAGATCTTTTTGTGTTAATATTCTGGTGTTTCTTAAACACGGTGAAAGTTGGGAAAATGGTTGTAGCTATACAGCTCTTTCTTATTCATCTCTTTCCACCATACAAGAGAGCAAGAGGACAGCACACAAAAGAGGAGTCTTATCATGCTGAGTCTTCCATTGGCTCCACGGGGTGTAATTTTATTAATCCATTAATACTTGTGGAGCTACCTGTCATGTCAGAGCAACCCTGAGTTGGGAAAGAAGAGACACAGGATCAGGAACATGGGTGTGGTCACTGTGAGATGAACCAGGGAAGCAAAGGCAAACATGGACTACAAGTGGGGGTGGAGGAAGAGTCTTACTTTCCTGACTCACGGAGAGGTTTCAACACATCCCTGACAGCCAAGGTAAGAAAACAGGAAGTCACAGAAAAGATGGCAGCGTTCTGTTCTGAAAAGTTCTACTCTTCTTTTCTCTTCAAAATTTGTGAATTTATTTTTAAAAATTTACTTTAATTTATGAAGTAAAGTCAGCATTTCACAACAAAGTAGAACTAAAATATGGTTACATAGCAGATTTGCAGTTTCCTGTACATTCTCTTTTTTTTATATAAATACACTCAAGTCTTGAAGACAATAAAAAGAGAAGTTTCTGCAGGCATCACTGACAGAGCAGTAACTGCAAAGACCCAATTTATGTCCTGAAAGGTGGCAAGTCATATTATGGTTTCTTCCTCCAAAAGAAAGGTGAAAATACAAATGTTCACAAACAGATAAAAGGCTTTTGCCACCTACCTCTTCTCTAGAAACTCAGAGTTTGTTTTTCCTTTCTGAGAGTTTGGAGATGCACCCCTTTCTCACGGCCTCTGTTTTCTGTGCTAACAGATTAATTCCTCACCATAAACAACACAGCACAGAGCTCCTACCAATATATGGTAATACACAATAAATCTGTTAGCTGGAGGACACTGGTGATGAAGAAGATTCTGGCTGCTGGATACACTGCTGCCCCTAAGACAAGGGACTGCAGCAAAGACCACTGGGAAACCTTAAGTTCTGTACCACAGCATGACAGAAGAGTCAAGAAGGGATCTCAGGAACCACTTGGTCCAAACCCTCTGTAAACAAGAAATACTTCTACAGAGCAGCTGTCAAGTGGTCATCCAGGTTTTGCTTGAAGACCCTCCAGGAAGGGGAATCTGCTATGTCAAAGTCAACTGATTGCACTTTTGGACAACTTGGTTTAGAAAGTTCTTCATAATGTTCAACCTAAATTTCACCATTTGGCAACTTGTATCTATTTATAGGAAGGCAGGCCAGTGAACAGTTTTTCTTAACTTTTTTCTCTTCCCACAATAAGTGAAGGTAGGTATGAGATGGATGGATGATATGTAAGTGTACACATGTACACACACACACACACATACGTAAAAACAGAAGACATTAACACAATTTAAAAAAAAGTTTCCCTCCCCTCATGGATCAGAGTAGGGCCCCACTCTTATAGGCAGGACTGAGAAGTCATTAAATGACATTTTTGCATATTAGGAGAAAGCAGCTTCTTCGGCTCCAAGGAATGATATGGATCCAGAGGTAATGTTAAGGGGCAGTATCTAGGAAGGGACACAGAAGAGAACAGTGGTAACTGGGGACCTTCTGCTGAGAGACTACACTAAGATAACAAACACTGGTCAGCAGGATGCCTGAGGCACATATCCAGGATGTGAATGAGAAGCCAGCTCCCAAGGCCGATCACACCTGATGACTACTACCTGGCTGTGGTAACCCAAACGGTTAAAAAAGAGACTCCCTGAAGATCTAGAAGGCACTGTTGAAGACTATGAACTCTTAGGCAGCAGAGGTCCTGGGGCCTGAAGCACAGGTGGCATTTTCATCACTGCTGCTGAGAGAAGGCAAAGGTCTTACCAGGGAGAGGAAGATCTGGGAAGTGAAACAGTATCTAAGAATGGAATTTGGATCCCTAAACACAGCTTAAAAGTCAGGAATCATGGGCCGCTGTGGCACCATGAGGAGTACACCTACAAGTCCTGAAGATCTAACTGAAAGTACTTTAAAAGGAAAAGCAAGGGGAAGAGAGAAATATCTGTCTACCAAACTCGATGCCACGGGGAGCAACTCCAATGTAAGGACAGTAACAGAGATGCACAGAAATTCATAGCAGACAAAAATCCAAGAAAGAAAGCACAACAAAACCCCTGGTCTTAAGCACCTTTAGATAAATGCACAAAAGAAAGGTAAAGGAGAAAGTGAACTCGTGATCCTAAGGTAAGCAGGCAAATCTGACCTCATAGGTATCATGGAGGCTTGGAAGGACATGTTTCTTACAGGAATATGGGTCTATGGAGGGGTCTATCTTAACCATCATTATAGATAAAAGTGGGGAGGTGAAGTGGGATGGATGGAAACCTATGTATATTAAGAAGATATATTCATATGAAGTCAAAGAAGGGGTTAAGTGTGGAGGAGAACATTTCAGTGCAGATCAAGAATGGGATGAGCATAAGGGTGTACTATCAGAATATATTACAGACCCCTCAGAAAGAGGAAGCAGAGAAGTTCAGGAAAATCACAAGACGTGCACGAAGGCAGGCTAGAGCGCTGATGGAGAACTTCCAATTTTCTAACGTTTACTGGCACTCTGCCTCTGACAAAAACCAAAGCTAGTATTTCTTTAGCTTGACTTAATGACAATTTTATCTTTCAAATGGATGACTGAGGAATGAAGGACGGGAACGACTATGCTGGACACGAATCTCAGCAGTAAGGAGGAATGGCTGCTGAAACAGAAACGATAAGAAACACAGCGTGTGCGTGTGCGCGCGTGTGTGAGTGCATGTGCGTGTGTGTGCATGTGCGTGTGTGTGAGTGCATGTGCGTGTGTGTGCATGTGTGAGAGAGAGAGAGAGGTGGCAGGTGAGCGCTCCATCTGAGGATTTGTGAAAGAGAAGAGGAAAGCTCAGATTCTGACATGTACCTTAGATTTGGAAGAAATGTTTTTCAGAGGCTTAAGAGGAAGGACAGTTAGGCTCCCATAGGTGAAAATTCTGCAGAGAAATCATCTCAGGAGGACTAGGAAGCTCTTAAGAGTGCAATTCTAAAAACATAAAATGAGGCTCATAGAGAAGACTGGCTCTTCTATGGAAGTAAATATTTTAAAATGACCTCAGAAAGAAATGAAGTAAATAAAGTGGGGGAAAAAAACCTCTTCAGAAGTTAAGGTCCTCCATCCAGTCCAGAACTGCAAAAATAGCCCCCCAGGAGTCAGTAGTGGCCACAGGGAGGCCTCATTATGGGAGCAGAGTCTCTAGTAAGTGAGGAGGAAGCTGGGGAGAGGAACTGTACCAGCAAAGATGGTATAAATCTAGGTTTTAAAGGTCCAGCCAGTACAGAAGGTGGGAAGAATTGTGCTGAGCTCCTGAAAATGGAAACAGTCTGCCAGTGTGCTGTGAGTGGAAGACATGGCAAGTCATCACAAGCTCTATTAAAAGGGAAGTGAAATCAGATCCTGACCCTGGCTTCTAAGGACACAGGCAGGGACAAGAACCAACCCCAAAGGTCACTGTCTGTACCTGGATGGGCACTTCTCAGAGCACTGAAAGCCTCAGCAGAAGACACGGCCAGCTCTCAACAACATACGGCACATTTACAAAAATCAAGCATGTGCCAAGTCATAAACACCTCAAATACAGAAGTGACTGCATCAAAATTATAATGAATAAAGGATTTCTGTTGAACGGATTCAAACTTAAATGGAGCCTAAATAATTTAATACTAAGTAACCGGTGGTTCATAGAGAAAACTACGAGACAATAAATCAACATTTCTGGGATGCAGCTGAACCAGACCCTGTTTGTCTCAGTTTCCTCAACTGTAAAATGAGCCGGAGAAGGAAATGGCTAATCACTAAAGTATCTTTACTAAGAAAACCCCCAATGTGGTCACAAATAGTCGGACACAACTAATAAACAACTAATTTTTTCTTTGGAAAAAGTAAAAGAAAAGCAAGACCCTTGTTGTGACAAGATGATCCACATTTACTAACATAGATGAGTCAAGCAAATCAAATTCCTACATTGGCTATATCCATCTTGTGCCTGCAATCTGAGTCCATCATGGGTGGTGGGGGGCTCCTTAGAGGCTGCCCAGATTCTCCTCTGGCCAAACACACACTCCCAATGATTAAGCCACCTGATCTCAGAGTATTTCTATACTTCAGAGGGCATCACAACCCTTGAGAACCAGTGCCTCCTTAGAAATTAACAACAGGTATGGAGGCCTATCAATGGGTGGGGAAGAAGTTTAACTCTTCCCGCCACCCACCATTAACCTTGCCTTCCCATTGCAGGTACCATGGTTCATCACTGACCGGTCATTCATCCGAGCTCTTAACGTCTCTATGATGTCATTACTACACACGTTGTTCTCCTACTTCTGCTCACTTCACTCTATGTCAGTTGATTTGTCTTCCCCATCATGGTCATACACCATGACTTGTTCAGCTGCTCCCCTAGTGATGAACATCTCCCTTTGCTTCCTGTTCTTTTCCACTAAAAAACCAAATGTATATCAGTTACATTTGGGAAAAAACAAAAATAAACCTTTGTTCAGATAAACAGTAACTCATGACTAAAAAAATTTCTCCTTGGGAAACTTTGCAGACCTGTATAGATATCTATTTCAGCAACATTTCCATGTTGGAAATTGTAATATATCAGGAGATACATTCCATGAAACAATAATAATGCATCCCCATTCCAACTTTGGACAAATAGATTTTAAAGTTAATTAATTTCAGACAGATGTAGTTTGAGCAATTCCAATTTCCAAATAAATACACTGCCCACATTGCCTTTTAGACATTTCTGTTTATATGAAGTCTCTTCTGTTCCATTCTAGGGATGGAAAGCAGACAGTGCAGATTACCATTAACTTTTTCCATGGTATCAAGAAGGTAATTAAAATTTTCCTCAGGGTAGAATCAGCTTTATGGTGAATTCTTTATATTCCTTTCATAGGAACTTTTGCTGAGAGAAGAGTCGGATTCCAAATTCCTCATAATACAGAACCAATTTTGGTTAAATGGGATGGCTGACTGGTGAGATTTAAGTTCAGAGAAGGTAAGCAATCACAATTTGACATTCTATTGAATGTGAGGGCATCAGCAGCACCCATGTTACCTCCTCTGCACCAAGAGGAAGCCTTGAATGTAAAAAAGGAGAAAGCAAACAGCACCCTTAGGTAGGCAATTACCCTAAAGTTGCTGCTTCATCATTACTTATTCCTTAGTCTGATGCTCCTGTCTCTTGATTAGGAAATCACAAGATCCTGTTACTTGAGCAGGAAGTCTATAGACAGCATTACAAAGTAAAAAGTGTGCTAGATTGGGAGCCAGATGACCAAGGTTCATGGCCTTTTACTAGGTGTATGACCTTGAGGAACTCATCATCTATGGACTTCTGTTCCCTATCTGCAAAATGAGGGGGTTTAACCAAATGGCTGGCTTTAACTATGATCCTACAACTTATACTAACTTTAGGGACCTACTGCTTTAGCTATTTTAGGTGGGGAAAGGAAGATCATGCTTCACAATATCTTCCAACTTTAGGACTGAAAATGAGAAAGCAAAATGTTATATCTCAACAATTATACAGGAAACATTTATTAAGTTTCTCTCCAACTTTTTTTTTTATATGACAGCAAGCTGAGCTAAGGTTCTTAGATTCCCAAGAATCTACCATTTCCCAGCAGAGGGCAGCCAAGAGTAAAAAGACAAATAACTTACACATTTAAGTGCCTACTATGTGCCAGGCATTGTGATAAACACTAGAGATACAAAAAGAGGCCCAGATGTACACATGCATACCCACAACTTCATAACCATACAAAGCAAATCAAATACCCTTTAAAGAACAACCAAGTGAATTTTAAAATGTCTGCATAGTAGCTGAAATGCCTCGTTATACTTTCTCATATATGGAGAGGATATATTAATGAAACACAGGACCTCAGGGCTGTACAGGGCCTCAGAGGTCATCCAGCCTAACATACATATCTGAGTATTTCCTTGAAAATCTCTAAAGAGAGTGAAACCCATTATTGCCTTAAACAACCAATTCCATTTATAAAGAGTTCTACTATGGAATTATTCCTTAAATTGAATCTAAATTTGCTTTTTTCACCCTTTGAGAGAATCATGGCCCCAGCAAATAAATCTGTTTTTCTTCATATTCTTATGGGAGAAAAAGCTGGGTAACTAATTGTTTTTAGGATAAAACAGAAAGTCTTCTGTTTGGCTTTTAAAGCCATTTCCAATCTGGCTCCACGTTTATGAATGAATGAAAGAAGAATCAGTTAATACATGTTCCCCATGTGCAGGTACTAGATGTGCTAAGTACTAGGGATACACAAGAAAGTCTTTCCTTTGCGGAGCTTACACTTGAAGAGGGGAGGAGGAGTACTTGGATAGGGAAATCTGAGAGAATGGTGACGGGAGTACTGGGGCAAACTGCTTAGCACATCCTTACCAGGGAAGGCAGTGCTGATCTGATTACTGTTCTCAGAGCTTAAGCTGGGGGCACTAGGGAGGTGAGCAGGTGCACATGCATGGGGATGGCTGGTCTGAGTTCGGGTGAGACAAGGTTAAAGGTCACCGATTTGAGTTCAGGATCACAGTGGAGGCAGAGGCTGAAGTGTAAAACGCAAGGTCAGGAGATAGCTTGTTGTAAGTTATTCTCTCTATGCACTTTCTATTCAAGGTAAGTGGTCTCCTTGTTCAGCACATTCAGTGGTGTTAAACAGGGCCTGCTAAACTACACAGGCATCCACGGGCTACTGTTGATCACACATTTGTATTATCTGTGTTTTGTTGTATTTTTACTTATTTTGTTAAATTTTTCCAAATTACATTTTAATCTGATTTGAGCTAGACTAGGGAATGCTGTGCATGCAGCCTATGGGTGTGAGTGTGACTGCTCTGGTGCTGACATGGCCTCTCCCAGGTCCTGCCTTTGCGCTGCAGCCCCCAACACAGCAGGGCATTTCCTCATCTCCTCCTAGAAGAATTTCTGGCTACTTTTAAGGCTCACTTCAAGCACTATCTCCTAAATGAGGCCTATCTGAATTCCTTGTAGCTGCTAGTATCCCAGCCAAAATTACTTGGTATATGTTTTGGTATTCATTTACCAGAGACCATGTTTTACAGAACTACTATAACCTGAGGGAGAGGCCATTTTGGTCTTATCTTTACATCCCCTGCACCAAGCCCAGGGCCTGGCACACAGTAGGTCTTTAAACGCTTGTAGAACAAATTGTTCAAAGGGTAATTTAAGTAAATGCTTAAAGGAAGCCCATAAATAATACGTAACAACCCTGCTTTAATGTCTCCACAGAACATTTTAAATCTGTCATTCTCTACTTCCCCACACAGTATGTCACTTGATTCTCCCAGTAATTACCTTGTGGGGTGGGGCAGGTTAAGAGATATTCTCTACTCTAATGGTTGAGGAAACTAGTATCACAGTAGTTCAATGACCTGGCCAAGGTAACAGGTAAGAAGTGGCCCATCCTGGACTCACATTCAGTCCCCTGAATACTAGCTCAGCGCTTTTTAAGCCTACAAATTCTAACTGGGCAAAGTAAGGTTCATTCGACACTGACGTAAGGACAGTCAGGAAATCCCTTAGAACAGAAATGCCAAGGCTGAGGATTATTAGTCATAGAGGAACGTGTGTGCTGATAAAATGCAGGTGTACAATACAGTTACATCAACTGATTACCACCTGGCCCTGAAAGATGATACATCCAAGTGATGACCAATGAAAACTGAAGGCCTCCTGCAAAGGCTTAACCATTTGGTTAAAAAAGTTTAAACTAAAAAAAAGGGTTAGTGAAAAAAACTGCTATGAAGTACAGGGACACAGAAGAACCATTTGAGTGTCTAGTAAGGTAAAGCAAAGTGAGGTACGACGCTTCCTTCACGCAAGTTCTAATGATGCACTCTATTTAGAAAGTGTAATTCAAAATAAACATGAAGGACAGGTGAGCAGAAGAGGGAAGAGTCTGGAGTTCAGGCAATAGGAGGATCAGCTGAAGGAAAGAGGAGGGTTCAGACTAGAGAAAAGAAGATTTAAGGGACACAAAAACCTGAAATATCACCTACAATATCGACAGACTGGATTTGTTCTGTTTGACCTAGAGGCAGAACCTGGAACGATGGAGAGGAGTTCCAAAATGGCAAAACTTAGGTCTGATAAAATACAGACTTTCTAACAATAATCATTGTCCAAAAGGAGAACAAATAGCTTTGGAAGAAATGGGTTCTCCCTCACTGAAGGTCTTCAAACAGAGAGGAAAAACTGTTTTGGTAAGGGTTCAGATATGGGTTGGTTAATTCAGAGGTTCCCAAACTTATTACTCAGCACCCCCTGGAAATCTTACAAACTAGGAAAGAAGTCTCAGATTAAGTGTATAATTGCACCTGAGGCTACTACTGACCCCCTGGATCGTTCCATGAGGCAGTAGCTCCCACTTTGGGAACCACTATATTAGATGGACAAGGTGGTGCATTCCAATTCTGAAATTCTATAATATCAAAGAAAAAATCAAAGTAAGCAGAGGTTAACTCAAGCATAAGGAGAATATGGTATAAAATGAAGGTTATTTTCAATGTAAGCCAAAGTCTTTGGAATGGTTCTTTTAGGAGGGTCTGCAAAGTTCTGGAGTTTAATGCAACCACCATAATCATTGTAAACAGAATCTCCCAATACGTTCTGCCCTCAATCTTCTTCAGCACTTGCGGCAAATACCTTAAGTGAGCTGGCATCCCTGTCTTCTCTCTAGACTGATATTAATGGTGAGTGGCCCTGTGCATTTGCTTGGTCATTCTATGCCTGGAACATACACCCTCCACATCTCTACCTTTCAGAAATATTTACTGAAGGAGCAGGGCACCCTGAGGGAGAGAGAGAAGGTTGCATATGCCAGGTGGATCAAACTACTGCTACTACTTCCCCTCAGACCCTCAACCTATTGCTCAATCAAGCATTTATTAAGCACCCATTATGTTCCAGGCACTGTCCTGAGTACTGAACATACAAGTACAAAGAATGAAGCATCTTTACTCAGGAAGCTCACATTCTAATGGGGAGATTATAGCTATATCAATTTGTTAAAATCTAAAGTATTTTGGGAAGAATGCCACTGGCACTTGGGAGATCAGGAAAAGCTACATTCAGATATAGGAACAGAGGTGGAGGTAAGGAGGAAGTGCATTCCAGGTGTGGGAGATGGCCAATGCATCAGCAAAAAGACAAGAGATGGAGTGTTGTGAAGGCCAATTTCGCTGGATCACAGAGTGTGTGGGTGGGAATAAGGTCAGTGAGGGTGGAAGGACAGGCTGCCCAGAAGTAAACAGGAGCCACTGGAGTTGGTGGAGTTTGGAAAATCAGATTGTCAGATCTGTGCTTAGATTATAAGCTCCTCAAGGGCAGGCGCTAGTGTTTTTCTCCTCTTTCTGTATTCTTAGTGCTTAGCACAGTGAGCACAGCAGACATTTAATAAATGTTTACTGATTGACTGCTTAAGGGAAATTACTTGGGCGGCAATGTGCAGGAAGGATTGGAATGGTGAAAGCCTGAAGGCAGAAAGTCCAATTATGAAGTTACTGCAAAAATCTGGGCAAAAGGTGATGAGGGCCTGACTTAAGGTGCTAGTTGTGTGAGTAGAAAGAAGGAATTAAGATATGATAGATGTTGTGGAGAGAGAGGCAAGCAAATGACAATGTGTGGAGGACAGAATGGGAGTTCAGGATGTGGATACTGCAAACTTCGGACACTGGAAGGATGGTGGTGCCTTCAAAAGGAAATGGGGAAGTAGAGAAGAAATGAGAATGTAAGGGAAAGGATCACGAATTCAGTTTTAGACATGTCTTTGGAACCTCCTTGGTAAACGTCCAATGACTGGCAATCTGAAATTGAAACTTGTGAGACAGGGGCCTGGATACATAGATCTGGAATCACCTCCAGAGAGATGACTGTGAACCCATGGAAGCTGATAAGGTTACCATTAGAGAATATAAAGGGAAAAGAGAACCATGGTTAGTGGGTGTGACTTGGATGAAAATCTGGCCAAGAACACTAAGAAGCAGTCAGAAAGATGGCAAGCAAAAGAGGAGAGAGCAGTGTTAGGAGAAGGTGGTCAACACAGCAGCAAGGCCAAGAAGGGTTAGGACTGAGAAATGATCATTAGATTTAGTCATTAAGAGATCAACGATGACTTTGAAAAGAAGTGACGGGGTCAAAAGCGAGGCTGAAAATCATTAAGTACTAAGTGACAAGAGAAGCAGAGACATTTTCAAGTAGTTTGGCTGGGAAAGGAAGGAGAGATAGAGGGTGACAGCTTGAGGAGATGGTAGGGTCTAGTGAAGGTTTCTCAGGATGGGGAGACGTGAGTCTGCTTGAGGGCAATTCAGAAGGTACCAGTAAGTAGGGAAAGTGCTTCCAGCCTGGCCACACAGCCATCATGAAGGTGAACAACCTTTAGAGAAGGGGCCTTTCAGCTTCAGTGGCCCATCCCGGACTATCCAACACCCTGCTTTTCATGGAGGCTCTTGTAGCCACATTCCAGGGAAGTCACACTTGTGAAGATGGAGTCTAGCAATCTTCCCTTCAGGTGTTGTAGCCACCGTTTCATCAGTAGCTACAGCTACTAAAGACCTGGTAATCCTTGGCACTGTCAAATGGTTCAACATCATAAACCAATATGGTTTTATTAATGAAAGTAACATTACCATCTGCTTTGCTGCTGAACTTTAATGAGTCGTGGGACTGTCCATGGGACTTAAAGCTAAAACCTCTTATACAAGTTGTTTCCCTCCATGAGAACACGAACTCCCCTGTGCCTTGCGTGCAATAAAGGATTAATCATTACTTTTGTCATTCATTTATTCCTTTAGAAGTTTGCTGAAAGAGATTATCAACATTTAATTTTTCTAGGAATTTTCAATAATATGTTCAAATGATTTTATTTTGTTCTACAAATGACAACTTTTGTGCCAAGAAAGCCTTTACAACAGCATTTTGTTCCACTGCTTTAAACAAATGCTTTAAAGAAATCAACAGGGGGACGGAGTCAAGATGGCGGAGTAGAAAGACTCACATATACCAGCTCCGAACCCACAGCCCATGGATTTAATGTAAGAAGAGCTTCCCACAAGTTTTGGATCACTGCAAGGTGCGCAGAAACACAGTGGAAGAGATTTCCATTCCAGAGAGCCCTGGAGAGCCGTCCCCAGGGTCCATCGCGCCCCGGAAAGCGGACCCCACCCCAGCGCTGCCCTGGCCACAGGCCCAGAGGAGCAGATCCAAGCAGGCTTCAGGGACGGAATCTCGGGCGGCCGGGAAGGTTCCTCCACCCACAGACGCTACAGGTCAGTGAGAGAGACATCTAGGCTGGCAGAGAGGGGAGCGGGGTGTCTCCGTGGCTCGGGCCCCCTCGGGAGGAAGCGGCAGAGGCAGGGGCAGGAAACAGGAGAGGCAGCCCGGGACTCTCTGAGCAGCAGGCAGGATCTTCATTACTGAAGGTCTCTGCATAAAGCCCCTGAGGGAACTGAGCCTGGGAGGCGGCCCTGCCCCCACCCCAGCACCAGAACTAAAGCTCACATTGAATAGCAGCCGCGCCTGCCGTGGAAAGCCCATTTGAATCTCAGACCCCAGGCACTAGCTGGGCGGATCTAGGCGGGGGTGGACAGGAATTGCAGAAGTCAAGTAACTGGCTGGGAAAATGCCCAGAAAAGGGAAGAAAAATAACACTACAGAGAGCTTCTTTGAGCAGGTGCAAATGTTCCCGCCTTTTGGTTCTGATGACGAGGAAATATTCTTGCCATCAGGAAAAGACATGGATGGCGGGGCCTCTGTATCCCAGACATCTCAGGGGGATGTCGGGTGGGCTCAGGCCTTGGAAGAGCTCAAAAAGGATTTTGAAAAGCAAGTTAGACAGGTGGAGGAAAAGCTGGGAAGAGAAATGAGAGAGATGCAAGAAAAGTATGAAAATGGGTCAATACCTTGGTAAAGGAGACCCAAAAAAATGCTGAAGAAAATAACACCTAGAAAAATAGGCTCACTCAATTGGAAAAAGAGGTTCAAAAAGCCAATGAGGAGATGAATGCTTTCAAAAGCAGAATTAGCCAAATGGAAAAAGAGGCTCAAAAGCTCACTTTAGAAAATGTTCTCTCAAAATTAGAATGGAACAGATGGAGTCTAATGACTTTATGAGAAACCAAGAAATCACAAAACAAAACCAAAAGAATGAAAAAATGGAAGAGAATGTGAAATATCTCCTGGGAAAAACAACTGACCTGGAAAATAGATCCAGGAGAGACAATTTAAAAAATATGGGACTACCTGAAAGTCATGATCAAAAAAAGAGCCTAGACATTATCGTCCATGAAATTATCGAGGAAAACTGCCCTGAAATTCTACAACCAGAGCGCAAAATAAGTATTGAAAGAATCCATCGATCACTGCCTGAAAGAGATTCAAAAAGAGAAACTCCTAGGAACATTGTGGCCAAATTCCAGAACTCCCAGGTCAAGGAGAAAATATTGCAAGCAGCTAGAAAGAAACAATTCCAGTATTGTGGAAATATAATCAGGATAACTCAAGATCTAGCAGCTTCTACACTAAGGGATCGACGGGCATGGAATAGGATATTCCAGAAGTCAAAGGAACTAGGACTCAAACCAAGAATCACCTACCCAGCAAAACTGAGTATAATACTTCAGGGGAAAATATGGTCTTTCAATGAAACAGAAGCCTTTCCAGCATTCTTGATGAAAAGACCAGAGCTGAAAAGAAAATCTGACTTTCAAACACAAGAATGAGAAGAAGCATGAAAAAGTAAACAGCAAACAGAAGTCAGAAGGAACTTACCAAAAGTGAACTGTTTACATTCCTACATGGAAAGATAATATTTGTAACTCTTAAAACTTTTCAGTATCTGGGTAGTTGGTGGGATCACACACACATGTACATACATGCACGCACACACACATACACACATGCATGCACATACAGAGACAGAGAGCACAGAGTGAATTGAATAGGATGGGACCATATCTTAAAAGAAATTAAGGTAAATGGTGAGAGAGAAAGGTAGGGGGAGGAAAGAGGGTGAAATGGAATGGGGTAAATTATATCTCATTCAAGAGGCAAGCAGGAGACTTTTTAGTGGAGGGAAAAAGAGGAGAGCTGAGAAAAAAAAACAAGAAGTTTACCCTCATCACATTTGACTAAAGGAAGGAATAAAATGCACACTCATTTTGGTATGAAAACCTATCTTACAGTACAGGAAAGTGGGGGAGAAGGAGATAAGCAAGGAGGGGGGATGATGGAAGGGAGGGCAATGGGAGGAGGGAGCAATTTGAAGTCAACACTCAGGGAGGGACTGGGTCAAAAGACAGAAGAGAAACAATGAGGGGCGATGGAGGGTAATTCAGTTAGTCTTACACAACACGACTATTATGGAAGTCATTTACAAAACTACACAGACAGGGCCTATATTGAATTGCCTGCCTTCCCAAAGGGAATGGGTGGGGAAGGAGGGATGGAGAGAATTTGGAACTCAAGTTTTAGGAACAACTATTTAGTATTGTTGTTGCTACTAGGAAATAAGACATACAGTTAATGAGGAATAGAAAGTCATCTGGCCCTACAGGACAAAAGAGAAGATGGGGACAAGAGAAGGGAGGGATGATAGAAGAGAGGGCAGATTGGAGAGAGGGAAAATTAGATTGCTCAGTGTATTGGGGTGGGGGGAGGGGATAAAAGGGGAGAAAATTTGGAACCCAAAATTTTGTGAAAATGAATGTAAAAAGTTAAATAATCAATCAATCAATCAATCAGTAAATAAGACTTCTGCCCAAAACAGCTGCCCCAACAGGAGGTCTACTTCCTAGATTTCACAAAAGTACTCAGGTAACCCTACTGGTACCAGGCCAAACAACAAGAGATTCAATCAAAAGCGACAGACATCCAGGAAGTGATTTCTGCCACTCTGTAACAATTACAGAGGTCAGCTGAAGCCTGAGGGCAACAGAAAAGTAGGCCAGACTATTGATTAGAGGAATGCAAATTAAAACAACTCTAAGGTACCCACTGCACACCTACCACATTAGATAATGATGAAAAAAAAAAAAGGAAAATGAGAAATGCTGGAAGGGATGTGGGAAAAATGGGATACTAACACTCGGTTGGTGAAGTTGTAAAAAGATCCAATGATTCTGGAGAGCAATTTGGAACTATACCTCAAGGGCTATAAAACTGTGCATACTCTTTGATTCACCAATATCACTACTGGGTCTGTAAACCAAAAGAGATCAAAGAAAAAGGAAAAGGATGCATATGTACAGCTCTTTTAATGATGGCCAAGAATTAGAAATTGAGGGGATGTCCATTAGTTAGGGAATGGCTGAAGAAGTTATGGTGTACGATTGCTGTGGAGTACCACTGTGTTAAGAAATGATGAGCAGGATGTTTTCAGAAAAACCTGGAAAGACTTACATGAAGTAATGCAAAGTGAAGTGAGCAGAACCAAAAGAACATTGTACATGGTAACAGCAATACTGTGTGATGATCAACTGTGGGGGGGTGGAGCCAAGATGGCGGAGTAGAAAGACTCACGTACACTAGCTCCGAACCCACAGCCCATATGTTTCCTGCAAAAAGAACTCCCCACAAATTCTGGATCACTGCAAGGTGCGCAGAAACACAGTGGAAAAGAATTCCCTCCCAGAGAGCCCTGGAGAGCCATCCCAAGGGTCCATCGTGCCCCGGAAAGCAGAGTCTACCCCTGAGCTGCCCTGGCCGCGGCGCCAAGAGGAGCAGATCCCAGCAGGCTTCAGGGATGGAAACTCCAGCGGCCGGGAAGGTCCCTCTGCCCACAGACGCTACAAGTCAGTGAGAGACGTCTGGGCTGGCCGAGAGGGGAGCGGGGTGTCTCCGTGACTCAGGCCCCCTCAGGAGGCAGCGGCGGGGGCAGCGGCAGAGGCAGCGGCAGTGGCCCGGGACAGCAGGCAGCAGAAGGCAGAAGATCAGGTCTCTGCATAAACCCCCTGAGGGAACTGAGCCTGAGAGATGGCCCTGCCCCCACCTGCTCCATTACTGAAGGTCTCTGCATAAAGCCCCAGAGGGAACTGAGCCTGGGAGGCGACCCTGCCCCCACCAGCCCCATTACTGAAGGTCTCTGCATAAAGCCCCTGAGGGAACTGAGCCTGAGAGAGGGCCCTGCCCACACCCGTTCCATTACTGAAAGTCTCTGTATAAAGCCCCTGAGGGAACTGAGCCTGGGAGGCGGCCCTGCCCCCACCCCAGCACCAGAACTTAAGCTCACATTGAATAGTAGCTGCACCTGCTGCGGAAAGCCCATTTGAATCTCAGACCCCAAGCACTAGCTGGGCGGATCTAGGCAGGGGTGGAGAGGAATCTCAGAACTCAAGTAACTGGCTGCGAAAATGCCCAGAAAAGGGAAGAAAAATAAGACTATAGAAAGCTACTTTGATGGGGTTCAGATGTTCCCGCCTTTCAATTCTGATGATGAGGAAGGATTCTTACCATCAGGGAAAGATGTGGAGGTTGGGGCCTCTGTATCCCAGACATCCCAGGGGGATGTCTGGTGGGCTCAGGCCATGGAAGAGCTCAAAAAGGATTTTGAAAATCAAGTTAGACAGGCGGAGGAAAAACTGGGAAGAGAAATGAGAGAGATGCAAGAAAAGCATGAAAAACGGGTCAATACCTTGGTAAAGGAGACCCAAAAAAATGCTAAAGAAAATAATACCTAGAAAAATAGGCTCACTCAATTGGAAAAAGAGGTTCAGAAAGCCAATGAGGAGAAGAATGCTTTCAAAAGCAGAATTAGCCAAATGGAAAAAGAAGCACAAAAGTTCACTGAAGAGAATAGTTCTCTCAAAATTAGAATGGAACAGATGGAGTCTAATGACTTTATGAGAAACCAAGAAATCACAAAACAAAACCAAAAGAATGAAAAAATGGAAGAGAATGTGAAATATCTCATGGGAAAACAACTGACCTGGAAAATAGATCCAGGAGAGACAATTTAAAAATTATGGGACTACCTGAAAGTCATGATCAAAAAAAAAGCCTAGACATCATCTTCCATGAAATTATCAAGGAAAACTGCCCTGAGATTCTAGAACCAGAGGGCAAAATAAGTATTGAAGGAATCCATCGATCACCGCCTGAAAGAGATCCAAAAAGAGAAACTCCTAGGAACATTGTGGCCAAATTCCAGAATTCCCATGTCAAGGAGAAAATATTGCAAGCAGCTAGAAAGAAACAATTCCAGTATTGTGGAAATGCAATCAGGATAACTCAAGATCTAGCAGCTTCTACATTAAGGGATCGAAGGGCGTGGAATAGGATATTCCAGAAGTCAAAGGAACTAGGACTCAAACCAAGAATCACCTACCCAGCAAAACTGAGTATAATACTTCAGGGGAAAATATGGTCTTTCAATGAAACAGAGGACTTTCCAGCATTCTTGATGAAAAGACCAGAGCTGAAAAGAAAATTTGACTTTCAAACACAAGAATGAGAAGAAGCATGAAAAAGTAAACAGCAAACAGAAGTCAGAAGGAACTTACCAAAAGTGAACTGTTTACATTCCTACATGGAAAGACAATATTTGTAACTCTTAAAATTTTTCAGTATCTGGGTAGTTGGTGGGACCACATACACACATACACACACACGCACATGTGTGCAGGCACGCACACATACACACATGCATGCACATACAGAGACAGAGAGCACAGAGTGAATTGAATAGGATGGGACCATATCTTAAAAGAAATTAAGGTAAATGGTGAGAGAGAAAGGTAGGGGGAGGAAAGAGGGTGAAATGGAATGGGGTAAATTATATCTCATTCAAGAGGCAAGCAGGAGACTTTTTAGTGGAGGGAAAAAGAGGAGAGCTGAGAAAAAAAAACAAGAAGTTTACCCTCATCACATTTGAATAAAGGAAGGAATAAAATGCACACTCACTTTGGTATGAAAACCTATCACAATACAGGAAAGTGGGGGAGAACGAGATAAGCAAGGGGGGGGGATGTTGGTAGGGAGGGCAATGGGAGGAGGGAGCAATTTGAAGTCAACACTCAGGGAGGGACAGGATCAAAAGACAGAATAGAAACAATGGGGGGCAGGACAGGATGGAGGGAAATACAGTTAGTCTTACACAGCACGACTATTATCAAAGTCATTTGCAAAACTACACAGATATGGCCTATACTGAATTGCCTGCCTTCCCAAAGGGAATGGGTGGGGAGGGAGGGATGGGAATAATTTGGAACTCAAGGTTTTAGGAACAACTGTTTAGTATTGTTGTTGCTACTAGGAAATAAGAAATACAGTTAATGGGGAATAGAAAGTCATCTGGCCCTACAGGACAAAAGAGAAGACGGGGACAAGAGAAGGGAGGGATGATAGAAGAGAGGGCAGATTGGTGATAGGGAAAATTAGATTGCTCGGTGTATTGGGGGATAAGAGGGGAGAAAATTTGGAACCCAAAATTTTGTGAAAATGAATGTGAAAAGTTAAATAAATAAAAAAAACCCAACAAATGCAAACTGAAAAAAAAATGATGATCAACTGTGAATGACTTAGCAATTCTCTACAATCCAATTATCAAAGATAATTTCAAAGGACTGATGAAAAATGCTAATCACCTCTACAGAAAGAACTGATCAATCTGAATGTAGACTGAAGCATACTTTTAAAAAAATCCTTTCATTTTCTTATTAGTGTTTTTTTTTTTTGGTCTGTGTTTTCTTTCTTTCTTTTTTTTGTATTTAAATTTATTTATTTAAGTTTTCAACATTCATTTTCAGAAAAATTTTGGTTTCCAAATTTTCTCCCCATTTCTCCCCTCCCCCAAAATGCCGAGCATTCGAATTACCCCATCACCAATGTGACCTCCCTTCTAACATCCCTCCCTTCCCTTATCCCTATCTTCTCTTTTCTCCTGTAGGGCAAGATAAATTTCTATACCCCATTACCTGTACTTCTTATTTACTAGTTGCAAGAACAAGGCTGGGCTGGACTCCACTCCATGTCTGGTGCAACAGACATTTCCCATGGGCCTTTCAGGTCACCCTGGGTTGGAAATCTCCTCCACTTGTTCTCTCCAATTGTTCTCCACTTCTGTTGCCCCAGAATTTGTTGAGAGTCCTTCTCTACAGGTATTTTATGGGCTGCATGGGGAGACCCTGCCATTGTGTGTCTTTCTACTCCACCATCTTGGCTCAGCCCCTGGTCTGTGTTTTCTTTAACAACATGACTAACATGGAAATATGTCTTGCAAAACTGTAAAACTGTACATGTATAACCTATATCAAATTGGATGCCTTCTCAATGAAGAGGAGAAGATAATTTGGAACTCAAAATTAAAAAAAAATTTTAAAAATTGTTTTCATATGTAATTGGAAAAAAATAAAAAATTTAAATATGTAATTTAATTTTCAGTTCCCAACATTCACTTCCACAAAAATGAGAATTCAAAATTTTATCCCCATCTCTTCCTCACTCCCAGGACAGCATGTATTTCATCCATCCCTTCCTCCATTCTGTCCTCCCTTTTACCATCCTCCTTCCCCTCTATTTTCCTGTAGGACAAAACAGATTGCTGTACTTCAATGCCTGTATATCTTATTTTCCAGATGCATGCTAAAACAATTTTTAACATTCATTCTTAAAGCTTTGAGTTCTATATTCTGTCCCTCCCTCCCCATCCACATTCTTTAAGAAGACAATTCAATATTGGTTTTATACATGTGTAACAATGCAAAGCAGTTCCATAATAGTTATTTTGTAAAAGATTAACCATATTTCCCTCTGTCCTATCTTGCCCTTCATTTATTCCATTCTCTCCCCTGACCTGTCCTCCCGCAATGGTGTTTGCTTCTGATTATCCCTTTCCCCAATTTGCTGTCCCTTCTATTATCTTCCCTCTTCTATCCCCTTCCCCCTTGCCTTCCTGCAGGGTAAAATAGAGTTCCACATCCAACTGAGTGTGTGTCATTCCCTCTGTAAGCCAAATCCCATGAGAATAAGGCTCAATTACTTCCTTTCATCTCCCCCCTCTTCCCTCTTTTATGTGAGATGATTTGCTACATTCTATCTCTCCTTTTCTCTTACTCCTAATACATTCCATTCAACAGTAAATTTTATTTTTTTAGATATTCTCCCTTTATATTCAGCTTACCCTGTCTCTCTCTATATCTATCTATATACATACATATACATATACACATACATGCATGTACATACATATATATGTGTATGTGTGTGTATATATACATATATATATATATATATAAATATAAATACACCCACATATATTCCTCCAACTACCCTAATACTGAAAAAGGTCTTATAAGTTACAAATAATATCTTTCCATATAGGGATGTAAACAGTTCAACTTTAATGAGTTCCTTAAGGCTTCTCTTTCCTATTAACTTTTCACGTTTCTCTTGATTCTTGTATTTAAAAGTCATATTTTCTATTCAGCTCTGGTCTTTTCAACAAGAATGCTTAGAAGTCCTCTATTTCACTGAAATTCCATTTTTTCCCCTGAAGTATTACACAGTTTTGCTGAGTGATTCTTGGTTTGAATCCTATCTCCTTTGACCTCTGGAGTATCATATTCCAAGTCCTTTGATCCCTTAGTGTAGAAGCTGCTAAATCTTGTGTTATCTTGATTGTATTTCCACAATACTCGAATTGTTTCTTTCTGACTGCTTGTAATATCTTCTACTTGTCCTGGGAACTCTGGAATTCGGCTACAATATTCCTAGGAGTTTTCCTTCTGGGATCTCTTTCAGGAGGTGATCAGTGAATTCTTTCCCTTTCTATTTTGCCCTCTGGGTCTATAATATCAAATTTTCTTTGATAATTTCTTGGAAGATGATGTCTAGGCTATTTTTTTGATCATGGTTTTCAGGTAGACCATTACTTTTTAAATTATCTCTCCGGGATCTATTTTCCAAGTCAGTTATTTCTCCAATGAGATATTTCACATTGTCTTCTATTTTTTCATTCTTTCAGTTTTGTTTTATAATTTCTTGGTTTCTCATAAAGTCTTTAGCTTCCATCTGCTCTGTTCTAATTTTTAAAGAACTATTTTCTTCATTGAACTTTTGAACCTCCTTTTCCATTTGGCCAATTCTGCTTTTTAAATCTTTCTTCTCCTCATTGGCTTTTTGGACCTCTTTTGCCATTTGGGTTAGTCTATTTTTAAAGGTATTCTTTTCTTCAGCATTTCTTTGGATCTCCTTTAGCAAGGTGATGACTCGTTTCTCATGATTTTCTTGTATCACTATCATTTCTCTTCCCAATTTTTCCTCTACCTCTCTTACTTGATTTTCAAAATCCTTTTTGAGCTCTTCCATGGCCTGAGACCACTGCATACTTTTTTTTTGGAGGTTTTGGATGTAGAAGCCTTGACTTTGATGTCTTCCTCTGATGGTATGCTTTGTTCTTCCACATCCGAAAGGATAAAAGAAAATATCTTTTCATCGAGAAAGTAACCTTCTACAGTCTTGGTTTTTTCCCCCCTTTTTAAGGCATTTTCCCAGCCAGTTACTTGACTTTTGAGTCCTTTGTCAAAAAGTGGAGGGCATACTACCCTAGGCTTCAGGGGTTTTGTGCAGCTGCTCTTTGAGATATCTCTAGGAACCTGTAAGTTCTCAGTTCCTCCAAAGTGGCACAATCAAGGGAGAGGAGTTTACTCCTCTTCTGGCCTGCACTATGGTCTGTGAGCAACCACAAGCACTCTTTTCTGTCCTGGAACTGCTCTCCACAGCCACCACCAGTTCCATCATGCCAGTGCCAGTGGTTTTCCTCACCCCAGGATTGCCACTCAATTGAACTGAGACCCAGAACAGCTGCTCAATTCCCCCAGGGTCTTTAGGCAGAGGGCTCCAAAACTGGATGCTGCTGCTGCTGCTGTAATGGCTACTGCCACTCTGGGGCCAGACCGCACTCCTCTCTCACCCAGGTGAAAGAACTTTGTTATTCACCTTTGAAGCCATCTTTGGGTTTGTGGGTTGAGAAATGTGGGAACTGCGGCTGCTATCCATGATTCTGTGCCCTGAAGCCTGCTCCTGTCCTGTCTGTGCCATGGCCCATGCTGGGCTGTGCTCTGCTTCAAGCCTGGGGCAATAGACCTTTCTTGTTGGCCTTCCAGGCTGTTTTGGCCTGGAAATGTTTCATTTTGTCATTTTGTGGCTTCTGCTGCTCTAGAATTTGTTTACAGTCATTTTTTACAGGTATTTTATGGGTTCTGGGGGGAGAGCTAGAACAGGTCCATCCTTCTACTCTGCCATCTTAGCTCCGCCTCCTAAAATAGTTTTATTTTAAAAAGAAAGAAAAGTGGAAAGTGGACCAACCTAAGTTTTCCAGAATGACCAGACTGGCTCTATTTCTGGAGGAGACTAGCAGAAAGCACCCCTGAGAAAACTCTAGGCAGGTTAGTTGTGAGAGCTCTCAGATTAGAACACCCCAGGGTTAGGGGCTGGTTCTAAGGTCCCTAGCACCCTGTACTGAGATGGCAGAGAGGGCCCTGAAGATCTAGCATTCTGAACTTCAAAAAATGAAGGAGGCCTAATCCCAGAAGGTAGAAATCAGAGCAGGAACACAGGTGAAAGGATCACGTGGGGAGGTGTCCAAGCAGGGACCAGAAAGAACCACCCCACCTAAAACTGCAGCAAGGAGAGAAGTCTGGCCCTGGCATAAAGCACTAATTAAGGAACTAAAGCTGGAGAGATGAATTTCAAACATTTCTGATGGAAAAAAAAGCAACCCCAAAACAGAGCTAAGTAGAAATTTTGAAGTGCAAACATAAGAATCCAGAGAAACCAAGAAAAGTAAATTTATTTTAGCAATTAGAGCAGTAAAATAAAGTCATGCTAAGTGTCTTTTCAGAACCTGAATGTTTTCAAAGAGTATTAAGGGAGTTAAATAAGAAAACATGGAGGACCTGCAGGGGGTTTGGTTTAGTAGGTTTGAAGAGAGGAAAGAAAAGGATGGGTAGAAGTCCACACAAGTATAGAAAGGAGGAAGCAGAGGGTGAAACTTGCAGTTTCTCATAATTGATGTGTGTGTGAGAAAAAGAGTAACTGAACATGGAGGAGAGAGTGAGGAGAGTAGTCATCACTCTTATCTGAAACAGAAAAGACACTTTTACACACACACACACACACACACAAAGCATTTGTGTAGAAATATATTAAACTCAACTGGGAAAAAAAGCAGGATGAGGGAGGGGAAAGAGGAGGAGAGGAAGTGTAACAGTGGGAAGAGAAGAGCTGGAAGCAACACAAATTCCCTGATTGTGGAGAGAGTAAAAGGTGGAACCCCCCAAAAGAGACAGAATCTATCAGGTACTTTAGATCACCCGTAAGACGACTAAAGACTTAATGAACAAACTGTGGCCCAGGCACGTGATAGGATACTACTGTGTTGTAAGTAACGACAGAGGAGGCAGTTTCAGAGAATCCTGGGTGATGTGAACTGAGAGAGTGAAATGAGAACATGGAGAGCAAGTGATCCAAAGGCGACGAGTTGTGAAGAAAAACAACACAACAGCCTTCAGAACTTTAGTCAGCACCACGACCAGCCACGTCTTTGAGGATATATGATGAAGCATGTTTGTCTATCTTCTGGCAGAGAGGTGATGGATTTAAGGTGCAGAAGGAGTCATATAACACTCAACATGACCAACACAGGCATTTGTTTTGCATGACAATGCTTATCTGTCACAAGGGTTCCCCCTGCCTTTCTCTTGGTTAATTGGGGACAGTGACTTAAAGGGAATTAGAAAGAAGAAGGTCAAAAAAAGGAGGGTCACTGAAACGCTGTGAAAATGTGTAAAAGCAAACAGAAGAAAGTTCAGAAGAAAAAACAGAGGAGAGTTTTGAAAGTAACAGGTACAATTTCATATACATTTTAAATGGCAAGCAACTTGAAATTGGGAGTCACAGTTTCATAGAGAATCTGCTTTTTGTGTTTGCTATGTGTAAGAGGACATTCCTTTTCGGTGTTTAATGCAGGTCCTCTTTTCAATTTCTAAATGAATTGGAGAAATTGACTTATAGATGTCCAGTGTTTGTTACTGTGATATACACAGACTGGTCCTGAGACCTGAAAAATGTACATCCTCATTTGGAAAAAATAATGCTATACGTAATAACAACAAATAATAAAAATGCAAAAGAAAGAAGGCAGCAAAGTGAAGAGAAGGAACACTAAGAGACCAGTGACAGTATGGGTTCTGCTACAAGTTAGCTTTCTAACCCTGGACAAGTCACAACTTCTCTGGTCTCAATTTCCACACTTCTAAAATGAGAAGAAGGTTAGATCAGATAATCTCTAAGGTTCATTACAGTTCTAAAATTATATGAGAAACTTAGCAAGCCAACAAGGCAAAAGAGAAAACTGGGAGTAAGAATAGGATGAGTTTGCAATACAAAACAGCAAGAGGAAGCCAGTGCTATTCTAGGCAGAATAGGGAAAGCACAGCAACATGTTAATCTTCCTTTATAGTGTGCTAACAAAACCACTCCTGGAATACAGCATCTTGTTTTTGGCAATTAAGACCTGGAAAGATCACTGAAAATGGGCAAGCAAAATAAAAGAGGGGAAAAATATTACTCATGAGAAAAATAGTACAGCACGGAGGGTGCTGGGGCCAGAATGTATTAGCTATAGCTAACTGTTAAATTCCAGGTATAAGCACTTCTGAAATCAACAAATGCTACAAATCAAGCCTTGATTTCTTGTTTTGTGGATTTTGCAGATTCAAGAAAGTGATGGAGAAAATGTTAAAAATGCAGATTGAATTTAAAAGTGTGTTGTGCATTCAATGTTCCACCCCATGAGAGATGTTGTCAAATATTTGCTTGCTACGTCAATGCATAAGAGCTAATATGTAAAAGTGAATTTTTAGGCAGTATATTAAGAATGGAAAAATATTTTTTTCTTGTCACAGTGAAAATAAGATGAAATTAAAGAATGAAAAGAGGACACAATAAAATTGTTAAACTGCAGAATTCTCTCAAAGCTATGGGAATTGAAACCAGTTATGGACCATGAAAACTGCACTGATTTAATAAGGCCTTATGATTAATCTTAAAAGCTAGTTTAAATTTAGCCTTATAGTTTGAAAATATCAAGACTATGTTGTATCCCTTTAAGAAGTCACATACAGTCTTGTTTTGTAGGCTACAGCTCAAACAAATGCCAACTGTATTTCTGGGAAGAATCTGCTACTACACATTTAGTTTCCAAGGGAGATTAAGAAAACAATTCCTTCCATAGTCATTATTTGTGTGCATTTTCAGTGATTCCTCTTCTTTCATTATGCTGTGACCTTTTAAAGCAGTTGGCCAAAGGACAATCCACGAATTTTACTCTGGAGCTCAAAGAAGTCATTTTAAAAGAGAAATTTCTCTTTATCTTAAAATACATATAGTATCTTTCTTTTCAGAAAAAAAGATTAATGAAATAAGATTAAGTTATAACTGCAATATATTCAATTAGTCAGGAGACAGATTTGGGCAGATAAAGTTAATGCTTTATATCCCAGATCCAGTTATAATACTGATGAAGCATGACATGATATAGTAAAAAAATTCTCAAAGAAACTTTAAGTCAACAAGGCTACAGAGAAAGCTGGGAGTGAGAAAAGATTGAAAACACAAAATTGAAAAAGGAGTCCAGCGTTATTCTAAGCAGAAACATATATGAGGGAAATGAGAAATGTTCCCATATCTAGCTCAGAGAACATATCATTCAAGGGTCATTTCTTCCCCCAAGTCACTTCAGGTACTTTAACATTCCTAGCTGATAAAGAACTTGATTTTACTTAAGTCATGATAGGGGAAGCTTCTGTGCCTTTAAAATTTGGCATACCCATCAAGTACTAAAAGATGATACTATCTCTGCTTTGAGTTGTAAAAATTCAATATAACTTTAAAAGTTTTTAGGTGGAATATCCCAAAAGGTCATTTAATCAGAAGGTTATTCCAAGGAAACAGATTCCTTTTCTCCATAATATAGATAAAATATTCCTCACTGTTCAGGCTAAGAAGTCAAAATTCTTCATTGAAAATGAAGAAAAGAAGATTGTAAAGCACTGTTAGGAGCTGGAAGGCACACAAAATTCAGCCCTTAAGAGTTTAAGAACGCCTTTGTTTAATTTTACGTCGGGATTTTTAATTCCATTTTAAGAATAATAAATTTTATTAATGTTTATGAATAAAACAAAAATTTGATGGTTTAATGTTTTTAAAAGGTAGTATTAATGAATGACTTAATCTTTTCCCATTACAGTTTTGGACAGGATTGCCATAGTTTTTATCCAATTTTGGAAGAACTGGGCTTTGTGTATTCCTTCTGTAAAAAACAGCCAATAAAATGGACGTTTCCATATATATGCTAGAACAGAAGAAAGTTGTATATGAAATTGTCAGTCTTTACTATGGAGAGTCTGCCTTTCTTTTAATCTGAACGTCACTTTCTCCTTTTTTTAATCTGAACATGTCACTTTCTTGCTTATGTATAATTCTTTCAGGACTTCCTTCTGTCCTCTCTTTTTCTTTTTTACTTTTGGTGGTAATAGTGTTGGGAACCTATTCCTACTAGGCATTCCCCAGACAGTTAAAATAATAAAGTCCTTGTAATGAATATACATAGGCAAGCAAAACAAATTCCTACCTGGCCATGTCTGTACTCCCTTCACTGGTGATACATATGCATAAAACTGATTAGTCATTCACATCTCTTTTTCCTTCCCACATACGCCTTTCACCTTTTACTTACTTTGTGTGTATATCTGTCTTTCTGAATTTATGGATGGGCATCTCACACTCTTTCCCTTTCAAACCCTCTACACCTCCCTTTTGCTCTATCTTGCTTCTTTAAATGACTATTACACAAAACTGAAATATACATGTATAACTTACTGAAAAGATTCATGCTCTCTTGTTAATTTTAAAAGGAGTAAAACATATTATATTATTTCTGTATTTAAAAGAATTAAAAGTGCCTCCTATCTGCATCCTCTTGAACAGACGCTGCTGACATTCCCACAGAAACTTGAAAGGTAAGAAAATCCTAAGCATAAAGAACACTTTTGGACTGTTTGTAAGTCACAATATATACAAACTATTTCACAAAGCTCTAAGCATCTTAAGAAATGAGGAATTCTAAAGTAGTTTTGAATTCATAGGAAAAAGTTAAATTATGCTTGATAAAATTTGTTAAAAATCCTATTCTGATGCCTCATCAAGGTATAATGATGACCTTGGGTTCTCAAAGGCCATACTGGCAGAATACAAGCTCCAGCAGGTCTTGGCAAGCTGCAGAGGTACAGACTGGTATGCAGATTGGGTGAGAGACCATGTCTATTGTCCAATGATCCACCTAAGTGTGGACAGGAGAGAACAGAAGGTCGGTGACAGCTGCTGAACTTTTTGGTGAAGATAATACCCAAATCTATGACATTTTAAAGTCTCTACGTTCAATAAACCTGGTTTAGAAAGAAAGATACGGGGAATACAATTCAGAAAAATCCACCAAGATGGTTAAAAATAAAACTACTTTGGTGAACAAGATTTAATTATCTTGAAAAGCTCTAGAACAAGAATTCTTAACATTGTTTTGCGACACAGACCCTTAAGTAGCTGGTTATCCCTTTTCCAAAAAATGTTTTTAAACAGACAAAATAAAGTGTGTAGGATTTCAAAGGATAACCATACTGAGAGCTAGCACAATACTAAAAACCAACCATGTGGCCCCCAGACTACGAGCCCTGTGCTGTGCGGATCTCGCTCCGTTTTCTGGCCTCTTCATTGCTAACCACAAGCTATCATCTGAAGTAATAACAAAAAACCTCACAGCTGAGATAGTTTCAATCACCAAGAGACAAAACGGGGATCAGTCAGTCCTTACTGTGGCCAAAGGCTCCATGGAAGAAGGAAAGAGCAGAAGCTGCTCAATCTGACGACAAACACAAACAAAGCTACACAATGGCTCCGAGTCTTCACTCTAAAGGACAGTTGCTGCTTAGAACAGCACCGAACAGCCATACCTCTCTATGATTCTGAAAAGTATTCTTTAAAAAAAAGCCCAACATTTCTTTCTAATTTTTCTTGAAGAAACAACAAATTATTTTAACAGAGTTTGACAACATCTTTGGGAATTCAAAAAGACAGGACATTTTCCTATTGGCCTCAAGCTGCATCAACTTCCTCTGGTAGACACGTCCTGCTTCTTTGTGTATAATGCTTTAAATGGCTAAAACTAAACTCATTTCCCATAAAATCAGCTCTGACTTCTTGATTTCTGCCAGTAAAAACTCACAACTTATGTAACTTATATTATGCCTGAAGATTTGTAAAGAAGTTCGTCATAAAAGCCATGAGAAACAGTAGTTTCAGTGCTATTATCTCGACTTTGGAGACGAGACAACTGAAGCTCCCAGAACTTTAAGGAAGGCCTTGAACGCAGCTTCTGAGAATCCAAGCCCAGCAGTCTGTGCACGGGGCTATGCTGACCCTGGCACCATCATTCTCTGTCCCCAGGCTCATTCTGTGATTGATCTCTCTGTACTGCCTGCTGCCCACTTCTCAATCCAACCAGTCACCAAGTCCTATCAATTTCTTCTTTCGGTCTCTCAAGTCTTTCCTCCTTTCCATTCCTCTTGTTCAAACCTTTATCGCTTTACACTTGGTGTACTGCGACAGTCTCCTGGGACTTGCAGGGTCTCTCCTCCCAGTATCCTGTGTAACCCTAACCACTAGACTAATGTTCCAAAAACACCGCTCTTTTCACATCACCCTGGCTCAAAAGCCGCCAAAGGCTCCTCACTCTTCAATTCAAAGCTCTTCAGCTTGGCATTTGTTTCTCTCCTTAATCTGGCCTCCACTGATCTTTAGGACCTCCTTTCCTACCACCTCACAATGTAAGCCCCTTATTCTGGACAGGCTGGTTTGCTCAGCACTCCTTGGAAAGGCTTTGCTAGGCCTACCTGAATTTGGCTGTGCTGCTCTCCTTGCTTTGCACGCTGGCAGACCCCACAATTCCCATTCTCCCCATGCTTCAAGGCTCCATTCAAGCAGAACTCTTTGGGCTCCTTGAAGGGCTCTAGGAATTCTTTTATTCTCCTTCCTCGGCTCCTGTCAGCTCTACTGTTCATTTACTAACATTTATGAGTTGTGTTACACTGTTCATTAGCATTTCTTAGTATACAACTGGATTGTAAACTCCAGAGTCCACATCTCCTACTTCCTTGGATCCTCACAGTGCATACAGGAGAGCTTTGCAAATAGAAGAGGCTAAGAATGAATAAATAAATGTGAGCTGACTAAAAGAAGCACACTATAACAAGGACACTGAAACGAAGAGAATTATAGCTCTTTACAAACTGATAGAATACTAAAGCTAAAGGGTTAACGAAATACGCTCACAGATCCCACTCTTCTCTCTTCACTTTTAAAAGCAGTAAGTGCAGTTGTTCTCCAGAGCTATTCAGTTCACAAGCTTGGGTAAACAGAGGTCACATTCTTAGTCCCTTCCAAGCCACAAATGTTAGTTTTGATGCTTTTGGGCAGAAGATTCTCTTGGCATTAATACTATGGAAGCCTCAAACCCCAAAGTAGGACTCACATGAGTAATGTGGCCAGAAATAGGAAGTTATGCTATGTACCCATTTCTGAGGAGGCTGGGGCATGGTTTTATATTGTTCAACCAGGGCTCCTGCTATAGAAAGCACATGTAACTACGGTTGGCATTATGGAGGGCCATTCATTTCTACCAGTCTGATGAAGAAATCTGACCAACAAAACAATCAACTTTTAACAGTTGGTCAAGCAGTAAAAGTGGCAGTTAGGCAGGTCCAACTTGCCTAACTTTTGTACTCATTGACAGAGGCCTAGAAAAGCAGGGATAGTTCAAAGGGTTAGTTTTGATCTACCAAATTAGATTTATTAGATTTTCAAATTCCTTATGGACACAAGTCCACATGCCCACAAAATGGTAACGTTAAAAATTACATGTCCTCTAACTATCCTATATTCAATTTAATATAAATTTGTACCAACCAAATCAAACTAGAGAAAGAGAACCCTACTTGTATAAACTGCAACTGGATACTCTTCATCTGCTAACTGTTGAATGCGAGAAGAGTCGTGCAGCAGGGTGGGAGGAAAATGTTAACTTTTTATCATCAGTGGCCTAGGAGCAGAATTCCTTATTGTGACTGTCATGGGAGAAGACATGATAAGACCAAAACCAATTCTTCTATTTTGCCTTTTTAAGTCTCTTTTTTTGATTGCCTCTTAAAAAAAAAAACAACTTTAATGCATATATCAACTATATTCAATGCAAGGTTCATAGAAAATATCTACACTGCACCTTAGAGAGTAAAGTATAAATTTACCTTATTTTCTTCTAGAAATTTCAATTTGATAGATACATCATTGCGTATTTTATCATATTTTTCCTTATGTGCTTGGAACAGATGCTGTGACTGCTCAATCTTTGGCAGAGTGTTTGCATCACGTGGTCCAAGATTCAATTCTTCTAAATCGGTCCGGTATGCATCATATTCAATCCTGGCAGGAAACAGAAGGAATGAGAATGATACCATAACACATGAATAAAACAAGTTTATCAAACAAGTTAGAAATATTGACATATTTACACATAAGGTTTAATTTCATAAGTAGCTATCTCTTGAAATTCAAGGGGGTTAAGGGAGATAGGACCCCTGAGAATGTGAAAAATTATGAATAAATCTAGGCTCTTCCCATCTTTATTTTTAGTAAATCTGATCATTTTTATTTAACATACAAAACAAGCAAATAACATAATGCATCCATAAAGAAGTTGCAGTTTCTACACTTTTTTTCCTAATGTTATCCCTTCTGTCCAGACTGTGGATCACCCAAAGCTCCCCAATTTCGCTAAAGTTGAAAACCAGTCCTCAGAACATAATGACCAGGTCAACGTCCTAAGACTGATCCCCATATGGGTCACCTGATCTCTATTTGCCTTTGTTCTGTCCCACAACCACTCTGAATGTACTTTATTCTCAACTGATTTCTGAAAACCTTATTTCTCATCTAAGAGACTCAATTTCTACTACAGAGGTAGGTGCCTCATTTGTCTTCCCTTGTACACGGCTGGATTACAGCAGTGCACAGCCAGTGATATAGGGGCAGGACTAAGCAGATGAACCACATAAAAATGATCATTCATGGTACAGACTGGTGGAAGGGAGGGATTCTGATGAAGAGCCTTTCAACAGAAGACAGAACAATGTTCTTGGCAATATCATAGTCAACATAACTAGCAAAAAATGGCAGTAATTTTGGCAATGATATCTGCTAGAGGATGAATGTCCAGAAGAGAGCATCTGATAATGTGTCTGCCAACAGTGTAAGTCAAAAGTGGTCAAAGGGAGGAGAACTTTAACCTCTGATTTCTCCTGAACTATTCATGTTTTGAATAACAATGTCCATCGTTATCTTCTGATACAGATAAATGATTTGGTTATCAGTTAAAAAAGATATTTCTACCAAGTTATCTCATCAAAAGTAGATCCAATCTGCCTATTGTGTTAATCCTTTTCTGTAGGAATGAGACAGTACATTTGTTTTACATGCCTCAACAGTTTAGTAGAGCAAGTTTGAGAACTCCTTATGTAAAGAAGAAATGGCCAGGGCATAAACTAAGAATATGAAGTCATGAAGGTACTACAGGAGGAATGCTGATATTACAAGACACTTCTATTTTAGGGGAGAGCCTGAGATAAGGTAATCTAGCCTTTTATCCCCCTATTCAATTATGGTCCTATTTCACTGGCCAACCACAGTGTCTGCTCAAGAGTTATAAGATAATATGGTCTCTGAAGAATTAAAGCTTCACATCACCTACTGGGAAATGGAGATGAATAAAGCAAGTGAGAATATACTACATTGCTATTTATTAGCAATTAAAAATTGAGAAAGAGGAATGGCCTAATGGTATCATCAGGGGGATATATAATTGGAAAGGGAGATGGGCTGGTCATGTAGCAAAAACAAAAGGTGGACAATTCACGAGTTCCACTGGTATCCTTGCAAAGCCGACAAATGCAGAGGAAGGCCTGTAAGGAATCCTCTCCTTGGAGAACTTACAGAACAAAGGCAGGATGAGGGATGAAAGGGTCGCAGAAAACATCACCAGAGGAAATACCAAAACCAACAATATCAGAAAAACTGAAGTAGAGACACAATTGCTTTTGTGTCTTTATAAATATTCATTCAAATATTCCTTCCAGTCCATGTATACATTCTGCCCTGTAGAGGATCGAGGAATCCCTGTAAATTAGGACTTTCTGCAGACCTTTCATAAACCCCGTACCAGCTAGACATCATCAGCAACTAAGATAACATTTCGCTCCAAGAGATAGTATATCTTGATGTGTCAGAATCTCAGACCATGATTATTTGTACTTCTTATGAAAAGACACTCAAATTACAGCTAGGTTCTGGTTAGGGAAAATGATGAATCCTGGTAAGTGGTCCCATAGATTTGAATTTACTCTATTAGAAGCTATAATTATGCAAAATATGATAATGGATTCCAGCCCAATGGAAATATGCAGTATGAATTACTTCACCAGATACTCATCCGTACCAAACAGTATCTAGACTGGGAAGCCAGGGGAGGAGGACACTAAGGTACTTCACACATGACTATAATCTTTGTGTAACTCTTTCATTTAAGGCCTAACCATGTTACTCTCCTGCTCAGGAAGCTCGGTGTCTCCTACGGCCGCATTTAAAATCCTGGATAAATGGGCCACAAGCCTTTGGTCAGCCTCCTTCGTAGTCTGCGCTCCAGCCAACTGGCTTCCTTGCCATTTCCCGTGTAGGTATCCTCGCTTCTTCCCATGCAGTTCCCCAGGCTAAAGGCTCTCATCCCGCCCCTTTGATGCCGGTGCTCCTCCCCACCCTGAAACCACTCTCTATCTGCTATTTACTTAGGTGCATAGGCTATTTTCCCTCACACTCCAGGGGAAGAGACTGTGTCATTCGTCTTTTTATTCCCAACAATCAGCACAGCTGCTAGCATACAGTAGGAATTTAATGAATGCATGCTGAATTCATCTGAATTAAAGCAGACAATTTAGTAAAAAGGGGAATGGAAAAGATGTGTAGAGGAGGATGCTTCCTCTTCATCTGTGGAGTGATCTATACCCCACCAGAGCCAGCCCAAGGCCTCTGACTCCACTGCGATGCCAAATAAGGGGCCTGGGACTTCCCAGAGCAGCAGTGGCAATAACAATAGGGGTTATCATCACCCCTCCCTACCCAGCTGTATGGAAAAACTCAGTAATATAGTAACAATGACATTCTCTAATATAGCAGATATCTTTGCATAGAAAAGGCAGAAAAATTGTAACCTAACCAGGACAAAACTGAGTATATGGCAGTTTTAATTGATCAGTGCCAGAGACAAATTTTTATTTGAAATGGAACTATGCATGACCCAAAGGTTTATACATTTCTCATGAATATAACAGTCTGGTAAGTAGAAAGGATTATTATAACTGCTTTTATAAAAATCTTTCTAAAAGGTTTTGAAAACTGCCCTGTTTTGTTAGATTACAGTGAATATAATTTCATATTATCTTCATGAATGCTGGGCCTCCTCAGGAGCACTTGTGACTGTATTGTTCTGCAGTTACAGATGAAGATGCAAGTGGCTACAGAAATGAATGAGTGCTGACCTCAGGAGACACCCTGGAACTTGCTTTTTGGGAAAAAAACAATCCCTGGGGTCAGTTTGCATTCTGATTCTCTACCTCCTTCTCATGAAGGTCGGGTGAAGGACCGGATGTGCAGCTGCCTGACCTTCAGGGCAGTGAAACACAGCTACATTCTGCACAGTTAATTACTGAATCCAAGATCAAAGCAGCCTTCTCCCCAGAGGTTTTCTTCATTTCCAGAAAACCTTGTCCTCCACAGTTTTACGTGCCCTTCGCCTGGCTGGCAGCATTCAAAACGCAATGATTTCCGCATTATTACCACAAAATCACAGTTACTGGCAACTCCTTGCCAGTTAACCTACTCTTCTACCTCACTTGTCAAGGACAAGGTAAAGGTAACCTTTCTATAGGATCCCAGACCTAGAGCTGGGAGGGGCCTCAGAGGTCCCCTTGTTCAACCATCTTCTGTTATAGGTGGAGAAAATGAATCTCTTATCCAAAGTCACACTGAGGTAGGTAGAGATGGAGAATGAACTCAGGTTTTCTGAATCGAGAACCAGCTGATTCTTCTCACTGCACTGTCTCAATATAGCTTTTAATATTTGCAAATGACTTGACATACATGAACTCAATTCAAAATAAATGTGTCTGATAATGACAAGAATTCACAATGCTTTAAGGAAATGATAATACACTGAAAAACTTTTGTGCCTTTGCATGTTTGGCTCTCTGTTACCATTGTACTCTGGGAATGGGTTGAATCTCTTTTTAGACTGATGAAAAGGACAAGTATTTATGTCAAACTGGTGCAGAACAAATGACAATGTCAATACAATTTGAAAGCAAGATCTGTCTTAAGATAACTGTGCTAGGTTCCGCAGGGGTGACCCCCAGAGCACACAGATCAGCACATCCAGCACAGTGGAGTGGGAGGGCCCCAGGGAGGCCCCAGAGCAACAGCCCAGGATGAGACCAGCTGAGCTGAGGAAGTAACAGCTGCTAAGCCCCAGATATCAGTCGCAGCAGCTCCTGAGACTTTCAGCCTGCAGATTAAACAACCATAAGTCACCTATTTGAACTTCCAAGAGCTAAAATGGCGGAATGATCAGTAAATGTTCTCTCCTCCCCCCTTGTTGACCTCAAAAGAACCATAAAATATTTCCCTAGAAAAATCCTGGATCAGTGGGAACAGTGAAGGAGAAAACAGTCCCATAACACCTGATGCTAGGAAAATAGCTAAGGGGGATTTCTCTTACTGTGGCAGAGGCGAACTGAAAGGAGAGGGGCCCCAGGGTGGTAGAAACTCGCACTAGGACCCAGGCAAGCCTCAGCACCTGGAGAGGAGCTCCAGGAGGGGTGATAACTCTCACTAGGACCCAGGAGTGCCTTAGCACTCCAGGGGAAACGGGAAGACAATAGGGAAGCTGGGATCACCAATCTGAGCTTGCCTTTGCCTCAGCTCAGCTGAGGAGATCTCTCATGACCAGACCACCTCTTCTCCACACTTAACAAACTAGCCCCAGGGCTGATCGGGGAAACACAAAGCAAAAAGCCCTTAGCTTTTTCACACCAGTCAGCTCAACACCAAGTTCTGCAGCTTCAAACTGAAAGAACCAGAAGCCACAACACAAATCACCATCATGAGCAAGAAGAAGCAAAACAAGGCCAAAAAGACCACAGAACTATTCTACGGGGACAAAGACTAAAACATGAATACCAAGGAGGTCAGTAGTGAGACTGTACTCCCATCTGAAACTTCAGAAGGGACTATGAACTGCTCACATGCACAAACAGCTTTCCTGGAACAGCTGAAGAAGGAAACAGAAGAGAAACTGGCCAATGATTTTAAAAATATGAAAAAAGAATTCACTGATAAGAACAGCTCTTTAAAAAGGAAAATTGAACAAATGGAAAATTGGACAAACGAAAAAGGAAGTACAAAAACTAACTGGAGAAAATAATTCACTAAAAGGAATAATTGGACAGAAGGAAAAGGAGATGCAAAAGTTAACTGAAGATAACAATTTGATAAAAATTAGAATTGGGCAAGTAGAAACTAATGAATCCATGAGACATCAAGAATCAGTCAAACAAAATCTAAAGAAATGAAAGGATAGAAGAATATGTAAAATACCCAATTGGAAAAACAACTGACCTGGAAAATAAATCCAGGAAAGAAAATTTAAGAATTACTGGCCAACCAGAAAGCCCCAATGAAAAAAAAAAGAGACTGGATAATATCTTCCAAGAAATCATCAAGGAAAACTGCGCAGAAGTGCTAGATCCAGAGGGCAAAACAGTCATTGAAAGAATCCACCGCTCACCTCTCAAAAGGGATCCCAAACTCAAAACCCCAAGAAATATTGTTGCCAAATGCCAAAACTATCAAGTGAAGGAGAAAATACTACAGGCATCCAGAAAGAAACAATTCAAATATCAAGGAGCTACAGTCAGGATCACACAGGACCTCTCAGCTTCTACATTAAAAGAACGAAGGAGCTGGAATACGATATTGCGTAAGGCAAAGGAGCTGGAACTACAACCAATGATCAAGTATCCAGCAAAGTTCAGCACAACATTTCAGGGAAGGAGATGGATGTTCAACGAAGTAAGGGATTTCTAGACCTTCCTGACAAAATGGCCAGAACTTAAGAGAAAACTCAATCTTCAAATGCAGGTCGCAAAGAGACATAAAAAAGGTAAACAGGGGAAAAGAAAAACTTGTTACTCAATTTGGGCAAACCGTTTACCTCCCTATAAGGGAAGATAATACTTGTTCATCTTGAGAATTGTACAGCTATTATGAAATATAAAAGGGACATGCACAGAGGGAACAGGTATAAAGTAAATGATGTGATGATAAAAATATGATTTAAGCATGCAAAGGGATGTGAAAAGGAGGAAGCAGAGAATGGGTAAATGACATCAAAGGAAGAAGTACAAAATTATAGTAGAGGGAAAGAGGGGAGGGAGATGAGCATTGTTTGAGAGGTTCTCTCATCTGATTTGGTTCAAGGAGGGAATGATAAACTTATGTATGTAATTCTAACTAGCTCTATAGGCAGTGGGAGGGGAAGGGGGAAGAAAGGGGAGGGGAAGCAAAAGGGAGGGAAGAAGCAGTAAGGGTAAAGGGGAGTAAAAGGGAGGGGGACTAAAAGAAGGCAGGGAAGGCTGCAGGAGGTGGTGGTGAAAAGTGAAAACTACTGAGGAGGGGAAGGGAGACAAGAGAATTAAAAGCACAAACAGTGGGAAAGAGGATGGAAGGGAAGACACAGATTGTAATCATAACTGTGAATGTGAATGGAATGAACGCTCCCATAAAACGGAGACAAACAGCGGAATGGATTAAAAGGCATAATGCAATAATATGTTGTTTACAAGAAACACATCTGAAATGGGGGGATACACACAGGATAAAGGTCAACGGTTGGAGGAGAACATATTGTGCCTCAGCTGATGGAAGAAAAGCAGGGATAACAATCCTAATCTCAGACAAAGCCAAAGCAGAAATAGCTTTAATCAAAAGAGATAAGGAAGGAAACTCTATCCTGCTAAAAGGCACCACAGACAATGAAGCAATATCATTACTAAATGTGTATGCTCCAAGTGGTATAGCATCCAAATTCTTAGAGGAGAAGTTAAGAGAGTTACAGGAAGAAATAGACAGCAAAACAATACTAATGGGGGATCTCAACCTCTCCCTCTCTGAACTTGATAAATCTAACCTCAAAATAAACAAGAAAGAGGTAAAGAGGTAAATAAAACTCTGGATAAGGTAGATATGATAGATCTCTGCAGAAAATTGAAAGGGAATAGAAAGGAATATACCTTTTTCTCAGTGGCACATGGCACATATAGAAAAATTGACCATGTACTAGAGCATAAAAACCTCACAATCTAGTGCAGAAAGGCAGAGATAGTCAATGCATCCATCTCAGATCATGATGCAATAAAAATTATATGTAATAAAAGGTCTTGGAAAGATAAACCAAAAATTAAATGGAAACTAAGTAATCTAATCCTAAAGAAGGAGTGGATTAAACAACAAATCATAGAAACAATCAACAACTTCATTCAAGAGAATGACAATAATGAGACAACCTACCAAATCTTATGGGATACTGCAAAAACAGTTCTTAGGGGAAGCTTTATTATCTTTGAATGCCTACATGAATAAAATGAGAAAGAGGAGATCAATGATGTGGGTATGCAGCTGAAAAAGCTAGAAAAAGAACAAAGTGAAAACCCCAAATACTAAATCAGAAATATTGAAAACCAAAGGAGAGATTAATAAAATTGAAATTAAGAAAGCTATTGAATTAATAAATAAAACCCCAAAACTAATAAAATTGATAAACCTTTGGTCAATCTGATTGAAAAAAAGAAAGAAGAAAACCAAATTATTGAAATAAAAAATGAAAGGAGTGAATTCACCTCCAATGAGAAGGAAATTAAAACAATAATTAGAAATTACTTTGCCCAACTTTATGCCCATAAATTTGACAATCTAAAAGAGATGGATGAGTATTTTAAAAAATACAAATTGCCCAGATTAACAGAAGAGGAAGATGAATACTTAAACCCATCTCAGAAAAAGAAATTGAACAAGCCATCAATGAACTCCCTAGGAAAAAAATCTCCAGGGCTGGATGGATTTACAAGTGAATTCTATCAAACATTTAAAGGACAGTTAATTCCAATACTATATAGACTACTTTTGAAAACTGGCGAAGAAGTCCTCTCAAATTCTTTTTATGATACAAATACGGTTTTGATACCTAAACCAGAAAGAGACAAAACAGAGAAAGAAAATTATAGACCAACTTCTCTAATGAATATAGATGCAAAAATTCTAAATAAGATTTTAGCAAAATGAATACAGCAACTTATCATGACAATAATACATTATGATCAGGTAGGATTCATACCAGGAATGCAGGGCTGGTTCAATATTAGGAAAACTATTAGCATTATCGACCATATCAACAACAAAACTAACAGAAACCACATGATTATCTCAATAGATGCAGAAAAAGCTTTTGACAAAATACAACACCCATTCCTATTAAAAACATTGGAGAACAGAGGAATAAAGAGAATTTTCCACAAAATAATAAGCAGTATCTACCTAAAACCTTCCGCAAGCATTATATGCAATGGTGACAAGCTAGATGCATTTCCAGTAAGATCAGGGGTGAAACAAGGATGTCCATTATCACCACTCTTATTCAATATGGTACTAGAAATATTAGCTTTAGCAATTAGACAAGATAAAGAAACTGAAGAAATTAGAAAAGGCAAAGAAGAAACTAAGTTATCACTCTTTGCAGATGATATGATGATATACTTAGAAAATCCCAGAGACTCAAGTAAAAAACTACTTGAAACAATAAACAACTCTGGCAAAATTGCAAGTTACAAAATAAACCCACACAACTCTTCTGCATTCCTATATATTAGCAACAAAGTCCAACAGCAAGAGATAGAAAGAGAAATCCCATTTAAAGCTAGAGTAGACACTATAAAATACTTAGGAGTTCACCTGCCAAAAGAAACCCAGGGATTATATGAACACAATTACAAGACACTTTTCACACAAATAAAGTCAGATCTAAGTAAGTGGAAAAACATCAGTTGCTCATGGGTAGGCTGAGCCAGTATAATAAAAATAACAATTCTACCTAAATTAATTATTTAGTGCCATACCAATTAAACTATCAGATAATTATTTTATAGAGCTGGAAAAAAATAGTATCAAAATTCATCTGGAAGAACAAAAGGTCCAGAATATCCAGGGAACTAATGAAAAGAAATGCTAAGGAAGGTGGCCTAGCTCTACCAGATCTCAAGTTGTACTATAAAGCAGGAATTATCAAAATCACTTGTCCCTTGGGGTAGTGGCTAAGAAACAGAAGGGCAGACAAGTGGAATAGGCTTGGTACTCAAGACACAGTAGACAACGAATGCAGCAATCTACTGTTTAATAAACCCAAGGACCCCAGCTTCTGGGATAAGAACTCACTGTCTGACAAAAATTGCTGGGAAAACTGGACAAAAATGTGGTGGAAACTAGGCATAAACCAATGCCTGACACCGTACACAAGAATAAAATCCAAATGGGTACATGATCTAGGTATAAAGATTGATACTATGGACAAATTGGTGGAGCAAGGAATAGTGTATTTATCAGATTTATGGAGAAGGGAAGAATTTTTGACTAAAGAAGAAACAGAAAGCATGATGAAGTGCAAGATGGATAATTTTGATTACATTAAGCTGAAAAGTTTTGCACAACTAAACCCAATGCAACCAAAATTTGGAAGGATGTAGAAAACTGGGAAAGAATTTTTACAGTTAATGGCAGGGACAAAGGCCTCATTTCTAGAATATACAGAGAACTGAGTCAAATATACAAAAATACAAGTCATTCCCCAAATGATAAATGGTCAAAAGATATGAACAGGCAATTTTCAGAGGAAGAAATTAAAGATATCTATAGTCATATGAAAAAGTGCTCTAAATCAAAACAACTCTGAGGTACCATATCACACAAACATGACAGAACAGGAAGATGATAAATGTTGAAGAGGATGTGGGAGAGTTGGAACACTAATACCCTGCTGGTGGAGCTGTGAGCTCATCCAACCATTCTGGAGAGCAATTTGGAACTACGCCCAAAGGGCTACAAAAATGTGCACACTCTTTGACCCAGCAATATTGCTTCTAGGTTGTATCCCCAAGAGATCCTAAAACTGGGAAAGGGTCCCACATGCACAAAAATATTTATAGCAGCTCTCTTCGTGGTGGCCAAGACCTGGAAATCAAGGGAATGCCTATCCACTGGGGAATGGTTGAACAAGTTGTGGTATATAAATGTAATGGAATACTATTTGCTATAAGAAATGATGAGCATATGGACTTCAGAAATACCTGGAAAGAATTATATGAACTGATGCTGAGTGAAAGGAGCAGAACTAGGAGAACATTACATACAGTAATAGCCATAGGGCACAAGGACTGTTTCTGATAAATTTGGCCCTTCCCAGCAATGCAGGGACCTAAAACATTTCCAAAGGACTCTTGATCCAAAATGCCATCCACATCCAAGAAAGTACTATGGAGCTGAAACACAGAATGAAGCAGACTATTTTCTCTTTTGTTATGTTCTGGTTTGGTTTTTCTCATGGTAGAACCTAGAGAAGATTGCATATCGTCTTGGTGGGAGGGGCGGTGGGGGGGGAGAAAATTTAAAACTTATGGAAATGACTGTTGAAAACTGAAAACAAAAAAATTAATTAAATTTTAAAAAATTAAGTTTGCTTTTTGTAATACTTGTGGAAATTAAATGCTTCTTCCGTGTTTTTTTTTCTGTCACAAATACAGTATATTTTTAACAAACAAACAAAAAAGAAATATCACAAAAGAAAAAGTGACTAAGACTTACTTCAATTCAGTACCAGGCACAAATGTTTCTGAATTAGCTAGAATGATAAATAATTCTAGTACACCCGAATTCATCGTACTCAACTTAGAACCTTAAATATTAAATTTTTCAATGCCACAACACTAAATTGACCACTATGGGGAAACTTTGGGGGAAGATTAAATTGATTACAATGAAAAATAATCTATGATACAGCATAAAAAAGATGTCAAGTAAGAGCTATAGGAAGTGTGGAAAGGAAGCTTATTCTTGCTAATGGAGACCAAGGCATCTCAGTGGATGAACCCATGGATGGGTAGGCAAGATTCTAATATATAATGGAGGAGGGTATTCCAGATTTAAGGAATACAAGCAAAGCTGTGGAGGCAGGGAAGCAAGGGCAAATGCATGGGGGCTGAAATCTAGAAATCCTCTTAGGTTCTTCAAAAACAACAGGAGGTACACTCGGCCTGTAAAGGGATGAGCAATGCTTTTACTCTTTGGATGCCAACTGGAATTGAGTTCATTCAGAAAAGGATGAAAAGTTAATGCTATCTGATGGCTTGTCTAAAATGAGATGGTGTTTCTCAGGCCAATTTCCATAGGACAGGTGTCCCCAAAGGAAAACCCTTTAATACAAGTGGCCCCTTTGTTGGTAGCTGCTGTGGAGCAATAATGTGCTGAATGGGCTCTTATTAAGACTAGCTATATATGCTAAGCACCAGAGAGCTGGAAAATAATTTTACACAATACATAATAGTCAGAACTCACAGGCCACCCAGCTGTCCTGATCAAACAGATGACCCTTGCCCTGAAAGCCAACATATTTCTGGTCTGGACAGAGGAGAAAACTTCACCACAAAACTTTTAACTGGAGATTCTCTTTGAATCTTCTGTCCTCAGTGTTTCAACTTGAAGTCATCTGCCAAAGTGTTTTGGTTGGGGGGTTCCTGCACTAGTTCATACAATATCACAGAAGGGAACAGATTAAGCTTAATGAAGGAAGCCAAGATCATGTTTTACACTCGCAATGTAAACAGATTCCAGTACAGGAGACAAAAAACTGCTACCCAAGTTAAGGACACAGGCAAGCTTACTTCACTTGAGGCAAACAAGGACAAATTTACAAAAATTTAGCAGAACAAAACAAATAGCTTAAGGAACAATTATCCACTTCACAAATGCTACCTGCTTCCTCACTTAGCTTAGCACACGTGAGATGCCATTTAATTCACAACTTTTCAGTTAATCTATGTGCTGTGTACATTGGGCTAGTGTACCACATTTTTGTGAGGTTCAAAGAATTTCTCATCATTTAAACCTAAAGGTCTTCTTTAACTTAGCTCAAGGTTCAGGTTCCCTGGATATATGCTGAACACAAAGATGACCCAGCCTGTGCTTGTATAGCTAAAAGATAATAGCAGAGACAAAATTCCTGTTCTGCAGCTTCTGTGTGCGTGTGCCTGTTTGTTTTTGTTTCTGATGAAGGTCAATAGACAGAAGAAAATTCCATCAATTCTTAATTAACAATAAACTTTCTAAAATGTACTTAGTTCAAAAGCATCCTTTTGGGGCAGGGATCAAGCATTAAGAGTTTTTTCCAATAATACCGGTGGATGTATTTAGAATAAGAGATAAGACTAGCAATGACGACAACCAAATGAAGGCCCTGCAGAGAAAGACAGGAGAGGAATCAAGAATTTCTATTAGACTCCCTCAGAACTCCAGTCACCCAGAAGTTAAACGGCTAGCTCCGAAGGTCCGGTTTACCTTGGGTACTTACCTATCTGTGCAGCACACTTTCACTGAGGGTCTTTATGCAGGGTCTGTCCAAGACATGGCTGGAGATATGACCCTCAAGGAGTGCACAGTGCAGTTAGAGACTTATACACATAAAACATGATAAAGCAGAACATAACTGAGAGCCAAAGAGAGTGGGAGAGATAACAAGTGATGAAAGATTTCAGTGGTGGCAAGATCAATTAAAGGGTAACAGTCAGGGAAAGCTCCATAGTGGCACTTGACCTGACTTTGAATTAGCCAGGTGACAAAGATGCAAACGGTATTCCATATGGAGAACATACAATAAGTAAGATAAACAGAAACAGTGACAGTAAGTCTAGTAGTTTGGTTAGAATGGAGAAATAATGTCAAGGAATAACAAGGAGATAAAACTGCAAAGGCATGCTCAGTGGACAGTACTGGGTTAGAGGCCAAGGGATTTGGATTTGTTCCGGAAGCCTTAACAAACCACTAGAAGTTTCCGAGAAGGGCAGGGACATATAATTGGTATTTTAAGAACGTTAATTTGGTAGAAGGAGAAGAGGACAGACACATGAATATCAGTGATAAGGTTATTGCAATCCAAGAATTAGGTAAAGAAATGAACTGGAAGTAGAAAGGACAGGTGAGAAGTTTTATAAAGTAGAGTCAAAAGAACTTGCGAAAAAGTGAGAGATGGATCCAAAGATGATTCAAGTCACAAAGTCAAAATGCTGAGGAAAATGGTGGCATAGGGAAAAAAATGAAGAATCTAGGAAAAAGAAAATCTATCACCCTACACTAAGACAGTTCTAGAGTGCTGACTGTCATTAGATTTACATAAGAAACTTGATGTTAACCTGTAGTAAATGTGGACAAAGACTTCTGTTAAAGGCTCTTAGTCAACAGAAAAAGTTCCTTCCTACCTAAGTCCTGGAATTTTTTTAGTTATTAAAAAAAAAAATTTATATTATGGAATTTTTTTTCCTTTCTCACTCATACCTAAGTATCTTGATAGGGAAGGAAAAAAAATGAAAACCCTTATATACATTTTAACTTATGCCGTAAGTTAACATGTTATTCTATACTTATTACTTGATTTTTAAATTACCTTAAAATTATTTTTACCAGTTAAGATTCATGAATTACAGTTTTGAGGACTGTACAAAAGATGGACATTACAACAAAAAGATACACTCACCTGACACTTTCGTATTGTTTCACAGTCATTAATGTATCTTCTATTGTTTTGCTCACCAAAGTGTTCACACTTGCAATAAAAAAATTAATAGCTCCAAGAAGAGTTTCTCCATTTTTAGCCAGCAGTTTCTGGGTATCTGCATTGTAGCCAAATTCTTCCTAAAATAAAGAAAATACATAGGTCATGTAACTAACCTCACTATGTATTAGTAAACCATATAGAAAAAATATGAATATCACCAGGAGGAAAATATTTACTCTAGAGATCAAGATGAATTTTTCAAATTAACAACTTTGCTCCTGGGCAACTTGATCTTCTTAGCATATAAATATTAACATATTTTCCCCATACAACTTGTCACCTAGCATCTGTTGGGAAACTCTGAAACAGTATTCTAGGTATGAATTCATTAAAAATAATCACTCAGCTACCCTGATTTAATTTCATTATACATTACATTTTACTCAATAAATCTTATAGATTGCACTTTCAAATATGGAAAGTCTTACAAACCAGTTTTATATATCGCTGAATATTTTGATGCTCTGGGTCCAACATACTACTGATTAGTGGAAACACCTGATTGTATTAAAAATCAGGACAGAATTAATTAGTACAATTTTGACTCAGCATTCTACAACGAATGCAAAGCACATTAGTTTGTTGTCAATAGTGGGTAGTCATTTTGAAAAGATGGAAATTTTAGTTAACACTGTAACATCAGATCAGTAACTAAAGTTCTGGGCATGGATTCAAATCCCACCTCTAACACTTTTAGTAATGCTCAGGAATGTGGGCAAATCATTTGGTCCCCTTAAGCCTCCATTTCAATACCCACCCGACAGGGCTCATGGAAGGCTCAGATAACAGCGTAGAGAAAGCACTCTGCAAGCCTTAAAGCATGATGCAAATGTCAGTCATCATCTTCATCACTATTATTAATACAAATTTTACTCTAAACAAGGCAGGTAGTCTCACAAGAAAAACATATTAAAAGTTTAATAACCCTTATTGTGTTGTAAGTCTTTTCCATCAAGACAGCCCATGTGACTCTCTCTCTGTCTCTCTGTCTCTATATATGTATTCCCTTTGGGTCTGGTTATCAAAATTTCATAGCACAGAATAACCAAGTGCTACTTTATACACTGGTGCTTTCTTCCATGAGGCAGCTGGTGATGCCATGGGTAGAGCTCTGGGTCTGGAAAGTCAGGAAGATTTCAGTTCAAATCTGGCCTCAGATACTTTACTAGCTATTTTGTTTGCCTCAGTTTTCTCGACTGTAAAATAGGAATCATGGAGCATCTACCTCACAGGGTTGTTGTGAGAATCAAATGAGGTAACATTTGTAAAGCGCTTAGCATAGTGCCTGGCACACAGCAGGCTCTATTTCAATGCTCATTCCTTTCCTTATCCTCTATCATTATAAATAAAAATGCACATGCAAAACTCAACACAAGTAACATTAGTTAGGTGACTTGGTTTTTTTGATTTGCTGAACACAGTTGCTATTATACAAGTTGTGAGGCACTCTTAAACGTAATTATGTCAGCTTTATTGGAGGTGGTGTAGAATAAAAAGAGCTGCAGTTTTAAAATACATTTATGGTGTCTGAACAATAAAGATCCTTCTCTGGGGAATGGAAGGCTGCGAGAGCAGCGGCTATTTTTGCTTTTTTCTTTGTATCCCACCCAGGAGCTCAGCCTAGTGCCTGGAAGACAGTAAATGCTAAATAAATGCTTATTGATTAAAGACTGACTGAGAAATTATAGAGAGCAAGAAGGAATGTTATATTTGGGCTACACGACCCATTTCATTTGGTGTTCCTCAATAAGAAAAAGCTAAAGTTAAGAACCATTCACGGGGCTGACTGTTACAGATGCAGATAACCTGAGGTCCATTCTCACTGCAATTTTATGATAAAATGGTAAAATTAGAATTAAAATGTTAATGGGTATGGAAATCTCTGTATTTCAGTTCATACAAATACGATTTAACAAAAAAAAAAAAAAAAAAAGGCCAAGACTCCCATCTTTCTTTCAGTATAGCATCATTAAGCACACCCTCTAATATGTCACATTTCCACAACATTTGGCTTTTTTTCTTTTTAGTGTAAGTCCACAATCCCTCATGATCAAGCCTGGAGCTGTTTCATAGGGTTAGCCAAAGAACATGCCCACCTAAGAAGCTGGTCATAATAAAGATTATTAAACTTTTAAGGGTTTTTTTCTGCTATTATACTTAAAAAGGATATATTACAGAAGGAATAAGCAGTAAGAACTCTAAGGTCTCATGATATTTTTTAATCCTGCTACAAAGGCCCCTTCCTCCCCCCACCATTCGAAATACAAACAAATAATTATGAGTTAATTCTAACATGCTAAGTGAACTTTCTGAGGCAGACCTCACTCAGATATATGCTAATTAAATACTAGCTTAATGAAGCTTTATAAGCAGGACAGTGTGGTATAACAGTAACAGACACTGAACTGAGAAAGTTGGGGTTGGGTCTAGGGTCTGCCATGAATTAGCTCATGATAAGGCTCAGGGTGAGCAAAATTGCCTCTCCGAGCCTCAGTTCACATACCCTTACGTATGAGGAGACAGAAATATTCCTTGCTCGGGGTTTAGGAAATGCAAATCTCAAATTTTATAAAAATAGGATACTTTGTAGAAGCAGTTAAAGTCAAAGAAAAACCAGATAGATGGGCATGCACATCAAGAGCCATGAAATTGAACTAGAGAAAAGAAGTTTACTGTTAAAAGGAGAATACAAATTGTTTTTTGATAGGACAAAAAAGAGAAATGATTAACAGAATAATATTAGGGTTCTATTTCTGGTTTCCTCTGTGTATAAAAAGAAAATGCTAAACTCTAGTCTCAAATATGCAGGGATATGGAATTACTATTAAAGTCAAAACGGCTGAGAAAATTATAGAATTGCTTAGCAAACCCGCGAGTCACACCATGCCAAATACTACTATCAACTGTAATGAGTTAAATGATCTAAATAGAAAACAATTAAAAAACTATGAGAGAAAAGAGTACTATATTTGTCTTAAACATGGAGAAGGGAAACATCATATCAATTCCCACTAGTAAAACTGCTCCTTGATGGGAGGGCCTGATTTATTTTTTTTCCTCATATGAACTTCAGCACAGTGCTTAATATACATGCCTAATAAATGCTTACTGAATTGAAAAAAGATAGAGTATTGAAAACACAATTAATGAGTTTTATTTTAGAAAAATAAAATAATTTTTCATAACAGCTGGGAGCATATTTAAAATAAAATTTTTTGTAATTTTGAAATGTAAAAAGACTGTACTGCAAACTTATTAGGTTCTATAAAAGTAATAAGCACTCTTCAAAAGAAATGGTCAAAGGACAAGACCAGATATTTTTGAAGGAAGAAATATGAATTGAAAATAATCACATTCAAAAAGATACCCATTTCCTTAATAAGCAGGGAAATGTAAGTTAAAACAGCCAAAGAAAAACCTTGTACACACTAAATTGGGGAAAAAATGCAAAACATGATAAAATTAAATAGTCACGGTACTATAATAACCAGATACTACATTATATTGTCAGTGGAACAGAAGCCTAGTGTAAACTTTTTGCAGAACAATAAGAAAATGTACAATGAGCTACAAAATTAATCTTATGACCCAGTAATTACATCACTAGTGCTTTACCCTAAAAAAAAAAATCACAAAAAGGAGAGAAAAGTCTTATCTACATAGAAACATTTGTGGCTATTTTATAATAGCAAAAAATGAGAAATAATATATATGTCTACCTACTGGAGAAAGGCAGCTTCAAATAAACGTAACAGAATATCAGGAAAATTCAAAGATAACAAAATGATAAAAACAGATCAACGGAACAGTATAAATACTGGTTATAATTACATTGATTTTTTTTTAAAAGAATATGCTAGACTAATTAAAGAGGCGTCAGAGAAAATATATTTTTCATTTATTTGTTGTCTATCTGGTTTGTCTGATTCTGCATTTTTAAGATCCATGATGGCACAAAGGTGTATGCTAGATCTGTAGTTGGAGGCCTTGGGTTTGAATCTTGATGCTAGTAGCATCTGGGTAACCCCAGAGAAGTTATTTAACACCTGTGGGCTGGACTTCTCTGTACAATGAAAGCTCTGGCTTAGATGTTCAGAGCGCCCTTTGGCTTTAAATTTATGAATTTAGCTTTAAATGGGTTTACTCTTCTCCCCTCCTCCCAATTCCAACATAAATGGTTCAAATTTGGGGGCAGGGGTTGCAGAATTACCCCATATTTGCTCTGATTCTTGGCTGACTGCAATTTGTCATAGATGTAATAAAAAATTTTATTATTAAGGGATAAGACTAATCAAGGGTAAGAAAAGCCACCTATTTTTGTATGGCCACAAGCTAAGAATGGTTTCTACATTTTAGTATAAAGCTTTATTGTATTTAAAATGTAAAAACAATTTTGATCCCGGAGGAGGGGGAAGGAGGTTACTTTCGTGCCTTCAGATGTAGTCTGCAGATGTCTGGACTATGTGATTTCTAAGGTTACTTTATCAATTCTACAATTTCATGATTCATATTTTTTAATAATAGTAATTTAATGATGAAGAGGCATTATGAAACTGAAAATAAATTTCTTAAGGAAAAAACTAAATAAAGCTCCAAGGCCTGAAATGAATTCAATGCTAAACTTTCATTAACAGGGTAATAAATTATATGGAACCATAGCAATTGGGACATGGCAGCACTGAAAGTCTGACGTGCAAATTTTACCTAATTTTCCAACCTGTCTAACCTTCCCCTTATCACAAAAGTTTTGTTCACACCAAAGTAAATCCTCTTCTTCATATCGTTTCCTTTTTAAACAAGTTTTATCAATGTGTTCTATTTTTATATTACAAATACTTACAGATTACCCCTCACTCAGGTCTTTTGTAATAAAATAACTAAGTAAAATGAACAATACAGTGACCTAATTCGAAAGTACTAGAAACATTACATATCTATATAGCACCCCTCCCACCTCTCAATTTAATAGAAAAACTTAATTAACAAAAATCTATTTTTGTTCTTTTCTACCTCTCACTCTAATAAAAAAGAGGAGAAAGGAAAAACAAATTATACACACACACACACATATTATAAGGAAAGGGAAAACAAATATATATATATAACAAATATGTGGAATCATACAAAACAAATTCTCTCATTGGCTATATAGAAAAGCATGTCTCATACTGTACCCCAAATTTGCCGCCCCCCTCCAAGAAGGCGAAGAATGCGTTTCATTGTGTTCTTCAGGAATCACGGCTGGCCAGCATACTGACCACAGTCTGCACAGCTGTCCAGGTCATGTGTCTCTATAGCACTCTTGTTATGATATAAACTCTTCTTTTGGTTTTGCTCACTTCACTGTGTCAGTTCTTATAACTCTCTCCGGATCTCTCTGAAGTCACCTCCTCCTTGCAGCATAGCAGTTCTCCATCACATTCATATGCCATAACTCATCTATGTCATTCTTCAAGTGATGGGCATCCCTTCAGTTTCCCGTTTTTTGCCATCAAATAAAGAGCTGCTAAAAATATTTTCATACATATAGGACCTCTTCCTATTTCTTAGATCTTTAGGAGTGTAACAGGGTTGGCGGTGTGCATTTTTGTGCATAATTCCAAACTGTTTTCTAGAATGACTGTATGTATTCACAGGCTCACCAACAATTCATTATTGTGCCTATTTTCCCTAGCTTCTTCATTATTTATTGTCTTCTTTTTTTTGTCATCCTTGCCAATATGTGAGATGGCATCTCAGAACTGATTAATTAGCATCTCTAATTAGTAATGATTTTGAGCATTTTTTATATGGCTAAAGATAGCTTGGGTTTCTTCCTTTGAGAACAGTCTGTTCATTTCTCTTTTTATCTTTTTATTGGGAAAGGGGTCTTCTCCAACTGATAAGTGATCCAAGAGTATGAGTAAACAGTTTTCAGAGGAAAAAAATCTAAGAATAAATGCTCTAATTTACTAATAATTTAAGAAACAAAAATTAAAACAAATGTGATCTCAGGCCCAATCAGCTCAGCAAAGTTGACAAAAAAAAGGGAAACTGGCAAATGTGGGAGAAGCTGTGGGGAAAAAACAGGCACACAAATGCACCATCGGTAAGACTGAGACCTGGTATGGCTAGTCGGAAAAGCAATTTGGAACTATACTTAAACAACTACTAAATTCATACCCACTGACCCAGCAATACTGCTACTAAGAGATTAAAGAATGAAGGAAAAGACTACAACATACACAAAAGTATTTATAGCAGCTATTTTTGTAGTGGCAAAGAACTGGAATCTGAGGGAATGCCTATCAACTGGAAATGGATGAGCAAGTTATGGTATGTAAATGTGAGGGAATATGACTGTATTGTAAGAAATGATGAAGGAGATGACTTCGGAGAGACTTAGGAAAATCTGTATGAACTGATGCAAAGTGAAGTGAGCAGAATCTAGAGAACAATTTCTATAATAGCAACAATTTTGTAAAGATCTAGGAATTCTGATCAACAAAATTAAAACCATAGTGCCAGGAAGATTCAGGAAAAAATGGATATAAGACCCAGATATGAAAGGTCACATTATAAGCAAATGAAAGAAACATGAAAAAATACCCATCTGCTCTACAGATAGAAGAAAAGGACATGAGCAAACAAGAAATACAGAGGATATTAGAAGATAAAATGGATCATTTTGATTACATAAAATTAAAGTTTTTGCAGTAACAAATCCAATAAAGCTAACATTAACACGGAAAAATTGACTGGAGAAAAAAATCTTGGCAGCAAGTTTCTCTGATAAAGATCTTATTTCCAAAATGGATATTAAAAAAGTCAAAGCAGGACACTAAAAAAAAAGAAGAGACATTACTATTTTTATGCTGGTAATAAATTATTTTTTTATTACTTACAACAAGAAAGTCTGGGTTAACAAGGATGGCCAAGCAATAACTACGTATCAAATGAATATTTTAGGAACAAACATTACAATTTATACTCTAAAAATTCGTAATTTATATTGCTGGCTTAGGTAAATAATGGACATATGATGAAGTCAGTCAAGCAGGTAACCACTTGCCCACTTAAGAAGAGCCATTACCACATGAGACTTGAAGACTGGGCAAGTAGCTGTTCAGATGAATCAGAGTTTTTTAGCTGCTCCTGTTACTACTCCTGAACCGACAAAACATGGTGGTGCCTAGTTTTAATTAGGCAACTAGGAGAGTTGTTCATTACATACATATACCGTAACTTGCACGTCAATTCACTAAATGATGGCCACTTCCGTTAGTTTTCAATTCATTGCCAAAGACAAAAAGAACGAATATAAATAATTTCATATGTTTGGGTCTCTTCCTTCTTTGATATCTTTGGAGTAGAGGTCTAGCTGTGCTATCTCTTGGTCAAAGGGCATATGCAGTTTAGTAAACTTTCACACAAACTCGATGTATGAATCTGTATGGTTTACCAATGCATACTTATTACCAGGATGCCCCTCCTTCCCCTACACCTATGGGGTTTTTCCTTCCCCCAATGGAGGGAGAGAAAATAAATGCTTTCTTAAAAAAATACAAAGGGAGTGTTGTACTTTAAATAAATGCTTTCTTAAAAAAATACAAAGGGAGTGTTGTACTTTATTAAAAACTAGAACCCTATAACACTTCCTTCCTCCAAAAAATTCTTTAGGATTGCTTCCAAACTTTAAATGAACAATGTTCATAAAACCTCAGAGTTGGAATCTATGTAATGGATCTACATAATGAATCCATATAATAGATCACATTTATTTATGATTTTAAGGTTTGAAAGCATATTACACATATTGTTATCACTGGTCCTTAAAACAACTCTATAGTCTTAAAAGAAGTTAAATGACTTACCCAGAGTCACCAAGACAAAAAGTGTCCCAGGAGGGATTTGAACCTAAATTTTTCTAACTCCAAAGCCAATGCTCTTTCCATTATACTATGCTGTAACTCAAAGGACATTCTACTAACAATGCAAGATAGTGCATGTTAACTTGCTCTCTAGTCCTATACATACTAGAAAAAGAAAATTCCACTGCAACCTAACTGACAAGTATTCCAGATCAGGGTCTTTGCTTAAAGGCCACTGAGGGGTGGAGGTGAGGGCAGAGACTCACCCTGTGTAGCGGCAGTCCAAAGCCTTTGTGGAGTTGTTCCTTATATGGAGCCCAGGTTTACTTCTACTGCACTTGGTTCTGCTGTCTGGGACACTAAGAACAGTCAATGTTCCTTCCGTAAGACAGCCCTTCAAACACTTGGGAGACAGCCACCATGTGTCCCCAAGTCTTCTTTTCCTTGGCTGATACTTCCTCGATTTCTTCAATACATATGGCTCATGAACTCTAGCTCATGCTCAGGGGGCTGAATCATGTTAGATAGTACACAAAGTGCTCTTCCCAGTGCATGCAATTCTGATTATATAGAAGTTCAATAATGATTTCTTTAGTATCATTTATTTTAATTCAAACTTATGTTTCTATTGTGTCTTCAAAACAAGGCTTCCCTAAATCATGTATAATATATATCTTAGAAAACGGACTGGTCTATCACTCCCCTGTAACATGTGTGATTGTGGGTATATATACATGTATATTTACATGTGTATAAAATCCCTTACCCCACCCACTGCCAATTCATTAGAAGACGCTTACATGGAGTTCCAGGGACTTCAAACTCAGGTCAGCAAATGCATCTCCGAGTTGCCTCTGAGTGTGTATCATCTGGAAGAGCTGGGAGGACAGTGTCTGAGCCAGTTTCAATATGTTTTCATATTTTCTCTTGTTTTCTCTTAATATATCAATCTGAGCTTCCAGTTCAAGGTCCACTGTTCTTGAGCCACGGCCCAGCTTCTCAGAGATAATTTGACGAGTACACTAAAAGCAGAAAGATAAACTTCATTTAGAAAAAAAGTTAAAATGATGTAATAACTCAAAAGTTACATATGTTACAATGTGTAGTGTACACCCTTTTTTGGCTTCTAAAGAGCTTTCTGCAACCTTATGCAATCACCCCTCCCAAATTCAGAACGTATACCAAACTGAAAAGTGTGTGACTCCTTAGAAGTTTATCAGGACTCAGCAAGAATGTTTACCGAACAAGTCTCAACTCTTACTAATCTGAATATTTACATTTGTTTTCAGACAGTATTTAGAGTTAACTAGCTAATCGTATTCTGTCAAATCAAATTTATTTCTCTTGGTGAAATACTGGATTCTAAAAACTGTGGGGACAGTGCTAGAGTATGAAATCTTGAATAGTAAAGAAAAAAAAGGTGAACTTCACTGAGTAGACAAGGAGGCCCTTAAGTTTCTGATCAGGATAAGATGGTCTAGATCCAGTATAGTCCTGACTCTACCCCATATTACCTATATGTCCTTTCCCTCTCTGATTCTGTTTTCCTCATCTGTAGAATGAGAGGATTAGACTCCATGGTCTGAGCTTCACTTCAACTCTAGCTCTATGATTACATGAATTCACTAGAATATTTAAGGCTAAACAAAATAAGGTCAAGGGAAGGCCTCTTCCTCCCTGGGCCTGGGAAGACCTGACTATGTCTTCAGGCAGAGAAAAGAACTAAAGGACAGAGGGAATCAGCGATGCCTGGCGCTGCTGACTGCACTGACAACATTTGGACAGGCAGGCACGTCTCAGGCTTCAGGCATATTTATTTACCAGGCATCTGCAGGTATATTTTAAGACCAAAAAAGATCAAAGGCTTCTGAGCTCCTCATCTCTCCTCACCATTCCTCAGAACTTCTTGGCGTCACCACCTGTCCTCCTCTCCTTTCCTCTGACCACTGAAGATCCATTTCTCATTAATATTAATTCTCCCTCCTGAAGCTTTGATCTCATTCCCTCGTGCTCAAAGGATTACTTTTCACTAAGGGTAATTCCCTTTATCTGAGGCTCTGTCCCATTCACTCCAGTTCTCTAGGATCTCACACAATGTCTATGAAGTCTAACGGTCTGGTTCACATCTCATCTCTGGTACTTATGAAAGAAATGGGCTCAGCGGTCTAAATCCTTTCATCTCCCTCTCTTCCCCTCCCCTTTCTCCCTTTCTCCTCTTTCTCTCACTCTCCATTGACTACATACGCCTACAAAACATTTAGGTTTCCCCATCCAAAAAAAAAGTCCTCTCAACCCTCTGACTTTCATAACGCCCCTGTCTCCACATTGGTACATCCAATGTTTCCGCTGTCTTATCCTCTAACTCTTTTTGAATCCTTACTATCTCACTTCTGTCTCCTCTGCTGTCTGCTCTTTCAAAGGTCATCATGATATCCAATGGCCTTCTCTGAAACATACGGAATACCCCCTCCTATTTACTATATGCTTTCTTTTTTGGCTATTGACAAACCCCACTCTCCTGTTCTCTCTCCATCTCTCTGGTTCCTCTGTCTTCTTCACTGGAAGACCTCATTTCAAATCTGGCCTTAGACAATTATTAGCTGTGTGACCCTGGATGAGTCCCTTAACCCTATTTGCCTTAATTCCTTTCTGTGAAATGAGTTGGAGAAGGAAGTGGCAAAGTACTCCAGTATCTCTACCCAGAAAATACCAAATAGGGTCACGAAGAGTTGGACGTGGCTGAAATGATCAAACGACTACAAAAATCCTCCTTGTGAACTAGATCTGGTGATGTCACTGCTCTTCAATAATCTTTATTGGTTTCTTACAGCCAACCGAGTGAAATTCAAACTCCTTAACTGGCATGAAGGTTTTCAAATATCCAGCAAACCCTCCCTTTCTTTATGTTGTAATTCAATCCATTTACGATATGCTGAACCCAAACTAGACTGCTTTCTGTTCCTCAGGCTTACCTAGTGCTTGATCACCTCTGATAGAGGCCGTGCCTGGAGCGTCCTATGTATATTTATTTATCTGCTGAATTTCCACCCATCTAAAAATCTCAATTTAATTGCTTTTTCCTACAGAAGGCCTTCCTTGATCGCCATACTGGTAATCATTTTTCTTGGACCTTGGAAAGCATTTTATTTATTTGTGTTTATTTATTTACTTATCTTTCTATTTATTCTTAATTATTTAATTATTATTATTAATTATTCTTAATTCTCTAATACACTTAATGATTTATCATTGTATACTGTACCTATATATCTTACCATACAAAAGTTGTTTATCTTCCTAATATAGTTTTCTACCCAAAGTAAGAACTAAATAAATGTTAGCTGAATTTGAATTCCATACAAATAAGATTTGTGGTAATAATGCTTCTGTAAACTAACCAACCCCTCCTGAATCAATGCCTTATTGTGACAGAAGGCTTGTGTAGCTCAGTGAAACTATGAGCTATGTCACACAGGGTTACCTAAGACAGATCGGTCATAGAGGAGAGTTCTGACAAAAAGTGATCCACTGGAGAAGGAAATGACAAGCCACTCTTGTATCTTTTCCAGGAAAATCCTAGAGCTAGTATTAAAATTATATAAGCCCCTCAGCTCAATATTATGGGGAACAGAGAAGGAGAATGAAATTGCTGGGCCAAAGCAAAAAGGAAGCTCTGCTGTAGACGTCTGATGACAAAAGGAAAGTCTGATACTGTAAACTTCAGTACACAGGAACCTGGAATGTGAGATCTATGAACCAACGTAAGCTGGGTATGGTCAAGAAAAGGATGGAAAAATTAAACACGACAGTGAACTGAAGTAGACAAGAATACATGAATTTTAATTCAGGTGATCATAAAGTAAGATACAGAGTAGCTCTTATAGTCAGTAAAAGGGTGAGAATAGCAGTAGTAGCCTATAACCTCAAAAATGACAATAATATCTGCTTGAATCCAAGGCAAATTGTTCAGTGTCACAGTAATATAAATCTATACTCTAACCACTGATACTGACGAGGTCAAAGTTGCCCAGTTCTTTGAAAACCTACGCTATCTAGAAATAACCTCAAAAAAAGGATGTCACGTTCATCATAGGGGACTGGAATGGTAAAGTAGGAAACTGAAAGATAACTAGAGTAACAGGCAAGTTTGCTCATGGAGTACAAAATGAAGCAGGGCAGAGATGCATAACATTTTCTCAAGATAACTCATTGGTCATAGTAAACACTCTTTTTAAAAAACTCAGAAGGTGATTCCATACATGGACAACACCAGATGATCAATATCAAAATCAGATATGGGGGGGGCGGAGCCAAGATGGCAGAGTAGAAGGATGCACGTTTACGAGCTCCAACCCACAGCCCATAGAATTAATGTAAAAAGAGACCCCCATAACTTCTGGACCACTGAAAGGGGTACAGAAACGGGGTAGAAGAGATTTCCGTGCCAGAGAGCCCTGGAGACCCATCCCCAGGGTCCGTCGCACCCCGGAAAGCGGACCCCACCCCAGCGCTGCCCCGGCCGCAGCCCCAGAGAAGCTGACCCGAGCAGGCTTCAGGGACGGAAGCTCCGGCAGCTGGGAAAGTCCCTCCGCCCACAGAATCTACAGGTCAGTGAGAGAGACGGCTGGCTGGCTGAGGGGAGTGGGGTGTCTCCGTGACTCGGGCCCCCTCTGGAGGAAGCGGCGGTGGCAGAGACGGGGGCAGGAAGCGGCGGAGGCAGAGGCATGGGCGGCAGTGGAGGCAGCTGCGGCGGCAGCGACCCCGGACTCCCCCAGCAACAGGCAGGATCTTCATTACAGAAAGTCTCTGCATAAACAACCTGAGGGAGCTGAGCCTGGGAGACGGCCCTGCCCCACCCCGCTCTATTACTAAAGGCCTCTGCATAAAGTCCCTGAGGGAACTGAGCCTGGGAGGCGGCTCCCCCACCTACCCGCTCCGTTCCTGAAGGTCTCTGCATAAAGCCCCTGAGGAAGCCGAGCCTGGGAGGCGGCCCTGCCCCCACCACAGCACCAGAATCAAAGGTCACATTGATTAGCAGGCGGCGGCACGGAAAGCACATTTGAATTTCACCCCAAGGACTAGCTGGGCGGATCTAGGTGGGGGTGGACAGGAATCTCAGAAGTCAAGTAACTGGCTGGGAAAATGCCAAAAAAGGGAAGAAAAATAAGACTATAGAGAGTTTTTTCCAACAAATGCAAATGATCCTGACATTCGGATCTGATGACGAGGACGTATTCTTGCCATCAGGGAAAGACGTGGAGGGCAGGGCCTCAGTACCCCAGACACCCCAGGGGGATGTCAGGTGGGCTCAGGCCTTGGAAGAGCTCAAAAAGGATTTTGAAAAGCAAGTTAGACAGGTGGAGGAAAAACTGGGAAGAGAAATGAGAGAGATGCAAGAAAAGTATGAAAAACGGGTCAATACCTTGGTTAAGGAGACCCAAAAAAATGCTGAAGAAAATAACACCTAGAAGAATAGGCTCACTCAATTGGCAAAAGAGGTTCAAAAAGCCAATGAGGAGAAGAATGCTTTCAAAAGCAGAATTAATCAAATGGAAAAAAAGGTTCAAAAGCTCACTGAATTGAATAGTTCTCTCAAAATTAGAATGGAACAGATGGAGGCTAATGACTTTACGAGAAACCAAGAAATCACCAAACAAAACCAAAAGAATGAAAAAATGGAAGAGAATGTGAAATATCTCAATGGAAAAACAACTGAGCTGCAAAATAGATCCAGGAGAGACAATTTAAAAATTATGGGACTACCTGAAAGTCATGATCAAAAAAAGAGCCTAGACATCATCTTCCATGAAATTATCAAGGAAAACTGCCCTAACATTCTAGAACCAGAGGGCAAAATAAGTATTGAAAGAATCCATCGATCACCACCTGAAAGAGATCCAAAAAGAGAAACTCCTAGGAACATTGTGGCCAAATTCCAGAACTCCCAGCTCAAGGAAAAAATCTTGCAAGCAGCTAGAAAGAAACAATTCCAGTACTGTGGAAATACAATCAGGATAACTCAAGATCTAGCAGCTTCTACATTAAGAGATCAAAGGGCGTGGAATAGGATATTCCAGAAGTCAAAGGAACTAGGACTCAAACCAAGAATCACCTACCCAGCTAAACTGAGTATAATACTTCAAGGGAAAATATGGTCTTTCAATGAAACAGAGGACTTACAATCATTCTTAATGAAAAGACCAGAGCTGAAAAGAAAATTTGACTTTCCAACACAAGAATGAGAAGAAGCATGAAAAAGGAAACAGCAAAGAGAAGTCTTAAGGGACTTACCAGAAGTGAACTGTTTACATTCCTACATGGAAAGACAATATTTGTAACTCTTAAAACTTTTCAGTATCTGGGTAGTTGGTGGGACCACACACACACATGTACACGCATGCACGAACACACACATACACACATGCACACACATACAGAGACAGAGAGCACAGCGTGAATTGAATAGGATGGGACCATAGCTGAAAAGAAATTAAGGTAAATGGTGAGAGAGAAATGTAGTGGGAGGAAAGAGGATGAAATGGAATGGGGTAATTATATGTCATTTAAGAGGCAAGTAGGAGACTTTTTAGTGGAGGGAAAAAGAAGAGAGCTGAGAAAAAAAAAACAATTAGTTTACCCTCATGACATTTGACTAAAGGAAGGAATAAAATGCACATTCATTTTGGTATGAAAACCTATCTTACAGTATAGGAAAGTGGGGGAGAAGGAGATAAGCAAGGGTGGGGATGATGGAAGGGAGGGCAAAGGGAGGAGGGTGGGGAGGGAGGGATGGGGAGAATTTGGAACTCAAAGTTTTAGGAACAACTGTTTAGTATTGCTGTTGCTACTAGGAAAGAAGACATACAGTTAATGAGGAATAGAAAGTCATCTGGCCCTACAGGAGAAAAGAGAAGATGGGGACAAGAGAAGGGTGGGATGACAGAAGAGAGGGCAGATTGGAGATAGGGAAAATTAGATGCTTGGGATATTGGGGTGGGGGGAGGGGATAAAAGGGGAGAAAATTTGGAACCCAAAATTTTGTGAAAATGAATGTAAAAAGTTAAATAAATAAATAAATAAATACAAAAAAAAAAAATCAGATGTGCTGCAACCAAAGGTAGAAAATCTCTATGCAGTCAGTTATACAAGACCTGGAGCTGACTGTGGCTCAGATCAGGAACTTCTTTACTGCTAAATTTAAGGCTTAAATTGAACAAAGTAGGAAAAACCATCATAACATATGGGCATGACCTAAATAACCTCCTTTATGAACGGAAGCACACATGATGAGAATGAGATCTGGTAGACAGAGTGACTGAAGGCTTGCGGACAGGAATTTGTGATACCGTACAGGAGGCAACAACAAATTAAAAAAAAAGCAAGATGGCAGCCCGATGAGGCTTTACAAAGAGCCGAGGAAAGAATGAGAGTGGGGGAGAAAGGACAAAAGGAAAGATGTACACCATTCCAAAGAAGAACAAGGAGAGATGAGAAGGTTTTCTTTAATGAGCAATGCAAAGAAATAGAAGAAAGTAACGGAACAGGAAAGACAAAAGATCTTTTCCAAGAAAATGAAAATATCAAGGGAATGTTTCAGGCAAAATTGGGCATGATGAAAGACAGAAATGGAAGAGAGATTAAGAAGAGGTGGCAGAAATATACAGAAGAATTACCTAAGACAGACGCTTGCGTGGTTACTGATGGAGGGCCAGATGTCCTGGAGAATGAAGCCAAATGGACCTTAGGAAGCAAGACTAACAAGAAGGCATGCGGGAGTGAGGGAATTCCAGCTGAGTTATTTAAAATCCCAAAAGAGAATGCTGTTAAAGCGTGGCATTCAATATGCCAGCAAATCTGGAAAACTCAACAGTGGCCACTGGATGGGAAAAAATCAGTTTACATCTCAATCCTAAAGAAAGGCAATGTCATTATTTCCTAACTGATAAATGGTCAAAAGATATGAACAGGAAGTTTTCAGATGAAGAAATGAAAGCTATCTATATTCATATAAAAATGCTCTAAATCATTAATTAGAGAAGCGTGAATTAAAACAATACTGAGGTACCACCTCACAACTATCAGAATGGCTAATAATGACAAAAAAAGAAAGTGATAAATATCAGAAGGGTTGTGGGATACTAACGTACTATTGGAGAACAATATGGAACCATGCCCAAAGGCGTCATAAAATTGTGCATACTTTTTGATCCATCAATACCACTACTAGATCTGTATTCCAAAGAAATTTTTTTTAAAAAAGGGTGAAAAGACCTATCTGTACAAAAATATTTATAGTAGCTCCTTTTGTAGTGGCTAAGAACTGGAAATCAAAGTGATGCCCATCAATTGGGAAATGGATGAACTAGCTGTGGTATGTGATTGTAATGGAATATTATTGGGCTATCAGAAATGACAAGCAGGATGATTTCAGAAAAACCTGCAAAGACTCACAGGAACTGATGCAAAGTGGAGTGAGTAGAACCAGGAGAATACTATACACAGTAATAGCAACATTGTAACAATGATCAACTGAATGACTTCGCTGTTCTCAGAGATGCAATACAAAGCACTCATGATGAAAAATGCTACGCGCATCCAAAGAAAGACCTGATATCCAAAGAAAGACCTGATAAGAGTCTGTGAATGCTGAGCAAAGCAGATTATTTTGCACTTTGTGTTTTTTGTGGGTGAGTTATTCTGAACCGTGTCTTCTTCCACAACATGACTAATATGGATGTGACTGCACATGTATAACCTATATCAAACTGCTTACTGTTTCAGGAAGAGGGAAGAGAGGGAGAAAATTTGGAACTCAAAAATTTTTTAAAATGAATGCTAAAAATTGTTTTTATATATAATTGGGAAAAAAATAAGATATTATTTTAAAAAATGAAGGATTAAAAAAAATAAAAAGGCAATGCCAAAGAATGTTCAAATTGCTTAACAACTACACCAATTCCAGCAAGGTTATATTCACGATTCTTCAAGCTAATCTTCAGCCTATGTGAAGTGAAAATTACCAGAAAAGCAGGCTGGTTTTCAAAGAGGTAAAGGAATTGCCAGCGTTCACTGGATTATGGAGAAAGCATGGGAGGAGTTCCAGAAAAACATCTACTTCTGCTTCAGTGACTACACCAAAGCCTTTGACTGTCTAGATCAAAATAAAACATGGCAAGTTCTTAAAGAGATAGGAGTATCAGATTATCTTACTTGTCTCCTGAGGAACTTGCATGCAGGTCAAGAAGCAAGTTAGAACCCAACATGGAACAACTGCTTGGTTTAAAACTGGGAAAGGAGTACAACAAGGCTACATACTGTCTTATTTATTTAACTAAAGAGTACAATGTAAAATGCCAGGCTGAACAAATCAAAAGCTGGAATCAAGGCTGCTGGGAGACATACGAATTATTCAAATATGTAGATGAATCCACTTTGATGGCAGAAAGCACAGAAGAATTAAGGATGAAAGAAGAGAGTGTAAAGTTGACATGAAGCTTACCATTAAAAAAAAAAACCAAGATAACTGGTGCGATAACTTCCTGGCAAACAGAGGGAGAAGAAATGGAAACAATACCAGATTTTATATTCTTGGGCTCAAAGATGGTGACTGTAGCCATGAAATTAAAAGACCCTTGCTCCTTGTAAGGAAAGCTATGGCAAATATGGATAGCATTCTACAAAGCAGACATCACCTTTCCAACAAAGGTCCGTAGAGTCAAAGCTATGGTTTTCTAGTACTAAAGGATGGCTGTGACAGTAAGAAAAGCTGAATGCTGCAGAACTGACATTTTTGAATTGTGGTGCTATAGAAGACTTCTGAGATCCCTTTGAGATCAAATCAGTAAATACTTAAAGACTATTCCCTGGAAGGACAAATGCGGAAGCTGAAACTTACATACTTTGGTCATATCAGGAGAAAACAGGACTCCCTGGAAAAGACCCTGATGTTGGAAAAGATTGAAGGCAAAAGGAGAAGGGAATGACAGAGGATGAGATGGATAAATAAGTGTCATGGAAGCAAAGAACACAAGCTTGGACAGACCTCAGCAGATAATGAAGGGCAGAAGGCCTCTAACGCTACGATCCACGGGGTCACAAAGTGTCAGACATGACTAAATGAATTAACAACTGACCAACCACAATTCCCTGGCTGGTAAATGACCAGAGGGCATAAAAGTCAGGTCTCAGAGGAAGAAGTCAAAACCATCAATATTCATATGAAAAATAGAGAGATGCAAATTAAATCTGAGATACTATCTCGCACACACAGAATGGCTAGGATGACAGAAAAGGAAAATGACAAATGTTGGAGGTCATAGGGGAAAATAAGGACACTAATACACTGTTGGCAGAGCTGTCAACTATTCTGTTTTCAAAAGCAATATGAAACTATGCTCAAAAATCTATTAAAATGAACTATTAAACTAGCTCTACACCCCCAGAAGATCAAGGAAAGAGGTAGAAGGACCAGTCTGTATTGCAGTATTGATAGCAGCTCTTTCCATAGTGCCAAAGAACTAGAAACTGAGGGGACGCCTATTAATTGGGGAATGGTAGAACAAGTTATGTTGTATGAATGTGATGGAATATTACTGTCCTATAGGAAATGATGGAGATGGTTTCAGAAAATACCTGTGAAGACATCTGAACTGACACAAAAATTAAGTAACCAGAACCAGGAAAACAATTTACAAAGTAACAGCAGCATTGTAAAGAGACTCAACTGTGAAAGACAGAAAGACATCAACACAATGACCCCACCACAATTCCAAAGGATTCCTGATGAAAAATGCTTTCTACTCAAGAGTGCAGATTGAAACCTAATTTTTTTCCCCCTCCAGAACATGGCTAACGCAAACATTTATTTTGCATGACTTCACAAACTGCACTGGGCTTTTGTATTCTTTCTTGCCTTCTCATTTAGTGGGGGAGGTGAGAATTTGGAACTAAAAAAAAAGAAACATGAATTAAAATAAGATAAATAACCATAACTCAGAATTTTGGATATTATTTATGCATTTGCTTTAAAAATATTTTCAGTGTTAATTCTTGCAACAAAACTTAATTAAAAAGAAATTATTATGTTCTGAGACTAGTACAACAGCATTACTGTTCCAAAAATGTTGATGGCAAGTTGATTTAACTTTCCAACTGCATTTAATTTACAAATTAAATTGACATTCCCTGACTAGTTCTATACTTTAGAACAGAAAATGATCAAAGAGATTAAACTTTTCAAAGAAATTTCACTCTTATGAATATGGACAACGAAAGGTCAGAGGAATGGGCTAGGTTATTTAGCAAGGGGGGGCAGAATAATTATTTTTATAAAAAATATTTGGGGAGGAGGAGGGGAAATATGTTGCAGTTACTAACATGATGCTTGAGAAAAACTGTTTTAAAAGATTTTTTCTTGCAACATGACTAATATGGAAATGTTTTGTATGATTTCACATGTATAATTGATATCATATTGTTTGCCTTCTCAGTGGATAGGGGAGAAGCTAGAGGGAGGGAAAGAATTTGGAACTCAAAAAATGAAAAATAAGTAATTAAAACTAGCAAGATAAAGTAACAAGGTGACACTGACAAGGTAAGAGCTGTTTTGCTAGTCCTGCTCATGACCACACCCAACTACAATTTCTTCCTTTTAGAGATGAAGTTTTACTCTATCTGTAAGCTAAATCAAGTGGCACATCTATTAACAACAGATAGATGAGGTCTGCTACACAAAGGTCAAAAAAGCCAAGATTCATTGAAGAAGCTTTTGTAGACAGGGAAGAGTGACAGCGATGTTCTCTGTTGACTTAGTGGTAGATTACTGCAGAGAAATAAAGGGTAAGGACTCTCTGATGTGGGAAGGAGGTCTAATGAGCAAATGCCTTTTGTTTCTAGGAGACTGAAGAAGTGAGAAGAAGAAAAAAGGAGGAAAGATTAAGATTCCAGAACATATCAAGTGAAACCTGGATTTTGGAAGCAAATTATGAACTGAGTTTAAGAAACTTGTACTTTTAAATATAGATAAGACAATCTTATCTATATAAGATCTAAAAGGAATTTAAGTGATCTGGAAATAAGAATATTTCACGTGGCCTGTCTACCTAGATTTTCAGAGTACTATACTAGCTGCCTTTTGTAAAAAGAGGATTCACAATATATCATTCACTGGGCCCCAGCATAAATCTGGTCATATAACACACGAAGGATGGCTTAAAACTATAAACTGTTTCCAGATGTACTTAAGAATTCAAACTGCCGACTTAGAAATGACCTATCAGGGGCTTTAGTCCGTTTCCTTGTCTCTACCTTAATGTCCTGACAATTAAAATAACAGAACTATCAGTTTCTCACCAATAAGAGGAAGCAGCAGTATGAGATTATCTCTAGGATTCTCTTTCCATCTTAAATGTTATTTAGTTTTTCACACTTTTCTATAAAAAAACCCAATTTTGGAGGCGATGGGGTACAGAATAATAATGACCATAGTAACACTCCTAATTATAATCAGTATTTGTACAGAGCTAACATTTGCAAAGTACTTTGACAAACATGGCCTCACAACCACAGGAGCCACGTGCTAGTGTCATCCCCATTTCATAGATGAGGAAGTTGAAGTCGACACGTGTTAAGTGACATGTCCAGGACTGCCTGGCTCTCTGGCTGTTGTCCTTCCTTCTCAAAGATGACCATCACTATGCTAGAGTCAAGTTTCAGTGCATCCAACTGTGGCTGAAACGTTCTACCACAGGTGGGGCACAAACAGTCTGCATACACATTTGAGGTAGATTCTCTAAATCTGAGCAGCTTGCATTTTTGGGGGAGCTATTTCAGTTCTGCTTTGCTCGCAGAGCCCAGCATCTTCTCTGATGAGGGCATGCCATGCTAGGCAATCTTGTGCCAGAATCTCAACCCATGTCACACAATCAATTCCAAAGTTCTTGAGAGACCTTGAGAGTGCCCTTGTATCACTTTCTCTGACCATCATATGAATGCATGCCTTGTGTGAGTTCTTCATAAAATGGCTTTTTTGGCAAGCAAACATTTTGCATTTGAACATGGCCAGTCCATCAGACTGAAGCAGTGTTTGAATGCTTGACAGTTTAGTTTGAGAAAGGACCTCATTGTCTGGTACCTTACCCCGCCAGGTGATCTTCAGAATTTTCCTAAGACAATTCAAATGGAAGCAATTCAATTTCCTGGCGTGGTGCTAGTATGCTGTCCAGGTTTCACAGGCATACAACAATGAGGTCAGCACAATGATTCTGTAGACCTTCAGTTTGGTAGTCTGTCTGATACCTGTTCTCTCCCATGCTTTCCTTCTTTGGAACCTCCCAAACACTGAGCTAGCTCTGGCAACGCGTGCATCAACCTCATTATCAATGTGTACATCCTTGGAAAGTACGCTATACCAAGGTAAGTGAACTTCTCCACAGCATTCAAAACTTCTCCATTTGCTGAAACCAACGGCTCCACATATGGATAGAGCACCTGTGTTTTCTTGGTGTTAATTGTTAGGCCCAAACTAGCAAAAGCAGCAGAGAATTGATCCATACTTTGTTGCATCTCAGCATCAGAGGCTGCATTGAGTGCAATTATCTGCAAATAGGAAATCATGCACCAACACTTCCTCCATTTTGGTCCTGGCTTGCAGCTTTTCCAAGTTGAAGAATTTACCATCAGAGCAGTAGTACAGCTAGCAGGTATCTGAGCCTGAGTTTGAACTCAAATCTTCTTGGCTTAAGGCCCAGAGCTCTATCCACTGTGCCACCAGTTGCCTCTAAAAATCTTCACAGCCATATTTATAAAGGAAATATATAAGGGAAAAAGTGATAAAAAGTGAATCAGAGCTCTTTTCCTAAACACTGATTTTTGCTAACATTTTAAAAAAAATTTTCTTACAAGCAGTAGTAGTAGGAGAAAGGCTTAAAGTTACTGGTGTATTGCAAACCTGACTCTATGTTAAGAAGTTGCATAGTGGAATGAAAGGAGTACTAGACTTGGATACAAAAAGTACCTGGATTTGAATCCTACCTCTAGGTGACCAGAGACAAGCCTCCTAAATTTGGGGTGTTTATTTACTCATCTACAAAAAGAAGGTCAAGAGCATACCCTGTGTAGAACTTGGCCCATAAGGTTCTTTGAGCTTCTAAGAAGATAATGGTATGTAAAGCACTTTGTAAACTTTTAAATGTACATAAATATTATTAAGAAAAAAAGAATAAAATGAATAGTAAACATATGAGTAATGAATTTCAGTGTTAATTAAAAAGTAGGTGGGTGGGTCTACGCTAGTTTAATGTTTTCTGTAGTGTCAAGATGCTACACAACAGGTACTGGGAAAGGAAAAGTTACGTTGGGACAGAAGACAAGATATTAAAAAGTGAGATAATGGAGCCAAGGGAGGAACAGAAGGTGCTCAGGGACACGGGAAAATATTAACATGAATAGGCCAATAGGACAGTCAACGAATGAATGAGACAATATAACAAGAAAAATGGGCCTGAAAGTTCAGAGGACACTCGTTTAGAGAAGGATGAGGAGGACGAGGTTCAGCGTGAACATTAAGGATAACCTAAAGAATTTTTTTAGGGCACTTAGTGTTTGGAAAATGTGGCAGGCAAACACAATCTGCATGATTTTCTGATGCTGAGATGCAACAAGGTATGGATTGATTCTGTGCTGCTTGTGAAAGTTTGGTCTCTGGAGACCAAGATCTAGGTTATTCTTCTAATAAAGTGTACATAGATTTCTGCTGTGTCTCCTATTCTGGACCAAAAGAAAGGAACATACAAATTACTTTCCATATACTCTTGGTGAAAAACAGCAGTTTGAGAAATTAATATTAAAGGCAACATGATCTAATACAAAACTCATGTCCAACTTTTTTAATGATGCTAAACTGTACAAAGTAAGCATCTACTCTGTGATGTCATGGATAATTGTTGAAAAAAATAGGAATACTAATATTATTTTTCCTAGTGTAAACTGGGCTTAAGAAAGAAAAAGCAGTCAGATTTTGATTTAACTCAACTATCTTCTTAATATCGTACAACAAATGTTTGCAATAGATCCTTAGAAAGCAGGTGTCAAGAGATCAGGGTTGACACTAAAATCAGAAATGAAATGAGAGAAGTTCTCCTAAGGCAGCAGGAGTGAGTCTTAAAGTCTAAGAAAGGGGGTAAAATTTAGGAGGAAGATCCAGGACACCGACAATGGGTGAAAGAAATGGCCAACACAACCCCCAGGATCCAGCCAGGATCAAAACTACTATTAAAGTAGTTAACTAGAATCAGAAACCAATGTGAGCTACATGTAACTTCACAGATTAAAAAGACAAACACAGAAAGGTAAACGCTGAATTATTAAGATCCTTAGGCCACTTCTATAACTCTCTTTGCAACTTAATGGACTGACCGCATGGGTGAGTTTAAAAGGTTATTCAATGCTTACCTCATAGATGAGCAGACAGGGTTTGCACTTAGCAGATATTAGATGTAGTTATGTAAATATTTCCTCTCCTCACCCCTCAATTAGGTTGAAATAAAATAGCAATTTTGTGACCCCCAAAAATGTTACTTCCATATAGACTCTAACCAAGTAATAGATGTATTTAAAATAGAAATAAGACCCAATATATAAATACTGACATGGCAACACGGGGTACAGTAGGCAGAGCACCGGGCCTGGAGTCACAAGGGAGTTCAAACTCAGCTTCAGACATTTACTAACTGGATGACCCTGGGCAACTCACTTAACCTTGTTTGCCTCAGTTTCCTCATCCGTAAAATGAGCTGGAAAAAGAAACAGGAAATCACTCCAGTCTCTGCCAATAAAGCCCGAAATAGAAGTCACAAAGAGCAAGACATAACTGAAAAACAACAAAGACACACCCATCACTTAATGATACAGATGTTAGTTCAAAAGAACTCTGTCAGGATGTTCTTTAGATCCAAAATATATTCATGAAAGCTAATTTAGAAAGGCATATTCTATGTACTAAATGGAAAAAGTAACATCACCATCAAACAGAACACTTTTCGCAAGCCCAGTTCTGTTCCATTAACAGGTCTACATCAAGGAAAAAAACTTTCAACAATAAGCAAGTGGAGGCTCTATGGGAAGACAGGCACATTACCGTGCTACAGACGGAGCAGTGGATCTGTCCAACGCCTGTGGGAAACAATTACAACTGCTTTGGGGAAAAAGTCAGTGAAGTGTTTGCACTGTTCGAATCAAAGATCCCACTACTGGGCATATACTCCTAAGAAGAAAGCCAGATCCATAGAGACCAAATATTTACAGTAGCACTTTTGGTGGTACCCTTGGACGGGAACGGCTAAATAAATAGTGGTATATGAATTTAACAAGATATTAATGCTCTGTGAGAAGAAGTGAAAATGAGGAACGCAGAAAAATTTGGGAAGACTTCTGTCTTCCCAAAGTGAAGTGCGGCAAAGTCAAACCAGAAATATAATATGTAAAAGGAATAAAATGATGTAAATGAAAACAACACCAAAAAGCAGGTACACATTTAAGTAAGTAACTGGCCCTGAGAGAGAAGCAAGGCATCAGCTTGCTCCTTCTGGTAGAGAAGGGAGGTGTGAGACACTCCAACAGAGTCAGTGGGTATCCTTCGTCCTTCAGTTTTACTTAACTCTCCCCCTCAAGGATTCTTTGTTACAGGAAAGGGCTTACTTGGTGACAGACTGGTGAGTGGATATACTCAGAAATGACTGATATAAAAACAAAGGCACTGACAATTTAATTTTAATTGTAAATATATATAACAACCTATAGCAACATATAACTATATGTATGTATACATATTAGATATACATAAAACATTAATTTAAAGTATAAGTATTTTTTTTTAAATTTTAAACCAACTGCTAAAGGAGTAGTTACAGGCTGCAACGCAGGAAACATTAATTAAAGTGAATAAATAATTTGCCAGGGAAGAAATTCAATCAGCTTCCATTTTTGATGAAAGACATAAATATTCTTCACAGGTTTTTTGCAGCTATTACAAATAATATGGTTACAGACAACAATTTTGTTGATATTGAAGTCAATTTCATACCATAGGGAGTTGTATCACTTTGCAAAAGTGATTAAGGAGGGAATACAAAGAACTGTTGGTATTTGTTTATCCTATAATATGTAAATAAATTTAGACAAGGCTTGTAGGCAATCAAAAATGGGAAGCATAGGAGAGAAAGTATTCTTTTGAAGTCAGTCAAACTGGAGAATGCAATAGAGAAAAAAAAGTAATATGGAAGGGGGGAGTGGGAAAGGTGGAAGAAAGACAAAAAAAAATCAGTCTCCAGCAGCTTCCCCCTAACTAAGAGTCCTATCTTATGTTAAATGCCCCAAAACTTAGTTTACAAAACAAATAAGAAGCAGTTAGAATTACAAAACAAAAAATGCCTCCCATCAACAAGATTCAGGTTGTTTCCTAGACAAAGAATCAAGCAGTTAAACAATTACTTAAAAGAAAGGATGGTGATGCGGCACGTTTGAGAAAGAAAAAAAGCTCCACATTTACAGAATTAAAATCTAACCCTTCCAAACCCTCACAGGTAAGGTCTAGGACATTCTAAAAGATGAAGCATAAGCTAATGTTCTCTAACAGTAAAAATATGCCAAAGAAATTTTTTCTCTTGCAGAAAATTAAAATATAATTTTGACAGTGAAAATGTTACAAAAATCATGGAACACCAGACATGCATGCACCGAGTAAAAGATATGAAGGCATCATGCAAGTCTGAAAGGAATAGCAGTGATTTTTAGTACTAATCTGAGATTTTTATTTTTTTAAATAGCAAAATAAGGTTTTTTCCTAAGAAATTTGTTAAGTTTTATGTAAATTCAATTTTGACCATGAATAACATGACAAATCTTACTTTAAAAATCCTAAGACACAAATATAGCTAAGAAGCTTCTGAAAATCTGAATTAGGCCTGTTAATACTGCAAAAGTAAAGAAGATGACATTTTTAGTTTTAGAACAACAGTCTTGTCAGGACAAGAAATAATTCAATTTGATAGAAACCACAGGAACAGATCTAGCAAAGAGGAAAAAATATTGAGATTGTCACCTGGAAAAATTAAGAAAATAGTCTAGTATTTGGAGAGGAACAGGTTACTCATCTCCTGCCCTGAGACTTCTTGGGACTCTCCTATTGTCACTGAGCTAGCAAGAGACAACTCAGAGGAGTTTCCAGTGAGAATTCTATTCAAAGACTTCCGTGCCACTTTGCCAAACCCCCGGTTACATGCCATATAGTACACCAAATGATTGTGGATTTAGATCTAGAAGAAGGAAGATTCACTCTGAGAGATTTTAAGTCACTGAGGTTGGAATTAGTATGGTTCTAAGGGACATACACCAAATAGTAAGTCATAGAGTACATAGACAAGGGATGAAAGTGAAAAAGTCTGTTTCCAAAGAAGAAAGTATACTTTTTCTTACTTTCTAGAAAAAGAGCAAAAAACAAATATTAAGATCCATAATTATGCTTACTATTATCCAGAACCATTTCAAAAAATGTTATTTTCCCTGATTAGCTCATGGCTGACTGAAGGCTCAGAATATTTAAAGTCTCTGTCTTCTATTGCTACAAAGTTAATACTAAAGTTAAGATACTTACAAGGAAGCTAATTCATATTTTAGGAGGAAGGCTATTTCCAGGGAGTAACAGCTTGACTGCCCTGATATTTTATCCTAAAATAGCAGCACATCCTAGAAACTACTAAAAGATAGTATGGAATAGTGGACAGAGTATTTGATCAGGAGTCACAAAGATCCAGTTTCCTCACCTATAAATTGTAATTCATATTGTCACCCATTTCATACGGTTGTGAGGCTCAAGTGAGACTACAGAAAGTGCTTTTCAAATGCTAAAGTGCTACAAGTATACCAATTATTATTCTTAGAATAATACAAAAATACAGATTTAAGACAAAAATTGGGGTGATTATTTAAAAAAAAACTTTCACTTGATAAATAAGTACACCAAGTTTTGTTAAACAGCAAGCTGTCCTGCAGTTAAAACATAATTCAATTTGTAAAAAAAAAATTAATAATGCACAACTTTTCAGGATGTATTCTGCATAACATAAGGGATACTGGCATTAAGATTACTTTTCAACAGAACATTCTTAGGTAAGACAAAAGGGATATGTCCCATATAAAAATATATGTATAATTATCTACACCTATACATGCAGTCCTCAATTTCCAAACATTTAGAAATGCTCATTTTGACCCCAAATCCTCTACTCCCTACATACAAATGCCTCCTACTAGCTCCTCTGCCCTCCTACACTACCTGCATGTTGTAGACTTTTTTGGACAGACTGCTCTCTCTCTTTCATCTTTCTCTCTATCTTGCCAATGTCCCATGTTGCCTAAGAATTACCTAATCCTTACAGCCCACTCTACTGAGTCCTCTACTCCATTATTTTCACCGCCACATTTCAGGGAGCCTTATGTTTCAGAACTCCAATTGGTTGTAAAGAATTTGGGAGTTTAATTCTACTGATACTACTTCAGCAACATTATGGGCTAAATAAATAGGCTTCTGTGTGCTGCTTTTAGAATTTAACTGTGAATTACAGCAGCAGTTCTGTAAGAACCAATCCATGACTATTTATTTAAATACACACATGCCAGGTACTAGTGATACAATGATTCACCTCCCTCATTCCCAAACCCAAATAATCCCTGCCCTCAATTAGTTTCTAGTACATTCTCCTGGGGGGAAACAACATGTACTATTCTAGTCTATCTTCCAAACAGCCTGCTTACAAGATGAATTTCTATAAAGTGGTCAGTTTGTAAATCTGAAGAGTGTGTTGAGAACAGCAAATGACTCTGGCAGAGGTAACTTTATGGTACGCACTGGCAGAGAACACAACCTTCCATGCAGGTATATCCCTGTGAAGTATAAAGAAGGGGCTTTTACCTGGGCAATGAGATAGTGTAGTGTTTCCTGCATTCCAAGGTAACGTACCATGTTTGTATTTATATGTGACAAGCACTTCCCAAGTATTTACTCTATATACCCCATCTCCTTTCCATTACTGGCTCTGAACACTGCTGAGGTTGACTATGCTTGTGCTAATTTTATCCATTATTCTGAAAACTTAACGACAAGCTTTGCAGTTATCCAGATTATTAGGGGACTATACAATTTTGTGACAAAATTTACAAACCTTATAGGTGTTAAGGCTCCATTTTCTTACAAGTTCTAATTTCTCCATTGCAGGATTTCTTGTTTCATCTGCTAAAATAACCGGTCCACTTTTTTGCTGCATTCTCTGGCTGCCTACATGATAACAACAAAATACATGTAAACATAAAAAGGAAAAATCCAACACTGATACAGTTTTATTCAAATTACTTAACTATGAAAAAATAATTTTCTATAAAGGTCTAAAATGTGTTTGAAATCTATGAAACTGTTTCACTGAGAAATAACTCCTGTTCTACATACAAGTAGCTTAGTAATGCCAAAAAGCATTATACAGATAATGCTGTATATTTTATATGTTGGTTGGAAAAGAATATATAAATTACAATCTTGCTCATCAACGTCACAGCCTCAAACCTCTTATCTAAATACTAAACCCTCCTCTCCCAGCTTACCCTCGACCACATACTTTCTTTGTGTTTTGCTTTCTAAGTTTTAACATACAGAAAAAAACTGAGGGAATAATTTTTTACTATCAAGGGACAAATACTAGTTCTGGGCCTATTATTAATCAGTTTTTTCTTACTAAATTACCTTGGGACAGGTCACTTAATCTCTTGAATCTATTTCCTCATTTCTGATATAAGATGGCTGACCTATATTATTTCTAACGTCCCTTTTGGGCCTTATATTCAAAGAATCTCTGAAAATTTAAACAGTCACTAACATTCTTTATTATCCACGACAAATGCTGTAGTTGAAATTATTATCTAGTCAGACACCTTTAACTGAGGGCAATAGGCAATAAATAGTAAAAGACACAAAAAAGTGAAAACAGATTGGGATTCTGCATGAAGCACTGATAATAACTCTTTAATCCAGTATTCCCACACAAACATTTTAAAATGAAGGAATCTTATACACAAAGATATATACATTCCCCAGGTCTACAATAGTAACTGCAAACAGACTAAGGAAATAAAAACCACTGACCCTCATCAATCCCATTCCCACCACAAAATTATCCAAGAGTTAAAGAGGAAAGGATTTAACCGCAAAAGCGGGATAAAGCTGCAAAGTCACAAAGCTGAGAATTTGGGGACACACAGATTTTAGGGACAAACACATTTTCCAGAACTAAGCAAGGAAGTTACAAAGTAGCACAACATTTCACATATTTTACCTCAGGACAAAATGTCCAATTTATTAGCTCATCCTACTGATGACAGAAAAGCCAGAAAGATGGAGTAAGTACAGAAAGCACAAATTCCTTCCATAAAAGTGTTAGAAAGTGGCAGTCATCAAAAAAGCAGGAATCACACACATACCCTCAACAATGCAAGGAAAATGATTATAAACAGTAGGGAATTAATTAGTGAAGCTTTAGCAGCGGCAAAGAAGGCCTTAGCCAGTCAGTGCTGGGAATACCTGCAGGGCCAATTAACTCCCTTCCTGGTTCAGCCAATCTGCTAGCTGCAGCATTGCTAGGAGGTATAACAGAAGACATAGGTGGTGCTGGGGAACCTGAAAAGGGCATATGCACTGAACTGTAAAAATCCATTTTTCTTTTCTTAAAATACACTTTACATTTTCAATTATTAAACAGAAACTGTTGTCACTGACAAATGAGTTTTCCTCTGAATTGGGATAGGCTAAAATGAGAATGAAAACATGAAGTTAAGAGCTGAAATCTTTGGTGAGAGTCCATCAGCCAGAAAGCTAATAGACTGAACCTCCATAAACACTTTCTTCGAACTGCTGGGCAAATTTTAATAAATTATATACATATATGTATTTTTGTGTATAACATATATGTGCATATAGTTGCCTTTCAGAGTTTGCTCATATAATTCAATTGTTGTTTCCAGCGGACAGTCATCTTTATTTGGATAGTTCATGAAAACATTTTAAAGGTGGCTATGCTGTTATCAGAATTAAATCTAAACTCTTTAAACCATCAGGTCCTAGTGGTTTACTTAGGTCCTAACAGATTATTTTGCAGGGGAAAACTGAAATTCATACACACATATACACACAAATAAAATACCTGGAAAAAATGCAGCCTGACTTAGTGGCTCCCTAGCCACATTGGAGTCAGAAAGACCTGAACTCAAATCTCAATGCCCCAGGGCATCTTTTCTAAGACTGAGTTACAGTTGCCTATCTGTATTTGTAGGGTTTCCTCATAGGGTTTTCACTTTGCAAATGAAAACACTGGTCTAGTAGTTTAAAAAAATCTTCAAACCATATCTCCTTTTTTTACAAATCATAAAGAAATATATAAATATCTTTAGTCTAAAAGGCTACAAAAGTAACTATATTATAAATTTTGATTCGGAACAACTATACCTGCCTTGTGCATATAGAGGGTGGAGAGAAGCTAGGGAGACATTCTTCCAACATACTACCCCATAAGTTTGACTAAGTGCTAGAAGTTCCCACAGAGGAAGGAAAGATTCTTTGTCTACTTGCTCGGTGCCCTGTGGAGGGCAGAGTTAAACTGAAACTTCAGAAGGATTATGTATCTTTCAGTTACAGGCCTTGATGCCATCAGTATAAGTTATCTGCAAACAAAAGGCCTTACCATCTTCCAGGGTATCCCTTTTCCTTTCAGACTCTGTAGCAAACACCTTGGTCATCCCCATTTCACAGTTTATGCAACTCTTCCTGGATAGTCCACAAAGAGGGGCAGAAGGTATGCTTACCCACTGCTTTGACTGAAAACAATTTCAACACATTTCTCAATGGACACTGAGAGCAATGAGATGAGCCAACGGACAGAGTGCCAGGAAGACCTGGGTTCACATACAGCCTCGCACACTCACAAGCATGCACGTCACTTAACTGCCCTTTTGGCCTCAGTTTCCTTATCTGTAAAATGGGGATAATAATGTACCCACCTTCCAGGGCTGTTGTGAGGATCAAATGAGAGAATAAATTTGAAGTGTTTAGAACAGTGCCTGGCACACAGCAAACTATATAAACATTTGCTGTTCAATTTGGAACTATGCCCAAAGGGCTGCAAAACCCAGCAATACCGCTTCTAGGACTGTATCCCAAAGAGATCATAAAAATGGGAAAAGGTCCCACATGTACAAAATATTTATAGCAACTCTCTTTGTGGTGGCCAAAAACTGGAAATCGAGGGGAGGTCCATCAACTGGGGAATGGCTGAACAAGTTGTGGTATATGAATGTTATGGAATATTATTGTGCTATAAGAAATGATGAACAGGAACACTTCAGAAAAGCCTGGATATACTTATATGAACTGATGAGCAGAACCAGGAGAACATTATATACAGTAAGAGTCACAGTGTGCAAGGACTATTTCTAATAGACTTAGCCCTTTCACAGCAATGCAAGGACTTAAAACATTTCCAAAGGAGTCTTGATGCAAAATGTCATCCATATCCAGAGAAAGAATTATAGAATTGGAACGCACAATGAGGCAGACTATTTTCTCTTTTGTTATGTTTTGTTTTGGTTTTTCTCATGGTTTCTCCCATTTGTTTCAATTCTTCTATGCAACACAACTAATGTGAAAATGTGTTTAATAAGAATGTATCTGTAGAACCCATAACACATTGCATGTCATCTTGGGGAGGGAGGGAGAGAAAATTTAAAACATATGGAAGTGATTGTTGAAATCTGAAAACAAATTAATAAAAAAGATAAATATTTGCTGTAATTATATGTGGTCTAATTGAAAGGCCCACTTGGCACCACGGTACAATGTAAAGAAAACTGGCTCAGGAGTCAAAGAACCAGTGATCGAATCCTTCCTCTGAAGCTTGCTGTCTATGTGGTTGCCACATAACCTCCTGGGGTCTAGGCTTCCTCACCTAAAAAGTACTTACATTCCCTATCTCACAAGGTTATTGTGAGAAAAGTGCTTTGTAAGTCTGAAGGTGATATAGGAAAATAGGTGGGATATGGAGTCCAGAAAGTCTATCTGTGATGGACCATGGAATCACAGATGGAAAGGACCTTAGAAGCAATTTCATCCAACCTTCACACGTTACATATGAGGAAACTTCTTTCCTCTTTTAAGGAATCTTCTATGATTTTAATACATACATGATACCTTGCTGAAACTTTTAATGTTGCATTTTGCTCTACTGAATCAAATGACTTTTTCAAAATGTTCAACCAAGATAATGGTGAAAATAAGAAATTTACATTTAGATGGAATCTACCAATACAGTGGAATTTTCAATTTCAGTAAATTCGGTAAAAAGTGTTTAAAAATGCATACCTAAATCAGTCACTTCACCTAAACTGTGTTTTTCCCCATAAGTATTTAAAAACACAGGGCTGAGGGGATCTCAGATAAACCAAACCAACCAAGCTTATCAATATTTGATAAAGAATCAAGGCCATGAGAGTTTAATGGGTTACAAGCAAAGCTATTATAGGCAGTAATATCGCCACACCAGAATATAAGTCCTCAGTTCTAAGTTCATTGTTCTTTCCACTAAATACAATATTGAAAAAATAAAAAAGTTATTCATGGAAATCTTGGACTAGAAGGATAAATAATCATACATAAATGCCACCTTAAGAAAAAACAACCTTTAAACTAGTCATGACAAAAGTTAAATCCTATTATAGCTTCAAAACGCAGATTTTCATGTTTCTTGAATGTCCATAGTAACAATGCCCTGTCGGTTCTACGGAGGAAAAAAACTCACAAAAATATTAATCTTGTGATCCCTCTGAACAGCACTGTCACTGCCTAATGTGTCTGTAACCCAGCAGCCCGCTCACGTGCTCAGGGGAGTGGAGACTGTCTTTTGGTCAGCTGCTCCCTCAGCAGCCTCTCAGGCCTCTCCCTACCTAGAGACAGACAAACTCAAACACTTTGAACTCTTCCATCGCCCATCAAAACCAAACATGACAGAACGCACACAGTCATCCAGGACCATGGAGAACGAACAAGTGAAACATGAGGTCACATGCATGGGCTACATCCTGTGGCTTCGGAACATTTTAATCTCAAATTAACTGACCAACAAAATAAAATCAATTTCACTTTACCTTGAACACCTGCAAAGCAGGAATCCAACTTCTAGCAAAAGACTCAGTATAACAAGTTTCTACAACATAATTCTGAGGGATTTGTGGAGTTTTTAAAAACTAAAAGTTGTACTTGGGGGTAGCTGTGTTTCCTTGATTCCACAGCCTTCCTTAGTAGCCTGAAAAACCTTGGCTGATCCTAGCGTGCTCCCTCCAGAGCGAGCTTGTCTGAACCCAGTTGTTTGACACTGTCTCCCCCATCAGACTGTGAACTGTTAGACAGCAGGGAATGCTCTTGACACGTCCGTCAGTGCTTAGCACAGGGTGTGGCACATAGGAGGCACCTAATAAATATTTACTCACTGGCACTCTCTTATCAAGAAACTGTGAAAATTTCCGTTAGCATCTTAGTTCAATTTCTTTGAAGTTTTGTCTTCTGCAGAAGAAAACCTGCCAATGTTAGCCTGATAACCAATACCACCTACCTGAAGGTCAGTTACTAAGCCATCTATCAGTGTCCTCAAAGACCAATAGCTCCTAATTGCTCTATCATTTTTCCACAGGTCCTATTTTCAAATCCTTGAGTTGCTGTTGCTGCTTTTCTTTGGTGAGACCAACCTCTCCATCCTCCAGTGTGGATACAAAAATTAAATACAACGCCAGGGTGGGCTTCAACAATTCTAATTATGGTAGAATGACGGCTTCCCTTTTAATATGTTCCTGTAGGACATTCATTTTTTTGTTTGAAGTATTTTTTTTTCAAAATTCAAAGAAACTCTGATTTCTTTTTATAATATTTGTTAAAACCTAAGTTATTTGGTTGTTTCTACATTTTAAAAAGCGATGGTCAGATTTTTTCATGGCATTATTTTACACTGCTCCACTTTTTAAAGAAAGACATGCAACCAATATGTGTCAGTTAAAATGCTTCATTCAAAATGCTACCAAATAACAGCAAAATATTTTTCATGTCTACTTTGTTAAACAACCTTAAAAATATATGGAGCTGCTTTAGGCAAAGAAGACTTATTACTACCAGCTACTCATTCACAATCTTTTTACCATCAATTTTTCTCTAGACAGAGTTCTATAAAATAGAATATTAAGAACTTTTAACTACATGCGCCTAACATTTTTTTGGAACAGTAAGAACTAAAGGAAGGTGATGTCATATTAAAATTGAGATAATATTATATGAGCTTATTTTAAATATTTACTGGCAGGAGATGCTATAAAGAGATATTTTATAACTTCTTTTGATTAAAGTGATATGTATTAGGATTATAAAAATACAAAAACTTTACTTGTAGGAAGATGTTAACTTACAAAGGTATAAAAAGATTTTTAAAAAGTGTGACAGACTGCAACATTCCATTAGATGTCATCTCTGGAGTAGGCGTTGTTTCATTCACATACTTTGATCATTAGCAGGTGGCACAGTGTCCAGCATGTGACAAAAGAGTACCCACTTTATGAATACCTACTGACTGACTATTATGAGATAACCATTCTAGCCAAATTTGGAGAGTTTCATTAGGCAATTCATAAAGGCTATCTTTCTTAAGGGGCTTGTGATTTACATCAGACAGGACTCAGACCTGCAAAATCAGGGATCTTTAAATGTTCCATGACATTAAAATCTGTGATGACTCAGACACCATTAACAGAATTCTGGAAAAAGGAATTCAGTTCCACAGTTTTGCTCTAAACTGTTAGCAATGAATTAAAAGTATTCCGAAAATTCAAAAATAGTTGAGAAAAATATTCTTTGACTATGCTGGAAATAACATTAAAAGAGCCGTATATCTCTCCCCTTAACCCCCATCACAAAGATGCATGTAAGTATGTGTACCCTTAATCAATTACCTTAAAATGTAAAGGAAATCCACATATGCACAAACCAAACCCAATGTACAGCCCTTAGGGCTCTGGACAAGTCCAACACTGTCAGGCTGCACAGAAAGTGCTAACCTGCATGAGTGGAGGGAGTTCCTTCACCTGATAGCCCTCTATATCAGTGAAATCATAGGTCCAATCCCTGTTTCGGGTGAAAAAAAATCCTTAGCATGCCCTCAATTTCTGAAAAAATGATTTCAGTGCTGATATCATATGACAATGACTGTGGCTCTTAATTAAAGAATACAAAACAAATTTTCAAAGTTATATGAAAACATGTCCAAAGAAACTGTTGCGAATATTGAACTGTTTACATGAAGAATATTATTAAAGATTGTTCTGATCATCTGAGGATTACAACGATGGTTACTTAATACTGGTTTGTTAATAGTTAAAAGCATTTGAGACATTAATAAAATATAAGTTATTAATTAGGTGAGTTTAGGTAATTAAGAAAAGGGGCAGGGGGCAGAAGAACTCTTACCTTGAAATGGTCCTGCTTCAACGACGCCCTCTTTGGTGCTGTCAAAGCCATGAGATGTAATTTGGGTTTCTGATAGACCAAGTCCAGCTGGTAATGAACGCTTCAAATCCTTAGTAATGTTTGAATAAAAGGGAAAATCCATGTAAAAATCACACAATACATAATGCTCAGGCATGGCTGTATTATCGTAATCATATCTTAAACCAGCCTTTCTCTTTGCCTGTCTGGAATTTGTTTATGGTGTCACAGCATTCTAACACGATGCAGAAGAGCATAATGATAAGAAAGGCTTCCAAATGTTCCACAGGCTTCAAAGTACAAATCATTTCCTTATTTATTAACTAAATGACCTGCAGATATTAAAAAAGTGTATTTTCAAATTTATAACATGCTGACTTCAGGCAAATGGCAAAAAAGGTGAAATTAGGATAAACAAGGAGGAAATTATTTCCCAGATAATGTTCAAGAATGGCCAAATGTCCTACATTATCCTCAAGCTAATGCTCGAGAAAAATTAAACCACAAAACATTCTTTTGAAATGCTAAATGTTCCCCTAGCAAAATACTGTCAATAAATTAGACTGGTTACACGTGAAGTTCACATAGCCATGGATATTTTTTCTCTTTTGTTTTATACTGAATACTAAACATTGGACAAAATATGTATCACTCATCTCTGCATATCACCAATAAAAGAAAATGAAGGCAACCTAGATGCTCATTATCATTCTCCAAATGAGCAGATCTTGCTGCAAAAGCAGGGGGGAATATGTTCTAAACAGAATTCACTCTCAAAATCAAGTAATGGACTAGCCCACTCCTAACAAATGCTTTCTGACTTACAGATAAAAATGCCTAAAATAATGAGGACTCAAAACGTCGTCTACAAATACAACGCCATCTTTATCAACGCCAGCCTAAGCACACATTTCTCATTCCCCTTTAAGGTAAAAAACTGCCTCATTTGTACATCCATCTAAAATAAGCAAATTGTAACAGTTCCATAGTCCCTAACAGGAAACACACTGCAATGTAAGCATCATGTCCAGGACAAGTCTAACTTCTTTCTGATCAGTTACCTTGATCAGTTTTCCCTTAGAAACAGGAGAAGACAAAAAGGGATCAAGAGGGATGAACAAATTAACTTAGTGATTAATTAAAACTGTGAGCAGATCTTTGTCGGCCTTCAGATCTGGCCATTCAGGACCAAGAATTGCTGTATTCATTTATTCAACAGGTATTTATTAAAAGTTTGCCCTGCGTATGATGTTTCTTATACTTTAGATCAAACACTGTCTTCTATAAGGATATAACAATTTTTTAAATGAACAAAAATCTATTTTACTCCTTAACTGCCTCTCACTGAAGAAAAAAAGTTAAAAGAAAAAATCTTTTTAACAAATACAACCAACAAAAGAAATTCTGCCGTTGGTCAAGTCCAAAAAAAGATATTTATCAATTCTGAAACCCAAATGGATCACCTCTCTCCCTCTGGCGATGAGAAGCACATCCCTGGTTTTCTCAAACAGTGCTTGGCCACTGTATACAGGAGAACTCTAGAGTCTTTGAAGTTTTTTCTCAAAGTTGAGGCAACGAGGTGGAGCAGTGGAAAGAATGCAGGTGGGAAGACCCGAATTCAAATTTAGCCCTAGACACTGTGTGACTCTGGGCAAGTCACAACTTCTATCGGCTTCATTTCCTTAACTGCAAAATGGGGATAAGAGCACCTACTCACGGGGTTGTTGTGAAGACCAAATGAGGTATTTATAAAATGGGTTTAACACAGTTCCTGGAACATTAGGTGCCATCTAAATGCTTATTCCACTTCCCTTTCCTTCCTTGTCCTCACATAAATGCTGCTATCGTATAAACTGTCCCTGGTTCTCCTCGCTTCAGTCTGCATCAGTTCATATAAGCTTTTCCAGGTTTCTCCGAAACTATCCATAATGGCATAGTAGCGTCCCATTACATTGATAAACCAAATAATTTGTTCAGTCATTCCCAACTGATGGGGACCTCCAGAGCTGCCAGTTCTTTGCCACTACAAAGGAAGAGTAGTTCTATTTTTTGTACATATGGTTCCTTTTTTTTATTGATATTCCTGGGCTATCTTAAACCTCTAACATGCATAGCAGAATATTTGGCTAATTGCTGAGAGAGGAAAAATTTGGTCTGTATTAATTATAGTCCACATGAGATTATATATACATTCACACAGAAAAACACATATTCAGGGGAAGGAAAACAGAAAACAACATTCATGATCATTATGATACAGGCCTTCAGAGAAAGGAAACATGAAATTACAGATTGTGTTAATTAAGAAGAACTTGAAGGTGATGGCTCTCAAGTTATCTTTCAAGATGCAGGGAGTTAGAGCGGGAAGACGACACAGGAGGAGAGGGTACTCCAGACTGGGACTGTAGCGTGCTGAGGGAGGGATGGTAGAAGAGATAGAAATCACCATGTTATACAGAGAAGATCGCTGACTCTGCCAACGTGAACAGATGCTCTGTGTTCAAAAATAATGAGAAGTAAGGTTGAATGGAAAAGGCAAGGATGCTTTACAGAAGACCTAGAATGCTAAGGAGAGTTTGGGTTTAACACAAAAAGCAACATGTAGACATTACGAGTTACTAGGCAAGCTAATCACATGGATAAAGTAGCGCTCCCCTGTTCCCCAAGCCCTGTGGGGATTTACCTGGCAATATGTATAAATAAACAGCTAAAGCATTTATCAAGTTCTGTGTCAGGCATAGTGCCAAGTGCTGAGAATACAAATAATCACAGCAAAAATTAAGACAGCCCTCAAGAAGTTTCTATGCTAACATGAGAAGATGACAAGTAAAAGGGAGCTGAAAAGCATGGGGGGGGGTAGGAACGATGGAGAATTCCAGGGACTGAGGGGAGCACGGCTGACTCAAGCGCCTCCTCAAGGACCTCACCAGTCAGAGGAGGGGGCTGCAGGAGGGTGGAGCCATCTTTCAGGGTAGTAAGGAAAACATGAAGAAGCGCCTAGAGACCGAAGCCAACCAGAAAGCTGCTGCAGTCATTTAGGGACGAGGAGCTACGTAACCGGATGGCCATACTGTAACCTGTCCTGCAGGTACACCATAACGATGAGGGCAATCACCAGGCCTGGAAAGACAGGTTTGAATTGAATACAAAACAAGAATAGTCCAAAAGTCAGGTCAGGTTGGTATCAGATTTCTTTAGAGTTCCAACATCAAAGGGATAGGTGCAAAGTGAAAATCTATTTACAGAAGCAGAGATTCAGGTTGGGAGGTCAATACTGAAAGAACAGGCAACATATAGGGTGTTTAGGAAACCAACTTTATCTGATTCAAGCTGCCTATTCATAGAGAAAACCAAGAGTAAGAACTATAGCTTGTATTATAGTTAGCATACATTCTGGAGGCAAAAGGAAATCAAGTAATAACACAATTTGGCCAACCATCCTAGAGACAGAGCATGGGAAATGCCATTTCAAAGTTTCTGTGTATTTCTCTCTGCCTGATGGTCTGGGAGGTGATGGATCTATTGCAGAAAACTTAAGTCTTCACCTGAAGGACCATGAGTAATATGGTTAGGGATCTAGAGTTGATATGAGGAAATGTGGTCAGAAAATTTAAGAAACATATGGGCAACATTAGGCATTGATGGAAGCCCAGTATGGAGTGGAGGTGGAAGTGAAAGATGGTACCACCAACATAGAATCATACTCCAGGAACAAGAGCAGGTTTGTGAGGGAAAATGCTATTACCCCCCGCAGGGCAGCTGGCAGGGTTGCTACAAATCTGATGCTTGCACCACTTGGTCTCTGGTACACTTCATATGACTAGATACTAAACTTTGCACAGAAGTACTTCAGGGAGTCATGCCTATTTGGAGAGGCTGAATGGAGGGGTCTAGTGTGCACTGGTGTTAGATTAAATTTAACTGATTTGTTTGAAATTTAATAATTAGAAAGTTGATAAAAAGACTTCCTGGGATGACTGATCTCAAATAACCTCTTACATGGGGCTTTTCTGGATTCTTCAGTGTCACCACTTCTCTCCACCCACTGAAATTATTTTAGATGTGTTTTTTACTTGTTTATTGAATTGATTTTCCAAGTGACCAAGTTAAAGTTTTTATGTCTGAGAATGTAGGTAACAAAAAAGACCATTCTACCGAAAGATGATGCGCAGAGAAGCAGGTACTGCTTATGAAGAGAAGTCTGCAAGTGCTTCAGGTTCTTGAGGGAATTCTGAACTCCTTTGATGGGGATCAGCTGCAGCCTCTGCTCCCAGATCGTGGAGCTGTCCTTACCCACCCAACCAGAAACTGGATCACATTAAAGCTCCTCCTCCCTCCACTTTTAATAATCTACCGGTTAAGCATACGCCTGGAGTAAGAAATATAGAGCCAGATCACAAACTTCTAATGCCTAGTCTTAAAATAAACCAAATCAAAGAATAATTTCATCTCCTTAGCCAGCTTTTAGTTTGTCTTCTATGGGATAAGAATTCAGAAGTTCAAATTACAAAGAATCTTCCCACCATATTGCACAAACCTTGTATGTAATTTTAGAAGAGCTCCCAGGGCCCTCAGTAAGGCAGAGATCACCTCAGCATAAGTGCCATTCAGGAAGAAGAAAAGTGGCACAAAGGTGAAAATACAACTTCCTAGTCAACAACATCAATAGACATGTACTTTCTGAGACAAGGCTTCACTGATACAGGGCGGCTAAAATGTAAGAAGTAATATAGAGAATGGAATCAGGGAGCCTTAGAAGGCACTAAGCTGCACATACAGAGAAGGTGTGAGGCAGGAGGCTGCGCCCACAACTCCCTTTCATGACTGGTGGCTTCTGGCACACCTTGCTTCCTGTCAAATGGGCATTTTCCAAGGAACCATGGCTAGAAGCAATTTGTTAAAGCTGACAGAATTTCTCTTCCCTGTAAATGAAGAGTAAGATTTTCCCTTCAATATCCCTAGGTCCGCACATACTTTCAGTAAAAAACCTTTACACCCAAAATCAACTGCCAGCCGAGTAGTGCCACAAAGAAGTTGGGGATCCCCAGGCATGGGAACAAAGAACTTAGAAACTGCATGAAATCATCCACCGTATATACAAAGCTAAAAGCAGAGCATGACAATTAGCTGCCAGCTCAAGGGAGGTTTCTCCCCCTGTAGGTCACATTGCCAAGAGGTACGAGAAGGAGACCTGTGACCTCTTCATTAGCCAGCCCTGTTTGACCTGCACTCTGTGGTGCATCTGCCAAACACCTCTGGTGGAGCGTGGCTTCCTATTTTATAATGTGCTTGATTTCAGTAAGCAGAGGATCAGAAGACATTATCCACAGCATGCCTTTTTAAAAAATTTTACTGGTATCTTTGATTTCTACATCATCTTCATTTTCCAGGATAACTTTTTCCTTTCCTTCCTAGAGATTCATCCCTTTTAACAAAGAATAAAAGAAAAAAACCAGCTCAGTAAAACCAAACATATCCATCAAGTCCTAAATCATACGTAGTTCTACCCTCCCCACTCCCATGCAAAGAGGGAGTGAGGCACCTTCTCTCTGGCATCAAGCCGGATCCTTATAATGTCGTGGCACTCAGTCTTGATGCAGATGCTTTGCTGCTGTTTCCATTTACCACACTGTAGTTATTGTGACAATGTGACCCAAAATGACCAGGAGAGGAAGAATTAGAATGCCTTGGAAAATCACAAAGTTATTTTAACGACTCCAATCTTCTCCCTGGAACAAGAGTCAATCTTTTCATCTTCTTTTGATGATGCAGAATAGCAACAGATCGCAGAATAATTTCTGAAGAAATTATGATGACAATTATTCAAAGGACAATGGAGAGATACATGGTGGTCGTGAGCAGATTAAAAACACATCACAAACAAGAAACTATGAGGGAGAAGCAGTTTAAAGGATTTTGCCAAAGAAATGTAAAAATAAAAAAAAACTAAACCTGGGCTGATGCTCTGGTAAGAGCATGGGACAAGTCTTGGTCAGTCCATATGCTCTCAATGGTACTTTCACAATGTCAAAAGAACTTGAGAAAGGCTCTCAGCACAGTGGGAAGCACACTTGTGGAGAACCGTTGAGAGAACACCTATGGACAAATGCTGCACAAGATGAATAAGGATGGGTTAAGTGCTGTGCATCACAAGAGGACACACAGTCAATGAGACCACAGACCCACCGGAGCACTGGAAAACAGGAAGCAGCAAGTGAAGAATCTATCACAGAACTGAGCTGGTGAAAGAACCTGAATGCCAGCTGATAAAATCTACAAGTTTCCAACTTTCAGGTACCCAAAATAAAAGTCTTTATCAGGTTTTGCAGAGAATCTAGGTAGAAAAGACTATTCTATCAAAGACAGCAGGGAGTATATGCCAATGAGACCAGAGTTCTTACCAAGTAAGTCACAACTAGCAGGAAAGAGTGATGTTAATTCACTCACAGTTCTGTAGATTTATGAATATAACTTTTTCGAATTCTCAATTTTGGTTTAAAAAATCCTCTAATAAACATTTTTATGCCCCTGGCATTATTTAAGTGGTATTTCATTTGGGACTGAGTATTTCCAAGACACTTTCTCTGGAGTCACTATATGATTACATAAAAAAAGAATTCAGACACAGCATCTCCACTTTCCCATGTAATTTCATATTTCTGGCATCTAGAATTCTTTGACAGGCTGAGTTTCTTAGAAAAGTAATGGAATCTATATAGAAAAAAAGAAAACCCAATTAGGAAAGACTAGTCACAAGCAAAGCAAACATCTTGATCCTGAAGGGGGTATTAAAAAGGAAAAAAGAAAAGAACGTGAATCTAAAATGGGGGTAGGGGGAAGTGGAAGAGGAGGCTTTGGAAGAGGAAAAGTATTCATCAATCGGGGAATGGCTGGACAAGCTATGGTATAAGAATGCAACAGAATATTCCTGCATTGTAAGAAATGATGAAAAGGAAGACTTTGAAAACTGATGCAAAGTTAAGTGGGCAGATCTAGGATAACAAGTTTTTTGAGGACAACAACATTTAAATGAAAAACTCTGAAAGACAAGAACTCAGTCCAAAAGGTTGCCTCTCCAGACGACCTATGATGAAGCATACTGTCCATCTCCTAAAAGAGAGGTGATGTAATTTGTTTAGCTTGACTAAGCTTATTTGTTATAAGGCTTTTCCCCTTCTTTCTCCCAGTGTTTAACTGGAGGGAGAGAGACTTTTGTGGCTAAAGCAACAGTTATTGCTCAGACTATTACTAGTGAGCAGAGCCATACAGATATAAATCAGTCAGATAAATTGTCAGATAAGACAGCCTATCACTTTATCAAAGTCAGTCATAAAGACATTAATTACTATAAGAGTTCAGAGAAGGGAAAGATGGTTAGTTGGAATCAGAAGGCATCATTTTATCACAGCCGAGCTGGGGCTGGAACAGAGCTATAAACATACAGAAGGAACATTTCAATTTTTGGAAGTTTAGGGGATAACTGTGGAACAGAGAAGGAAACGCCTAAATAAAGTCTTGAAGATAAAGAATGGCGCTCAGGAACACTACAGAGCTCAAATGTGAAAGATCAGGGACAGGGGGAGATCGTGGTGGACAGGTAATCAAGGAATAGGAAGGCATTCCAAGTTTTCAGCAAGAGTAACAAATATCTATTTGATGTTTTAGAAACTCTGATCTGGGGACAATGTATAGGATGGACTAGAGCTGGGAAAGACTGGAGGCAGAGATTTATTTACCAAGCAGTTGCAGAAGGAAATTAGCCATTAGTTGACAGAAGCCTTCACAGTTCTGTTAAATTCCTCCATCTTTAAAACCGACATCTTTATTCCACCTCAGTCACACACAGGGAAGGCAGACGATTGACCAAACCATGACCCACAAGTATTATATTTACATAATCAAAAATTCCGAAATTTCTCTCTAACTATAACCTCCAACTCCATTCACCCTGTGTTATAATCCCTCTAAATGTATTTTTCCATCCTCACCATCAACACCAGCCCCTTCACCCTTCAGTGTTTTATGAAGCTTGATATAGCTCAGGCTGTACCTTCCTCCACTCCCAAACTGGACTTTAAACAGTTGTCTTCCACTGTGGAATCTCTTGTACCCTGGACAGCTAGGTGACTATGCGGATAGAGGGGTGGGTCAGGAGTCAGGAAGACCTGAGTTCAAATCCAGCCTCAGATACTTCTTGGCTGTGTGATCATGGGCAAAGCACCTAACCTTTGTCTGCTTCAGTTTCCTCAACTGTAAAATGGGGGTAAGGATGATAACTATCTCCCCTTCAGAGCTGTTGTGAGGATTGAATGAGACATCTGCAAAGCACTTACCACAGTGCCTGGCACAAAGTAGGAACCCAACAAATGCCTGTTTCCTTGCCCCCACTTCCTTCCTACTTTCCTTCCTTCCATACCTCGCTATGGAACGTGCTTGCATGTATCTGCAGCAGAATCTGAATCTAGTTCTTCCTAACGCCCAAACTGGCCCTCTGTCCATTACTTCACGAAGCCTAGAAACAGTTAAAATAACTGGGAATATTTAGCCTGGGGAAGAGAAGACTGATAGGTGAGGACACAACTGCTGTCTTCAAATCAATACTCCCTTCTTTACGAAACCTTCACTGACCCCACCCACTCAATAAGGACCAATTAAGTGCTCTACTAAACAATTCCTGTTTTCAAGAAGCTCACAGTCCAACGGAGGAGACAACAGGCAAACAACTCCATACAGGATAAAATGGGGGTAATCTCGGAAGAAAGTCATTAGCATTAAGGAGACTGAGCAATGGCTTCTTGCAGAAGTTGGGACTTCAACACTTGAAGGAAGCCAGGCAAGCGAGGAGGCAGAGAAATGAAAAGGGAAAGCATTCCAAGCATGGAGGATAGCCAGGGAAAATAAAATACTAGGAACCAGGAGATGGAATGTTTCATGTAAGGAAGTCAGTGTCCCTGGAGCCAGGTCATGAAGGGCCTTAAAGACAGAGGATTTTACATTTGATCCTGGAGAAACCTGGAGCTTACTGAGGGGAGGGAGGGGTGTTTGTGCAGGTGGTGCGGTCAGACTTGCATTTTAGGAAGGTCGATTTAAGAGCTAAGCGGATGATGGACTGGAGTGGGGAGAGATGATGGAAGACCAACGGCTAGGCTACTGTAATAGCCCAGTTTTGAGGTGATAAGGAACTGCGCTAAGATGGTCGCAGTGTCTGAGGAGAGAAATGGACATTTACAAGAGATGACAGGAAAGCAGAACTGGGCTTGGGACTCGAGGCAGCCAAGATGACAGAGTAAGCGGTGCACTGCTGTCACTCTCCCTTACCGGCCTCTGAAGAAAACAGGAAATAGCACTTTAGGAAAAACCCTGGAATGGCAGAGTCAACAGGAAGATGTCATCTTTTAATGGGAGAAACTTGGAGGTTAAACTTTCGGTAAGAAAGGCCCATCACACTTGGGTAAAAGGGGCATGCATTCCAGGATAGGAAGCATCCCAGCAACATGCCCCACCTCAACAGAACGGTGGGAGATCCCGAGCCCCAGAAAGGACAGCAGACAAACACCAGGACCCCCTCATGCCCCAGCATACCCAAGGGAACCCTTAGACTCCAGCTTGGAAAACCACCAGGTGAGCCAGCCGTGGGCAGGCAGGTGGACTTCCACCTGCTCCAGCACAGCCCAGGGCAAACAGGTATCCTCCAGCGGTTGGACCCCCACATGGCTCAGTGTAGCCGCAAGGAAATGCAGAAAAATCCCACCTGGCCCTAGTGTATGCCAGACACCGCCACTAGAACTCCGGATTAACACCAGTTTGGGACAGTGCCCCTCTGCACCCCAGAAGTAGAGCTCAACTTTAAAAGTCAGGAAATAGACAAAATGAGCAAAAAGCAAAAAAGAACACTGATCAAAGATGGTTTCTATGGGGAGTGGGAAGATCAAAATGCAAACTCAGAAGAGAAAAACACTGTCAATATGTCTACATCTGAAACCTCAAAGAGGAATAGGAATTGGTCTCAAGTCCAAAAAAGCTTGGAAGAACTCAAAAAAGATTTTTAAAACAGTCTTACCACCGTTTTTTGTCAAACAGCAGAGGGAGAAGAGAAACTGAGGAAAGAAATGAGAGGTATGAAAGAGAGAGTCAACAGCCTAGAAAAGGAGAGAGAAAAATGGACTGAAAAATAACTTCTTAAAAAAAGCTTAATAGGTCAAATGGAAAAAGAGGTACAAAAACTAACGGAAGAAAACAATTCCTTAAAAATTAGAATTGGTTAAGTGGAAGCTAATGATTCTATGAGACATCAAGAATCAGCAAATAAAAGAGTGAAAAAAATAGAAGAAAATGTAAAATACCTCATTGGAAAAACAACTGACCTGGAAAATAGATACCAGAATGCTAATTTAAGAATTACTGGTCAAATAAGCAGTCACTGGAAATCTCATGCCATTTAACTTCAAAGGCTGTTAGGAGCAAAGTTGTTTGTAAACCTCAAGAACCATATAAATGTGAGCTATTAGTAAGGATAATAAATTCATAATTAAAAGGCTAAGCCAGTGATCTCACTGGCATAGGGAACTCCTAGATGAAGAATCTCCCCCAACCACGCAGACTGATACCTTTTTTGAAACTTACAGTATTGAAGAATTGCTAAGAGCACTGAGAGGTCAATTGTCCAGAGTTACAAAGCCAAGATGCACCAGAGACAGGACCTGAACTCAGATCTTCTGCTCCAAGGACAACTATGCCACTACACTACATTTTCTTAATAATAAAACAATTTTTATATTATTTATAATGAAATAAAGTAGTGTAGAAACAGGGAAAAAAAGAATTATTGGTCAACCTGAAATTCATGATCCAAAAAAAAAAAACCCAGACAGCATCTTTCAAGAAATTATTAAGGAACTGCCCTGAGGTCTTAGAACCAGAGAGTAAAATAGTCATTAAAAGAATCCACCAAATGATGACTCCAAGGAATACTGCAGCCACATTCCAGAATTATCAGTTCAAGGAGAAAATACTACAGTTAGTCAGAAAGAGACAATTTAAATATATAATTTAAATACTATGGAACCACATTACCTAACTTCTACATTAAAGGATTGGAAGGCTTGGAATACAATATTCTAGAAAGCAAATATCTTGGATTACAACCAAGAGTTAACTACCCTGCAAAACTGAGCATAATCTTTCAGGGGAGGTGATGGACATTCAATGAAATAGGGAAATTCCAAATTTTCTTGATGAAAAAAACAGAGCTGAACAGAAAACTGATCTACAAATACAAAGACTCAAGAAAAAGTAAAAGGGTATACAGAAAAAAGAAAAAAAAGCCATGACATTCAATGAGGTTAAACTGTTTACATCCCTACATAGGCAGAAGACACTTGTAACTCTTGAGAACGCTATCTTTATTACAACATTTAGAAGGGGTATACATAGACAGAAAGTATTGGTATAAGCTGAATTTGATGTGATGATAAAAAAAAAATTAAGAGGTTTAAAAAAAGGGATTGTACTAGGAGAAGGGGAAAGGAGGAGGAAGAAAAGGGTAAATTATGTCACATGAAGAGGTGCAAAGACCTATTACAGTAGTAGAGGGAAAGAAGGAAGGGACGTGAGCATTGCTTGAGCCTTTCATCAGATTTGGCTCCAAGAAAGAATAACATATACTCAGTTAAGTACAGAAATCTAACACACCCTATAGGAAGTAAGAGGGAAAAGGACAAAAAAAAGGGAGGGGGTAGGCAGAAGGGAGGGCAGACTGAGGGAGGTGGTGCTCAGTAGCAAAACACTAACGAGGAGGGAAAGGGAGAAAGGAGAGAGGAAAGCATAAAAAAGGGGAAAACTGGATGGAGAGAAAGCCATGGTCAGTAATCACAACTGTCAATGTGAGTGGGATGAACTATCCCATAAAACAGGGATAGACAGCAGAGTGGATTAGAAACCATAACCCTACAATCTGTTGTTTACAGAAACACAGATGAAGCAGAAGGATATACACAGGGTAAAGTAAAAAGGCTGGATAAAATTAAAAAAGCAGGGTTAGCAATCCTGATCTCATTCAAAGCAAAAGTGAAAACAGATCTAATTAAGAGAGCTACTACATAGCTACATACTGCTAAAAAGCACCATAGACAGTGGGGTAATATCACTACTAAACATACATGCACTAAGTATATATAGCATCCAAATTCTTAGAGAAGTTACAGGAAGAAAAAGACTGCAAAACTGTACTACTGGGGGACCTCAACGCAGAACTAGATGAATCTATCCACAAAATAAACAAGAAAGAAGTTAAGGAGGTAGACAGAATTTTAGCAAAGTTAGATATGGGAGACCTCTGGAGAAAACTGAATGGGGAGAGAAAGGAACAGAACTTTTTCTCAGTGTGTCATTCAGTTTAGACTGTAGCAAGACTATCTGTTTAGATTGATCATGGGTAAGTATTTTTTTTTTCTTTTCTTTCCTACTTAAGCAATTTGATTACCAGCTACAAATAACTTTTGGACTCTTAACTGAATACTACTTGTCTTTCTTTTCAAAACCCTAAAGTTTTTACTGCTTACCAAGGGAGAGAACATAAGCCTTAATGTTCCAACATGTGAGTCTGGCAGTTTAATGTTTTGTGGGAGGTGTATGTATTTCACAAACAATTACTGTCTGGCATAAGGGTTCCTATGAAAGGAGGGTTGCTCTTACTTCTAAATAAATGTCTTCCATTTCAAAGACAAAGGGAATCTTTAGGCCTGAGGTACTTCAGACTGCTATATAGGTTTAAAAAAAGTCAAATTATTTAGTCTGTGCCACAAACAACCCTTTTGAGTTTTCTACAAATATAACCTTTACATGATTCTTGATTTTCCAGCTCCACAAGCTCCTTGCTAAGTCACACAGGCCATTAATCTCAAGAATTTTGCAATGAGTAATTATAAATTATAACATAGCATAGCAAAGAATGAGAAAACTATCATTAGTCATGGATGTTTCTACTACAGTTATCTGATGGTATAACTAGAGTTAGCTGTTAATAATAGACCAGAAATGTTTTGCATATATGAAGTGGATTTGTTATACTCAATAAAAATGCAAGAAAAAACCAACATTCTCTAATTCTAAAAATTATTCATTCTCTCGGCTCCTCCCTAAAAAATTTAGAAAACTTTTTAGAAAAAATATAATACCTTACTATTCAGAATTATGTAAAATGAAAAGTGAATTAACTAGTAGGACTGAGATACAAATTAATATTTTATATACAATTTCTGGGTTCCTACATTATCTACTTTATTCAAACAACATAACTGTCAGCACATTAAAGAACAGCCAGAGAGATTTCTTCCTTCCCTTCCACTTTCTCCCAGCAAATGGCAGGACTTCTGACAGTTATTTCTACAGCAACTAAAAGTATGAGAAAACACACTTGGAATTTAACTGAAAGGTCAAGAACAAGAAGCCAAACTTTTAGGGAGTAAGTCCTTCTAAACAAACATTAGAGAGAAAAAAGATCAACCTAAAAGGGACTAAACAAAACTGTTCTCTATCTTTAATGCTCTGGCTGTTCTGCAGTCAAATGTAATTATTATGCAGAATCAAGTAGTAGGCTACTTCTGGTAAAAATGACAAAAGTTGTATAAAGTCTAGAATTTAAAATTCCAAATAAATGCCAAAACTACGAAGAGAATGACCTCATGTAGGCTACTGGCCTTATCAGAGACACAACACTATCACTGTCATATACTTCCAGGCCTGTACTTTCACGTACGTTCTGGATATAGTCTGATTTTAAAAAGTAGGGGTAGTTGAGAGATGAGGATGGATCAAAGAGCAGGGAGCAGATGTAGTTAAGTATTTATAGCATATACTATGTAATTATCACATCAGATAATGGAATAAAAAACAATGTAGACTGTATATAGGCACCCAGTTGTTTTCTCATTAGGAGCCCAGAACTAATTCTGGCTCCTAGAGGTATATTATTTCCACTCCAAATACTAAATCACTAAAATTTAATATCATCAGGGAAGTGTCAAGAAGATAAAACTAGGCAGGCCTCTCAGTACTAAGAGTATTTTTAAAAACATCACCTCCAGCAACGTTATACAAGTAATGGCTGTAAATAATTCTTTTATATACTTACTCTAAAATACATTTATATATAATTCTTCATTTCTAGCATAGTCTCACCAGGCATTAAATTCTACTCACATACTAGATATTTAAAAGACTCAGATAATCAACTCTGTAAAAAAAAAAGCAAAAACTTTAGTACTAACCCCTAAAACAAAATACTAACTTTTTATGGCTGGTAAATGTAGACACAACTACAATTCTAACATTTGTAAAGCATTTAGTTCAACTTTTTAATATATTATTTTCCAGATTAATCAAGTTAATTACAACATGATGGCTTTGGGAATAGATTCTAAATAAATATATTTTTTATCATCATCTTTTTGAAAAACATGAAATTTTCATGTCAAAAAATGGCCATAAAGTTGTCTACTTAGAGTTTGACCATTCACAACCAAAATAATTTCCTCTTAACTAAGTTATATGGTAGAGAATTTTGTTCAAGTTCAAGTTCATGACAGCATACTCTGACACTCGCTAATGGTATTATCTCCACTGATTCAGATTACACCTGATTCAGAGGGGGATCCCTCTACACCTTCTCATTCCATGTGTCTGGTTTATGTCCTCCCATAAATCCCTCACAGGGGACTTCACCTAACAGGCTGCAGGACCTTCTTCTAGATTTCTTGGCATTGCATATATGTAAACAGAACATACTTGTTGCCAACAGCTATCACTCAAAGAATCTCTTCCTGGTGATGCATGTCTGTGGTGATACGTCATTCTTCTACAATTCTGCACTCACAACACGCGGCAGCGTACTCACACCATATTCTTCTTCATTGCCTTTTGGTGACGTTCAACCTTAATTCCTCACAAAAATGTAGTATCAACAAGAGAGTAATGATTTTCAGAGAGCCTTTTTTTCAGGGAAAAGCTTGGGGCCATTACAAGTTACTTCATAACTTCCCAAAGGTAAATCCACCCATACGTCTCCTCTAATAAATTCTGAGCCCAGTTATTTGTCCAACTGCAGTGTCTTATCAAATATATTGATGCGGTAGTACTATGGGCTGTCCATTCAAATGAATATCACACTTTGTATAAAAGGGATTCATCATCCATTTGGTTTTTCCAGTGTGTGCCTTTGCCTTGTTCTCTTGTTCTGAGGATTGACGTGATCCATACAATGCTACCCACAGAATACCATCTAGAAGACATCACTATTTTTAGAAGTTCCAATTTTCATTTAGGCTGTATTCAGCATCCTCCAAAACAGGGGCAAACAGCTTTGGAAAGCACTTACGTCCTATTTTATGCTTCACAGGATATTAGCATTCAAAGCATCTCTGGAGCTTTATGATTTAAACATATGTGTTGGCAATACTTTGTTGAAAAAGTTTTCAAGGCGTTAGTTTACTGAATCAAATACATTGTTTTATGGTAAACAAACAATAGGGAAGCTAGGTGGAACAGTGGATAGAGCACCAGGCCTGGAGTCAGGAGGACCCAAGTTCAAATCCAGCCTCAGGCTTTCACAAGCTGTGGGACCCTGCGTCTTACTTTTCTCATCTGTAATATAAGCTGGGGAAGAAAACAGCAAACCACTCCAGGCTCTTTCCAAGAAAACCCCAAACAGGGTCATGATGCATCAGATATGACTGAAATAACTGAAAGAACACCAAAACAGAACAACGAGCGCAACGGACTCTTGTATTCACCGTACCTTTCAGTCAGACATGTGACTGTAACAATGTGCTCTGCGGTAGAATACTGTTTGTGAAGACCCACATGTTCACAGCAGCAATGCCCTTTGCATGACAGATTTTTCTCATGGGGATTTTTAGAGACAGCAAAGTTAACATACAGATTAGTAGCTGACAGTTTCCAGAGAGTCTTTGAAAAAAAATCATTAGAAGATAACTTTTTTCAAGTGTTTGTCTCCTTTCAGATTGTTTTAAGATTCGATTCCTCAAAGCCCTCAGAACTGCGCTGCTTCCAGCACTGCCCCTTCTGGGCACCCATGGTTTAGTCTGGCTTTTCTTCATGTCTTTTCAGTGTCCTTTTTACTTCCTCATGAAGCACCGTCAGGGATTATGGCGATAAGAGTCCAAATGTGATGGTCTACCATAACTGACAGAGAAAAGATTTATTTTGCTACAGAAATCTTTACAGATTTCTTCCATTTTTCATTTCCTGGCTTTCCTCCTCCTAGTTTCAACCTCCAGTGATCTCAGGATTATCTGGCTTAATTAGGTCTCTCCCCAACAAACTTTATGTAAACTACTTCTTGGCATTTCATGAGGCATTGACATTTATAGTCTTTTACCATTACCCTGCTAAAATTTTATAAACAAATCTATCTTCTAAATGAAGGCTGTACTTAGCTGCTTAACTGCTTGCTACCCCAAGAAGATCATCTGTTTATCGAGTTTTCAAAGGTCTTTTTGGTCTCCTTGTCATGGTGAATGATTTGCATTAGTTAATCTTCCTTAGAAAATGATGATAACCTATGTTTACAACTTGTTTTTTATTACTTTTTTCCTGTTTTTCAACGTCAACAGTAAGAACGGACACACATATAATTTCATTCCTATAACATGTCCACTCAGCCACTATACCAGGACCTAATTTCGAGAGTACCAACAGTTACTATTTACAAATTCTGTCACTCTGGAACTGTATTTACAGAATAAGGGACTACATACATACATACAGGACTAAGGCCCTTTTCTATTTCTCTTTGGTTCATGAGTTTGTCTGGGCCAAAGAATTGATCACCACATGACCAGCCCACAGATGGTGAGTCTCCCCATATTCAACTAGGGTGATCTTCACATGGCACATAGAGTGTAGCTGGAATTATACTCAAAGCCTTTTCAGCATACTAGCACTGGAGAGAGTTTGTGTTCCACAGGCATACTCTTCACAAACGTTCATGAAAGAAGCAGGCAATAAAGCTGGATTCTGTGTAGATTAAACTAGTATATTAATAACTGTTCTAAAGATCCAGGATTTCACTTAGGTGAGCAATCCATCTACCAACGCAGACTGCAACCAATTTTAATAGATTCGCTGAAGATAAAGGAGTCAAGTATGATTCCATAAAATTAAAACATTTTGGCACAAATGTCTTCATATAGGGTCTCTAAGATTTGTTTTGGCAAAACAAACAAATAGAAATGATCACCCTGCAGCTAACTTAGTGATAAGCTTTCTTGAGCTCAGCTAGCACACTTTTCAGACAACAGATCTACATCTCTGAGGTCTGTTCTTTGCAAGGTCTTTTGCAACTTGGAAAGAATTTGTGCTCCACTAATACAGCCTTCAAGAACCCAGAGTCACCTCCAAGCCGCAAACCAGAAGAGGACTTTGGTGGAAGAACTTACCATGTTAACAGACTTTTAAAAGCATACTTTGTCAACCTAAAAGATGTTCTGACACTGGGAACATACCCAAACACCATATGACAGAGGGCATTTACCAAATATACTGGAGAGTACACATAATTGAAAACATGCGGGGCATTGTCAGCAATTCAACATTACAATTTAAAAGGTTAAGGAAAATGGTGAGATTCTCACCCTCTTACAATCTGTCTTCTGACACCACTACGGGATAAACCGCTCTCTAAAGCTCAACAATAACCTCTGATCCGTGCAAGTGTCTTTTCTCAGCCCTGCTTCTGTTTGCCATCTCTGCAGCTTACGACGCTGTCAGGCTCCCTCTTCCTGGACACTCTCTTCTCCCTTGGCTGCTGTGACACTGCTCTACCTTGGTTTTTTTTTTACTCCTTCCACTGGAACATCCTGCATCTCCCACTGAGTAAACCAAGATGTCCCCAAAAGCTCTATCCTAGGTCTCTTCTCTTCCCTTCTCAATGTATATAGTAGGTGGTTGGTGGAGTGAATGTTTTCCAAAAAGCAAATTTTAATACTTTTAAAATAATAATTTAAAAATACTAATTACCACAGGATAGAGCTGGAATTTTTAAACGAGTCTATGAGCTTATTTTATATTCTGATAACTATTTCATTATCACTGTTTTCCTCTGTAATCCTGTATTTTTTAAAATAAACTTTAAAAGAATCTGAGAAGGAGCCCATAGGCTTCGGACTGTCAATGGAGTCCATGACACAAAAAATGTTTAAGAACTCTTGCTGTACTGGCCTCTCAAATACAACAAGTCCAAAGCAAAATTAATTATCTTCAAACAGAGCCTCTCCATCCTACCTGTTGTCGGACTTTTCTGGAATCAGCCTTGAGAAGCAGTTTGGTATAATAAATCGATCAACAAACGTTTCTTAAGTGTTGACCATGTGCCAGGAATTGTGCTAGGCACGAGGGATATGCAAAGAACAAAACAATTTCTATTTTCAAGGAGCTTAAAGTAAATAGAATTCCAGACATGGAGTTTAAACCCCTACCTCTGACACTTAACAGCTGTGTAATTATGAATAATTCACTTAGCCTCCCCAGCCTCAATTTCTTTGCCTATAAAATGGGACTAATACCTGTGGTTTCTACATGAAAGAGCTGTAAGGTTAAAATGAAAGCTTTTATAAACCTTAAAGTGCTGTCACTTATTAAGTATTATGTAAATTATTAATATCTTTTACCCTTCCTTTATATCAAATAAGTGAACCAAACAATTCTAGCATCTTGCCTCATCTTTCATTTCTCACAACTACCCCTGTAGTACAGGCTACATCATCAACAGGGGGCCTGATACAGAATTGTTAGTATAATTTAATTTTCTCAAAGAGACACACTTTTAAATTATGTAGTACTTTATCTGAAAAGTATCACCTCAAAAGGTAAGTACTTAGAAGATGAAAAAACTCTACCTGCAACTTAAATTTTACAAAGCTGAATATTCTATCAGTCCTTAAAACTGCTGAAGGTATAATTAACCAATGAACTCACCAATATTGATACCAATATGCCAATACTGAACCTATTACATGCAAAGCACAGTGTTGGGGAGTGGCTAAAGTAAGGGAAAGGCAGCATCATAAGAACCACTTACAAAGCGGAGCCCTGACACTTGTAGCAGACATCATAATAGCATTTATTTCAGATACATGCTATGAGGTCAAAAAATACTATGCAGTTTTTCTTAAATATTTTTAAGCTTTTAAAAAGCCTGAGGAGAGGGAGGAAGAGCAGAATTATTTCCCATTTGCCTTGAATGGAAAAGAAAACTTCCAATTTTATTTTACTGCAGACTGAGATTTTATGTAACACTCATAAAAAGGTTTACTCATTTTCTTCACTCAGGCAGGAATTTGGGTTGACAGTAACTCTGATTCTTAAGAGACCATGGGCAGTCTCAGCATACTAAGTCTCCTGCACTTCAGGAGCACTTCCAGCTCTGTGATAGACACTGTGCCAAAGATTTTCTGAAACCACTGGGGACCATGTATTTTGTCTTACTGTTGCTCTTATAACCAATATTTAGCCATGAGATCAGGCCCCTGAATCGTCTTCTTACATTGGTGTCAACGGCTCTTGATGAATGCCTTGACTACTGCGAGATGAACTATTTCACTGTTTTGGGCTTCACAAAGTATTTGAGGGCAGGGATAATGCTGGGGAAGAGATGGCAGCCCTATCCACTGGACGTGCTGAGAGAGAGAAAAATGAAACACTTGGTTTTCCAGTGAAAGCAGATTAATGCTGACATCCCTTGAAATGGCTCCATCGCCAGCTACCCTACACTTATCTTACAAGAGGAATCCGACCTAGAGAGGTGTAAAGATGGTCAATGAGTCAGCAAATGACAAAATTGTTCTTTTTGTTTGAGTAATTTTCATTACAACCTCCAAGCTACATATTTGAGAGTCTTAGAATGTTAATACAAGAGTATCACGAAGATCCTGATGAGTAGGTCAAAAAGTAAACCATTAACGAAGCAAGAACGAGGCAGTTGTCATCACCTAATGTGCTCTCTTCAACTCCACAGCTTAGGTCACAGCAGCCCCTACTGGGCAGCCAAGTTAGGAGCCAAGTTAGTAACACCTTGAGTCCGTGCAACACTGTCAAAGGGCTCCACAGAAAGTCAGTAAAGCCACAACACACTGTTCAGACGCCAGTGAGTACACAGAAGGGGAAAATTGGTGAAAAGGGAAATTATTTAAATTTCTCCACAAGTCTGGTTAAGGAAAATATCTTTAAAATTCTTCTGGTGACAACAACTTTGACTTAGTGGTTTTCACTGCCCATGACCACAACATTATGCAATACAATTTTAATAACTGTACTTACTCAATGAATTTGGGCCAAAGTAAAAGAGTAATATAAAAGTGATGTCATATAGGGACAAAATTACTCTCCAACTTACTGTTATTAAAGAAACAAAGAAAGATTTTGTAAATTTATAATGACAAGATCTTGTAGACCTTAAGAATTCATTATGCAAAATAATTTAACATTTTGAATGCCTGCCTAAACAATGATAAAGATAAGCTAATTAATTTTTAATTTTTTTCAAGTAACAACCATTTATTTTCTCTGCCTCCCATTCCTCACTGCCATCCCCACTGCAAAAACAAAGCAAAAAACCGCTTGTAACAAATATGTATAGTCAAGCAAAACAAATTCCCCCCTTAGCTGTGCCCTCCCCCCAAGAAATGTGCAAGCAAGTAAGTCTTTCAAAGCTCTTCTTGCCTTTCCAATATTGTTGTTACTGTAGAAGTGGTTCTGGCTCTGGGTCTGCTCTCGCATCACCTCAGTTTACACAAGTCTTCCCTGGCGTCTCTGAAGTCATTCACTTCATCATTTCTTGCAGCACAGAGGTATTCCATCACATTCATATACTATGACTTGTACAGCCATTCCCCAAATGCTGGGCACCCCTCCCCAGTTTCTAATTCTTTGCCTCCACAAAAAGAGCCGCTATAAATATTTCATATATATGTTCTTTTTCTCTTTCTTTGATCTCTGTGGGGCACAGGGCTAGTAGCAGCATCACTGAGTCAAAGGGTGTGCAGAGTTTAAGTGGGGTATAGTATCACACTGCTTTCCAGAATGGTAGCTCCACCAACAGCACACCAATGTGCCTGTTTTATTCAAGTCCATCCAATGTTTGTCATTTTATCAACTTCGCCAACTGATGGCTGAGAGGTGGAACCCAGCACAGCTAAAATTTACATTTGCCTAGTTATAGATGATTCTGGAGAATTTTTTATATGGCTATTGATATTATGAAATTTCTTTCCTTGAAAACTTCCTGTTCATATCCTTTGACCATTTATCAAATGAAGAATGGCGCTTAGTTTTATAAATTTGAATCTGTTTCTTACCTACCTTGGAAACAAGATCTCTATCAGAGAAATTTACTGTAGGGTTTTCTCCCCATTAATTGTTTCCCTTTTAATCTTGGATGTATTATATCTGTACAAAAACTTTTAAGTTTTATGCAATCAAAATTGTCCATTTTTAATCTTTTGTGAATCTCTTTTATCCTGTCTGGTCATAAATTCTTTCCCTACCCACAGATCTGAAAGATAATTTCTCAAAGATATGTAAAAGATAATCTCTCAAACTTATTCATGATGCAATCTTTTCTATCTAAATCAGGTATCCATTTGGAGCTTCCCTGGGTGTGTACACCTTGTGCAGTCTACACCTAATTTGGCCTAAATTGCTGCTGATTTTTCCTAGCAGTTTTTCTCAAATGGTGAGTTCCTACCTTAGTAACTGGAGTTTGGGAGTCCATTGAACAGCAGGCTACAAACTTCATTTGCATCTCTATACTGTGTGCTCTAATCTCTTCCACTAGCTGGTCTCTATGGACAAGGGTCTTTTCAATAAAGGACTCCAAACTTGTGGCTGACTGAAAGGACAGGAAGTCAGTGTGATGTGTTTGTTTACAATGGGAGCAGGCTGCATTAGAAACCGAAGCTTGGGTTTAGAATTCTTGTTACTTAAGGAGGTGAAGGGAAGGGACTGGCTTACCACACTGTGGTCAGGTAGCCTTCTAGAGTCAGATCATGCCATAAAGTTCATAACCATTTTGGGGGGAGGGAATATGAAGAACGCATGTTTTTCTTCTAGTAGGATTTTACAGAGACAATTTAGGACAAGAATCCAAGGGACAGCAAGACATGACGAAACCAGTAAGTTCTCAAAGAAGTGCATGTATTTATTGGCTTTCATTTCTCTGGTACAGTATTCTTCATGAATAAATACCTTAATACTTTCTTATTTTATAACCAGCTAAAATTCCAGTTATCATCATATAGCAGTTCTATCATCCATAAAAAAGAGTGGGCTGAGCTGGATGTTCCTTAAGGTCCCAAGCAGTTCTACATCTCAAACCTTATGATCCTACCAAAAACTTCTTTATCTTCTACGTTTTTCAGTGCTGCCTAAAAGCTAACTGATAACAGTTCATCTCTTAACTCTATACATGATCTGTATTGAGTCGTTTTTTAACCTCAAGATTTATCATTTGTACACCAAATTCTATGGTACACAGTATAAAGTCCTTTAGGAAACAAGTGAGTCTTCACGTTGTCAAACATAAGAATGAATGAAAACCAGAGTGAAAACACTGTATGTGCTCAGATTTTTAAGAGTTTGTTTCATGTGTAAGACATTCTATGCTGACTCAGCTGAAAGTCCATGTCCAGAATATGCTGTGATAAAGATACTTCAAGTCTAAAGTTTGAGGCTGAGGTGGATCTTTTTCAATATTAGTCAATACACACTACATCAGAAAATTCATCTTTTTTTAAATGGGCACAATGAAAGATTTTTACTTCAAACAACTGGAATCAATCCCCTAAAACCTTTAAGCAATAAAAATTTTCAAGAATCATTTCCTACTAATGGCTTTTTGTATACTATGGAAACCTATATACTTAAAAAACACTTAACTGAAGACCTAGTTTTATCACGGAACAGTAATATGTACCTAACTTAAGAATGAAAGAAAATTGCCCAAAGGGCTATGAAAATATGCATGCCCTTTGGCCCAGCAATATCGCTTCTAGGACTGTATCCTCAAGAAATCATAAAAATAAGAAAGAGTCCCACATGTACAAAAGTATTTATAGCAGCTCTCTTTGTGGTGGCCAAGAACTGGAAATCAAGGGGATGCCCATCAATTGGGGGAATGGCTGAACAAGTTGTGGTATATGAATGTAATGGAATACTATTGTGCTATAAAAAATGATGAACAGGAAGACTTCAGAGAAGCCTGGAAGGATTTATATGATCTGATGCTGGGTGAAAGGAGCAGAACCAGTAGAACTTTGTACACAGCAACAACCACAGTGTGAGTTTTTTCTGGTAGACTTGGAACTTTATTACAACGCAAAGACTTAAAAAAAAAATTCCCAATGGTCTTTTAAGGCAAAATGCCTTCCACATACAGAGAAAGAACTATGGAATTCAATTGCAGAATGCAGCAGATCATTTTCTTTTGTATTACATTTTGGTTTGTTATACAATTTCTCCTATTCATTTCAATTCTTCTATACAACACAACTACAGTGAAAATGTATTTAATAGGAATGTATGTGTAGAACCTATATAAAGTTGTATGCCATCTTGGGCAGGGAGGAGGCAGGTAGGGGGGAGGGAGGGAAAAAGAAATCTAAGTTATATGGTAGTGATTGTAGAACACTGAAAATAAATAAAATTAATAAAAAATTAAAAAAAAAAAGACTCACAGGCTTCATCAGACACTGCCAAATGGGTCAGTGATACACACAAGAATCTTAAGTACCTACGTTCACAAATATGTCTATAAAAAAAAGAATGAAAGAAAATGCTGTCTTAAATCATCTATATTTTTTAAAGGATTTCCTAAATGGGCTAAAACTACCTTTTTAGCAAAAAGAAGCATGTATGTGGTGGTGGGCAACCAGCTGTGTAACTAAATATTTCAGAAAAGCTCTTCTAGACCTCAGGAAACAAGATCATATATTTATATTCTTTTTACATATTTCACATGTCCTATATACTCACATGGATATACCCCTAAAACTACAGAAAGAAATATTTTATGTTCAAAGAAGTTTCTCCAACTCAGGTTAGACTTAAAACTTTAAAAGATAGAAGAATTATAAGCACAGAAGGCCCCACTGGTTTCTATTTTTCACAAAGTTTATTTGTGCCTACGTAATCCAGAACCCCAAGCTAGCTAGTGTAAGGTCAAGGAGGATTTGGTTGGGAACTATAGTACTGTACTAAGAGCACTTACATAAGAGACTGGAAGAGGTCGACTTCAGACAGGGCAATCTACATTTACATTTTTTTCACCCACAGCATTACTCTATGAACTCAAATGGATCTACGATCTCATTGTACTAATGTTCTCTCCAATGATAAAGACCTCAGTACAACCATAACTATTCATCCTGTACAACTCTTGTCCAGGTCCTTTCCAAAAGTTTGCCACAAGAGGCTTATTCAACATGCTAGAGAATCTTCTTGCTTCTTTCCAACATCTTGAGGATACCACTGGCTGTCCACCTATCACCCCTCACTCTTGCAGTGTGACTTTTTATATATTTCCTTGAAAACATCTTTTACTCCTGTCCTTCCTCACTGGTTTTACGTGGCAGCCTGTGTCTACTAGCTCTACTAGCACTATAAATCTTAGGAACAGTGTTGTGCTGGTAGTAAAATGGAAATCTCAAATGGTTATTAATTTATAGCTTAATTTTGCTACATACCTAACAGAACACGGCCTTGCTCATCACATCATATTAATACTTAGAAATACTCCTTTCCTAAAAAGTATTCTTACGCTAACTTCTGTCTGCTATTTTTTACCTTGACATTTAAGGATTCGTGACTCGTTGCTTTAAAACCAAAAAGTGTGTCATACCCTGCTAAAGCCGTGCTCGTGCGCATCTTCCACCTCCCCGTTGCTGGTCACTGGAATTTCTGCTGCTGAACTTTTGAGAGATTCTTGATCCATGGTGGACTCCTGAAGAAGAAAACAAATCAAGATGACATTAATATGAAATAACCAACAACAGGTATAAATAGCCTCCATTTTTGCTGTGATTTTGCCTTTGTGTTAATATTCTGCTAGTATTTCAACATGGCCATTATTTACAGATATGTGAAAGACACGATAATGTAAGTAGATACCTGCAGGTTTAGAGGACAGAAAAGCTTAGTGATTCTTCCCACCCTTTTGAAGATAAGGAAAACTACTTAAAAGCAAGTAACCTTCTGTAAGATGTAGTGGCAATGCTGCTATTTCCAAAGGACTCGGTGTATCTTTACTAGTCCTGCCCTACTTATCGTCCTGTTCTGATTTTCTAAGGCTCATGGTTCCATCTCCTCACACACAAACTCCACTGTATCCCACTGGCCAAGTCCTTGCATCACCAATTATCCCCTCCTCCGTAATCCCCTCTCTTCTCTACTAGCTCCTTCCCCTCTGCCTACACACATGTTTAAGTTCTACCCCAAACGCCTCACACCCTCAAGCATGCTGCCCATTATTTCCTTCACAACCATTTTTCCCAAAGCCAACCAACTGCCCTATCACTTATTTACTTCTCAATAGCAAATAAATTCATAAGAATTTAAGTACTCACACTTCCTTACCATACCTAATGTCTTAAAAAAGACAAAATTAAAAGTCTTTGCCTTCAAGATCTTATATTTTGTTAAACAAACATGTACATAAATAGACATTTGCAAAATAGCTATAAGGTAACAGGGGAGAAAAAGGGTCTAGGAATGGAGGTATCAAGAAAAGCTTCACGTAAAAGATGGCACATGAGCTAAGTCTTGTAAAAAACCTGGATCTAAGAGGCTGAAGAATTCATTCCAGGCATAGGTGACAGCTTGTGCAAAATCAAAGTGAAAAAGTGAATTGGCAGGTTGGAGATGCATCACTATACTAAGCCATAGAAAGAATCAATTCTATTCTCCCTTACCCAACCTACGAATTCAGGGGTACCTCAGAGTCCTGTTGAAACCTAGGATAGGCTGGGACCTGGAACATAGAACCAGGAGAGACAATTTAAAAATTATGAGACTATCTGAAAGCCAGGATCATCATCTTCCATGAAATTAGCAGGGAAAACTCCCCTGATGTTCTAGAACTGGAGGGCAAAATAAATATTGAAAGAATCCACTGATCACCTCCTGAAAGAGATCTGAAAAGAAAAACTCCTAGGAACATTGTGGCCAAATTCCAGAGTTCCCAGGTCAAGGAGAAAATATTGCAAGCAGCTAGAAAGAAACAATTTGAGAATTGTGGAAATACAATCAGGATAACACAAAATCTAGCAGCTTCTACATTAAGGGATCAAAGGCTTGGGAAATGATATTCCAGAAGTCAAAGGAACTAGGATTAAAACCAAGAATCACCTACCCAGCAAAACTGAGTATAATACTTCAGGGGAAAAAATGGAATTCCAATGAAATAGAGGGACTTTCAAGCATTCTTGATGAAAAGACTAGAACTGAATAGAAAATCTGACTTTCAAACACAAGAATCAAGAAAAACATGAAAAAGCAAGCAGGAAAGAGAAATCATAAGGGACTTTCTAAAGTTGAACTGTTTATATTCCTACATGAAAAGGTAGTATTTGTAGCTCTTGAGACTTTTCTCAGTATTTGGGTAGGTGGAAGGATTATACACACATACACACACACACACACACACACACACACACAAATACAGATAGACAGTGCACAGGGTGAGTTGAATAGGAAGGGATGATATCTAAAAAAATAAAAGGGGTAAAAGAGAGAAATACATTGGAAGGAGAAAGGGAGAAATGGAATGAAGCAAATTCTCTCTCATAAAAGAGGCAAGAAAAAGTTTTTTCAATGGAGGAGAAAAGGGAGGAGGTGAGAGGGAAAAAGTGAAGCTTACTCTCATCACATCTGGCATAAGGAGGGAATAACATGCTCACTCAATTTGCTAAGAAAATCTATCTTACACTACAGGAAAGTAAGGGAGAAGGGGATAAGTGGGGTGGGTGGAAATGACAGAAGGGAGGGCAGATGGGAGGAGGGAGCAATTAGAAGTAAACACATGGGGAGGGACAAGGTCAAAAGAGAGAATAAAATAATGGGGGGGCAGGATAGGATGGAGGGAAATATAATTAATCTTACACAACACGACTGTTATGGAAGTCTTATGTTATGGAAGTCTTTTGCAAAACTACACATATATAGCCTATATTGAATCTCTTGCCTTCCCAGTGGGGATGGGTGGGGAGGGAGAGGAAGGGAGAGAAGTTGGAATTCACAAGTTTTAGGAATGAATGTTGAGAACTGTTTTTGCATACAGCTGGGAAATGAGAAATACAGGTAATGAGGTATAGAAATCTATCTTGTTCTACAAGAAAAGAGAGACGATGTGGATAAGGGAAGGCAGGAATGCGATAGAAGGGAGGGCTCATTGAAGGAAGAGGTAATCAGAATAAGGCATTATGGGGTGGGGGAGGGGAGAGATGGGGAAAAATTTGGAACTCAAAGTTTTGTTGAAAATGTTTGTAAATCCTCACAACAACCTGCTAAGTCACTGCAGGCATTATTATCTCCATTTCACAAGAAGACAATGAGGCTCATGAAAAATTAAGTGACTTGCCCATGGTCACACAGCTGGCAAACTCTGGGGCAGGCTTTGAACTTCTCTCTCCTGACTCCATAACCACTTGAAACCACATCTCCTAACTCGTTCCACCACACCAGGATGCTAATGATATGAAATGAAAACTGATAAAGTTCAATGAATTTTTCTAGCAATTATTAGCCATATTCTTAAACTGTGAGACTGTGCCTTGGTATATTAAGGCAATAGCCCAATCTAGATTTGATACATGCTGATGAAAAATAGGAAGTACATTATTAAAAGGCATACTCAAGGAGCAAAAAATCTTTTTTAATAATGCAAGGAATTAACAGAGGGGAAGTTTATGTTTCTGACAACCATATGACACTACTCATGGCTATACAAGTTTTGACAGCAATCCATAACGTTAAGTTGCCCAAAAGGAACTTAAAGTTAAATGAAGAGAGTTCTTGACTTCTGTAACTATGAAGCGTATATTCGGTACATATTTTGTTCTCTCAACTATGTTATATTTTCCTGTAAAGAATAACTAAATGTTTAAGCATTTGTCATGTGAGATGGAAGGTAAACAGCTCAGAGAACAAACCTAATTAGTGTGAAAGAAAAGAAGGGAAAGAACAGGACATATCAGAAAAGTTTCTGTATTAACTGTTCCAACTATGGCTTGAGACAATAAAAAGAAAAAGGCAACCTGTGCTCAATGGATTATTGATTATGCCTGCCAAAAAGGGGGGGAATGTATCTTCTCCTTAGTTAAGTCTGAACCAACACTCACGGTAAAGTTCACAATAGAAAGGACACAACAATCTCTATCATGAAAATGAACTTCTGCCAAGGCTGGAACATGCTTTTTGAACAACCTGAAGAAATACAAGGAAACCAACTCTGCCTAGCCTATTTTTCAAATAATCTAAACTTGGTCAGGATACACAATGAAATAATCAATATTGAGAGGATTATCTGTGCAGAGAAATTTGTCTATTTATAGCCCCAAGTGCCTAGAAAAGTGACTGACACAGAGTAAGCACTCAAAAAATACTTGGATTGAATTGGTCATGTACCGTATTCAAAAAAGTTTAGTCACAATTTGCACAACACAATGGCCTTCCAACTGCCAGGCTGATAGGCTTATTGTATATGTTTCTAAGACAACGTTCACAGCTTAAGTATTATCGTTATCTCACCAATGCTAAGTTTTCCCACTGTAGAAGACACTTCTGCTATTTACTGTTCATTTAACTTAATAATATCTAGGCCAGGCAACAGGTAAAGACTGTCCAAGGCAGAGCTATGCAAAATGGACTCAACACTGAGCGTACATGGTAACATCGGTTGTGGCTGGCCAGTCAGTTGTATATGCAGTATTTGCATGTTGAGGTGTACGGGTGTTCATGGAAGACTAGCACCTCTGGTGGGAGGGTTCGCTGAGCCCTTCTCAGGGCTGCTTATCTACCTTTGGTATCCACCTTGACCCAACTTTCAACTGTGGCTCCAAGAAGCTGCAGCATACACAGGGGCCAGACCTAAACCATCTGAGTGGATGGGCAAAACCGGGTTGAGAGTAACTGGCAGACATCAAACCTGTTGATGAGTTAGGGGCTATCTGCCGTAAACTTATGAAGGCTTTTCTTGGTGCAGTGGGTGAATGAGAAAATGCCATGAAAGCAGCTGGAGCAGGCACTGGGGAGTGCTTACACAGGAGTACTTACTTGGTCAGACATCCAAGACACCAAGATCATTCACTGCACCCTGGACCACCACCAGGAGCCCTGACTTCTGTCCTGCCACTGGACTTTCATGACTCAGAAAGAGAGAGTAAGGCTGATGACTTTGTGCAACTCCACCTGACTTCCATACAATTCACACACAAGACAAGACATCACCTCTTTGAAAAACCAGGATGAACAATGTAGCTGCACGTTACTGTACCTGTTACCATTTAGGGTTAGAAGGAAGTGAAGCTTCAGGACACAGCACTGCCATTCACTCAGAAACGCTCAATCCTAATCCCGCAGGATCTTCAGAATTTCTTTCTCATTCCATTTAAATCTGTACCTTATTTCATTTTCTATTTCTACCATATACTCAATTTTCTCATGTCCTCATTCAATTCCTAGCTCTGCCTCTTGCTACTTGTAACCCTGGGCAAACTAAAACTACTTAACCTTCCTGAGCTTCAGCTTCCTGACCCACAAACATGAGAAACAGCACAGGACAGCAGAATTTTCCCTGGGAGTCAGAAAGACCTGGTTTGAATGATCCAAGACAATTCCAAAAGACCCATGATGAAAAATGCTGTCCACCTCAGAGAAGAACTGATAAACACCGAAGACTGAAGCGTATTAAAGCATACATTACAAAATTACTCTTTTTCTTGTTTTATTTTTTTGTCTGTGCTTTCTTTTGCAACATAGCTAATAGGGAATTACATTTTGCATGGCTTCATATGTATAATCAATATTAAATGGCTTGCCTTCTCAAGGACTGGGAAGGAACAGAAAGGAGGGAAAATTTGAAACTCAAAATTTTTTAAAGTGATTGTTAAATTTTTTTATATGTAACTGGGAAATATTTAATGAAATAAATAAAATTTTAATTAAAAAATATAAAAACCTAGTTTGAAATCCTGCCCTGTATCACTGCAGGTTGGAAATGCTCTGATCCTCTACTTCCTCATGAGTAAAATAGGGCTAACAGATAAGATCTCACAGGGTTTCAATAAGTTCCAGTAAGTAGTAAGTGTAGAGAACTTAGTAAGTGCCACAGCACAAATTTCAGCTAATAGTAACAACAGTAACATAGGCAATATTCACAGCGTAAGTGCTATGGTTATCTCACCAGTGCTAAGTTTGGGGCCCTGCAGCAAACACTTCTGCTACTTATTGCTGGTATCATATAACAATGTCTAGCAATGTTCCCGCCCTCCCCACCTGACAGAACCATTGTGAAAACCTTATAAAGCATTCTGTAGCTGTGAAATGCGAAATGTTATAAATACAAACAGAGATCGATTCAGTAAAATTCTACTGAGTAGCAGCGAGCAGAACTCTGTTCTCAGCAATGAGGAAGGCACAGGACTGCAACCAGATGAGATACCTGCCTTCGTGGCGTGATGGGGGGAAAGGACACACACACCAGTGCAATGCACGCAAGAATACACCTGAGGTCTGAAGGGAAAGGTCTGCTGTTCTGTGGGGGGGGGAGGGGAGGAACTCAGGGAAGTCTTCATGGAGGAGATGACATCAGAGGTTGTTTGTTTTACTAAACTTTTATTGATGACTTTCATTTTTACATTACTTCTGAGTTGGGGTTTGAAGCCTGGACAGGAATTCAGCAAGCACAGAAGGCTCAAAGTCAACAACTGCTATGCCATATACCAGAGAGAAGCAGGAGGAATGAAGTCATTCCTATGCCTGAGGAGCTTTGTTCTATTGAGGGGCCTAAGAAAATATTTAACTACATAACAGAACAAATGCAAGGTAGTAAAACACAAACTGGTAAGGGAGGAGCCTAGCAACTGAGGGAATCAGGAAAGGATTCCTGAAGGAAATGCCTGCACTATGGCCAACGGTGAAGGGATTCTTGAGGGAGGCAGAAGTATGGAGGAAGGGCATCGCAGGCCTGAGGGCTGGCAGTCAGTGTAAAAACAGAGACAGGTGGCAAGTGCCATATGGAACTGGGAGAAAGCCCTTTTAGCTGGACCTTAGAATGTGTTGGGAGGGTAGTAATGTGAGAGTGGGTTGTGCAGGCTTTTAAAAATCAGAGGTGCTTCCTGCGGAGTTTATTAAGAAGGGCAGTGCTATGGTCAGATCTGTGCTTACAAAATACTGCTTTGGCAGTATGGTGAATAGACTGGTGTACTTGGGGTACTGAAACCAATTAGAGAGACACTGTGATAGTTCAGGAGAGATGATAAGGCCTAAACTCAAGTGTGGATAGGGAGAAAGGCCATTTCAGGTAAGAGAACAGCCCGGCTCGGCTGGAACATAGAAAGGGCACGATATGTGATAAGGAAGGAAAGGTAAGGTAGTTCAATATTAAATAAGGCTTAATGCACCAAGTAAAGGAATTAGAACTTTGCTAGGTACACAAAGATTTTTCATTGACAGAATTTAATGAAGCAATGATGTAATCTAATCTATGCATAGGCAAAGGTTAGGAGTACGAAATAACTTCAGTGGGATGGTGACAGAAAGGAGAGGTCGGAGGGAGAAAAAAGGAGATAAGACTATCTGTTAAGGAGCTATCTCGATAACTGAGGTGGGTAATAATAAGGTACTAGGCTGGCAATTGGAAAGAAGAGGGAGGGGCTCTTAGCTTTTCTTCCAAGCTCAGTGTCAATATCTGCTGCTACAGACACACCCCTGAGATAAGCTGATCAAGACTGGAGTCAATGGATTTGGCTATACTGGGCACCCACTGACCAGGGCTATATTCAACTCAAGCAAAAAGAAGACCTCAGCAAATCCTTCACTGACTTCAATGACAGTTATTATGTTCCCATTTGACTTCACTCATGTCAAGGTGGAGAACAGAAAGGTGGCAATCAACAGAAAAGCTACCTTAAAAACGTGATCCCAATAATATTAAATGGGAAGATGCTAGGATTCTACGTGCTGTAGAGTGCACTACTGGCGTATGCAGTTTTCCAGTCATGTCTGTCTCTTCATGATCCCATTTGGGGTTTTCTTGGCAAAGACTCTGCAGCAGTTTATCATTTCCTTCTCTAGCTCATTTTACAGATGAGGAAACTGAGGCAAACAGGAAAAGTCACTTGCCCAGGGTCATACATTTAGTAAGTGTCTGAGGTCAGAATTGAACAGATGAGTCTTGCTGACTCCAAGGCTGGGGCTCTATCCACTGCACCACCCAGCTGCCCTACTGGTATCATAAGAACCTTGGGAAAGGTCAGGGCTCACCTGAAGGTTCAAACCAAAAGTACCTACCTCTCTGCCCCTTCTGCTGATGTCCCTGTAGTTATAACAGGAATGAATCATGCGACCTAAAATTCCTTGGATATTTTCAGTAATGTCTCTGTACTGCATGGGGCCCCTGGCCAAGGTCATCTCTGATAACTCTGACATTGTGGAAGAACTCATGACTACAGTTACAGCATTACTACGACAGAACACTCAGGATGGCCCTTATGGCTATATGTGACTCCTTGGGAATAGTGCTATCTAAAACATCATCTGCGCTAATGAGACGTTGAGGTCATGGACAAGGTCTTCCCAGAGTGGAAGGGAAGTTGAGAGGCATGCCCTTCTATGTTTCCACTTCTACCATACCTTTCATGGGCCTGATCTGCTCCTGGAGAAATCTGACAAATACGATGACATTAAGAAGGTGCTGACCAAGCATCAGAGGGCCCTTGAAGGATATCCTAGATTACAACAATGACCAGGCTGTCCCCTATATCCTTAACAGCACGCCCGGTCCTCTGCCTTTGATGGTGGTCCTGGCACTGTCTTTAACCATCACCCTGCCAAGTTCACTTCCTCTAGAACAACGTGTGTGCATACTCTAGGACTGTGGCTACCAGATCATGTCACCATTCTGGAACCTATGCTTTGCCATAAATAAAAACTTGGAGCATGATTATCCCCTTGTCATTTATTCATCCCAATGTTACCTATTCTGTAAAGCACAGATCAAATCCCTCCAACTGTGAAGCCTTCTCCTGACCATTCCAGCTAGAGATATTCCTCTTCTTCGGAGCATGTACCATCTGCAACACCCATTTAACACTTTAACCTTACCAACTTGTATTCTGTCACCCGTTTATGTCATCTCTTATCTCAACTGAAAGCTCTTACAATTTATTTTTTTTTCTTTTTAATTTATTTATTTAACTTTTTACATTCATTTTCACAAAATTTTGGGTTCCAAATTTTCTCCCCATTTATCCCCTCCCTCCACTCCAATACACCAAGCAATCTAATTATCCCTATCTCCAATCTGCCCTCTCTTCTGTCATCCCTCCCTTCTCTTGTCCCCATCTTCTCTTTTCTCCTGTAGGGCCAGATGACTTTCTATTCCTCATTAACTGTATGTCTTCTTTCCTAGTAGCAACAACAATACTAAACAGTTGTTCCTAAAACTTTGAGTTCCAAATTCTCCCCATCCCTCCCTCCCCACCCATTCCCTTTGGGAAGGCAGGGAATTCAATATAGGCCCTATCTCTGTAGTTTTGCAAATGACTTCCATGATAGTCGTGTTGTGTAAGACTAACTGAATTACCCTCCATCCTATCCTGCCCCTCATTGTTTCTCTTCTGTCTTTTGATCCTGTCCCTCCCTGAGTGTTGACTTCAAATTACTCCCTCCTCCCTTTGCCCTCCCTTCCATCATACCCCCCTTGCTTATCTCCTCCCCCACTTTCCTATACTGTAAGATAGGTTTTCATATCAAAATGAGTGTGCATTTTATTCCTTCCTTTAGTCAAATGTGATGAGGGTAAACTTTTTTTTTTTTCCTCAGCTCTCCTCTTTTTCCCTCCACTAAAAAGTCTCCTACTTGCCTCTTAAATGACATATAATTACCCCATTCCATTTCACCCTCTTTCCTCCCACTACATTTCTCTCTCACCATTTACCTTAATTTCTTTTACGACATGGTCCCATCCTATTCAATTCACTCTGTGCTCTCTGTCTCTGTATGTGTGCACATGTGCGTATGTGTGTGTGCGTGCATGCGTGTACATGTGTGTGTGATCCCACCAACTACCCAGATACTGAAAAGTTTTAAGAGTTACAAATATTGTCTTTCCATGTAGGAATGTAAACAGTTCACTTTTTGGTAAGTCCCTTAAGACTTCTCTTTGCTGTTTACTTTTTCATGCTTCTTCTCATTCTTATGTTTGAAAGTCAAATTTTCTTTTCAGCTCTGGTCTTTTCATCAAGAATGCTTGAAAGTCCTCTGTTTCATTGAAAGTCCATATTTTCCCTTGAAGTATTATACTCAGTTTTGCTGGGTAGGTGATTCTTGGTTTGAGTCCTAGTTCCTTTGACTTCTGGAATATCCTATCCCACGCCCTTCGATCCCTTAATGTAGAAGGTGCTAGATATCTTGAGTTATCCTGATTTTATTTCCACAATACTGGAATTGTTTCTTTCTAGCTGCTTGCAAGATTTTCTCCTTGACATGGGAGTTCTGGAATTTGGCCACAACGTTCCTAGGAGTTTCTCTTTTTGGATCTCTTTCAGGTGGTGATTGATGGATTCTTTCAATACTTATTTTGCCCTCTGGTTCTAGAATGTCAGGGCAGTTTTCCTTGAGAATTTCATGGAAGGTGATGTCTAGGCTCTTTTTTTGATCATGACTTTCAGGTAGTCCCATAATTTTTAAATAGTCTCTCCTGGATCTATTTTCCAGGTCAGTTGTTTTCCCCATGAGATATTTCACATTCTCTTCCATTTTTTCATTCTTTTGGTTTTGTTTGGTGATTTCTTAGTTTCTCGTAAAGTCATTAGACTCCATGTGTTCCATTCTAATTTTGAGAGAACTATTCTCTTCAGTGAGCTTTTGAACCTCTTTTTCCATTTGGCTAATTCTGCTTTTGAAAGCATTCTTCTCCTCATTGGCTTTTTGAACCTCTTTTGCCAATTGAGTGAGCCTATTTTTCAAGGTGTTATTTTCTTCAGCATTTTTTTGGGTCTCCTTTACCAAGGTATTGACCCGTTTTTCATGCTTTTCTTGCATCTCTCTCATTTCTCTTCCCAGTTTTTCCTCTACCTGTCTAACTTGCTTTTCAAAATCCTTTTTGAGCTCTTCCAAGGCCTGAGCCCACCCGACATCCCCCTGGGATGTCTGGGGTACCAAGGCCCCGCCCTCCACGTCCTTCCCTGATGGCAAGAAGATGTCCTCGTCATCAGATCCGAAAGTTGGGATCATTTGCATCTGTTCAAAAAAACTCTCTATAGTCTTATTTTTCTTTTCTTTTTTGGCATTTTCTCAGCCAGTTACTTGACTTCTGAGATTCCTGTCCACCCCTGCCTAGATACGCCCAGCTAGTGCTTGGGGTGTGAGATTCAAATGGGCTTTCCGTGGCAGGTGCGGTTGCTATTCAATGTGAGCTTTAGTTCTGGTGCTGGGGTGGGGGCAGGGCCACCTCCCAGGCTCAGCTCCTTCAGGTGGTTTATGCAGAAACCTTCAGAAATGGAGCGGGTGGGGCAGGGCCGTCTCCCAGGCTCAGCTCCTTCAGGTGGTTTATGCAGAGACTTTCAGTAATGAAGATCCTGCCTGCTGCTGGGGGAGTCCCGGGCCGCCACGGATGCGCCACTGCTACCTCCGCTGCCACCCTTGCCTCTGCCTCCGCCGCTTCTTGCCCCTGCCTCTGCCTCCGCCGCTTCCTCCTGAGGGGGCCCGAGCCACGGAGACACCCCGCTCCCCTCTCCGTCAGCCCAGGTGTGTCTCTCACTGACCTGTAGAGTCTATGGGCGGAGGGACCTTCCAGGATGCCGGAGGTTCCGTCCCTGAAGCCTGCTCAGATCAGCTTCTCTGGGGCTGGGGTGGGGTCTGCTTTCTGGGGCGCGACGGACCCTGGGGACCGCTCTCCAGGGCTCTCTGGAACGGAAATCTCTTCCACTATGTTTCTGGACACCCTGCAGTGATCCAGAACTTCTGGGGAGCTCTTCTTACATTAAATCTGTGGGCTGTGGGTTTGGAGCTCGCATACGTGCGTCTTTCTACTCCACCATCTTGACTCTGCCCCCAAGCTCTTACAATTTATACATGTTTCCCCCATGATACTTTGTAAGTACCCACTTAAATATTTATAGGTGGACTGCTTGATAGAGTATTATACGTATACAGAATAATTGTTCTGTGAATAAAGGCTAGCTCAAAATAATCCAGAACTCTAAGGGTTAGAAAGCTTTCCTCTACACCACCACGATGGGAGGAAGTTGCGGCAAGTATGATTATCCATTTCTGATAGGAGATGAAGCAGATAGAGTGAAGGGACTTGCCCAGGATGACAGCTCAGAAGGAGCAAGCCACGGCTTGCATCCAAGTCTCACCATGTTCTATAAAACAATTTGACACAAACTGTCAGTGACTTGTGTACGTGATATGGCTATCTACAATGCAGGCCAATCTACTGTGATCACACTACACAGACATGTACAGAAACAAAGGTCACTCCTCTGCATTCTACTGTTTCTTCTTCTAATCTATAGGGTTTAATCTGCATAATTCATCATAAGCTAGGTTTTACTATCTACAGAGTACTAGAAAATCCTGTTTGAACACCTACACCACTTTTCTCCGCAATTTAACGAGCCAAGTTTTGGAGAAATTCCTAGTGCACTAAGAAGTTAAATGACAGACAGGAAGCCAGAGGCAGGACTTTAACCAAAGCCTTCCTGGCTCCAAGGCCAGCTCTTCATACACAAGGCCACAATGTTTCTCCCTCAAGGAATAAAAAAAACAAAAGTGAGACATTGTCTTCACTCTTGAGTTTACATTCTTCTTTTCTCATTAAAAAAAAAATCCTGAATTTAAACCCCAAATAAAATGAGTACATACATACATGTGCAGAACAGAAGGGGATTATCCATGAAACCATGCCTATGATGGAAACACACAGGAACTTACATTCTAAGAAGAGAGACAATCTAAACATGCAAAGGAGTGCAGCCAGGAGAGAGAGGCATCACTGAGGAAGTCACAAAGATGATACAGAGAAGAACAGAGCAGTGCATTAAAACACCACTTCCAGAGGCTAAAAGATGGGAGGAGACTGGCAGAGGCTGGTGAGACATCGCAGAGAGCCAGACGGCTCAGCTCCCAGCTAGGACCTCCGGTACTCTTGTTGGAGGGTGGAGGGTGAGGATGAATCCCGTCTTGAACACTGCAAACATCTAGTCCAGGGTCTTCCGCAACAGGTCTGAGCTGGAAAGAGCCTTGTGCACTACCTGTGCAGACTGGGCCTGTCTCCTTGTCTCTAAACTGAGTGAGTGAGTTCAGCAACGGTCTCGAAAGTCTCTCCCAACTCTAAACATTTCTGTCAAGTTCAACATCTTTGCTTTACATACGGAGAAAGAAGTCCTCAGATCAGCAGAATGACTTAGTGATGGTGTCTGAACTCAAAAGCCAGGCCTGCTACCCAGGGCAGACTCTTTCACTAGACTCTGGTAGTCTTATGTAAGAGGTGCTGCGCAGGAAGCATTTAATGATTTGATTTTGATTGAAATATAATATAAATATTTATTTTCTTTTTTCTTGTTTTGATGAACTAGAAAAAGTATATGCATGTACTACAACTTCAACCATTACATGCAACAGCTGACCTCAAGTATTTTAAAGAGCCCACAACGGGACCATATTCACTCCACATGTGACAAGGAGACCCCCGAATCTGAGAGACAACATGGTTGAATGGCTAGACGTCTGGTCTTAGAACCAGTGAACTCGGTTAAAGTTCTGCTTCTGGCATGTACCAGCGGCTAGATAACCACCAACCCTCCTAGGACCCACAGGCGAACTCTGAAACCACCCAAAGATCAGACTCTTGATCTGCCTCTGGACAGAGAATTTACATGCATGCCAGGAGCTCACACCATACTAATGAAATCACAGATTTGCACAGCAACAAAAAATAAAGCTGGTATAGGGTTGGATGCGCAGAGGAAGGATTAGATAAGATGGCCCCTTAAGTCCTTTTCAGTTCTAGAGCTTTGATCTAAAAAATAATCAAGAGATAACTCTTAGCTATACTTCTCTACAAAAGGGAAAAAATCATGGCCAAAGTGCTGTAATTTTCACACAAGAAATTAATGCTTAGAGTGCATGACCAAATTGTACAATCTGAAGATGTTACTGAGACTGATTGAATTTTCAAAGTAAGGTAAAACAATCACCCAGTCACCTCAGAATCCTGCTCTTCCGTAGCTGGATTAGAAGCACCAAGAGTTGTGGAATCATTGCTGGGGTCAGACATACCTAAAAGTGAAATGGTTTGAGTGTTCATTAATTACTTAGGGCCCAGAAAAACTGCATTAGCTCACCAAGATTACGTGTCAACTTAAATACTTTCCCAAAACTAATCATTCATTGTCTGTATGTAAGAATGTATCACTTCTTAATTCTCTACCATTTTGAATACTACCTCATGATGTAGAGCTATGAAATAATTCAGAGCATAATATATGCTGTGAACACTGTCAAATAAAATTATTTTCTATGTCACCTCAGTAACTATTTTTTTCTTATATACAAGAACAATAAATTTTAACTAATTGTAGTTCTTTAAAGTATAGACATTAGTAAAAATGTCTACAATTGAACAATGTAAATTTTAATGCAATATTATACACACTTTAAGTCTCACCTTTACTAAAAATTCCAATCTGAAATACCAAAATCTATTATGAAGCCAGCCTTGGGAATAGGTACTTCCCACCTCCAAGCCACCAGCAGTAGCTTCCACGGCCTGGAATTTTTAAAAGGGACTTGAGGATTACAGATCTGAGAGAAAAGTCAGGATGGCGGCAAGGAAGCAGGATGGAGACTTAGGGGAAATAAACCTGAAACTGGGCTAAGGACAGAGCAGTACTGGGGAAAAGATAACAAACTGGGGCGAGGCAGCGTGTGGGAAAGGATCCAAGAAACAGGAGCAAGATAGTTTTTCTTTCCTTCCTCCATCTCCCTCTCGTCATCCCTCTGTGAAGGGACACAGGCTTCAGTTTCTTTCCATTTCTTTATTCCTTCTAACCAATCCTACTGGGAACCAGGCTTGAAGGAGAGGGCAAAATGAAGCAGCAGGGGTCACAGGGCTGCCCATGTGACTTTGGCAACCAGGATAAAATAAAGGGAGGAACCCTCTAAGTGGCAAAAAGGAGCATGGCTACCAACCCTCCAAAGAGACATTTTTGAGTTGTGTTCATATACTAGAAAATATCAGTACTTACCTATTAAATTCTACCTTCATATTAAGCGAAGACTTATAACTAATTTACTATTATCCAAAGAATGAACGATGTTTAAAGAAACTCACTGAAGGCCTCCATAGGCTCCAGTTCTTCATCTCCAATATGGCATATCCAAAGAGTTTATCATTTTCCCCCTAAAACCTACACCTTTTTCTAGTATCCCTATTAGTATCTAGGGCACCACCATTCCAGTTCACAACTTTAGAGCTATCCTTGATTCCTCAGTCTTTCTCAGTACACATAACCAAGCAGTTGCCAAATCTGGTTTCAACCTCCAAAACATCTTTCTCACATCATCATTCTTCCACATAGCTTCCAACGTGATTTTTCCTAAAATACACGTTTGACAGTGTGATTCCCCTGTTCCCCATTGCTTCTAGAAACAAATGCGGATTCCTGTTCAGCATTTAAAGTCCTTCACAATCTGGCCCAGTCTATATTACACATTGTAACATATTCTATAGTTGTTCTGAATCTCTGGTTTCCAAAGATTTCCATTTTTAATATTTATGTTAACTTTAATGCAAGTAAACTTTTCTTTCCATAATGCTGTACCACAATATTTAAAAAACAAAACAAAACAGAAGGCAACCCCTAATGCATTAAGTAGCCCTTCTGTTAACGGCTGATAGAAATATGTGAAAAAGAATTGTACAGAAGCTGTGATACACATCAAAGTCTTCTGCTGCATATTTAAAGTCCTCCTCAATCTGGCTCCTCTCTGTCTTTCCAGAAGGATTTCACATTTCTCTCATTCCCATGATCACCTACACTCTTGGACAAACTGGCCTGCTCACTGTTCTGTGTACCAGATATTGATTCCCTCTCACATCCAGGCCTCTGTACCAGCTATCCTCTCCTTCCCCTATACTTTTCAGGCTGGGCTCAAGTGCAGCCTCCTATAAGAACCTTGTGCTGATCTCCAGTGATTTATATTGTCTACTGAAAGTTTCTTTGTATATAGTTTGTATTTACTTCTTTGTTTTCCCCAGTAGAATGTAAGGGCTTGGGGGGACTGGGACTGTTTGGTTTTGGCTTTACCTTACCTAGCAGAGCCTCTGGCCCATAAAAAAGTGTTTAATAAAGTTTTGAATACCACAACCATGCCAATAAACTTGATTCAAGTTCAAGGTGAAGGTAAACACAAAGCAATAGAGTTAGGCTCTAAGTGTTTTTAATCTGGTAACAGAGAAGGGTATGAGAAACCATATTACCTACAAGAAAAATTGGTAAAGATGGATAACATGAAACTGAGAATCAGAAAGAATTCTCAAGTCCTTACCACAACTGTGGGTGCTAAGTAACAAGGCCAATAATTATCTCCACTGAAATAGGGAGATCCTCAGCATGTCCCACGCTTTCCCTGGTGTGAGTTCTGTTTTCCAGATCTCAATGCCTCCAAATCTCTTCAGACTTGTCGAGATGGTATGTGTTCACATATCCCCATAAACCCTCAAGAGAGGAGCTACAATGAGAACTATGCCTTCCTTTCTCTTTGCTGAAACCAAGACAACTAGGGCTCAGGCTGTCCATCTGCTCCATCTCTGGCTCACCAGGTGACCACCTCACTTCCTTTCCACACACACACACACACACACACACACACACATAACCTTCAGTAAGGTCTTTATTCTACTTCTTACATGCAATATCATGGGTCAGATAAGAGAGCTCACTCCTACTCTTTTCCATATCTCTTATACTATATCATCTTACACTTCCTCCTCAAGCCATCTGCAGTCACACAATCTGGTAACACATCTGGAAATAACATCATTAAGAGAAACAGCTTTCTATTTCAGAAACCATCCCCTCTCCTTTTAAGTCACATTAATCCATACACATGGATTCCCAAAACTAAGTCAGAAAAATTCTTCAGCATTTGCTAAAATAAAAACAAAGACTGTGCTTTAACTTTTTTTTAGTAATGTTGATGGATGTGTGCCCCTCCAGCCTATTCCTTCTGAAACCAACATGCACTCCATACAAATTATATTAGAACTACAAGGGCCCTTAGAGACCATCAGTGAAATTCCCTTATTTTTCAGATGAGGAAACTTGAATGGCTGGCCATATTAAGAGATAGAGTCTGTTGTCATGGTCACTTAAGAAAGCTTGTAGGGCATAACTTTGTCATGACTATAACTTAGTGCCTACAAAGCTATTTTCCTCTGAAGCACTAATGTACATGTGGTCTGATAAATTTCTATGAAATATGAATAGTCTGTAATATGAATCTCCCATCAAAAATTTTTCCAGTCACAAAGACCACTGATGGAACTATTTGTAACTAAACCTCCTCATTCTCAATCCATGTGTGAAAATGAAACAAATCATATTTAACCAAGTATCACCAAATCTTTTCAACATAAAGTACCAAGCAACTAAAATCCAACATAGATCATCAAAAGTATAAGGGGAAAAAAAGGATGGGGAAAAAGGCCATTTGCATTATTAAAAGAATACAATTTCAGAGTTTCATATAATTTTTTAGAACTAGCTGGAAAGGACTTGGTCCAACTCCTTCACTTCACTGATGAGGAATGAAAATGAGTCCCCAAAAGGTTACACAGAAGATGATGCAGGAGGCAGGACTCAGGTATCTTGATTCTTAATAATATTGATGATAATTAACACAATGACTAATAACATTAATAAAATACTACATCCACAAACATTAGTCAATAAGCTATTATATAATTTTGTTTATATTTTAAGTTTATAGCATATTTGATCAACTTGAACTTCAAGTGAATGGAAACTATATACTATCATCCTGGGCATCAACTGTCATTAATGTAATAAAAATGCAAGAGAAATTCACTTACATATAGGTACAAACAAATTTTTAAAGACCAAATGTGCATATTTTTTAAAATTCTATTGTAATAGGAAGATGTTCTTTTCAAGTTTGCAAAAACAGATCACTAACAAGCTCCAATTTCCTTACTTTGGTACATTTTGCATAAACTCTGTCAATTAACCGCATAGGATCCGGCATCTAAATCAGAGCTCTGCTTGTTGGATTATAACACTCAGAATATGAAGCTGGCTTCTAGCAGGGTTATTTCTACTTTTCCATACATTGAGTACTGTATTTCTATTTGGTCAACCTACTTTCCATTAACAGAATCCCAAACTCTTTTGGAAAAAGCAAGGACTGATTATAACTTCAGAGACTCTCAAAAAACAGGGTTATACTGTACATTTCCACTTAAGTGAACAAATATTTATTAAATGTTTACCATGTGCAAAGCATCAAATCAGGTGCTAGGGACAAAAGGACAAAACAGTCCTTTCCCTCAAGTAGCCTCCATTATACAGGAGAATATAAATATATAAGAATACATAAATATAATACAAGAAGGCAAAGTGCACTAACAACCGGCAGGATATGGGGAAAGCTTGAGGGAGGAGGAAGCGCCAAAACTAAGCCTTGAAGACAAGTGTTCTAAAGAAGCAGAGATGAAGAGGATGTGTATTGTCAGTATTGGGAAAAGTTTGTGCAAATGTACAAACACAGAAAACGCTGAATTGGGGGAACAGCTAGTAATTTTGTTTAGCTAAGATGTAGCATACGTGAAGGGAAGTCGTGAGAGTTAAGGCTGCCACAGCTAAGTAGAAGCTGGATTACGGAAGGTCTTTATGTGCCAGGATGGGGACTTTGAATTTGATCCTACAGGAAATTGGAGAGCCACTGAAATTTCTCATCGGGGCATATGATCCAACTTGGCTTAGAAAGATTACTCTGGCAGACAAACTAGAGGGGGCCAAGACCAGAAGCTATTACAAAAGCCCCCACAAGAAGTGACAAAAGAACTGAACTGAGGTCTAGAATTCTAGGATCCTAAAAACACTTTAAGGAAAACACTGGTCTCACACTCTGCAGTCGTCTGTAGCTTATATCCATACACAAGTACGTTTGTCCTCCTAGAGCGAAAGTGTGGCACGGTGCAGTGTTGAGTTCGGAGTCAGTGGACTTCACCTCCAGGCCTAACTCTCCTACTACTGAGCTGTGTGACCTTATGTGTGTCACTTAACTACAGCAAAACTCAGTGTCTTCATCTATAAAACGTGTGGGACAGACTACATGACCTCCTGAGGTCTCTTCCAGCCCTATATCCATGCTCCAAAGGAAGAAAATACAAATAAACCTTAAACTTCTATGACAGAATGACAATTCTTTACCCTCTCATTTATCTGCAGAGGTTCCAAAAGAGGCAACACTACCTGGGTGCTGGACTGGTCCTGGGGGATTGGTAGTAGCTTCAGGTGTAATTGTTGAAAGTATAAAGAAAGAAGAAAATTTTGAAAAACCGTTCGTACCTGTTCATCTGTCATGTAACAGTAAAAGGCACAGCGATTACATTATTTTCCAAATAAACACACAAAATGCAAGTTACAACTGATCGGCGGTCAAGTCCGATGACAGGGTCTCATCAATAAAGTGCTGGTGGGTGAGTGTATCACGTATTGTTGGGAAGTCCAGCATGTATCAAAAAGGAACATGTGCATGTAATGACTTGTTTACAAAACGATACTATATGATTACATGACCTAATATTGAGCCATCAAAATTTCAATGAAGGAAAAAAAACACAAAATTACAACAAATTGTTAAGTTTAAGCTGTGCCACTTCAAAAAAACATAAAATGGATATTTTTGAAATGACACAATTTTTAAAAAAACCTTTAAAGGTTTAGAGAAAGTAGATTTGCAGGAGGTAGCTGAGTACTATTTTTTGAAAAGGGGGCAGTAGGCCAAATAAGTTTGGGAGCCTCTGATTTAAAGCATACAGAGCCTTCAATCAGCACCAAAGAATACCAACACTTCAGGTACTTTAGCAAAGAACTGAGTATAATCTGGCATTATCAAAAGCTCATACAAAAGGCCTAATATTTCAGAAGCAGTCTAATAAACAGCTATTAACCACTTCTCTCAATTTCTCTAATGTCTCTAAGACTTGTTAGATCCTCAGAAAGCAATGTATTTGGACCACAGTAGCTTTTCTCATCAAAGAAATTACTTCACTAAGATTTAATGGTACCTCTTCATTACAAGAAATCTGTTTCTTATGCAAACTATTCTTAAAGACATGATCCACATGTAACCCAGTGGGCTCAGATGACAAACTCCTCCTTGAGACTCAGTGTCTACTAAGTTCTTCACTAGTTCATCTACCCCCAGAGAAAGATCTGATGTTGTCTGAATACACACATACTATTTTTTTATCAAGAAAAAAGAATGTCGGGGTGGAGTCAAGATGGCGGAGTAGAAAGACTCACGTATGCTAGCTCCGAACCCACAGCCCATGGATTTAATGTAAGAAGAGCTCCCCACAAGTTCTGGATCACTTCAGGGTGTGCAGAAACACAGTGGAAGAGATTTCCGTTCCAGAGAGCCCTGGAGAGCCGTCCCCAGGGTCCATTGCGCCCCGGAAAGCAGACCCCACCCGAGGGCTGCCCTGGCCACGGCCCCAGAGGAGCAGATCCAAGCAGGCTTCAGGGACGGAACCAAAGTCCCTCCACCCACAGACGCTACAAGTCAGTGAGAGAGACGTCTGGGCTGGCCAAGAAGGGAGCGGGGGGTCTCCGTGGCTTGGGCCCTCTCAGAAGGAAGCGGCGGAGGCAGAGGCAGGGGCAGCGGCAGCCCCCCGGGACTCCCCGAGCAGCTGCATAAACTACCTGAAGGAGCTGAGGCTGGGAGGTGGCCCTGCCCCCACCCACTCCATTAGTGAAGGTCTCTGCATAAAGCCCCTGAGGGAGCTGAGCCTGGAAGGCGGCCCTGCCCCAACCCCAGCACCAGAACTGAAGCTCACATTAAATAGCAGCCACAGCAGCCTCAGAAAGCCCATTTGAATCTCACACCCCAAGCACTAGCTGGGCGGATGTAGGCAGGGGTGGACAGGAATCTCAGAAGTCAAGTAACTGGCTGGGAAAATGCCCAGAAAAGGGAAGAAAAATAAGACTATACACAGCTACTTTGATGGGGTACAGATGTTCCCGCCTTTCAATTCTGATGATGAGGAAATATTCTTACCATCAGGGAAAGACGTGGAGGTCGGGGCCTCTGTATCCCAGACATCCCAGGTGGATGTCCTGTGAGCTCAGGCCATGGAAGAGCTCAAAAAGGATTTTGAAAATCAAGTCAGACAGGTGGAGGAAAAACTGGGAAGAGAAATGAGAGAGATGCAAGAAAAGCATGAAAAACGGGTCAATACCTTGGTAAAGGAGACCCAAAAAAATACTGAAGAAAATAACACCTTGAAAAATAGGCTCACTCAATTGGCAAAAGAGGTTCAAAAAGCCAATGAGGAGAAGAATGCTTTCAAAAGCAGAATTAGTCAAATGGAAAAAGAGGTTCAAAAGCTCACTGAAGAGAATAGTTCTCTCAAAATTACGAGTGGAACAGATGGAGTCTAATGACGTCACGAGAAACCAAGAAATCACCAAACAAAACCAAAAGAATGAAAAAATGGAAGAGAATGTGAAATATCTCATGGGAAAAACAACTGACCTGGAAAATAGATCCAGGAGAGACTATTTAAAAATTATGGGACTACCTGAAACTCATGATCAAAAAAAGAGCCTAGACATCATCTTCCATGAAATTCTCAAGGAAAACTGCCCTGACATTCTAGAACCAGAGGGTAAAATAAGTATTGAAAGAATCCATCAATCACCACCTGAAAGAGATCCAAAAAGAGAAACTCCTAGGAACATTGTGGCCAAATTCCAGAACTCCCATGTCAAGGAGAAAATCTTGCAAGCAGCTAGAAAGAAACAATTCCAGTATTGTGGAAATAAAATCAGGATAACTCAAGATCTAGCAGCTTCTACATTAAGGGATCGAAGGGCGTGGAATAGGATATTCCAGAAGTCAAAGGAACTAGGACTCAACCCAAGAATCACCTACCCAGCAAAACTGAGCATAATACTTCAGGGGAAAATATGGACTTTCAATGAAACAGAGGACTTTCAAGCATTCTTGATGGAAAGACCAGAGCTGAAAAGAAAATTTGACTTTCAAACACAAGAATGAGAAGAAGTATGAAAAAGTAAACAGCAAAGAGAAGTCAGAAGGGACTTACCAAAAGTGAACTGTTTACATTCCTACATGGAAAGACAATATTTGTAACTCTTAAAACTTTTCAGTATCTGGTTAGTTGGTGGGATCACACACACATGTACACGCATGCACGCACACACACATACGCACATGTGCACACATACAGAGAGCACAGAGTGAATTGAATAGGATGGGACCATATCTTAAAAGAAATAAAGGTAAATGGTAAGAGAGAAATGTAGTGGGAGGAAAGAGGGTGAAATGGAATGGGGTAAATTATATGTCATTTAAGAGGCAAGCAGGAGACCCTTTAGTGGAGGGAAAAAGAGGAGAGCTGAGGAAAAAAAAACAAGAAGTTTACCCTCATCACATTTGACTAAAGGAAGGAATAAAATGCACACTCATTTTGGTATGAAAACCTATCTTACAGTACAGGAAAGCGGGGGAGAAGGAGATAAGCAAGGGGGGGGGGGATGATGGAAGGGAGGGCAATGGGAGGAGGGAGCAATTTGAAGTCAACACTTGGGGAGGGACAGGATCAAAAGACAGAAGAGAAACCATGGGGGGCAGGATAGGATGGAGGGTAATTCAGTTAGTCTTACACAACACGACTATTATCAAATTCATTTGCAAAACTACACAGATAGGGCCTATATTGAATTGCCTGCCTTCCCAAAGGGAATGGGTGGGGAGGGAGGGATGGGAAGAATTTGGAACTCAAGTTTTAGGAACAACTGTTTAATATTGTTGTTGCTACTAGGAAAGAAGACATACAGTTAATGAGGAATAGAAAGTCATCTGGCCCTACAGGAGAAAAGAGAAGATGGAGACAAGAGAAGGGAGGGATGACAGAAGAGAGGGCAGATTGGAGATAGGGAAAATTAGATTGCTCGGTGTATTGGGGTGGGGGGAGGGGATAAAAGGGGAGAAAATTTGGAACCCAAAATTTTGTGAAAATGAATGTAAAAAGTTAAATAAAAAAAAAAAAGAATGTCTTTATTTTTTTTAATTTTGTTTTCAGTGTTCTACAATCACTTCCACATATCTCAGATTTTTTTCCCCTCCCATCCACTCCTTCTATCTCCCTCCCCAAGACGGTGTGCAATCTTACATAGGTTCTACACATATATTCTTATTAAATATATTTTCACCTTAGTCCTGTTGCATAGAAGAATAAAATGAATGGGAGAAACCATAAAACAAAGCAAAATAAAACATAACACAAGAGAAAATGGTCTGCTTCATTCTGCAATTCAATTCCACAGTTCTTTCTTTGGACGTGGAAGGTGCTTTGCCTAGAGAGTCCATCGGGAATGGAATTGTACTATTTTTTACTTTCTTTGTTTTTCTTTTGTTTTTAGCACAAAATTATTAATTTGGGAATGTTTTACATGACTCACATGTATAACCTATATCAGATTGTTTACCACCTAAGGAAGGGTATGGGGGAGGGAGAAGGAATAGAATTTGGAACTCAAAACTTTAAAAAAAAAACAATGAATGCTAAAAATTGTTTTTATATATAATTGGGAAAAAAATATTAAAAAATTTTTCACCAGAGACAAACATTATACTTTTAAAAATCATGAGTATAATGTAGTTTCCTTTTTTGACTTAGTTACCTGTAATATGTTAACTATTATGAAATTTATAACACATGTTGAAATTATATAAATTATACTTTATATGCATATCTTATTGTTCTTTCTCTAATTACTTCTCTCTCCAGTAGACAATTAATCTCAGTTATTGATGGATTTATTACTATACTCCATTTAGTTTTATTCTGTGCTCACTTATACTGCATTTATTTCTTTTTACTTCAAGGGAGGAAGGAAGTTGAAGAGTACGGTCAATGTCAAATGTGGCAGAGGTGAAGAGGGAAAGCTACTAGATAAGATATAAGGAGGTCCTTAGGGAGAGCTGCAGAGAGGATCAAAGCCAAAATAAAATAGGAGGTGATAAAGGACTAAAAGCAGAAAATATAGTTTATTCCTTCAAAGTACCAACTGAATAGCAAAAAAAAAAAAAATAGTACAAGAGCTCAAGGTGCTGGCTATGGGGCGTCTTCTTTTAAGAAAGGCACAGTGACTTCCAGTCAATATTACTGGCTTCCTAAGACAAAGGCAGCCCTCTCATCTCCCAAATACCTACTGCACCAAGACCCTGAAGTTTGGAGCAGAAGTTCAACGAGAAACAAGAGTAAACGATTTCTTACAAACTAGAACTTCACAAAAAGTCACTCGGAAGCCCATGGGCAAAGGGGCTCTTCAATCAAAAGGAAGGGTCAGCCAGAATTGAGATGGAACACAAGGCCTTCACAGCTCCCCATCTGCTCCTTGGGAAAAGAAAGCCCCAAGCCGTACATCTAGGAAGCAGCCCACAGGGACGTGAGCAAACTGAGTACACCCTATAGCAGCTAGATCTGGTCAGGTCAGTGAGATCACTAAACCCTAAGGGGCTAGAGATGGCTTGAAGATCCGGCATTCGGAGGTAAAGGTCAGCTCAAGAACTCGGAGCATTACCAACCCAAAGATTCAGCAGGGGGCAAAAACCTGGCCAGGACTCAAAAGTCCCAATTCAAGAATTAAAGTTAGACAGATGAGTAAATCAAAGAAAATACTGACAAGTACCAAAAATAACTACAAATCTATGTTTGTTCCAAATGATTTCAGAAACTCCACAATAACAGCAAAACAGAAACTAAAGGCTGGTGGGGAAGAATCTGAATTTTTACAAGGCCCACATGAATACCTACAAGAAATTAAGCAAGAATTTAAAAATGAAATAAAACGTCTGGAGGAAAGAACTGGAAGATTTAAGCTCCTGAGAAAATACTAAGTTCTTAAAAATGCTTCTTGGTTAAGTCAGTTTCCAATGAAAAACTACATGGGGCTGAGTCACACTGAGAAGATTATATGACATACAACTTGCGCCACACAATACGGTTTATTTTTTATCCGAATATAAGCAGGGAACCACCAGATCCTAGATTTAGAGCTCGAAGGAACCTCAGGATTCCTCTATTCCAACCCCCTCATTTTACAAATGCAGAGCAGAGGCCCAGAGAAGGGAGGTGACTCTCCCAAGACTCAAAGTCAGGGCTGACTCCAATTCCATGGTTCTTTCCATGGTATCCCACTGCCTCAGGTCTATATACCTCACATGAGAAATGAGGAAAATGAGACTCAAAGAGATGAACTGAATGGTTCAAGGTCACCAAGGTAAGACATGGCAGACTAATGCTGAAACATAAAACACTGTCATCTGCTGTCTCACCTGGGCCTTCTCTAAGCATTAGTATATCCCACAAAATACTGCCTCAACTCAAACACTGGCTGCCTTCTTCTCTTCCCCCGCCCTGACCTCCACAAATTCCTTTGGAGAAGGTATTATATGATTTTTGTCTTTGTGTCTCCAACACTTGGCACAGTTAATCCATAAGCATTTATTATGCACCTATTACTGCCAGGCATTGCTAAGCACTGGGGATGCAAAGAAGATGAAAAGTCATCATTTAATAGGGGAGACAACATTCAAATAACTATATACAAACAAGACAAATTATACACAAGGATAAATTTGAGACAATCTTAGAGGGAAGGCGCTAGCATTAAGATGGAATGAAAAAGCTTCTTTCACAGAAAATGAGATTTTCAGTTGAGATTTGAAGCCAAGATGTGGAGATGACAAGGGAGAGAATTCCAGAGATAGGAACAGTCAGAGAAAATGAAGAAGTGGAGCGTCTTATGCAAGAAAGATAATGTCAGTAGATTAGAAAATACATGAAGGGGAGTGAGGTGTAAAAAAACTGGAAAAGTAAGGGCTAAGTCAAACAGATCATTCTAAATGTGATCCAACAGGTAAAAGGGGCTCAATGTAGAAGGGTGGATATAGAATATAGGAGACATGATCAGACTTGCAGCGCAGGAAGAACAGGTGAACAGCTGAGTGAAAGACACACGGCAGTGGGGAGACACTTGAGTGAGACCAAGCAGCTAGCTACTCCAAGAGTGAGGTGATGAGGTTCTGAATGTGAGAGAAGGGGTCATATGTGAGAGATACTCGGAATGTAGAAAAGACAGCATTTGGCAACTGACCAGATACGTGGAATGAGAATGAGGAGTCCCGGTAAAGAGCCGGGGTGACTCGGAGGATACTGGTACCTTGGTGGTGCCTTGACAGTATTAGGAAAGTGAGGAAGAAGGGGCAGAGTAGGCGCTTAATAAATCTAAGTAAATCAATGGACTCACAATACTGTCATTAACACAATGTAACCAAATTCTACCAAAACATTATGAAACATTAGACCACGCCTTGTAACACCTCTAAATTTAAATGTTCCTATAACTGGTTACACCTAACATTATATCTCCTGGGACTCATTAGGATGTTTGAAGCAATATGAATATATTTTCATATAAATAGATAACATTTATATATAAATGTAAATAGATAAATATTTAAACTCCATACATATTAGTTGACCTATTCCTAGCATAAGGAAATCAGTCCAGATCTGGGAAGTGACCTTGGATTAACTATTCTCTAGCCCTGAAGAAGGGGTCTTTGTAAAACCACCTTTAACAACTCTTCCTGCTGGTCTTTGCTATCCACTTTGCTGCAAGACTAAGTAAATCAAAGGAATAAAACAGGAAACACTGGCTATCATTCGGTTTGGGGGCGGGGGGGGGTGGAGAGACTAACCCTTCACTCTGATAAAACTACTGTCGTCCTTCGCTTTTAAAGAAACATCAACAATAATCACAGAAGCTAGAAATCATGGGACCCAATTGGAAGTAAAGCAAGAGGAGTAATTTTTTTCTCTTTTTCATTCCAGGCCATTAAACTGGATAATAATCTGAGGTAGGAGAATGAAACATACCCCCCAAAAAAACAAGAAAAAACACGAGAAAGGAATTTTCTTGGTATGATGACGAAGCATGATTAAGAACAGGAAAATTCATGTTTAAATTGATGTTTTAGGAATTATAATGTAACAGAATAAAGAAAAAAAACCTTCCAAAGAAATTAATGGATACTGCGGCAATTTAGATTTCTCTCCTTCCTCTAATTTATAGTTATGCTCATGCATCACATTATAATTATTCACTAATTACCTGTCCTACACAATTAAGCAATTTATTACAGTCTTCTACTGCAGTTCATGAATGCATGAGTCTTTTCTCTTCAAATCCTTTAAAGGCAGGGGCCATGTCTTATACTTCTTTTCTACTTTCACAGCAACAGCACCAAGCACAATATAAGCACTTAAATAGCTACTGACTTTTCCAATAACTTTAAGAAAAATTCCATAGCTCCTCCCTCTAAGGAATCCTAATGATTTTTACATATACTGAGAGGTTGTACCGTGGTGGAAAGGGCCCTAGCCCTGGAATCAGGAGACCCAAATTCATCTGCCGAGCTCTGACATTTACTACTTGTGGGACAATGGGCCAGTCGTGTAATCACTCAGCCAGTTTCCTCTCTTTGAGATGGGGACGATAACACTAAAAACTATCCAAACCCCCAGGACTGTGTGAAGAAAGCACTTGCTAAATTGTAAAACACTGAAACTAAATTATCATTCTGATGGAAACCAGCAGAGAATCTTGTTCTCAGGAGGTACTTAATAATTTGTTGGATTCAACTCAGCAAAATAAACTTAAACATTTAATTCAGAAACTGCAGGAATGTCACCTAACAGGTATGCTATAAAACCTAGTTAATAATTCCTCCTCTTATTCACATTTTTACCTTTATTTCAACTGACTTATTTCCCAAATACTAAAAATATATCACAGAACTAAATTCAAGCACAAAACAGAAAAGGAAGAGTTCATTACAAAAAAAACCCCAGCAATTTGTGGCACACAAGAAACACGCTAAAAAACTAAGACACATAGTTAAAACGGATAAGCAGATAAAATGTATTTATGCTTCAAGTAAATAAAAAAGGCAGAAGCTGCAACCAGAATCTCACAATTTCATATCAAAAAGAGATAATGTCAAGAAGGCAAAAAAGGAAATTACATTATGTTTAAAGACACCATAGATAAGGAAATGAAAAGTAAAACGAATAGGACAGTAAGACAAGAATTATAGATGACTTTGGAACATTCCTATTTCAGAATCTGAAAAATCTAACAGAAAGATGAATATGATAAATACAGAAAAACGCCTTAAGACTTGTACAAACAAATGCAGAGAGAATTAAGTAGAGCCAAGAAAACAACGTATCAATGACAACAAAGCAACTGAAAAGGAATGCTTTGAAATCAATCATAAAGACCAGGCTTGGCCCCAAGGAGACATGTGGAGAAACTTCTCCCTCCTCCTTGGCAGAGGTGGGAAGAACAAAGCAGTGGCTCACCACACTGGTTAGTTTCACTGAATTATCTTCAAATTAATGCTAAGTCGTCATTAGCCTTTTCCCCTTCTCTTTGTCTCATGAGCTTAAGGAGTTTTCCAGAGGGTACATGACCTGTGAATTAAACATATGACTACAGACATAAAGACTGAGTTAACATCTCATCTGCATAGCTGTCCCTTCAACTAAAACAATTGACTATATATATATTTGCCAATGATAAATTCAAACTTTTGAAAGAAAAATTCCAACTGTGGAAAACTGATATCTACTACCCTGAGCTTGACAACTTTCCAATACTTAGAGACTTTCCTGATGAAATTGGTCGTTATTAACCAATCACAGTTAACTCATTGTTATTAACTAATCATATTAACAAATATGTCTTTTTGATACTGGATAATGAAATGTATTCTTTGGAAGATCTGCATAATAGCGATATTTCCAAACATTGCATGATATTATAAAATCACGCATGGTATAAAAGATCCATTCAAACGCAAGATAGAACAATAAATTTTAATGTAACATCCGAGTGTGAAAAGTTAATTGATATGGTTTCTGATTCCATATTGCAACTCATCTTTAAGAAATTGACATTGAGTTTTGATAATAGTATCTGAGAAGAATTCCACGATTACCTGAAAGGGCTATTAAAACACTGTTTCTTTTTCCAACTACATTATCTCTGTGAAGGTGGATTTTCTTTATATATTTCAACCAAAACAACAGAATGTAACAGAATAAAAAGATATGAAAATCCAGCTGTCTTCTACCACGCCAGACATTAAAGAGGTTTGCTAAAATGTGAAACAATGACACTTCTCACTAAATTTTGCTTTGGAAAAAACTATTTTTCATAAAAATGTTACTTACACTAACTTGAAATCAGTTTACTGTTTTTAAATGAAAAAAATTAAAGATTTATCAGCTTTAATTTTTAATATGGTAATTCAAAATAACCCACATAAAAAGTTCTTTGGGAGTCTTCAATAATTTTTAAGAGAATAAAGAGTACCTGAGAAGAAAGTGTGTTAAAAACAATTAAGACTTTTTCTGTCTAGCCACATACAACAGAAGTACGGATAATGGGAAGAAGCTGTAAAGAGATATATTTAGTTTGATATAGGAAAACAACATCTTCAAAATTCATATAAAAATGGAAATTTTTCTTCAAAAATTCATATAAAAAAGGGCAGCTCTGTAAGAGAGTGGGTTATCCCTTGCTAAGAGTCCTCCAAAAAAGGCACATGTGCACTGCCAGGAATGCTACAGAAGTAATTCTTATTCTGATATAATAGATTGCCTAGCCTCTGAAGTCCCCTCCAATTCTGGGGAGTCCTCTCCCCACAGTCAGAAACTAAAGTAAAATTCATCTAAAGGAAGGGACAAAGGCAACAGAAAAAGCAAAGACAATATAAAAAGTGATTAACTGGTCCCTAAATAGACCAGCAAAGGGGATGGAGGGCTGGTGTTGGATTCAAGTACCATCTCCATGCAGATGATTCTCAGGTTTACTTGTCCAGTCCTAAATTCCCTTCTGACCTCCAATCGCACACCTCTGCCTACCTACTGAACATCCCCAAATGGCTACCTCATACACAGCATAAGCTAAACATGCCCCAAACTGAATTCATTCTCTTTCCCCCCAAATTCTCCCTTCTAACTTCCTAAGTGAGAGTAGTACCACAGTCCCGGTCACCCAGGCTCCTAACCTGGCTGTCATCTCCAACTCTTCACGCCATCTCATTGCACATATATAATCAGTTGCCAATTCTTCTCTTTTCTACCGTCAGAACCTCTCTCAAATATGCCCCTTCTCTTCTCTGACAATGATGCAGCCTCTCCCCTGGCCGGCCAGTTTGTCTCCCTGACTCAAGTCTCCACCCCTGCTGCCCTCCAGTCCACTCTCCTCGAGGCTGGGAAATGGTCTTTCCTTCAAGGACAGATCTGACCCATCCCCATCCCCAAACCCCATTCTCCCATTCAATCAACTCCTTGTAGCTTCCTGTTAGCTACAAGATCAAATATAAAATCCTCTGCCTTTTAAAGTCCTCCATTAGCTGTCCTCTTCTTACCTTTCCAGTCTTCTTCCTTGTCTTTAAAGTAAGGTCTCTAAGGTTCTTTCCTGCTCCAAATCCATAATCCTTTAATATAATTCTGTTACTAAACAATCATTTCTAAATTTGGATGAATACAGCAAATTTTAAATTTTCATACGTGTACTAGGAAAAAATGATTAAATATGCTACCAATATTTTATTTCACACACTATTAGTGCTACTGACAATGTTATTTTCATGCATTTGGGAGTTACTCATATAATTAGGCACCTTCCACAATAGTTACACATACATAGACTTTTTCCGGCAACTAATCCCTTTAACAGGGGTGGAAAAAACTTTAATACTATGATACCAGAATCAGAGGAAATCTATGATTAAAATTAAATTCAAATATCAATTTGGATCCTTGAATGCTCTAATCAGATATGTAACAAAAGGAAAAATTAACAGAGTGAAAAAAAAATTGGTTATCCCAATGACTACAGCAACTGTTATTAGTAAAATTTTACCAATTGTAAATTGATAAAAGGAAGAATCTAATCACTTAGTAATTAATAATTAAGACTATAAATCATTTAGTTCAGTAATTCCCAACTGTTTCTCCAATACTGTTGGTGCTTATTAATTAGCATTCATGAATTCTATGCCCTAAATTTAAAACATTTCATTTTAAATAACAAATATATGATAAGAAAGGTACTGTTAAGTCAAAGAGTATAATTTTTCAAAATTAAGAATTCCAAACATAGATAAAATTTAAATCCCTGGAAAAGTCCTATCTATACATCCCAGGAGTAAAAACATGCCAGAAATGCTAAAAATGTACTTTCTTAAAGATAATGTGACAATATTTAAATAAACAAAGCATGAACCAAAAGGTGCAAATGACAATGACATTTCATCAACATAACTAATGAAAAATAAGAATCCCAACAATATTTAAAGTTGCAGTAATTAAAACAAAAACAGGGACTCAGCTTTAAATTTTTTCATCTTACCAGTTAATCAGAAACCAAAACTAGAAAAACAAAGATCATATTAAGTTTCTTTCCAAACTTGAATATTTCATTTACTCATTCAACAAAAACTCACTGAGTTCTAATTATAAGCAAGGTAGAGTTTGGAATATAATAAAGTCCAAAACAGTCCTGATTCATCAGCGTAAACATTTGTCCCTCCAATTAAATCCAAAGCTTCCCTTTTCTGCTGAAATAATTTCTAAATATAGCATTTTAACTTAGAGATGTGTTACATAGTCCTTAGTTGCCATTAGTTAACAGATCCCAAATGTTGAAGACTAAAGGAATGCAAACTTAAAATGAACAAGGCAATCAGAAATCACAGGCCAAGGCCCTTGTAAAAGTCACCTGGTCATGTTCCCTGCCTTCAGGGACAAATGATCTCCATAGACTGAACTCACTCTCATTAACTACGCCAATATTTTATCACCAAGTCAAAAAGTTTATCCACATGTTCAACTAACTTCTTGTGTTTTTAACTTCCTTTGTGTCTCAAACGACAGGATAAAAGATCAAACGTATGAAATGTTTTTATACGATTGCCTAAAATGAATCATGCATTCTCTTAGCCTCTATATCATTATTAAAAAAAAAAAATCCGAAAGCTTTTAATGCTTCCCCATAGAACCAAGTTTCTATCCCTTTAATTACCTTAATCAATTTTCTAAAAATTTCCTCTAGCTTCTCAGCAAAATGTTGATAATTGATAAACTATAAGTCAATTAGACTCACTTCTAAAAAACCATATGAGAATAGACAACTGCCCTCTTCAAAACAAGACTGTGGCACATATTCCACAGATGATAACATTGTTCAAAATATAATTAGAGCCATTTCTTCTTTTGACGTCGAATTCTGATCCTGCAATACATTTCTTTGAATATTCAATGACAGCTAATCTTCACCTCTTTGACTTTAGAAAAAAGTAAAGTATAGTGAAGTGGGTGATCAAGCTGTTAATACTGTTTTAAGTTTAAAAAAACCGAGAGAGGGTGACTATAATGTAGAAAAACTGATAATCCCATGTGCCTCATAAACAGGTTTTGAAGTCAGTTCCAAAAGAGAAATTTCCAAAACACTTTGAGTAGCACCACTGTAATAATTCAAATGAGTACTCTGATGAACACAATATTCATCTAGATGTATAAATTCTGGCATACTTGTTAAATTTTTTTAAATCTAACTCTTTAGAGTCATACTGTGAAATCAGGAATCAACATCTCATTTTTTACTCTTGAGCATTGTCAATAGGACTAAATCAATAGTGGTGGGAGACTCAGTTAGGACATAGAAAAAAGAAAGCCTGAAGGAGAAGGGAAAAGGAACAGGGAGAGATACATAGGAAGGAGGGATACAAATATGGGAGAAAGGATTTTGTTGGACATGTGGGTGATGGCTACCAAAAAAACCGTCATGTTAATTACTGACATCCAAGTCACAGATCGCTTAGATAAGCCATAGAAAACATTTAAAAAATTATTTATGGATCTTTATATCTCAATTTTGAGTCAGCTTTTTTCTGCTCAGGTACATACAACCTGTGGTCAGCTATAGCATCTGGGGCTTTTTGTTCTCTACCTACATACAGTCCTGTCAGTTCTTCCACCCATAACATTATACCCCATGCATCCCCAAGAGTTTTTCATAGTTTTTTTAAGTACTCTTTGAATTCATCAAGATCATTCTGAATTTTTCCTTAAAATTCAAGGTCCTACAAATCTATCACACATATTTTCCATTCCCTCGTAAATGTTGCTTGGACCTTAGACTAATCCTTGGGACACTTCATGTCACTCTTCCAACTTTATTGCTTCATATATTGTTTTATAACTAATTTTGGGTGTGGCCAACAGTATAGTGAAGATGGTTCTCTGCTAATTTCTTGATGAAAAAACACTTTTAAAAAAGAAGAGGGTCTTAAAACTCTTCTAGTCTTTATCTCTTCAATTCAAGAATATGGGATATTGCCTATGGGAGACTCATCTCCTAAGGCAGCATACCTGAGAAATGTTATGATGTTGGATGGCTCTTCCTTCTAATTGGTTGTAGTCTACCTGGAGCTCACACAATCTAAGTGTAATTTCTCTTCCACATGATTATCAAAGGCCATGATCATGAGACAGCCAGGTGGTGTGGACTGAATGGAGCTGGAGGTCAAGTAAAACTGGGTTCAAAGTTTACATATGACAATTACTAACCATGCAACCATGCTTAAGTCATTTCAACTCTTTGAGTCTCAGTTGATTCTATTTGCAAAATGAGGATAAAATGTGTGTAACATTTATATCACATGGTTATTGAAGCTCAAATGAGATACCAAATATAAAATCCTGTGAAGTCACTGATGGGATTAACTAGCATTTATTAAATGCCTTCTCAGTGCCAGGCAATGTGCTGAGTGCTGGAGATACAAAGAAAGGAAATTTTTTTAAAATCCCTGTTCTCAAGGAGCTCATGCTCATTGTCTAATGAGAGAGACAACATACAACCAATTATGTACTAACAAGATATACACAGGATAAGCTGGAGATAATTTTGGAAGGATGGCACTGGCATTCAGGGGAATCAGAAAGGTTTCTTGCAAAAGGTAGAAGCCAGGAGGTGGATAGAGGAGAGAAAGTCAGTTAAAAGTAAAGGAGTTGGGAAATGGAATGTTTCATGCAAGAAACAGCAAAAAAGTCAGTGTCGCTGGATCAAAGAGAACATGGAGCGCGTGGAGGGGAGAAAGATGTATGAAGCCTAGAAAGGAGGGAAGATGCCAGGTTATGATGGGCTTTAAAAGCCAAAGGATTTTATATTTAACCTTGGAGATAACAGGTAATCATCAGAATTGACTGAATAGGGAGAGGCAAGAGGTAGGAACTGAATAGGTCAGTCCTGAACTTTAGGAAGCTTTATGAAGAGCAGTTTGACAACCTAGTGGAGGATGGATTGGAGAGAGGGTGGGGGGAGGAAGAGGGAGACTTGAAGCTGGGAGAACAACCTTCTGGCCAAATGTAAGGTAAAGACATCATGTCCTCCAGTATTTTCTTCTCCAAGTTCAGCATACCCATTTCCCTTGGTACAATCTCCTTGGACATGGTTTCAAATCCCTTCATCATCCTAGTCATTTAAAATTCAGCACACAGAACCGAATATGGTATTTGGGTATCATCTAACTGGTGCAGAGTACAGTAAGACTACCATTTCCCTTGTTCGAGCCTCCAAGTCAAAAAATCCCTAGGTCTTCATCCAATGTACTTGTGATTCTCTTTTATTCTATCGTTGTACATCTGATTTTTTTTTAACTGAAGTGCTTGTATCTTTATTAAAGACTGTATGAGACAGAAGAAAAATATTTTATAGCAATCCCTTCCTCTTTGTTTTTGTCACTTATGATTGAAGAAGACAATTAAATTGGCCTGACCAGATAATGTTTCACAAAGTTGGCAGGAGCGGATAGAATTATTCTGTTTCTGGGTTAAAAGGTCTGGTTGCTCATAACAGAAGATAAGTTTCCAAAGCAAAACATTTCAAATTTCGCCTTTTTGAACTCATTCATTTATTTAATAATTATTTATTAAGCATCTCTCATCTGCTAATTACTATGCTGGGTGGCAGAGGAGAGAGATCCTTTTTTTTTTCTTTTAACATCAGTGCCTGCCCTCCAGGAGTTTCTATTTTCCTCAAACACCAAACTCAACACACCAGAGTTAGCACTATAACTCAGTTGACCAGAAAACCATCAAACACCAAATGGAAAATTGCAGAATAGTAAGAAAGTGGGTCAAAATGGGATGACCAAGCTTCCAAGAACATTCTATTAACCCTCTCCAGCAAAGCAGTGCTTCCTCAATCTGGAACCACAAGAAGTCCCACAAGGGGAAATGGAAGCAGGAAGTTAAAACAGCATTTAAACTTTTATTTGAACAGTGACTTACACAAGGTGAGGTCTCAGCAAGTATTCCATAACCAAAAGCACATTTCCAATCCCCTTAATACATCTCTACTAGATCTCAAGAGTATTTATTGTCTGTGGAACCACAGACAGTCATACTTAGAAAGAAACCTCAAAACCACAGACCAGGAACTAAAAAGCAAACTGACGAATTTCTTTCTTTATGAAGGTAGTAAAATTTGGGTGTTGGGGTTGCCAAGGATCTCTGTGTTTCACTCTCTTAGGTTCAAAAAAGTTCCTAGGGCCAAAAATAAGTCACGGTCAGAAGCAAGCAGTGCAGCAAACAGCTACATCAAAGAAAAAATAACCAAGGCTTCCGGAAAAGAGGAGAAAAAACAACTCGAAGAAAGACTTCCAGGTAAAAACAGCCCCAGCCCCTATCAGAAAGGGCTATTCCATGCCATTAATTGTTGTGACCTTAAACACAATGGGCCTGGCTTAATGTAACTAACACTAGCTTACCGTGCTAGTCATGAAATTAACGAATTGAAATTAACTAATGGAATGAAACTAAACTGAATGAATGAAATGCACGTTAATGAAATTAAAGCTAGTTCACAGCTACACAGGTCTCTGCAAGAAAACTCATCCCTCTGAAATGAGCGGAACTCACAGAAGAGGGGGAGGGGAGAGCGTACTGGAAGTTTTAGAAATGGTCCGGAAGGGACAAGGGCTGAAGGTCCAGAGATCAAAGGTTTTCTGAGCACAAAGGCTGGATAAAGGAAGTCATTTTTTTAAAAGTGAAAGGAAAGCAGTGCCTAGAACTGCAGGCAGAACTAAACTTGTTCCCTGGTCGTTAAAAAGGAGCGAGCGGGGCCAGGAGCAAAGGAAAGCCTGGAGAAGCCCCAACCCATCGGGGCACCGGGGGGAACGTCGGGCACGGACCGGCTCGTCCCGCAGCGCCTGCCACCTAGGAGACGCAGCCCCGACGTCTCCCGCAGCCTAACCCGGGGCGCGGAGCGGGCGGGATCAAGCTGCACCCACGTTCCCCCGAACCTGGGAGCCCCGGGGCCAGCCCCGCTGTGCCCCCCGCAGCTCCCGGCCGCGCGTCCCGGGGCTGGCCGGGCCGGAGGGGGCCCGGGGCTCTCGAGGACACGACGTGTCCCCCGCCCGCCCCCGCTGACCACGCCCCCGGAGCAGGGGCCGCCGCCACCGCGGCTCTCCCCACCGCCGGGTGCCCTGCCCGCGGGCGGACAGCAAAGGAAAGTGCGGAGCGGCCGCGGCCCGGCCCGGTTCCCCGTCCTCACGCACCTGGAGCCCGGGGGGAGAGGGGACGGGAGTCCCCGAGCCACCGGCACAGCCCTCTGCCTCTCCTAGGGTCGGTCCCCCTAAGCCCCGAAGAGCCGGACCCGGAGCCGCGGAGCCGGAAGTGAGGAGACCGGAAGCCACGTTGCCCCTGGCCCTGGCCCTAGCTGGCCTATCTTTCGGGTTCGGCCTGGCCCCTCCGGAGTCCCGATAGTGGCCACACCTCTCGAGCCAGGGGCCCCGCCCACTGCCTCCTCCCTCCGCCCAAGCCTCCCTCTCCTCCCTCCCTCCTCGTTCTCCCCCATCCCCCTGGAGGCTCCGCCCACTTCTCCTTTCCTTCCATTCCCCCAGGTCTCCCGGCAACGGAGGCCCCGCCCACTCCTTCCTCCCCCGCCCACCCCTCCGGAGCGACCGCGGCGGCCTTAGCAACCACATCCGGGAACCCGCCGCTTGTTGCTCAGGCTGGCTGGCCTCCCGCCCGCTGGATGGGAGGGAGACCTCGCAGGCAGAGCCGGGGCCTGGGCTGGGCCGCGAGCGGCCGGGCGGGGGGTGGGGCGGGAAGGAGGCCAGCCCCTCCCCCGCCTGGGACCTCTAGGCGCCGTCCTGCCTCGTCCTCCCTCCTGGCCCGGCTGGATCAGCTTAGGCCCTTGAGCAGGGGGACCCAGCTTGTCCATATCCAGGCGAACTTTGAGCCCGTGCCCCCTGACCCCAGAGGAACATTTACGAAGCACTTGCCATCTCCTTTCCTGAACCTGGAGTCGGAAAGAACCGAGTTCTAGTCCTGCCTCGGACTGGCCGAGTCTCTCCATCTTTGTGCGCCTCAGTTTCCCCATCTGTAAAGTGGGGATAATCACAGCTGTCTCCCCCGCCTCATCCCGCTCTGTTGCCTGCAGCCTGGGTCACCCTGGGCAGGGGAGCTCACCCCCCAAGTGTCCTCATCCCCTCCTGAGGCCCAGGTGGAATGACGGACAGCTTTGGTGGCCTTCAAAGTCGGTACAGAGACCAGGCGTGTTCCACGGACAGTTACCGAGGAAGTACAAAGTCTGTACAAGGACACTGGTGGGGGACCCAGGAGCTGGGCTTGGACCCTAAGTATAATGGCCATGGCCACCTAGCCAGCGGTCCGGTCTGGCCCACCAGAAAGTGGGCTGCAGGAAGCCTGGCCAAGCAGGCCTCCGTGATCCTAGCTGCCAAGAAGGACCCGCTGGAGCTTCTGGAGACATGCCATCAGACCTGAGCTTTGGGCTAGACCCAGGCATGGAAGATGTGCGGAGATGTGTCTTCTGGAGAGATGCCGTCAAACCTGGGCATTGGGCTAGGCCCAAGCGTGCAAGACATCCAAGACTTGGGCTGGCCCTCTGCCGATGAGAACTGTTATCTCAAGGTCTTCATGCGTTCACAGCTGGAGAGCTGCCTAGTCTCTCCATCCCAGCCACTCACTTTCCCTTTCATTTCTCTTTCTACTTTACTGATCTCTTCATTCTAGATCGCTTTGGGCAGTGGAATGAGCCCAGGATTTGGAGTTAGGGCCAGAAATTTGGGGCTCAGATCCCCAGCTCTGCAAGTTGTGGATTCTCCGAGCCTAAGTTTCTTCATCTGCAAAATGAGGAGATTGGATTCTATGACTTCTAAGCTGTCTTACAGCTATAAATATAGGGTTCTAGGCCTACCAGAATATCTGTTATATCTCTTCTCTCAAAGCTGTGGCTGGGGTATAGCAAGAGAAATTCCAGGCCTTACAAAAAACAGATGATAGGCAAGTGCAACTCTACTAGTTGGTAGGGTTCAAGGTTCTTCCTGCTTGCATGTTTTAGTTTTATGACTTTTTTTTCCTTTTCAGGGATGCCCTTGGATGTCTATTTTAAGCTTATTTTACTTTTATAAAAATATAGGGAGATTTGCTCCATTCCAATCCCTCTTGCCTTGGGTCCATCACCCTTTGAGGGAAAGGACTCTTAAATTCTCTCTCATCATCACTCTCACCTCTCATAAAGGGGTAGCTGTTAAAAGTCTACCTGTAAGTTTCAATAGTCAAGTCATATCCTAGTGCGGTTGTTAAGTTCCCTTACATTCTGTGAAGAATTCTAGATTACCAAAAGTGTGTTTACAGTCTCCTGGACCTAATAACCCTTTTCTTCTTTGCTGTAGGCCTTCCCTAGAGCAGAAGCCCCAAACTCTTGTTTGTGTGAGGAGCAGTACTTCAGGTGGTTCTGTTTTTAACAGGAGAAACCTGATGTCACATAAATGCAGGACAGCCTTTACCTACCTAGCAGCAGCAATATAGTTTTCTGTGAATTCTACTGCCTGGAAATATTCTGTTAGATTTTGGGTCGATTTTTGTCTCTTGTAGCAAAGGGTATCCCAATCTAAGGATGCTTGCTATTGAGAGGATATAGAATCAAAGAAGATTTGGAACTGAAACTATTTTAGGTAGTCAAGGATCAAAAATGGCAAACTAAGGGCCTAGTGAAAGAGACAAAGTGCCAGTTAAAAGGCATATGTGTTCAATGGGAGAAAGGGGACTAGAATGAGCAATGGTTAGCTAATGATTGAGTTTGTTTGATAGTTTCGGTAGTTACTCCTTGTTTCTCAAGTCTAGAGGAATGGAGATGGGAATGGTTAATTTTACTTAGGCTATTTAGGACGTGAATTTTACTGTTAAAAATGGGTGCTTCAGTACTTTGTACATGCAGGAGGACTTAGCCAGTTATTCGGGCTGATAGCCATCTAATATACTACCAATATTGACTTTTCACCATGTATTAATGACAACTGCTGCTAGGTAGATCTGCTGCTGGCGATTGCTTTTCCAGACTTATTAATCACGCTTGTGCAAGGTGCTGTTCTGGGTGATTTGTGAACTTAATCCTAATACCTAGCACTATTCCCCATAAGGATATGCATAGAAATAACTGTCTCCCATTGCTACTATCCCAGGGGAAATTAGAATGTTAGTAGATTTGGGGCATATAAGGGTGACTGCTTTTCATCTGCTGATGGAAAATAGTGAAATCCTCTGCAAGTTCTTGCTACTACAATTTACCGGGGCCTTTGGGATAGTAAGTTCAGCAGTTACTTTTCTTTCAGTCTTAGGGAATAATATTGGACTAACTGATGGGCCTGATCTTAGCCCTGTTCCTACTTAAAGTAATTTTGCCTTTTGCCAGGAGGTGGGGTCCAAGCTGCCTGCCCAGAATCGAAAAAGCATTCCATTCGTCCAGCCCATTGGCATTAATGTTTTGAGGGAGTTGGAGAAGAAACAAAAAGGATGAACTGCTTCCCTAATCTTTGTGCCAAGGAGCTGTAACCTGTGAGGGTTTTTTCTTCTTTTTTAGACCTCGTTCGTTTTCCTTTGGGACAGTATTGGCCATTTACTCAGGTTCTAAGAAATGCTATCTCTTCCTTCCTTTCTTGAAGTTGGACACAGTTTGCTCAGCCTGATTTCTGAGGCTCAGGTAACCTGCCTTTTTTATTTAGTGGCCCGGAAGGAGACAGGATGAGCGCTGGGGGAATTGTATTCCTATTTCTGCTTGAATGCAGCCCTCTGTCTCTGCCTTTCTACTACTAATTACTATCGATTTCTGAAGAATGAAAAATAGATGCCATGTTTAGATGTTTTCTTCAGATTTTTCTCCAGTATAAAATCACTAATGATGTCTTCTAATTTTTATCACTTCTAATCTACAACTCCCTTACCATGGAAGATTAGTATAGTTAATACAAAATCCCCTTAATAGAGCAGGAAAATTGTCAAATAATTGAAGGAGCCATAAACACTTTAGATATATATAGCAACATTATGTTTTAATGGGACTTGGAGGGAAAAAAGTTTCCAGGGCAGTTGCTTATTGTGGTTTCATTTATTGGTTTACAGAAAACGTCATATTTAAATAAATAAATATTGAATACTTAAATAAATTCATATTTAGGTAAATATCAAAGTACTAATCCATTTTGAGTTTTTGTTGGGGAATGTTTTTCATAGTAATAATAGCATTTGTGTAGTGCTTTAGATGAAGTTAAACGGTGCAGTGGATACAGCAGTGGGTCCACAGTCAGAAAGATCTGGCTTCAGCCACTTCCTAGCTGTGTGACCCTGGGCAAGTCACTTAACCCCTGTTTGCCTCTTTATCTATAATATAAGGACACAATGGAAAAGGAAATGACAAGCCACTCCAGTATCTTTGCCAAGAAAATCCCTGGGGTTCTGTAGAGTCAGACACAACTTGAACAATAATTGTGCTTTAATTTGTGAAGCACTTTACATATGTTATCTCATCTGAGCTTCACAACAACCCCACAAAATAGGTGCTATTATTACCTTCTTTTTACAAATGAGGAGTCTGAGGCTCTGAGAAGCTATGACGTGCTGGGATCACACAGATAGTCAGTGACTGAAGCAGGATTGGAAATCAGGACTTCCTGACTGAAAGTCTAGCCTTTTATCCACTATACCACCAGCTGCCACAAACAAAAACGTGTTTTTGATACTAAATTTTGGTCTGGTTTTTGCTGGCTACTTAGTACTATGTGGAATGATTTATTGAAACCTTATTTTATTCCAAACAGTATTAGTTTAGTTTAGTATGATTACACAGGGCTAGTGATTATACTTGTCTATCAATATACATTTATTATTCTGTCTAGTTAACTAATATGAGGATAGAAATTACATGTTTCATTTAGGAATAATTAGTTAAGATAGATTCTTTTTTTAATAATAGGCCTCAAATTTTAAACTGCAAGATTATAAATTCACTTACTTGTTATGAAGTTGACTTGCTTAATCATAGGAAGCTAACTAGATGTGTGAGTGTAAAAGCAAGGACCCCACCGTACACAGGAGAGCCTGCTATCACAGGTTCTTTGATCTGCTTTTCTAAAAGGAAAGCAACTTGAGGGGTCAACAATCACTTTTATCAAGCACACATATCATTCACTTAGTTCAGGGGAAAAGGTCAGCACCCTGAACTTCAGAGAAAATACAGAGAAATCAGGACTAACAGACAGTGTTTCCAGCTGCCTGACATAAGCAATACATACATTGCAGATCAACAGACGGATAACTGTCTGACCATACATGCATAATTACCAGAGAGAGAAGCACTAACATGTGGATTTTCAAAGTAATGGGTGGTGGGAGGCTCCTTAGCAGCTGCCCAGAGTCTCATCTGGCCAAATAGACACTTCCAATCAGTAAGCCCCAAAGTAAAACCCACCTCAGAGTACTTATATATTTTTTAGAGCCAGAGAGCATTACAATGCTTGCTAGCCAGTGCCTCATTAACAAAAGGTGTGGACCTTCCTACAGATCTTCCCTAACCAAACTCCTCTTAATGGGCAGGCCCATTGATGGGCAGGGAAGATCTTCCCTATTAAGAAGCAAAATTATATTAACAGTGAGCAAAAATGCATTACCCAAAGCAGTAGGTAATGACCTAATGAGATGAAAAGTTCCCCCAGCTGTTTTTGATTGCGCCTCCACCCTTATTGACCTGTTGTTGGGGAAACAGGCCTGTGGACATTTGGCCAATAGGCCTATGAACATTTGACCAATGATGGACTTTGCTGGAGCTGCCTACAACATCTGTTTATTGTCCAACAAAATGAGATGGCCATCAGTACTTGGCCAACAAGTGACCCTCTTTGCCCGCCTATGGCCTGTCAGCCCATGTGGACGTCAGCCCAGTCCATGGGTCTGCTTGTTTAATCCTGTAGGCCCCGCTGGAAGGTCAAGATACAGATATGTCAGCCAATAGGATTCTGTATTTTCTTGGAGGGTCAAGATCAAAGTCTTTCAACCAATGAGACTCTGTTCTACTGTGCCTCTTCTGTATCATTATAAAACTAAAGCCCTAAAGGGAGGGGGTATCTCAGATCATGAGGAAGGTCTGAGGTCCCATCCACTGACAGGGGTTCAATCCCTTTAACAAACAGTTAATAAACTGTTCTACTTCAATGTCTTTTATTGCAGACTGGACAGTTTTGGACCCCATGGTACCAAAAAGGCCAAGGGATGCTACTTGCATTAGAGGAGCACTTACTCAGTAAATGGCTTCCCTACCCTCTCCCCAAAAAATCTCCCTCAACCCTAATAGTGCCCTGTGCATAAGCAGCATCAAGGTTTGGACCAGAGGGATTAGTCTTTCTGCTGGCAGCATAATAATGGATTTTAAACTTTTTGTATTAGTTTCAGGGACAAAGATTTGGAGGACCAAAGAACCTGAGAACCTGGAAGAGGAATAAGTGTAGAAGAACATGGACTCTGTTCTTGTTTTAAATTTAATTTTAATTTTTAATTGTCAAGCATTTTTCCCCCTGCCATTCTCCTCCTTCCTTTTGATGGAAAAAAATAAAGGAAAACAAAATATTGTCCCAAGAACACTTACAGAAAACAAATCTCTGTCTTGGCAATAGAAGAAGAGATCTCTTTCCTTAGTACGTAGTAGGTAAGATGTATACAAGGGAAAAGCAGTCGTAAAAATTTAAATATCTCAGGACTCTCAAGAAGTATTTTAAAATATGTATCTTTATTTTTTTAGATGCTATCATCTTAAGCACGGCCATAAATAATAGAATAACTGTTCTTGTTTGGTCAGTACCTTTATTTTCCCCTTCTGAGTGTGAAAGCCCTCTCAGTCATATGATCTTTTTTCTCACCAATTAGATGTTAGCTGTTGGTTACGTAACAGCAACTAGGTGGTATACTGGATAGAGTGCCTTGGCTGAAGTCAAGAAAACTCATCTTCCTGAGTTCAAATCTGATCTCAGACACTTACTAGCTGTGTGACGCTGGGTAAATCACTTAACTCTGCCTCAGTTTCCTCATCTGGAAAAAGAACTGAGAAGAAAATGGCAAACCATTCTGGTGTCTTTGCCAAGAAAACCCCATGAAGTCAGAACTGGAAAAAAACAACAAAGCTGGTTAAATGTGCAAATTTCAGGCTCATAAAAGCAACTGTTATTTAACTCTGGGGGTTCAGTGAAGTACAAAGTCTGTTTATGAAAAATATTAGAAAATGTTGCTATTATTTGGGGTTGTGTATATTTGAATAGATGCCAAATCCTAATCATACTGGACTGGGGATCAAGTCTTCCACTTAGTACCAGTTTGACTGTGGACAATCTCTAGTAGCAAGCATTTATATGGTTTATATGTTTAGCAATTTAAGGTTTACTCATTTGATCCTTACTACAACTCTGTGAGATAAATACTGTTATTATCTCCAGAGACACAGAGCAGTTATTGACTTGCCCAGGTTCACATAGTCAGTGAGTGACTTAGGTACGATTTGAACTCAAATCTTCCTGAATCCAAGTTCTTTGCTTTATTTGCTGTACTAAAGTTCACCCATTTTAGTCTCAGTTTCCTTATCCACAAAGTAAAGAGAGTATGATAATCATCTTTAAGGTCCCATCCACCTCTAATAATGTTGAAGTGGATAAGTAGCAAAGAGTTAACAGCTACTGGTAAACGAATGGCATAGTTCTGAATGGAAGGGTTTCTGGCTTTCCCTTTGACAGTGGAGACTCCTGGTTGCTTCATGAGGAGAGGATTGGTACTGTAGTAAGGGAAACCAATTATGGTTGCTTAATGGAGAGAATAGAGGGTCCTTGAGGGATGCAGTTGAAGTTTGAGAAAGTTGCTGGATATGGGAGAACGGAGAATGTGAGTAAAATGGGTAAGTTAATGTTGGCTCCTAACTATTCTCCAGGGAAGAAGGCTTACTTTTGTGCTTTGGCATTAGAGATGTGTTAGTTTCAGGCATGGAGTTATATTGAGTTTTACTACTTCTGATGAGGGTGCTTTGGCTAATGCTGTAGAAATAAATGCAGATTGCTATCTTAATTTAGAAATCATTCATTTGTCTTTTGCCAAGAAGTTATCTCCTTTTTTATTGACTCATAGAAATGACTAACCATCAATAATGGGCAAAATGCTGTCTTTTATCTCTCATTTGGGAGATAAGAGCTGATATGTATACATGTATTAGGGTGAGGCAGGAAGAAGTAGAAGTGAAGGTGCTTATTTTTGACTCAACTTGAAATTAACCAGGAAAGAAAAGGAAACTTGGGGGACTCCTCTTCCTTCTTGGAGGGAACTGTTAGTTTTTCCTTATTCAAGAGATTTGGCTCTTGTTTCTTGGATTGGTTCTTTTCTGACCAGGGCAAGATATTAGTTTGGGTTGAATGGAAAATTTCTCATCTTGATAGAAAGGGCAACTCTCCCTACTGGTTAGTGTAGCTGTTATTTGTGCCCAAAAAACTTGAACAAGTTTATGCTGTGTGCTCAGGGTGTATCTATGGTTAGGACTAGGTGACCTAGTGTGGTTTAAAGGTTGGCACTAGGCCTTTCCTTCCTCCACTAGCCTCCCATATAACGCTGTCCTCTCATCCCAAATACCCTGAAATTCCTACTTTGAAAGTTATCCCTTCAGATAATACTATTCTAGAATTTAAAACTGAAATACTTTTGGATCATCTAGGCCAACCCCTCATTTGATAGTTTAGGAAACTAAGACATGGAGAGGAATGGTGAGCTGCTGAAGATCACACAAGTCATAGCATTACGTACTGAAAACTAGAAAGGAACTTGGAAATCCTCATCTAATCCCCTCATTTAAAAAAAAAAAAAGTATTGATACTTGTATATCACATTCATTTCCAAATATCCCTCTGTTCCCCTCCCTTATCCAGGTAGTCTTCTCTTGTAACAAAGATTTTAAAATCAGCCGTAATGTGGCAAAATCAAAAGCGTTGTCATAGTTACATGAGAATTTCATTTCATTTATTGTTCTTTCCATTTGCATTAGGATAATCATTGTGTATTTCATTTTCCTGTTTCTGTTAACTTTAATCTACTTTCATTGAAGTCTCCTCGGGTTCCTCTGAATTTCTCAAATATTACTATGGTACAATAATATTTTATTGCAGTTGTGTACGAAACTTGAGCACTCACTTTACTTCTAGTGATTTTTTACTACAAAAAGAGTTGCTGTGAATATTTTGATATATTTGTAATCCTGTCTTTTTTCCACGAGGAAGCTGAGGTCCATAGAGGAAACAGGTTGTCTAAGATCTTACAATTTGTAAGTGAAAAATCCGTGATTTGAAATCAGGTTCTCTAGCTCTAAATCTAATGTTCTTTCTTTTAAAGATGTCTTTTGAATTTTTTTTTCCAATTACATGTAAAAACAATTTTTAACATTCAATTTTTAAAAATTTGGAATTTCAAATTCTCTGCCTTCTTTCCTCCGCTCCACCCTCATTGAGAAGGCTAGCAACTTGATATAAGTTATACATGTATAGTCATGCAAAACATATTCCCATATTAGTCATGTTGTGAAAGAAAACAAACCCAAGGAAAAAACCCACAAGAAAAATGAAGAAAGTTAAAAAGTTTGCATCCATCTGCATTCAGACTCCATCCATTCTTTCTCTAGAGATGGATAGCATTTTTCATCATAAATCCTTCAGAATTATTGCAGATCATTGTATTGCTAAGAATAGCCAAGTTATTCACAATTAATCATCATACTATATTACTGTTACTGTGTACAGTGTTATTCTGTTCACTTCACTTTGCATCAATTCATGTAAGTGTTTCTAGGTTTTCTGAAACCCTCCTGCTCATCATTTCTTAGAGCACAATGATATTCCATCATAGTCATATATCACAACTCTTTCAGCCATTCCCCAATTGATGGGCATCCCCCCTCAATTTCCAATTCTTTGCCACCACAAAAAGTGATACTATAAATATTTCTGCACATTTGGGTCCTTTTCCTTTTTAAGACTCTGTTTGGGATACAGATCTCATACAGATATTGATGGATTAGAGGGTATACACAGTTTTATAGCCCTTTGAGCATAATTCAAAATTGTTCTCCGGAATGGTTGGGCCAATTTACTGCTCCACCAACCAGTCATTAATATATTATTATGCCATAGTAATATTTGAGAAATTCAGAAAAACTCGAGGAGACTTAAATGAACCAGGGTAGAACAGAAACAGGAAAATGAAATACACAATGATTACCCTAACGCAAATGGAAAGAACAAGAAATGAAATGAAATTCTAGTGTAACTATAGTGACGATGTCAGCTCCAGAAGAGAAAGATGAGAAAACGTACTTCCCTCTTTTCTTCGAAGAGATGAGTGTAGTCTGATGTGTACAGTGTCAGACATAGTCAGTGTTTCATCTGATTTTGCCACATTACTGCTGATTTTAAAATCTTTGTTATAAGAGAAGACTACCTGGATAAGGGAGGGGAAAAGAGGGATATCTGGAAATGAAATCAGTTATTAAACCAGTCAATTCTCATTTCCAATATGTATGAACTGGTAGCTCAGAATTGTTTTAATTTTCATTTCTCTAATCAATAGTGATTGGGAACATTTTTTCATATGACTATAGATAGCTTTTATTTCTTCTTCTGAAAACTGCTTATTTATATCTTTTGGCCATTTATTATTTGGATAATGACTTATTTTTATAAAATTGACTCAAATATATACTCAGTATATATTTGAGAAATGAAGCCTTTATCAGACAAACTTGCTCTAAAAATTTTTTGATATTACTTTATAATACTAATCTTGCTCATGTAAAAACTGCAACTTTTATTGTGGGTGCAATGTGCTATTTTACTTGTTTTTTTTCTGTTAAATAAATATGATCAGGATTATTAAAAATAAAGGCTTATTCACTGTTTT